>BSWB01000001.1:40087500-41287500 GCA_033239125.1 Fagopyrum homotropicum | reverse complement strand
AACCTCTCTTAACTATAACACAAGTCTTCAATCACATTCAATAACCTACCAAAAACTGATGATAAAATCAACAAAAAAAAGTTGTATCCTAGTATAACTAAAGACACTGAATTGGTGGGACTAGCTAATCTCCATTAGACAAGTTAACCAAATACCAATTACAAAACTAAACCATTAATCCTTTTTAATCATGACATGAACACCTATAATTCTATGGTAGTGCACATTCAAGCATTCATCAACAATAAGATCGGTTTTCATTCAAAGAAGCTTAGGGATTTAAATAAGCATACCATTTATCTTTGTCTCCTTAGAACCATGTAAAATCATCCTCTTAGTACATTCAAAGCATCATTTAACCAGCAAAATCATAATCAAAATACTATGTTAACCCCATATAAAAATCCATACATATCATGACAACTTACATTACAAAAAAAAAAACGATTTGAATCCAAGATTATCAGATGTGCCTTTAGTAATGTAAACAACAATCACTCACAATATGATGAAGAATACTATAATTGCAAAACCCAAAGATTAGCGCAATAACAAGTGAGCATGATTAGGACTACGAACTTGAGCCCTTCAATTGAAACACTATCAAAATCAGTCCTATATGTATACTAATCCTTCTAAATCTGAGAGGAATTGACTTTGAGATTGGTTTTGCCTAAACCCTAAATTATGCACTAAACTATAAACTCACCAAATAAACCTGATACATACATATAAGGGTTGAGATAAGGGTCAAAGAGGATGAAGGAAACACAAAAATAGTACCTTGTGCGATGAAGCTTGAGTTGTCTTCTGATTTTTGGTGAGGGGCGTGTTTGCTCGATGAAGGTGAGTGGTCTTTTGATACGTACATACATACAAAGAAGAAAGAGTTTTAGATAGAAAGGGAGGAAAAAGCAGTCTTTTTTAATTCCCTTGGTGCGGGAGTCCAAAAAATTCCCCCCTAATTTTTGTTAAAATTGTGTTACATTTGACTCCATTTTTTGTTACTATTAGAAAAGAGTTATAAAATTTATAAAAGTGTTACCATTGTATATAAAAATGTAACATTTTATTACTTCGTTTATAAAATGTTACAAGAAACTAGATAGGTAACAAATTTAAAACAATGTTACATGTTAAATGTTACCTTAAGGCAAGAAATGTATTAGTGTCAAATCCAAAAGTGTTGTAGCCGTCTCCTATGGGGCGTCCTAAAATCCTTCTCAAAATCCCCCCTTTTTCAATGTTGTAGGTTATGAAAAATACATAGAGATAAATCTAGGGTTTGACAAGCAGGATTCCTTAAAAATAATACGCTTCTTGGGCCGAAATAAGATAAATGAGCCCACGCAAATAAAGGGCTTCGCGTCAAGGGGCTGAAAAAGAAACTGAGCCCGCACAAGTCTGAGCTGAACCTGCACCAAGTCTGAGTTGGGCATGCGTATGCTAAGTCGCACCTGCGCATGCTGAGTCGGGGCCGAGGTTTGTTAGTTGTGTGTGTCTTCCTTGCTTGATCCTTAGTGTGTGTTCCTAGCTTCCTTTTGTACTCCATCCCGTTTTGCATTGAGGCTTAATCCTCATATGTGTCATTACGCTCCAAAATTTTGCCAAATTACTTTAAAATGCAACAACAATTCGTGTAGACATAAATTCTAGGATAATATGCAAAGTTAAGCTAAAATGTCATGGGTTCATGTCTATCCATGCAAAATAAAGGAAACTTTTACCTAAATGCATGTCTAAATTAAGTTCATAACTCATATCATCATGCATCAAAAGTAACAAGAAAACACTTAAACTTCTAAAGAAACTCTTCTTAAACAAGTCAAGCAATCAATAGTCCTTGGCAACGGCACCAAAAAATTAATACGATGCGTAGTGCACTACTCAAAATCACATATTACCGTAATTATATGGCCTTGAAAAAGTTAGTACATGATATAACATCAAGGTCGAGATCCCAAAGGACTATGTACATCTTGACAAGTCTCAATGTTCAATATAGAGGTTCAATTGTGTAATAAGTAAACCAAAAAGGGTGATCAAAAGGATCAATGTTTTGGGGTTCGGGGGTAACAAGTATAAAAGTAACAAGATAAAGTATCAATATAAGGAAAATACTAGGATTGGGGATATTATTCCTCAAACCAATACTAGTAGCATTCTCAACATGTTGTGTTCATTCAATGAAGGTAAATATGAAGGTAACAAGTACTAAGGTAGCATGGTGTTTTAGGTGAGCTTTGTCATAACATTTGGCTTTATGTCGACTAGCTTGTATCACATGGTGTTCGCTATTTCCACACAAGTTGATTAAGCTTGTTTCTCAAATCTATGATTACCCTAGACAATGTAGGCATCACATGGTGTTTGATATTTGCCTACACCATCTAACATTACCATAGTTTGGACAATCACTTCACAAGCATGTCAACAATCCTTTCGAGCCTAGTTTCCGTACTCTAGGATCATCAGCATCTCAAAATTGCACAATTATCATCATTTTACTTATCGGTGTCAACTAAGATGGTTAACTCATGTACTATTCATATCATACTTAAAGATATACAATATGCAAAGGAAACAATATAAATTATCACTAGTCTAGCATATGACTTTCAGAATAAAAAAAGAAACATGAGATGGATATTAGCAAGTTCGATCCCTCCTATATGCTACTAACATGCATTTGGTTTCCCTTCAAATCATAAATACCACAATAGAATAAGACTAACCTCGCATGATTTGAGAATCTCCACCCCAAAACCTAGCAAGTAGACTACTAACACATGGTCGAAAATCTCAACAAAGAAACGGTAAGAACAAGTGGTATGGTTGCAACATAACTTCAAATGAGGAATGTAGAAAAAAGAATGGACGAACAAGAGCCCTAAAAGTTGTTACTACTAGGGATTAGTAACTAGTGAAGTGTATGTGTTACAGCCAGCCATGAGGGATATATATATATAGGGTGTGCGTTGGATGATGAGTATTAAGGGTTGAGATTTAGAGTAGATATCATAATTAATAATAACTACGAATAATAATAATTATGAATTCAACAATAACTACGAATAATCCACTCAACCAACAATAACTACGAATAATACATTAAACGATATGGCACCTTCGTAACAAAACTAATAATAATTACGAATCTGTTCTCATGTAAACACGTTATGGGTGTTCTCATAGGATCTATAATATATATATATATATGTTAAAAAGTCATGGTCTCCCTCACTAAGGAGACACATTGCTCAAGTGATAGGTGAAGTTGTTGTTCTAGAGGAAAAAACCAACTAGCGTGGCTCTTCAAGCTTCCTGGGTGCCTTAGGTTGAGTGGGTCACATGCTCAACATCATGTGGTCCACCGACTACAAATAAGTACACATAGCTCGAGTGCATCGGCCTCTTACTCCGAGTTTTTCGGCTTCCTACCTTCATGATGATTTGTTTGAGAAACCAATTGATAAACCGGGAATTTGTTTTTATGCCCGGTTTGGCGACTAATCCAAATAGCATTTAATCCCAACCTTGCGTGTTCTATTTCATTGAGTGTTCATTTGAGAAATCTTTTCCTCCGAGAGCTTAAATACAAAAAGTGAGATAAATTGCTTGAGTATTTCACGATGATTTGTTTGAGAAACCTTGAATCACCATCTATGTGAGCACGAAGTAGATCTTTTGGTTTTGAAATCTCGAAAAAATAGATTTTCATTCTAACCTCATAAACAAACACTTGTGTTTAATTCAGTAAAAAAAAACAAGAATGATACTTTACCTTCAGCTAGACATGTTATATTCAGTTTAGAGTTACCAAACAAGAATGATAGAACATAATACAGATCTAAACACAATTGACATGAATGAACAGTAATCTCTCACACCACCGTTTGCTCAGCAATTTCCAAAGTAATACCCTGTCTATTGAATATTTTATTGGACTTATAAAATGAAAAATGATATTTTACAATCTTAATTTGAGGAGATAATTAAGGAGAAATGATGTGTAGCAGTGTTTGGAGAGGCGAAATAAGAGGTTCAGATAATTTGACATGATCGAATATTAAATAAGGAAAGAAGCGGGCGAAGGAAACAGTGGATGTGGTCCAAAGAAACAATGAGGGCAACTGGTCCATACGTAATTTGAAGCAAAGACGCTACAATGAGTGATACTGTTTAGGTTAGGTGGACCATATCCACAACACAAGAACATGCAACCTCATGCCCAACAATATCTAAAATCAAGACCACGAAAGGACTTGTAGACAAGACGTGCGTTATAAGCAACATTTTGTAATGTAATGCAAACCATTACCCGGGTTATTTTCAACATCTTCTCTTCCGTGTAAATTATGAGTTGTGTCTTGATTTGAAGTAGGAGGGGATTGCAAAAGAGAGTAGTGAAGGTGCCGATGGAAAATAGCAACTCTATTACGTACACCGCCTTCGGATTCATGGGTGTGGCGCAAGTATGGTCAGAAACCGATCAAAGGCTCTCCTTACCTCAGATACTTATAAATGTAATTTGAAATTGAAGTTGAGAACGAGCTTATAACTGATTTGAAAATGGGGAACAAAGGATACTACATGTGTAGCAGCTCAAAGGGATGTCCGACACGAAAGCAAATGAAGAGAGGCCGATCTAGATTTGGAATTAGGGTTTCTTAGATTCGGAACAAAGAACAACAAATTTTGGTTCATTCTTTTGATTTGGTTTTTATTTTAAACAAATTTGGTTTTTTTTTGTTGTTAATGAACCATATTGGTTTAGAGAGAATAATAATAAAATATTTAAAAGTCGGCCCCATTGACGATAAAACTAGCGGATTTGGGAGGCGGGTGTTAAAATACTATATAATGCATTTATTGGGTGGTAAATAAGCATTTAAGGGGTGGTCAAGTACAATTAACCCCATTTAACGAATGAATTTCGACAATTTACTTATTATTCAATTATGATTGTCCGTACATGAGTGGAAAAATGAAAGTAGAATAATATTAACTTGCTTGAAAACGGTCATGTGTGCTTAAATCAGCTTATTATTCTATAATAAACATAAACATAAACTCTTGTTCGGTATATGTTTAAGATATAAGTTGATGTGATGCACATGTGTGTTTATTTGTCGGAAATTTTAAATGAACCCACAATTTTTTGTAACCATCTCACTAATTGTAATATCCGGAATTTTTATTCCGTTTAATTCCGAATTAATTCGGACTTCGAGCTGTTAATGGTTCCCATTCTATCTAGTATTTCTTTATTCACAAATTTTATCATTTTATGTAGAATTTAATTCACATAAAATGATAGAATTATATCAACCCTAATTCTTATAATTATTTATCATTTTACGTAGAATTTAATTAACATAAAATGATAGAATTATATCAAACCCTATTCTTATAATTATTTCTCATTTTATGTAGAATTTAATTCACATAATATGATAGAATTATATCAAACCCTAATTCTTATAATTATTTATCATTTTATGTAGAATTTAATTCACATAAAATGATAGAATTATATCAAACCCTAATTCTTATAATTAATCCTCAACGACGACTTTAGACGAGATCATGACAAGGTTGAGACGAGACTGTGAAAAAGCAGTGACGAGACCATGACAGAGCTGAGACGAGGTCATGACAAAGTCCGACAACTCTGTGACGAAGTCATGCATGGGCCTGACAAAGCCATGACGAGTTATGACAACCCAACCCACCTTTGCTTTTTACAAACTCAGCCCACCTTTGTTTTTTTTTTCCAGCCCATCTCTTGTGCTTACCTTGTCCAGCCTTGGCCTTGTCCCTTGCTGGCGGATTGTAGCAGCCCAAGAAGCCTAGCCAGAAGCAGCCCAGCTCACTCTTCAACTCCTCAACGTGTGCTGTCCATGAAGAAAGAAACGGTCAGTCTCTCTCTCCCCTTCTGCACGTAACAGCCGAGATCACCCACTTCCGCCGCTTGCCTTCTGTCCAGATTCACGCCAACTGCTCCATCCCTTCTTTTCTATATCGAGCCACAGAACCTCAGCCTTCTACCCAGCGAGCAATTCCTCCCAGTTGATAGCAATCAGAGACGCTGCACCCTTCCTAACTCTTCTGCGTATAGAACTGCATCCCAAATACACCAGCGACACTCTCAGACAAGCCAGACGCTCCTTGCTGTGAGATCCAGAAGGTAGCAAGGCTGTTGCACACGTATAAACGCCTGGGACATAGGTTCTGCATACAACACTTCGGCACAGGTGAGTCGAATAGATACTATCCCTATCCCCTCCCTTCTGCTTTGTTTGTTATCGATGATGGAAGGCTATCATTCACGTGCAGCAGACTCGATCTTCACTATCAAACGTATAGACTCAGACAAGCAAGACACCCCCTTCGTCTGTCTTCAACTCTGAGAAAGGGCAGCGAGGTGAGTCTGTTCCGTCTCTTGTTTCTGTCTACACCGGCTTAGTCTAAAGACCAAGGCTAATTGCCCTTCTATCCTAGGTTTTGTCTAAACCGATTGCAGCAAACCCAGCCCTCATCTTGATCCTGTCGTCAAGGGATTCAGCAGACCATCCTCTTCAACCTACTGCCGGTAAGCGCTTCTGGGATCCTTGTTATTGCTGTTATACTAGTGTAGAGGATAGTAGTTGTGTTTCCAATTAAGTGTACAGAATATGATTTTTGAGGCAAGTTGATGTGTAGATGTCCATAGGTATGGAACAATAGGATATATGAGAAGAGAAACTGAGGTTTACAGAGTGGCTGACCGTGTAGATGAACTCATTGTGCCCAGTTTTTTTGGTTGTCTTCTTCAAAATTTTGAAGTTGAAACGGTCAATCTTGTAGCTCAATTTTAAGGAGTTAGGATGAAGCTCCACCGTTGAATTTTTGATAGGTCATAGATGGATATATGTAGTTTAATGGGTTAAAATTTAGGAAGAATCGGAGTTACGGTTTGAGAGTTATGATGTTGCAAAGTTGACTCCTCATGCAGTTTTTATAAGTGTGCTGAATGTTGAGAAAAACAGCATGTGATGCAGTTTTGTGAGATGGTTTTAATTAAGATTTTGATCTCCTTTGCTGCTGAATTTTGGATATATTATAGATAAGATTTTATAGTAGAACATATCAAAATTTGGGATAAATCCAGCTAGTAGTCTAGGAGTTATGATTTTTCAAAGTTAAGACAGTGTGTTGTTTGTTAAGTGTTGTAACCAACTTTGGAAATTTTTGTAGAAGTGATGGTTGAACAGTTTTAAGAAATTCTTACTCCTAGGAGTAGATGAGATATCATAGATGATCTAGGGAATTATTTCGGAATTTTTATAAGATTATTCGAATTTTATAATTGAAGCCGAAGTTGGACCTTAACGATCTTTCCGAAAATAGGAAAATGGGTAAATTGCCAGTTTGTAACCAAACTCATCTTTAGGAGTTAGAATATGACTCTTTAGTCTCAAATAAGAGTTTAGGCATGAATTAGGGATTTTTTGGAAGTTTCGAGACCAAGGGTAAAATAGTCATTTTACCATAAATTGGTACTGTATTAAATTATGTTCTAATAGGATCTACTACCTTAGAAGTCTTAGACTTCTAATTACCTAAAAAGTGTGCTGACACACTTGTCTCCTTTGACAGGCAACCGAGTTATACAGTTACAGATTGAGTTGTGATTAAGAGAATTGAGATCTGATTCAGGTAAGTCCACGGACTTACTTAGCTGGCTTCTTGTATGAGTGTAATGTGTATGAGTGGTGCTTGTTAGTTATGATAAATAACAAAACCGGATTAGGCCGACTTTATTATTTACGTAATTGACCCAAGTGTATGATAACGGGTCGTGACATCATCTGCCTAGCTCTTGCGAGAGTGTAGGAGGTTCCCTATGACCAGCCCAGTCAGGTAGACGGTCAGATGCATTAGTACCATTCCGCGTTGGTAAACAGGGACAGGGGCGAGGTTTGGGAATCCCTCGTGTCACAAAAGAAGTATCATTAGTAATAACCTATCACCTAATTAAAGATAATAAAGGGATTGAGTGTTGCATGTTGATTGTGTATGTTGTGTGTTTGTACTTTTACCTTTATACTTATGCATAGAATGTTAGCTAACGGTTTTATACCGCTTGTAGATGCCTTGCAGGTTAAGACAGTTGTAACGAGATCCGGAAGAAATGGTCAGCCGGGTCCACGTACTCATTTAGTTTGGGACGGGGATGTCTTCTGTTCTTCATATGCGTCGTTTTAGTATCTTTTCTTGTAAGGCTGATACATACTCTCCATGTATATATTGTTTATAGTTTTCAAATGTTTTAAATACTTTTGTGCCTTGTTGTAAGATCCAAGTAAAATTATTGTCAAACTATGGTCGGGACCCATTGTGAGGTCCTAACCAGTAGCTCCCCGAGTTCTCAGAATTTGGGGTGTTACACTAATTTTGCGTCTGAAGTGTGGAATTAGTGTAAAGTTAATTTGGTATACTGAATTTGGATTTCAGTAATTTTGCACAAGGAGTGCAGAATAGGAATCAAGTTTAATTAATTCCGTACAAGAATGGTGGAACTGAATAATTTTTTTTAAAAAAAATAAGTTTGATTAATTCTACACCCGAAGTGTATACTTATGTAATTTTATAAATAGTTTATATGAATACATCCATCATTGTTCTTGTTTGTTTTTTCCCAAAATATTTCTAATTCAGTCCTTTTAAAACACTAAAGTTATTAATTCCTAAATGTTCATCAACACTTATTTTATAATATACTATTGTAATAAGATTAAGGACATGTTTAGTAAAAACAGATTTGTAGTTTTGGTTAGGGTTGTGATTTTGGTTAGGGTTGTGGTTTTGGTTAGGGTTGTGGTTTTGGTTGTAGACTTGTAGTATGAGATTTTAGATTTGTTTTTTTTATAAGAAACTTTTGTGATGTGTTTAGTTAGATGATTTACACTAGTTTTCGATAAGATAAAAAGATGTAAATACCCACGTAAATATTAGCAAGTAACAATACTTGTTTTGACTGCTTGTTAACTTTCCTTTCTCGATGTTCATTGCCAACTGTCTCAACCGAAGAACTGTGGAGAGGAACTATAACCATAGGCGAAAGTAGAGATTCACGCCACAAAAATGAGCTTCTCTTCTGTTGTTCGTCCATTCATCTGTCAACACTACATGATCGAGTATTCAAGTGATTCTCCATGCTTTGATTTTGCATTATCAATTATCCAGTCCTACATTTCTCTCTTTCCTCCATGCTTTCACTACAATTTTGTCGAAGAACATTCCACTAATCTTCTCCATGCGTCAATTGTATGATATCTTATGTGCATTTCGCTTTGTTCAGATTATTAGACTCCTAAATGGAAAATCACTACAACAAAACACACAAAAGCAGTAAAACCTAAAATTTAAGATTGATAACTTTCGCCCTAAACTTCATCCAATCCTCCCCTTGTCTCAGTTATATGCTATTTTTCATTATGTTTAGGCTTCAATTATATGCATTTTTTTTTAATTATGTTTAGGCTTCTTTGTTCCAGACACATAAACATAATTGAACCTATAATCTTAGGCAACTTTGCTTGGTTCTATTTAGGCTGCTTTCCAGCTTTTGTAGGCTAATCTTAGGCTGCTTTGTTTTGTTCAGTTTAGGTTGATTTTGCGTTGTCGTTTCTCCATCCCGAGATTTTGCTTTATTATGATTTTCTATTATGTATAGGCTGTTTTGTTATTTTCATTATGTTTAGGCTGCTTTGTTTTGTTTTAGTGGGTGGCTTGCAGAACATTACCATTGATAACTCCACCTTTATTATAAATTGTTTATGTGAATGATGGAAGACTTAACATTTATATGCGGTTTTATGAACTAACAAATATCGATTATATTTTTAGATTGCATGTTTTGGTTTGTTTGTTCAAATGTATGTAAGCCTTGAAAAGCATTTCAAAAGAGGAACTCAGGCCTTGAATAGCATTACAAATGACAAACTCGAAAGCCTTGAAAACCATTACAAAGGAAGGATTCGGCTAAAGGCTTTAATACAAGATACGACCACAACAAAAAGATCTTAGAAGATCTCAACCAAACAAGTTAGAAGATTTGAGAAGATTCTCAAAGAGAAGATCTCAGAATAACAAGAAGATCTTGCAAGATCTCAACCGAAGGAGCAAGAAGATCTTGGCACATATCTACATCAAGAAGATCTCGGCACAAGATCTTCAACGGCTTCCAAGAGAGAAGATCTCGGATCTCAAATAAATATCTTCAATGACATTTTCAAAGAGAAGATCACGGTGATGAAGATCCTCAACGAGCGTCAAAGAGAAGAAGTAGAAGAGATAAGATCTAGAAGAAAGAAGATCTTACAACAGCTACTTCACCTCAACCAAGTAGCGTATTCCATGGAGAAAGAAGAATGTTACAACGGCTATCTTACAATTGCTAAAAGATGTCCATAGAGGACTATAAATGAAGATGGTGATTGAAGAAGAAAACAACAAGTTTACACGGATAAGAAACCAAGTCTTCAAGCGATCAAACATCTTCATTTGTTCCAAAAGTTTTTCTTCATCTATAGCTTACAAACGCTTACATCCTTAGAGTGAGAAAAACACTAGAGCTCCATTGGCATATATAGAGAGTGTTATACTCTAGTGTGTTAATCTGCAAAGTAACTAGGCTATTATTGCTAGAATGCAGTTGACTAGATCGTAGCATTGAGACTACATTGAGAGAACAAGGGAAGTTTTTCTAGGTTGTATCTAGGACTCACAAAAAGCAGATAATAGATAGTTAGAATCCTAGGGCCTGAAACCGTAGGCGGAGAGTAGGTTGTTAGGGCCGAACTTCGTAAACATATCATTGCGTCGATCTTTTAGACTCCGCACTTTCTATTACTTAAATTGTGACTAATGTTATTTTGCAGGTTTCGAAGTCAAGGCCTTGAATTCCCTTTCAATTAAAGCCTTGAAAACCAATTTCGTCACTAAGCGCACAAATCGACTTCAAGGCCTTGAAATTAGTTTCAAAGTCATGATATACGATATTGCGAAAAGTTCTCATACTCTATTCAACCTCCCCTTGTAGAGTATTTATATCCTTATTATTCACCTATTCGGTTATTCAACCACCACCACCTCATCATCATCAGTATTACATTCATTACTCTATTCATCATCATGCTAAGAAGAGATTTAGGACTAAATTCACTCCTGATAAAAAAGAAAAGATGTTCAGTTTTGCACAAAAGTTAGATGGAAGATTTAGAAACAAGAGGATTGTGTTGTTTAACAATTCTGTCAGGAAATTGGGGTCAAAAAGAAGAGTTTTAAAGGTTTGGACGCACAATAACAAGTATAACCTAGCTAAGAAAAACTCTTTAACTCCAAATGTTGGAGTTTAAGGAAACATTTAAACGAATAAAGAAGGGAAACATGTCGTACTACTCTTAGTACTATTTTTTAGCCTTTTCTTACCCTTTCTTATGTTATTTTTTTGTTTGTTTGAGGTTTATTTGTCTCTCATGTATGTCTTATTTAACTAAAATACTATGAATAAAATAACATGTGGGTGGTGTGTGTTTTATCCTTTTAGGAAGATTTGTTCATTTATGTCTTAGAAAATTAATTATCAACTATCATTTTGAATAATCTTTTTGTCTAATCATTTATGGAACCAAACATGTGTTTATCATTTGTATTAAAATACATATATAACTTGATACTTATGTATTCAGTAAGCGTAGATAAGTAAAAACAGAAGTAATTTGTTCTTCATTGATAGCAAGGATTGAAACAACAATAGTATAGCAGAGGTAAAAGAAGAAGAGGAATGTTCAAAGAAAGAGAAGAGCTACAACTAACTTTTTGTATATAGCAAAATATAAACAATTTCATATTCTTATCATAAGTAATATGTCATAATCATTGTTTGACATTTGAATACACAAGTACAACAAAAAAACTTTACCTAGTGTGTGTTTAGTAGGTACAAAACACTAGTATTTTGTAGCGTTTAATAGTATATTTAAGGAAAGAATTGACAAGAAAGTACCCTTGCTTTATTGTTATTGTGTATTGACCCTTTCAACTATAATACAGGAAAAAAAAGGTAAATAAAAACATTTCCTCCATTTTCGAGGTTCAACTGTGGCGTTGAATAAACAGCTTGCAGAGCTGTCACATCCATACTCAAATCAGAGGAATAGTTGGTATGAAGAAGTAATGAGCGGGCGATTCAAACATTTCCTCCATTTCCATTTATTATCCTCTCATGTATGCACAAATTTTCTCCTCCCATTTATGCTGAAAATTTCTCCTCTCATTTATGCAAATATTTGCTCAGTTCCTCATTATATCTCTTATAATAATCTAACTATCGACCTCAAGAGGAAAAATTCGTAAGATGTTATTTATGTATTCATTAAACTTCAGTATATTATTGTTCAAAATTGTTTGAAAATTGGTATTTTCAACATGGTACCTGTCATTTTTCAAATATATATGAATGATCGATTATTGTGTATGTTGTTGGTTCTCCCTAGGTAGCTGATGATATATTAAATGGATTAATTGATATGATGAGTATTTTTTTTTAAAGAGAAGAGGATATGTATATTGTTATATGATTGTTTCCTAGTGTAAATATATTTGTGGAATATCATTTGTGATTTCGTAGTAATTGGGTATGATTTTTTTAACGTCATGTTTATTGGGTATATATGTTGTCATTTCAGAGTCATTGACTTATCCTTGTTTCGGATGGAGGCATGGATATGATGATATAGTATTGTCATGCGATTGGGTATATATATTGTTGTTTGATAGTTACTGGGTATGAATATATTCGGTCGCATAATATTTGTTAATTTGTAGTGTTGTGTCAAATTTTTTCTTATTGAGTGTGGTACTATGCAGATGGCTGAGTATAGTGGTGATGAATCAAGCCTGAACAGCAATGATCCAAACTATTTGCCTTAACCAGGGATGAAGTTGATGAAGAAAGACTTGCTCTTATAGTTGCCGATACTAGCCCCGTAACGACGTTGATGATTAATGAAGTAACTTTGTTAGGTACCAATACCCAAATATCAATGGTAGCAATATCGCAACAGAATTGTAAAATACCAGCAACGACATGGTCAAATTTCACCCGCTCAATAACTTCAAACAGCTTCATGCAATCTTCTTTCTTGTAACTTTGTGCGGCGTCTTGAAACATATCTTGAATCCTTTTCATTCTTGATCTTTTCTTTATATTTTGTTTCAAGTGGTACATGCAAACCCCGTGGTGTGATTGTGGGAAGTTTGTACCAATAGCTTTCTTAATGGACATGTGTCTGTCAGATACAAATACCTGTTCATGCGCATCTTCAACACACTTTCTCAAGTTTTGTATGAAGAAATCCCATGATTCATTGTTTTCTCTATCAACTATTGCAAATGCTAGAGGATAAATATGTTGATTTGCGTCTTGAGCGGTTGCTATCAAAAGAACACCTCCATATTTGTCTTTAAGAAACGTACCATCAACTGAAATCACCTATAAACAATATGATAACTCATTCAGTATTGTACCATACTCACGGTTTTTAAGTATTGAAGAATCAACCTTGCGTATAGCACTGTACCCCCTCAGTGATTGCCCAAATACGAAGAATACATAATGGAATTTAGAGTCTTTATCGACATCAAGAGCAACAACGCTATCGAGGTTAGCTTCACGCAGTTTGTGCATATACACCGGAACTCTACTATAACTCTCTTCACATGTCCCTCTAAGTAATTCCTTAAATGCTTCCAAGGATTTCCAGCATACCCAATACGACGCATCAATCTTCAAATCGTTTTTCAGCACTGATTGAACAGTTAACGGTTCAGGTAGATTCTTCACATTTGCGTACCTGCATAGGTTACCAAAATTTTGTGATGTAACCGTAGTAAACCCTAATTTCCAAAAGGTTTACACAAAATAGGTAAAAAGTATACACAAACCGTAAATATCACCCAAAACACTAATTTACATAATGCATACACAAACCACGCAAAAAACTTTAAAACAAAAATTTACTTACAAATCACGAAGTAGATGCGCTATTACGTTTACAGACGGTGTCCTATGATTGCACCTTCTGCTTTCAAAAGAACAAGTCTGTTCATTTGTGTAACATGTGATGGTAAAATGGTGTGAATTGCCCAAAATAGAGAAATGAACTTTCCAATTGCAAGTACTTTCGTCACATTTAGCAACCACAACACGGTCACGTGATTTTGTTATTTTGTACTCAAAACACTGGTACATGGCATTCATACACAAAGCAACCTTCAAATCCTTCTTACTATTATACGTTTCACCAATCTCAAGTGCCCACCTTCGACTGAGTCCGTCCAATGAGTCACTATTAAAAGTAGGTTGTGCACAGTCATACCTTGATGTGTCTTCTTCAAATCTTACTCTTGCAACCCTCTCATCATATACCACTATGTTGGAAACTACCCTATTATCACTATTGAGTATTGATACCGCCAAATCTTGTTTTTCTTCCATTGTAACACACAATGGGATACTCCAACACACACTGTCTACCTTGTTTGCCGTCAGATATGCTTCAAAGTCCTCACAACTATCAATAGTGAAAGGGTGTAAACATTCATTCATACTATTTTTGTATGTTAATACAAGATTATGGTTTTCTATTCGCAACTTAAATCTTGAAGCGATTGACCCTTTTAAGGTTTCTATTGATGTCCCATGGCTTATAATTATGTGCTTGATTTGAATTGTCCCAACATAATTCCAAATCTCATCCAAAGTAACCCAATCTCCCCCGTAGTAACATGTCAATTGTACAATACCCATACCTGAAACAAACATATTATGTGTAAGTACATGTATTAAATGACGTGTAGATACCCAAAAGCTGGTAAAAACCCAAACGTATAAATACCCAACAAATGGTTCTAAATCATTACCCAAAAGCAAGTCGCCGTAGATGTACAACGTACCCAATCGGTGTTGTTAATGTTGCGTAAAATGATTTCAACATTCATCCACACGGACATAAGAATATAACTAAATATAAACTACAGGTTATACTTAGTTAAAACAGGATAAGCAGTGACCTTACCCAATAGTACTCGATGACTCGGGTTAGCTTCGAATTGAACTATTTGAATGAATCAGGAAGACTTTGTTTTGTTATGTACGAAAGCAATAATGCCCAAATTTTCTGGAAAGGATGATTTCAAAATGGATGATATGGGTGTTGTTTTCGTGTAATATTGCAGGAAGATGGAGTTTTGGAGGGAAACAAAAAGCGAGTTTGTAGGATAGTTGATTTCTGCAGGCATGTCACATCGCCGGCTGATAATGATGAAAAGACAACAATGTACTTTCTCCTTTTTCAAACCTCTCATTTGCTTCAATATTTACGCAAGAAACAATTTTATGAAAAGACTGCAGGAAAGGGGATATGATGTATTAGGGGCTATTTTGCCAAAGGTTTAAAATGGGGGTTAGTTTGTATAGTGTATTATTGGATTAGGTACATTCCACCAAAACCGTCTTTTTTGAATTTGGTTGTCTGGTGGGACTATAATACACTAGCGTTTTATATTTTCAGCTAGTGTTTATGAAACACTAAAGAGAATGAGGGTGTGTGTTTTGTGGGTAGTGTTGTGAAAGCAAAAAGACATTGTTTTCCCTACATTATTCACCAAATTACGTTTATTTACCGGGTATAAGTGCAATACCCTCTCTCCTTTCAAGCGTTGATGATTCTGAAGAAGAACGAATGGTAGTCGTCTGCCCTGGTTTCTCCTCAAACCTCAACTCCGGTGTCGCTTGTCGCCTTCTTCATCTTCCCTCCACCACATGACCATTCCACTCCGGCGAACTCTCCACTCCGGCAATAGGTTTGTTTTCGTTGCCCCTCCCTCATCTTCGTTTCTGAAGCGATAGTTTTTGTGAAGAATCATAGAAAATCGAAGCGCTTTCGTTATTCTTGGGTCCTCCCTCTGTTCTTATTCTCTTTCTGCATTGTATCTTGTGTGCTTAAAAAATTGAGGTTGAAGATTATTAGGGTTCTTTAATTTGAAGTTAGAGATTGTTGACAAAAGGCTGTAGATATGTTCATACTAAAAATTTCAAACAGGAGTTAGGGTTCTTGTCCTGCAGTGTATCTTGTGTAGTGTACCAATGTAATTGATGAGTGTAGATGAGGATGTTGATATGGGCATGATTAAAATTTAAAGTTTGAGATTAGGGTTCTTTAATTTGTTGAACTAAGAAGAGGATATGTTCATGATATTAGGGTTCTTGTCCTGCAGTGTATCTTGTGTAGTGTACCATTGAAAATTATTGACTCCAATGTGTGTTGACTCAAATTGCTTGTTGAACCAAGAACTATTAAACGGCTTATATAACTCAGATGACCTGCAGTGTATCACGAGATTAGGGTTTTTTAATTTTTCAAAGTATTCAGTTTGAGATAGTTAGTGGACTTGTATATGATTTGGTACATCCTAATTGACAAACTATTGCTATATGATATATGGTAGATTTGTTTCTCCAATCTTTTGTTTTTTATGCAAAAGACCGCTTTGAAGTCTCTCTAATTGTTGAGTCCAAGAACTATTAAATGTGTGTTGAATCAAATTGCTTTGAAGTCTTTGTAATATCACATGCTTTATAGAACAATTCCTTCTAAACTATTATTTTGCAAATTTCTTGAGAAAACAAAGGAACGATGAATATTGATATAAGATCAATTATCTTAGTATAAGATTCATCTGACATACAGGACTTGAAGATTGACCAAGTTACCTAGATCATCTCCGAGGATGTAAGATTGTTGAAACTCAAGTTCTTGCAACCATCCATTTGTTCATTTCTCGGTTGCTAGCAGTTGCATATCAAGATCGATGACTTATAAATTTAACCTATAGCATGACATATCTGCATTTATACAAAACTAGAATTTACTGATTAACTGATTTTTACTGAAACATAATTACAGATCTTTACTGAAAAAGATTTACTTATTATTTACTAATTATATATGATAATATGATTATCTTTACTATCATTGCTTACACTTCTGACCTTGATATGTACCCAAGCTACAATCTCTTATCAGAATATTAATTATTTTTGTTTTTCTTATTTTTAAAATACTTTCTTCAAAATTCTTGATATTTCCCATTGCACATTTTTCATTGTTGAATACCTAGGATCAATATTGTTCTTTTGTTTACTATTAGTAGGTTTCAAACTTCAGTGACTACTACCATTAGATAAAATGTTGCAATTGACTGCTTTGAAGGCTATTACAGATTCAAAATTAGCTAGTGAGATTGTAACAGATTAGCTATTCTTTAGTTGTTGATTATTTACTAGTCTTTTGTTTGCTATCTTTATCTTTTTGTGTTTGACTACTGCAATTTTTAGTTGATGAATTCCTAGGACCAATATTGATCACAACTACTATTATAGATTCAACATTAGCAGCAAGTGACTCTTGTTTACTATCTTTTTGTTTACTATCTTTGATTTTAACAACAAGTGACTCTTAACAGCTAGTATGATCCCGAGTATTAGTTAGGTGTTTGCCTTCTATAAATATTGTTGGTAGTTGTTTAACAAAAGTGTCATCTTATTACATGTTTTGACTTACCATATCTTGTTGTAGAAACATGTCAGACGACTCAAAAGGAAGGAACCATACAAATTTAATGTTAATTATGACTTGGCATGGAAGAAGAAAACACGACATTAGGATTGTGAAGCACATTGTCAAGCAATTTTGTCAAGCACAACATTTTGTCAAGAAATTTAAATCAATCTCATATTGTTGTAACACCCCAAGTTCTGGGAACTCGAAGCGTTACGGGATAGGACCTCACAATGGGTCCCGACCCTCAGAGTAGCAACGACAAAATGGATCTGACAACTAGGCACAGACAAATGAAAACCAAAACTCAATATAAAATCAAAGGTTAAAGCAAAGGAAAACGTACAAGACTTGCATCCGAGTTCAAAACAAAAGGAAAAGCAACAACATAAACATAAACCCAATCCCGTCCTATAATTTACGGGAACCCCGGCTGACCACACCATCCGGATCACTCATCAGCATCCTGAACCTGTGGAACATCTACAACATTGATATAAACCGTTAGCTAACATTCTAGATATCAGAAAGACAATAAAGGCACGAACACACATAAGGTAAAGTAAACACATAAGCATGCTCGCACTCAACCGATTATTTTCTTTCATAAGGTTATCCAATTACTAATTCAATTTATGGTTTGTTACACGAGTAGCACTACGATCTCGCCTACGTCCCCTTTCACCAACAAGAATAGAACGTATACATCCTTCTGTCACCTGTTGGACTAGTCGCGAGAGCTCCTCCCAGTTTCCCCATTCTGAACTAGACAAGTAGTAACCGCCCAGTTATAATCCACTTAGGCCAATTACGATATAACAAGGTCAATCATATTCCAGTTATCAGTTATAACATGATAAACAACAAACAAGTCAATACAATCCAACCAAAACGCGGAATGAAGTTAAGTAAGTTCAAGGGACTTACCTCACTCGAAGGTAATCTAAACACTCAGCGAACATTCAGATATCCTCAGGAAAGGAGCAAAGGGAAGCCTGCTCAACAAGGCATCACAAATAAGGAACAAAATGATTGCTAGAAGTCTATAACTTCTAGCCTCAATGATCTCTAAGAGATCTCCACAAGCTAAGGTCTCAAACTTAGTGTTACAAAACACTCACGGGACTAAGAACATCCATAAGAACCAAGGATAAGAATGAGGAAAGTAAGGAAGGAAGCAACTCACAAGAACGGGAGTTACTACAGAAGAAACAGCAAGGGTGGCGGAGCAAGATAAAGGGGCGGCTTGCCGCAGGGGCGGGGATGTGGAAGCGCGGAGGAGGCGGTGTGACAACAAGCACTGTCGGGGTTTCTTCTCGACAGAACCTCTCAGCAAGGGATCAAAAGCTCGAACCCTTTGACCCAACTACATCAAGACTCAACCCAAAGAGTCTGAGAACAACAACACATCAACAACGTAGATGCTAACAAGAATCAAGGTTCAAACTTGATTCTTGGAGGAGAAGAAAAGGAAGAACGAACAAGAAAGTGAAACAGAAGGAAACAAGGTGCAACAACACTTGAACATGATGAAGAACAAGGGAGGAAGTGTTGGGAAAACCTCCCACTTTCGTGTTGGTAGAATGGGAATATGAACTAATTAAGTCAATGACTTAATTGATACAAACTCACTTATATTTATGTGAAGAAGGAATGCTACAAGATTTTGTGTGAGCACTCTCACAACTTGCTTAGCTTGCTTGAGCTCTCAAATTTGTGGATGATGCAAATGTACAACTTCTCCTCCTATTTGTAGTGGGAGGAGATCACACTCCCTACACAATGATCTAGGAAGATATTTGAGAAGAGAATTCTAGAATTACACAAATTCCTATAAGATATTTTAGAAGAAAATTCTAGATTAGTTCTAGACTAATCTTCTCTAGACCATTCTCTTCTTCTCTTCTCTTCTCTTCTCTAGATTATTCTCCACAATGGACTCTTCATAATTGGATCTTTTGCCCATTGGGCTTATATCCAATTTGTTGGATAACCCATTTATTGAATGGGCTTGATTAAGGAGGGACCAACAATTCTCCCCCTCCCGACTTAATCACGTGATACGATGCCGGTACCTTGACAACAATCTTCAAACTTCTTGGTCGGTATTACCTTGGTCATAATGTCAGACCAGTTCTCATCCGTGTGCATCTTGCCAAGTTCCAGAAGCTTTTCTTCAAGAACATCTCGGATCCAGTGATGTCGTATATCGATGTGCTTCGAGCGGGAGTGAAGAGTTGAATTCTTTGCCAGGTGAATTGTGCTTTGATTGTCACATTGCAGGATATATCGATCTTGCTCTACTCCTATCTCCATCAAGAAGTTCTTCATCCATAACATCTCCTTGCATGCCTCAGTAGCTGCAATATATTCTGCTTCAGTGGTGGACAAGTAAACACTCTTTTGTAACTTTGATTGCCAGGAAACAGCTCCCCCTGCAAATGTAATCACATATCCTGACGTTGATTTCCTGGAATCATTATCACCGGCCCAGTCGGCATCTGTGTATCCCTGTAGTATAGGCTCCTCTTTTCCAAAGCATAAGCACCTATTAGTAGTGCCTCGTAGATATCGAAGGATCCATTTCACTACAGCCCAATGTTCCTTTCCTAGATTTGCTAGGAAGCAACTCACTACTCCAACTTCATAGGCAATGTCGGGCCTAGTGCACACCATGGTGTACATGAGGCTGCCTACTGCCGAGGTATAGGGGATCTTCTCCATATCTTGCTTCTCTTGCTTACTAGTTGGGCATTGCTTTGAACTTAACTTAAAGTACCCAGCAAGTGGTGTGCTTACCGGCTTAGCTTGATGCATATTGAATCTCTCTACCACCTTTTCAATGTATCTTTCTTGGGATAGCCACAACATCTTCTGTGATCGATCACGAGTGATCTTCATCCTAAGAATTTGCTTTGCCGGTCCTAAATCTTTCATGGCAAAGCTCTTGCTCAAATCTTTTTTAAGAACAACTATCTTGTTACGATCATGACCTACTATTAACATGTCATCGACATAAAGTAAGAGTATGAGAAAGTCGCCCCTAGCGTACCTCTTCATGAAGACACATGGGTCACATGGATTCTTCTTGAAGTCATGATCTTCAATGAAAGAGTCGAACTTCTTGTACCACTGCCTCGGTGCCTGTTTTAGCCCATAAAGACTCTTCGTTAGTCGGCATACTAGATTCTCCTTGCCTGGTTCTTTGAATCCTTCAGGCTGCTCCATGTATATCTCCTCTTCAAGATCTCCATGGAGAAAGGCGGTCTTGACGTCGAGTTGTTCGATCTCCAAGTCCAGAGCAGCTGCTATACCAAGAACAACTCGGATTGATGACATCTTTACTACCGGAGAGAATATCTCTTCAAAGTCGACGCCTTTCTTCTGTTGGAATCCTTTTATGACCAATCGAGCTTTGTGCCGAGGCTTTGAGTTTTCATCCTCCGACTTTATTCGGTATACCCATCTGTTCTTCCAAGCTCGCCTCCCTCTTGGTAGCTCCACCAACTCATATGTGTGGTTTTCATGCAAGGATTCCATTTCATCTTGCATGGCTCTTACCCACTCACTCTTGTGGGTGTCATTCATAGCCTCCTTGTAGCTTTGAGGCTCCCCCTCATCCGTGAGGGTCACATATTCGTCCGGAGTGTATCGTGTAGATGGCCGTCTTTCTCTGGATGACCTTCTTGGTTGAGAGTCTGGTGGAGTGCTCGATTGTGCTTCTAGTCCTTGGTGGGTTTCTTCATCACCGTGCTCTGAAGTAGGATCACTCTCTTCATTATTGTCGCTTCTTGGCGTGACTTGTTCCGAAGTGATATCTCGTGTAGGATAAGGATGAGGGTTTGATGTGCCCCTTTTGACTCTTGTCCTTGGTTTCTCTGACCTTTGAATATCTTCAATTGTTTGATCTTCGAAGAATACCACATCTCGGCTTCTAACGATCTTGTTGGTGGTCGGATCCCATAGCCGGTATCCGAGTTCATCTCTGGGTGAGCCAAGGTAGATACATTCTTTGGTCTTGGCATCAAGCTTGGCACGTTCGTCCCTAGGTATGTGAACGAATGCCTTGCACCCGAACACCTTTAGATGGTCATACGAAACCTTCTTTCCTGACCAAACTTCCTCCGGGGTGTCTCCATTCAGGGGAACCAACGGTGTAAGGTTGACAATGTCGACGACAGTCTTCACAGCTTCTCACCAAAATGACTTGGGCAATTTTGCGTGAGATAGCATACACCGAACTCTTTCTGTAATTGTTCGGTTCATTCTCTCTACAAGCCCGTTCAGTTGTGGTGTCTTAGGTGGTGTCTTCTCCATCCTGATTCCATGAGATCTACAATATGCCTCAAATGGACCTCAATATTCTCCTCCATTATCAGATCGAACACTCTTGAGCTTTTGTCCTGTCTCTCGTTCCACCCGAGCAACAAACTCCTTGAATGCATCAAAAACTTGGTATTTGGTCTTTAGGAGATAAACCCATACCTTCCTTGAGTGGTCGTCTATAAAGGTGACAAAATAGGACGCACCACCAAGGGATTTTTCGGACATGGAGCAAACATCGGTGTGCACAAGATCTAGAATAATCTTTCGTCTTCTAGGTTGAGAAGACATTTGGAAGGACACTCTATGTTGTTTACCGGCTAAACAATCGGCACAAGGGTCAAGAGAGTTACCTTGCACCTTTGGGAGGAGCTGTCTTCGCGCTAGTGTGTGAAGACCATTCTCACTCATGTGCCCGAGCCTTCGGTGCCATAGTTCCATGTCTGCTCCTGCGACATTGACTTCTCCTTTGTAGAGCTTTGCTTGTGTGACGTACAATGACCCTTCCTTCTTTCCTCGAGCCATTATCATGCTTCCTTGGATGAGCTTCCATTTGCCGCCGCCAAATTGATTTACTAGGCCAAGATCGTCAAGCTTTCCGGCTGATATGAGGTTGAGGCGCATATCAGGGGCATGCCTCACATCCTTAAGGGTAATCTTGCATCCCGTATTTGATACCAGAATGATGTCTCCTATACCAACAATCTTGCTCCTATTTTGATTCCCCATCTGGACATTACCAAAGTCACCACTTTGGTAGGTTGAGAAGAAACTTTCATGAGGAGTGACGTGGAATGATGCACCAGAATCGACAATCCAGGAGCTATCGTTAGAGGCGATATTCAGGAAGTTGTCTTCTCTGAAGAGATATAGATCATCACCTTCATCTGCCATGGCGGTTGTACCCTTGTCTTCCTCTCGCCTCTTTGTTGGGTTAATTTGGTCTGGCTTGACGTTGCCGGCCTTTTGATCTTTCTTAAGAAATCGACATTCTGATTTCTTATGACCTATTTTTTCACAATAATAACAAGTTGTCCTAGAGCGTGACTTAGACCGACCTCGAGATTGGTCCCGGCTTCGGTTCATATTGCGCCCACGTTTATCGCTTCTACTCCGGTTGTCTAAAATGTTCGCCTCGGACTGGGTAGACGTGCCTCGTTCCCTCCTTCTAACTTCTTCACCAAGGAGGCTATCACTAACAGCGTCCATGGTGAGCTTCCCTTCCGGGGCTGAGTTACTTAGAGTAACTACGAGAGTGTCCCAACTCTCAGGAAGGGAACTAAGGAGTAGAAGGGCTTGCAACTCATCTTCGAGTTTCATTCCATCTTTACTTAGCTGATTTACCAGCCCCTTGAAATTATTCAAGTGCTCGATCATGTTTTGGTCATCCTTGTACTCCATCTTCACCAACCGTTGAACTAGAACGGCTTTGTTACGAGGCGTTTTCTTTTGAATCATGGACTCAAGTTTTGTCTATAATTCAAAAGCATTTGTATATGTAGATACACGTTTAAATAGAGATTTGTCGATGTACTTACGGATCATGGCGATAGCTTTCCGGTTTAGAAGCTCCCACTCCTTCTCGCTCTTTCCTTCAGGCTTATCCTTGTGTGGTGATGGGCTCATACAAATCCTTACAATAAAGGTGGTCTTCCATCATCAGCTTCCAATAAGAATAATTATCCGCCGTGAGTTTGAACATCTCGCCATCGTGAATGATGGTAGCCTCCATCTTGACAACACGAGATAAGGAAAAATGACCGGACTAACCTCGCTCTGATACCAGTTGTTGGGAAAACCTCCCACTTTCGTGTTGGTAGAATGGAAATATGAACTAATTAAGTCAATGACTTAATTGATACAAACTCACTTATATTTATGTGGAGAAGGAATGCTACAAGATTTTGTGTGGGCACTCTCACAACTTGCTTAGCTTGCTTGAGCTCTCAAATTTGTGGATGATGCAAATGTACAACTTCTCCTCCTATTTATAGTGAGAGGAGAACACACTTCCTACACAATGATCTAGGAAGATATTTGAGAAGAGAACTCTAGAATTACACAAATTCCTATAAGATATTTTAGAAGAAAATTCTAGATTAGTTCTAGACTAATCTTCTCTAGACCATTCTCTTCTTCTCTTCTCTTCTCTTCTCTAGATTATTCTCCACAATGGACTCTTCATAATTGGATCTTTTGCCCATTGGGCTTATATCCAATTTGTTGGATAACCCATTTATTGAATGGGCTTGATTAAGGAGGGACCAACAATTCTCCCCCTCCCGACTTAATCACGTGATACGATGCTGGTACCTTGACAACAATCTTCAAACTTCTTGGTCGGTATTACCTTGGTCATAATGTCTGACCAGTTCTCATCCGTGTGCATCTTGCCAAGTTCCAGAAGCTTTTCTTCAAGAACATCTCGGATTCAGTGATGTCGTATATCGATGTGCTTCGAGCGGGAGTGAAGAGTTGAATTCTTTGCCAGGTGAATTGTGCTTTGATTGTCACATTGCAGGATATATCGATCTTGCTCTACTCCCATCTCCATCAAGAAGTTCTTCATCCATAACATCTCCTTGCATGCCTCAGTAGCTGCAATATATTCTGCTTCAGTGGTGGACAAGGCAACACTCTTTTGTAACTTTGATTGCCAGGAAACAGCTCCCCCTGCAAATGTAATCACATATCCTGACGTTGATTTCCTGGAATCATTATCACCGGCCCAGTCGGCATCTGTGTATCCCTATAGTATAGGCTCCTCTTTTCCGAAGCATAAGCACCTATTAGTAGTGCCTCGTAGATATCGAAGGATCCATTTCACTACAGCCCAATGTTCCTTTCCCAGATTTGCTAGGAAGCGACTCACTACTCCAACTACATAGGCAATGTTGGGCCTAGTGCATACCATGGTGTACATGAGGCTGCCTACTGCCGAGGCATAGGGGATCTTCTCCATATCCCGCTTCTCTTGCTCACTAGTTGGGCATTGCTTTGAACTTAACTTAAAGTGCCCAGCAAGTGGTGTGCTTACCGGCTTAGCTTGATGCATATTGAATCTCTCTAGCACCTTTTCAATGTATCTTTCTTGGGATAGCCACAACATCTTTTGTGATCGATCACGAGTGATCTTCATCTCTAGAATTTGCTTTGCCGGTCCTAAATCTTTCATGGCAAAGCTCTTGCTCAAATCTTTTTTAAGAACAGCTATCTTGTTACGATCATGACCTACTATTAACATGTCATCGACATAAAGTAAGAGTATGAGAAAGTCGCCACTAGCGTACCTCTTCATGAAGACACATGGGTCACATGGATTCTTCTTGAAGTCATGATCTGCCATGAAAGAGTCGAACTTCTTGTACCACTGCCTCGGTGCCTGTTTTAGCCCATAAAGACTCTTCGTTAGTCGGCATACTAGATTCTCCTTGCCTGGTTCTTTGAATCCTTCAGGCTGCTCCATGTATATCTCCTCTTCAAGATCTTCGTGGAGAAAGGCGGTCTTGACGTCGAGTTGTTCGATCTCCAAGTCCAGAGCAGCTGTTATACCAAGAACAACTCGGATTGATGACATCTTTACCACCTGAGAGAATATCTCTTCAAAGTCGAAGCCTTTCTTCTGTTGGAATCCTTTTATGACCAATCGAGCTTTGTACCGAGGCTTTGAGTCTTCATCCTCCGACTTTATTCGGTATACCCATCTGTTCTTCAAAGTTTACCTCCCTCTTGGTAGCTCCACCAACTCATATGTGTGGTTTTCATGCAAGGATTCCATTTCATCTTGCATGACTCTTACCCACTCACTCTTGTGGGTGTCATCTATAGCCTCCTTGTAGCTTTGAGGCTCCCCCTCATCCGTGAGGGTCACATATTCGTCCGGAGTGTATCGTGTAGATGGCCGTCTTTCTCTGGATGATCTCCGTGGAGAAACGGGAAAAAGAAGAAAAGACAGGAATATATAGGAACGAGGGAAAAGATAGAAGAAAAGACGTTTTAGGGTTAGGAAGATGATAGGAAATCTGGCCCATAAGATAGAAGATCGGATATTCTAACTATGGAAGAAAGATAAAACGAACGAAAACTGATCGGACACGATCTGCAGCGAATCCGCAGGGGCGGATCGCCTCAGCCGCAGGTGCGGCCCCTTGTCACCGCGGGGCGTTGACAAGCTCGGCTTGCCGCTGAGGCGACCTTCTTCACCACGGGGGTGGTGAAGGTAAAAATTGGGGTCTTACAATTGTGAAGCACACTCTCAAGCAAATTCAATAGAACAAATTTTTCAAGCAAAACATTTTGTTAATTATGACTAAACAAGGAAGACGAAAACCCAAAATCGCAGGTGAGAAGAATACTTCGAATCGTCAAAGGGAACGAGGGTATTGTTCGGCGGTTGCAGGTCGAGCATCCACCAGGTTCACCGTTGGTAGGACGATCCTAATTCGCAAGCCAAGAAACCTAAAAATTGCAGGTAAGAGGGGATTTTCATAACCGGGTAAGGAATGTAATTTGGATTAAAAGTGAGGGTAAAATAGTACTTTTGTACAAGAAACACTCTGAAAAAAAACTAATCATACCAAACACGTTTTTGTTTTTTAAAAACTAAAACACTGCCTAAAACACAAAACACATACACTAGTGTTTTATTTTTTTTCTACCAAACACACACCTAATGCAAAAGACTACAATACTATACTCCATACAAGTCCTTAAACATAAGTGAAAACAGAAGACAAATAAGGCCCATATAGATTATAAAAATTTGTTTAATATATGGAATTCAAGTTTGACATTCAAAGAGAAGCATAAGTACAAAACAAAAGACAAAACTTGGCATTTGAAGACAACTATACAAGTCTCCTAAAATACATTCGAAGTATCTGTGAAAACAGAAGACAAAACTTGACATCTGAAGACAACCACACAATTCAAGTCTCCTAAATATAAGTGAAAATAGAAGACAAATAAGTCCCATAGAACATACAAATTTGTTTAATATGGAAATCAAGCTTGACATTGAAAGAGAAGAATAAGTCAAAACAGAAGACAAAACTTGATATTTGAAGACAAACATACAAGTCCCCTAAACATGCATTTGAAGCATATATGAAAACAGAAGACAAAGCTTGGCATTTCAAAACAACCACACAAGTCCCCTAAACCTGCATTTGAAGCATGTGTTCACCAATAAAGTAAACAAATAACAAAACTCCATACTTGCCACAAAACTCGGCACTCGAATAGAAGAATAAAACGTAACCATAAATGTAATCCCATATATAAATCTATTCCAAACATCCATAACCATGGAGTAGACAAAAGAAGATGAAACTGATAGACATATGAAGGGCATATGGAGATTACCTTCGATCCGAGAACTAGAAGAGATGATCTTGCAAAATGAGTGGTAAAACAATGGATTTTAAGAACAAAGAAGAGAATTTAAGAGTATAAGAGAAGAGTGAGAGAGTTGAAATATTGAAGAGAAGAAGAAAATACATGCCGATAGAGAGCTTGGGAGCGCTATAGGGTTTCCTTGTTGGGTTGTCTGAGGAGTGAAGAAGGGTAGAAGTGAAATCGAATACCATTCAATTAAACCTCAAACCACCAAAGATCATGCTCTCAATAAGTCTTCATTTCATTCGATTCAGTCTTTCGTTCATTTGGTCCAAATCGTCGACGAACAATTGAAGAGAGTTTCAGTCAACTGGAAGGTAATGATTCGACTTACCGAACGGGTTGGGCTCAAATTTGTAATGGTAATGGGCGGCAATGGATTAGTGTTAGGTGGATCAAAAATCAAGACGGTTAAGGCATCATGCAAAGCTTTATCAAATACAAATCTTGAGTTTTACAGTTTTTGGGAAATAGAGTTTTGTGAAAATAGAAATGTATTTTTATAAAAAGTTACATTTGGGGATATAGAAATCAATTTTATTCCAAGATGAAATAATTTCCAGCTTTTTTGGCTTAAAAAAATGCGTTGAAAATGTATTTAGGACTAGGCGATTTGAAATTGTTTGAATCTGTTGGTAGTTGGCAAGCGTAAGCAAGAGAATCTAAAAAATTTAAATGATCGTAATTTGGTTTTTTATCCAAAATGTTTTGACGTGACACGTCCATTGAGTATCGGTTACGTTAGAGCCTGGATTGAGTCGATCTTGATTAGTGGCGGCGTTCATTTGGTAGTGGCTACTGGGTAATAGTTTTGGATTTGGTTTGAGCAATAGATGAATCTAGGTTCATGATGAAGCTTTTGCAAATATTCCGGACTTGTGGCACCCATGAATTATCTGAAGACAAGGGCTTTGTTTGGCATGCATATGTGAGATTAATTTTTAATAATCTCATAATCCATGTGTATTTTTGGCCTCCCGAACACACCCCATGTTCCCACAAAATGCTCAATGGGTTTGTCATTATGCTCATACTACAAGTCCGCATAACAAAATTAAGGGCAACTCAAGTTTTGGTGTTGTGCGTACAAAAAAATGCAACTTGTGCATTCTCATACCAAAGTTAAGGCAAATGGAATCAATCAACAAGGTTTCATCGTCCAAATCTCCTGCTATTCTGCATACAACACCGATGCAACTTAAGAAAGAACAAGGAATTGATGAAAATGATTGAGATAGTAGTGCATTGCGGTGCTGCACTACCCTAAAGGAGCTCTTTCACCTCAGTGTTTGATACATTTTCTTCTATTGGAAGAACCAGGAAGGAGACCTTCAAAAGGAACGATGAGTATACCCTAGATTAGACATGATCCTCACAACAAAAAGAGAAAAGTTGGAGGACGGACTCGTTAAAGGAAGACCGATCAGTACACCCTAGATTAGACATGATCCTCACAACAAAAACATATCGTGAAAGGAGAAATGTTGGTCTATCAGAATGGATTCACATCCTAGTAGACACAAATGAGGCTACAAAAGTTGGGCCAAAATAGATAGTAACATGAGTATAGGCATAATCTTTGACCTTTTGAAACTTGACTATATAAAATTCTGTGATACATATTTTAAACTTAATTGCTTAAAATTTTGGTTAAAATCCTCTAAAGTGATAAGGGTGGTTGGTAATTTACGCAAATTGTTTCTTTAGCCTTACTCAATTATTTGGTACTATGAAGTTTCTTCGGCCTTGTCAAAAACTTGTAAAAATAATTAAGTATTACTTTGCTACTATCATATTGCAAATTTCCTTCAGTCCAAGATTCCTTTTAAGTATTGGTAAGAGTTGCAATTTTAGTTCTAAGCTTCTACAACCAATTAATTGAGTAAGGTTAAAGTAACAATTTGCATAAATTACCAGCCACCTTTATCACTATGCCCGTTTGGTTGGAGCGGTGGAATGGAAACGAAATGGAATCGGGTAAGGGTTAGGAATGGAAATGGAAATGATGGGATTACTTTCATGTGTTAAAATACCTCTAACCAAACGTATTTTTTGATTGATTCGGAATCATTCCGTTACCGGAAATGATTCCTAGCGCTTCCAAACGGGCCAGTGAATTTAGAGTACAAAGATGTCAATATATGGAGCTGTTATTTAAAAGCAATGTAAGAGAACAAAAAAGGAACCATAAAAACAAAACACTCGGAGTTGCTCAACTTATGGAAGTTTCCAAACTCGTATGTGAAAAAAAAATCTTTGAAGAAAACAACTACGTGTGGTAGATGGATTAATTAAGGAAAGAGAATAAAATTAATAAGTCGGGTTATTTTAGAAAATAATTTATTTTTTATCAAAGTTATCAAAGGAGACATTTATCTATAAGAAAGATAATATTGTAAAAAGAGGTAAACAGAGAAAATAATTCAAATATAATATTATTTATAAGGAAAATATATTATAAAATTAGCGTAATATATAATAAAATAGGAAGTAGTATACAAATTTATTTTTTTTACTAAATAAATTTTGATTGTGTCATATATTATGTAGTCTTCAAAATTTACATCGAAGTAGAAGGAAGATGGGCAACAAGTTGTGCCGTCAATCATTTCTGGATAGCGAATCTGATCCTCCTTAAAACAACATCAAAAGACATAACGTTGTCATGCAATACCCATTGCACCCTCTTAAGAATTTCAATACCATCGGGCGCAAAAAAACCAAAGGTGTCGAAAGCGAACGGAAACAACACATTTGATTTTCAATACAAGCTTTCTCACTAATTATAAACTAGTTCATTGCCCGTGCCCTGCACGGGTATTTTTAAATTTTTTTATATTTATAATTGTCCATATAAAATAATATTTAGTAAAAAATATTTTAAAAAAATGAAAACTAATGTGTTATTAATATGAGCACATGGCTAATCAAAATTACAAATTTATGAACGTTTCATTCAAAAATATAATCTTGACGCCACGATCAAAACACTTGGAAAAAATATAGAATATTTGAAACAATCAACGGAAGTATTTTTTTAAGTATACATAAATGTTTGTAAATGATGATGAATAGGCATGTTCGATGTTATTTCATACCTTAGTTGGTATTTTGGAAGACCTCTTTGTATACTACATTGTCCATAGATTATTGAAGTTTCCCTTGATCATCACATATCAATATCTTGAGCTCATCTCTGTAACCCTTGAAATAGCAACATACAATTTTCCATGACTGAAAACTGATCTTGGAAGATATAGTCCTACTTGCGAAAGTGATTGACAATCAATAATCAAAATTTCCATAAAAAAAAAAATCGTTTCGATAAAAAAAAAATTTTAAAAATTTTAATTTTTTTTTTCCGGGACACGTGTCGGCCATACCGCATTAATTGAACCGTACCTGAACATTAATATATATATATATATATATATATATATATATATATATATATATATATATATATATTTATATAAATTTAAATATCTATACAAAATGGTAAAACAACATATATTTATATATCCATATCCATAATTAGATTAATGGGCAATGGGCCCATTACGAATACGGACTTATGTTTGGATAGAAGTTGAATAAGTCCAACAAACTACGACTTCGTGATACCCTAGCTGGTCATTCAATTTGAATCAGTACACCTCCACATATTATCGAGCGATATAGAACCTTATTCTCAGCCTACGACCTCACCAACAGTTAAGCAACCACTCAAATTCAAGGCCAGATCTCCACATAACAGACAATACTCTACGACTCAGGTTCGTTCATCTATCCATTACCCTTTCTATCAAATGTCGATAGAACTTCTCACCAGCACCGTGTTAATTACATGATTGAAGGGATAGGTCTGTCGAGCCATTAGAGTATCTGAAAACCAGTATCCACTCCGGCTATGACGTCTGCAGGTTGGTGATGTTTTGAATTTGAATTTGGGGATTCTACTCTTAAATTGTCAGCTTGTATTCTTGATTATAATTCGTTTCTTATGCACTGTTTTAGGGATTTGATATTTGGTTCTTAGTATTCTGGATATCAAGTGAAATATGTTGTATACATACATTATGTTGTATTCTTGTTAGTTGTTAGTGTGAAAATATAAATGAAATGCAATTAAATCTATACCTAATTCAGTAGTAAAATTGGAAGAAATTAGTTTTTTTTTATTAGATACACATCTAATAAAACCTGGTATTAGTCCGATTTGAAACTTCAATCAACCACACATCTGATGAAGAGGTTCATTCTTACAATCTTCTAAATATAAATTTAAGAAGCACTTAGAGAGTTGTATTAAAAGATAAGGAAATATAATATGTAAATATAGTAGTTCATTGTAAAATATGTAATTTACCTTGATTATGATAACCAAACTTGAGTTCATGCACGCTACAACTACACACCTGTTAACATGATAATCCAGAAAGCATTAATAAGATTGATTACTGATCAACATATATTATTCAGCTTAAAACAACAATTAAACAGCATAATCAGTTCAGTTGAATTACTTCCTCGTTTACAAACAATTATGTTATTCAATAACATATTATAGAGCTCAATTTGAATGATCATTTGTGCTGATGACAATATAGGAATGTTTTAACTGTGTAGTATGAATTAGATGATTTGTTTATGGTACATGATAAAAGAAATGTTATTGGACAAACAAAGTGAAAGTATTAAGAAGACCATGAAAGTTGCTGATACTAAAGAATGTTGAGTACAATATCAGTAATTTAACTAACCTGATATAGTAATTTAACTAACCTGATATATGATCTGATTATGTTTTCCAACGTGAATGTATGGAACATGCCAAGCTGATAAAACTGATGACAATTTCTGTAGATCGTGAAAAGGTGTGAATATGAAGTTGTGTGAATGAAGTAGTTCAATCAGAACTATTGTTGTGTATCTATCAATGGCGTATGCTCCTTATATAGTGATTTGACACACAAAAGATATATTTAAATTAAATTTAGAAAATCTTAACAGAAAATATATTGTTGTTGAGTGATCTTATCTTTTATATATAGATGGTGAATCTTTTTAGTTACTATAAACTCATATCAGGGTGAACTGATGGATTTTCTGAAATGAGAACAGTCAAATGAATATCTTTTTAGTTAGTGGAAGATTTTATTGTTGCCTGATCTTATCGTTCATATTTAAATTGTGAATCTTTTTAAAAACAGGAAAATATTGTTGTTGACTAATTGTTGATTGGTTCTAAGGATTTAGTTAGTTTCCATAATAATAGAGTATATAAATAAGATGATATAAAATGTGATATCAAAGTAATTAGTTAATTGTTAAATATTGATCAACTGTAGTTTGTTGACAATGTGATAGCCAGTAGTCATACATAAAATAATTAATTAGTTGTTACATAAAGCCCGTATATAAATAAGATGATCTAAAATGTGTATGATAATATTCTGGGATGATCAACTGTAGTTTGTAGACATTCTTCAAAGAAGCTCAGTTGTTGCTTGTACATGGAGTTCATTGTTGTATAACTTGCATTGTTTGATTGATGAATGGTGTCTATTCGTATTTGGGCATTGTTCCTTGAGAGGCAAAAACAATTTGTAATAGAAAGATATATGATCTAACTCTATATAACATAAAAGATTAGTTTTAGTTAATCGAGAAAAGAATAAAGTTGTAGTTATAGTATTTTATGTTGAAAGGAGATTTGTTCTTCTTTTCATGTTTGGTTTGGGATCTTCTGCATCCGAAATAATAAGCTTTGAATATGGTTCCAGTTTATTTCTTGGTTGAATTGTGGTCATATGTATTTGATTTCAATGGCTGTATGTGCAGATTTTGTTTTTATGCAGAAACAGAAAGAGGGTGAATGCTTTTGCATAAATAAAGGATTAGTTAAAATTAATTCCTTGGAGAGAAGTGGTAGGCAACTATGGGATCTTGTCATCCCTAAACCTTTGTTTGGTTTTAAAGATGTACCAGTGAGATGTTTATTCATCCGATTCAAACTGATTGTTATTGGGTTCTTCAGACGTAGATATGAATTTGAGATTGGGATGATGATATGTTAATTATATTGATTTAGATTTTGGATATGGATTTATGATGTGTAAATATTTGTGATGTGTAAATATTATTGCTGAGTTGGAATGATGATATGTTAATTATATTAATTTAGATTTAAAATTATGAATTATTAATGGCATAATTGTAATCATGGAATGGCAATTTTGTAAATATTTGCTAAAAAGTCCTATGTGGCATGTTTAATTGGTTGACATGTGGACAAAAGGGGTTTTGTTTTAGTATTATATATAGATGGGACTAAAAACTCGGTTAGGCAAGGAGAATTTTGGAACAAATTTAGGGTTTAAGGGGAAAAAAAAAATTTATAAAGGATAGATGCATATTTATAATTTCACTAATTTGTGTTATTATTTGAAATATTCGGACACATATACGGGTCAAGATGAGGTGATAACCTTTTTATTTTATAGTAGATAGTGTAAACCGCTAACATCCCTTAGACTAAAATAATGAACGAACATAATTAAAGTTTATGGTAAACGTTTATAGGTAGTTTCATTGGATTATATAAAAATATTTACCAATAATAATAATAATAATAATAATAATAATAATAATAATAATAATAATAATAATTGTATTTTAGGTAACAAAATTAATATATTTTATTTATTTGGCTAAATTTGTGATTGTACGTGAACAAAGTAATTGTCAAACTATTCAATACAATTTTGTTAACAGTGATTTAAACGCTTGTTCACGATGTTCAATAGATAGTGCTAACGATCATTATATTTTAAACCTTTTATGTTAACGATTAATACGGTCATTAACACGATCGTGCTAACGACCGTTAGCATCAGTGGCGGCCGCAGGATTTTAAAAGGGAGGGCGAAATTTTATTTTCCATAAAAATATTTATGAAAATTAAAATTGCGATAAAAACAAAGTCAATATGTCATCTACTTACAATAAACAACAATACAAAAAAAATTATAAAAACATTACACTTAAAAGGCGTGGTCATAGACCGCACCTATATATTTTAAAAAAAAAAAACTGTCCTATAGGCGCGGTCTCTTTAGTTTTTTTTTTTTCAAAAACGTTACACTATAGCCGCGGTTTAGGACCACACCTCTATTTGTGTTTTTGTTATCTTTATTTCAGATATTAAAACGTTGTCCTCGACAACGCTTATTTCAGATATTAAAACGTTGTCCTCGACAACGCTTTTTACAAATAAGAGTGTGATTTAAGACCGCGCTTCTAATCCAAACAACAAATCTCGTGCATTTTGGTGAATTATTTCACTCTAGAGGCTAAAACGGGAAATACTTATGAAGTTTCGTTCACTTCGACGAAAGATCCAAAAAAAACATTTAAATATAACACAAGAATAGTGATATTTAAAAAAAATAAATTGTAGAAAATTTTTTTATAAACGAGAGAAGCACAACCCATTTTAAAACGATTTTTTTCAAAAAAAAAAAGAAAAAAAAATATATATATTTTTTTTCTCGGAGGGGGGGCGGCCGCCCCACCCCGCCCCTCCTTGGGGCCGCCCATGGTTAGCATGCTCGTTAGTGTATTAAAAAAATGAACGTTAACTGTGATTAGCACTAGCTAACGATCGTTACAATCTAAATATATGTATGTATATACATAATTTACGTTCACACGATCGTTATAGATAAAAAAAAAATTCTATTGTCGTTAGCAATCCTATGGGGAAAAATAATGATGTAATGTTCGTTATAATTTGCAAAACAGGACCGTTACACCTCCACGGTCATTATAAAAATTATATTTTACGTTTAGAATAAAAACAATTCTAACTTTTTACGAGAGATTAATGACCAACTCCTCCTAATGCTTTGGATAATCTTACAAAAAATTATATTTTCGAAATTGATAAATAAATAGAACACGTTTTGGTTTAACTCTCATTACCATTTGAAGTTTGAACCAAGTATTTTTAATAAAAAAAAAATCATTACCTTAAATGGTGTTTTATGTAAGAAAGACTCCACTAAATACGCCCACTAGTGCATGTTAACGTAGAAATAGTGAAGCGTACAAGTCGCTCTTCCGTGCATCAACTTAAATTTCGATAGAGAAAAATAGACGTCTCCAATTGTATACCACCTTCATGACACCAACAATTAACTATCAATCTTTTAATGAACATGAAGCATGCGTTACCTTCCCCGGAGAAGCCGTGGTCCTCAGCCACGGTCGTAATCACTGCCCTCCTCGTCGGAGTCCTCCTCGTCTGCATCGCCTTCCAATACGGAGACCGCTCCCTCCTCTGTCCTCCCCATGTATCCACTACGTCATCGGACACAACCACCTCATCAACGTCAACATCCTCGCGAGAGCAACAACTAGCGACGCTCGTGCACTACGCCACATCGACTGTCGTCCCCCAACAAAACCACGATGAGATCTCGATATCACTTCGAGTGCTCGTGGCTAGGGCGCCGTGTAATTTCCTAGTGTTCGGGCTTGGATACGATTCTATGATGTGGGCAGCCCTCAATCCAGGTGGATTAACCTTGTTCCTCGAGGAGGATCCCGAGTGGGTCCGCACCATGGCCAAAGATGCTCCGAATGTCCACGCCCATGCGGTCAAGTACCGGACCCAACTCAAAGATGCTGGTTCGCTCTTGCAAACGTACCGGACTCAGCCTTCCTGCGCCCCTAATGCAACCTTCCTTCGTGCCAACGTCGGTTGCAGGTTTGTTAAACGTCGTTTTAATATTACGTGAACTTAACATATAAGTTCTAGGGCTACTCCTTCTATTTTCAATTGATTTTAGGATGAAACCCAAAAACTTGTATGCGTAGGTTCACTTTGACGTTCAAATCCTCCACGTCTTAGACATGCTAGATATAGAAAAAATATATTATATTAACAAAACTCCTGTTTCAGGTTGGCATTAGAGAACTTGCCTAACCAAGTGTACGACAATGAATGGGATTTGATAATGATCGACGCTCCCAAAGGATACTTTGATGCCGCCCCTGGAAGGATGGGAGCGATATACTCGGCGGCAGTCATGGCACGGGCTCGGAAAGCGCCGGGCATCACCGACGTCTTCTTGCATGATGTTGATCGGAAGGTGGAGAAAGAATATGCCAATGAGTTTCTTTGTAAGAAGTACTTGGTCGGATCTGCCGGAAGATTATGGCACTTTCAAATTCCTCCTGCTTCTAATCTTACTTCTATTAGTGACAAGTTTTGTTAGGCTTATTACATTCAACTTTTTTTTTTGTACAATTATGAAAAAAAAACTTTATTGATTGTTAAGGAACCTATTCATTCAAAAGTATTTGACTCATACATAACAAAAACTTATTAACTCACAGATGTTACTATGGAACACCCCACATTAACAATTCATACAAGTAGATGTAGATCATCTCGACGCCAGCATAATTTCTTCAACTAGATGCATCGAAATGAAGGGATAAAGTATGAGATGGAAGAGAATGATGGATATCAAGGTCGATTCCTTTGTAATGACTTAGAGAACCTTAGATATGACCTAGGAAGCACAAGAAGGAGACTTGTGAATGTTCGGTAATACCAAAACTCGCAATTGAAATTGACACACACAACACTCCAAGCTATAAACAACAAGGGGGATAATCAAACTCGCACTCTTCGAATGAATAAAGGTAACCTCGTTGAAACATGTGAACTTGTTTTTGGATTCAAAATTTTCCGAGCGCTCAATGTTGAAAATCATCCACATATAACGTGTATTTCTAGGGCATGAATGACGTTAAACCTTGGGCTAGAAACGGATTAATTAGAACCCGCTCTAATCGAGCCTCCATTTACTTAAAAGACGTAATTAAAAGATGGGTTTAAACTATCTTAAAAGGCTCAATTAATAAAACAAATCCATGTCAATCTAGATCCAATTTCAGCCACTTGGATCGCTCCTCCTTCTCCTTATGCATGCCAATCTCCTCATGCGCATCCATCTCCATGTTCTCATGCATATCCATCTCTTGAACCATGCATATGAAATTTCATCGCATACGATTTTTCATGCTTTGTCCAATTCATTCTTCTATGATGGTTCTCCTTATTTATTTTCTTTCCTTCTATGGATGATCTTAATTCTTCCTCTCCTCCTTCTTAGAGTGATCTTCACTTTTTGACTCCCAGCTTCCATGATCATTGTCTTGAGTTGAACTAGGTCCTTGAGTGATTCCACGTCATTCTCCCTCTTTTTAACATCTAAAACACATGTATCTACAATTTCATATTTCTGAATTTTACGATTCTAAGCGAGTAAACAAGGTAGTATAAAGGTTATCATTACTACCCTTTTGGGTTGTGGTAAACTTAATCAAGGTCATCGTCGATGATGACGAAGATGGACTACATATCGGGGTTGTAAGAGGCAAAATAGGGGGATGTTTCTTGGCTTGTGGCACCTCTACCTTATTCTTTGATTCCTCTTCCTTAGCCTTAATGTTTACTCTCTTCTTCTTCCACAAGAGCACATAGAGTCATAGGAATTAACACATAACGCTTATCATTACAAGAAATGATATATTTGTTAGTGACCTCTTCATGTTTGACAATTCTTTTCACGTAACCCAATGAGATATGACAAATTTGCATAGGGGTTACAACACATAAAATAGTGTCCTAATAAAATTCTACTTTAAAGGTAACCTCAACTTACTTATCTACTTCTACTTCACATCAATCATTCATGTCAATTAACTTATAAGGATTAGCATGATAGAGAGCAAGAAGTTGTAACTTTTCGACCATTTTAATGCTAGCTAGATTATGACAACTTTCTCTATATATAGTCATTTTGGCAATAATATCTTTAACTAGACACCTAGTTTGAAACAACTTATCTTTTTTATAATCTTTAGATAAAGTTGGTGGCACATACAAGTTGTAATATGTCAATGAGCCAAATGAGACATTTTTTCGATCACTATGTATTAGAAAATCATATTTATAAAGCTAATTTTTTGAAGTTATGATTTTCACGATCTTAAGCCCTAAAGGACCAAACAAAGAATTTCTCAAACACATAAAATAGAAAATCTTTTACTCAAACAGCGGTGTCCTCAAGTTCACAGAGTATCACAATTAGATTTAAGACCGGGGTACAATAACCGATTGTTATTGGTGGAACATAATGTTCCTATCTAAATCCATCCTCTCTTCAAGAGTCTTGGAACATCAACTCTACCATTTCCTCTTATAGGCACCTCACTATATATCTCATCTTGATGTAGAGTCTCTCTAACAAGATCTTCTTAAGCCAACAATCTAACCTCAAGATCAATGATTCTTTGTCTTTGAAGCTCTTCTCCTTCCCTTTCCCTAGCTTGAGCCATATTCCTCTCAATTCGGCTTCTTAATCCATAGAAATCGTTCTTTCTTTTGTTTTCTAAGCTTTCTCAAAGTTCTTTCAAGTTCCGGATCAAATGATGTGATTCCTTGTTTGCACTCCTTAGTATACAAACGAAAACCTATGAACAAACACAAACACAAGTGTATCAAAAGTAACAAAACACTCCAACTACTATAACTCTTCCTAAACAAGTCAAGCTATCAATAGTCCTCGGCAACGGAGCCAATACTTGATTTGGGGTAAACGTACTACCTCAAAACCACATACTATGGCAAGTGCACGACCGTGTCAATGTGAATATATGATTACAACATCAAGGTCAAATCCCAAAGTACTATGTGTATATCAACTTTGCCTCAAGTTCAACTAGAAATGCTTGAATGTGTAAAATGAAAGAAAATGGGTGATCAAGTCATCCAATGCTTGGGTTTTAGGTAACAAGTTTCAAGTAACAAGATCAAATATCAATATGGGAAAACACTAGGATTGGGGCTATTCCACTAACCATAACTAGAAGCATGTTCAATCATGTTGTGTACAATCAAATGAGGAGAGTATTGAGTCACAAGTACTAATGTAGCATAATATAAGGTATGATTTGTCAAGGCATTTAACTTGTGTCAACTAGTGAGTATCACATGGTGTTTGTTGTTCGCTCCAAAAGATGCATACAGAAGTCTTACAATTTATAACTCGATCTATTCTCCTAATTTACCTAGCGAACCCATAGTGTATGGGTCATTTCATAGCAAGGACAACATTCCGAGATTGAACATAAAGACTAAGGTGAAATTGAATCATGCAATGATCATGGATAGTATGAGTCTAGACTAAGAAAAGAGAACGGAATAAAGAAATGAAAATCATAATGCTTTTGGTTGGGTTTTAAGGTGATCAATCAAAGATCACAATGATGCAAGGTTATCAATCAACTAACAACAGACAAAATATAGAATCAAGTAAGAAAGGAGGATTCTGGAGATTAAGATTTCCATTATGGCATGGACTCAAGCTTCTATTCATCAAAGGACAAGTTGCGGAATGTTAGGAAAGGGTGTTTCACTAATGAGAACATTCACCGGGTAAGTCTCATGTTCCACTAGTCCCACACCAAATTTCTATTACCGGGTAAGTCTCAAGGAGCTAAGGTTGGGAATTTTGCACAAACCAGATCACTACCTAAGGGTCAAACCTCTCTTTACTAGGTAAGTCTCGGAGAAGGCAAGTCCTAAGCAACAATCCTAGCACACTCAATCCAATAGCGGCTTTTGAGGCTCACTACTATCTAGAGTTCGTCATCTTCTATACCTAAGAGCGGAAATTACCGGATAAGTCTCATCCCTCACTGAGTTTACTAACATAGGTCACCCTAAACTAGATTAAGCTCAACAAACACTAGGATTTCAACACTCAAACATCCTAACATGCATGCATCAACATAAGAATAACAGAACAAGGATCTCGGGTGAATCATAGTGAATCTCGGCCGAGATGTATGAAGAACAGGCCGATATCTTAAACTGATCTAGGGTTCGAGCATGCAAGCTATCCTAATATACGTTCAAGTCTATTCTATCATCATCCAAGCCATAACCTTTTATCCATCACCCTAGAATCACAGCTTACTTATCCAACAATAGTCATTTCGAGATCATTCATCATCATATCAACACATATGCATCCCATAGCTAGATAATGAAAAGTAGAAGTAAATGTAAGCAAGAACTTAGCTAGATAAACAATCCAAAACAATCTTACAAGTTTCGAAGAGTAGCTCAAATCAGATCCAACAAGATCTTACAAGTTTTCTCACTCAAGGTCTATCAAAACTAACTCTAGATCTATGGAATGGTGTCTTATTCTTCCTTCATTGAGAGTGTTTCCTTTCTTCTCCTTAGTCTCCACACACAATGAATCGAATAGAATGAGATGGGATCCTCCAAAAGTCTACAATCTGCACATACAACCCCTCACTCAACCAAGGAAAAGCAAGATTCGGACAAAGGAGATGTGTGCCAAGTGTCGGGAAACTTCAACACAGGAATCTTGGATGCCCCAAGAGCTATCTCGGCCGAGATGCATGAACATGGACTGAGATTTTGGTCAAATGCAGCTTGGATCATAGTTGACCATGAGTTATTGCATGGCTCGCACCAACTAAGGTCCTTGCGTTTTTCTTTCTTCCAAGCATGCTTCCTTTGGAACCTCGAATTTGAACCGCCACGAGGTTTGATCCTCAAATGTGATTAATAATGTCCAAAAGATCCTCGAAATACCTACAAAACCGACAAAAGTTTGTGTAGACGTCTTTTCTAGCAATATGACTCGATTAAGCATAAACGCCCTGAACTAAGCCAAAACTATGCATGAATGAAAGGAAAAACTACTTAAAAGAATGCATAAACTAGTGTCATAAATCATGTCATCATTTGTTATTCACACACTAGTTGATCATGTTCACAACAACTTATGACTAATTTAGACAATGTCAGCATCATATGTTGTTTTCTATTTGCTTGCACCGTCTAACATAGCTATAGTTTGGACATTCACAAGACAAGTAAGTTGGTCATCATCTCGGCCCTAGCCAACATTACTCAAGAAATATATGCATCATAACATTGCACAATCATCCTTGTATTACTTATCGGTCTCAACTTAGATGATAGATCCATATATCACTCATTTCATGCTTGGAAATATACAATGTGCTATGGAAAAAAATATAAACTATCTATAGTCTAGAATCTGACATTCAAAATAAGTCCAAACACAACATAGTACACACTAGCCTAGCATGATTTGGAGTTTTCACCCCAAATCCTAACAAGAGAACTGCTCACACATGGTCGAAAATATCAACATAATAACATCTAGAACAAGTGACATGGTTGTAAAATAGACTTGAAATAAGGAATGTAGGAATAAGAATGGAAGCAATCGGACTTACCAATCCAAAGATATGGTCAAAACAAGATGGAAATAAGATCTAGAATGAGAAATATGAGGAACACCAAGAACTCCTTCAATTTCTTTAACCAAACAGCCAATCTTCTTACAAAAGAGAGAACAAACTAGAGAATCGTTGTATAATGACTTGGCATCTTCCATCAACTAGCATGGAGTTAATTAGAAAAGTGGTCCACACCGGCTGACTACCTCGATTGCTCCATTTGCCTTAGGTCGAGTGGGTCATCACCCTAGGATCGAGTGCTGCCACCGCCATACTCAAATACACATAGCTCGGGTGAAGTTTTTCCTTAGTCCGGGTTTTGGAGTCTTTTGTGAATGTAAAGTGCGAGGCAGTGGTGGCAGCGTTTGATGACCAATGAGGAAAAATGCAGAAATAGAATAAGCTCACCAAGGAGCTAAGTCGCAACATTTAAACATAATAAATGAGATGAGGTTGAATAGTAATTTATAAAACTACAGGTTAAATGGGAATTAAACTATTCATTTAGCATCCTACTTATTTATAGAGAGATGTGGGTCGAGCATTTTCGGGTTTGAGGTCATGTATGCCGACGCCATAGGATTTAAACGGAATCATCTCAACTATAAAGATATTTAGAGTTGCTCATAATCAGTGGAAGAGCAATTACAAACGAGGAAGAAAAACCCAGTCCAAACAGTTTCTTGCACCAATCACACAACAACAAATGACAAAATCCAAACAATTGAAAAGAAGAGCAATTACAAAATAAATTTGTACAGTGCGTGTAATTAATCGAACTAGTGTTTGAGAGACATGCTAAATGAGGAGACTTTGACAGGAGTTGCCACAACCAAAGGAGCTTCAGGGGACTCCCCAGCTGCGAACTTCTCGTGCATGAACCGACTGTCTACAATAGACTCATCTCTCAACACGGACTCATAACAGTAACAGCTCTTCAGGCCTTGCTGGTTCCTGTAACATTCATGCCCGCTATTCTTCACCTGCTCAAAGTTCCATATTATGCTGTATTTCCCCACCGAGGCTACTATGTGGCGCTCTTGCTTCCCGTTCTCTGTCACCTGCACATACATAAACAGTTCCTTCTTGTTTTCAGTTGTCATAACACACTACATTATACATTCCCATTCCCATTATCCTAATATGTAACCTTAGCCATTGAAGTGATGTCTAAAACTACTTTCCCATTCCCATTATCCTAATATGTAACTGTGCCTTACAATGCGGAACTCACAAAAACACTATCAATAGGTTGTGTTAGTATGACCTTAGGGTTTTAAAGCAACAGTTGAAGGGCCGCCTTCACTGTATAAGCATATTGCAATGTCTTTACACTCACAGAAGTAATTTTCACTCCCAGATAAGTCAGAAGAGTGGTTTCCTTCTTGGAAATTACCAAATGACAGCATAACTAATGTAGTTTAAGAAAAACTAATATTCAACACCCCAAGAACAGAAGTAACTTTAAATAAGACCTAACTAGGCAACGGATCAACAAAATTAAGAGCTAATATCCCTGAGTGAATTGGTTAAGTAGGGCCTTTTTTTCGTCTAATGTAGCGTCAAACATGCTTTTTTTGTTTATTAGAACCCTTTTCACCCCTTTAATCAAGTGTTTCTATAAATTAAAAAATAATCTTAGGACCTAGTTTGTATCATCAATATAAGAAAAGGCCTTATTAGACCAATCTTCAACCCCAACACCCCACCCCCATAACAGAATTAATGCAATTGAAATGTACAAGGAAAGAAGAAACTTGTTTTACCCATGAAAATTGACCGCCGTGGAATTTATTGTTAGGCCCAGCCATATGCGAATCCACAGGATTAAGCTTCAACAACCTTGGCGCAGGAACTTTGCTTCCCATACGTCCGCTAAATCCAGTCTTCGTCTTACCATCCTTGTCGGTGAACAAGGTGCAGATGAGAATCAAATACGTGTCGGTTGTTCCTAGGATCCATTTCCCATTGTAAGTAACATCCACATGGGTAATAGGCGAACCAAGGCCGGGAAACGCAGTCTTGGCTTGCCTCATTGAGGTTCTAGAGTAAAGTCTTATTTTCCCATCAAGTGATCCAACCACAATTGATCCATCCCCTGTTGTAGCAAAGCACTGGAAGTTAGTGCCACGAGAGAACTGATGACCCTGGGTCCAGTTCAAGACAGGGGAAGAACTGGAACTTGCTACATTCTGAACCAGACCTCCACGATCACGCATATCCCATTGGCAAAGCCTATTGTCATCCAAACCCAAGAAAGTTGACTCAGAAGGATCCAGCTGAGATCCTTTAAAATCACTTGTGATATCCCTCATGGTGATGTCAGTACCATCCTTTTCAAACTTCCATTCCGTGACGATCTTGCTAGTCTCGATATCAAGTTGTTGTAGTCCAGTGGATTGAGGCTTCCCATCCTTCAGAGGGCTCATAAGCATCATATTTGTTTCCCCCCTCATAAGAAGCCCTTTCTTAGGTGTCATCGAAGCCGGAGTTCCTTTCCTATGATCAAATTTAATAGTTTCACCCTTGCCATGAATCCCATGTTTAAAATTCCTAAACACCTGAATCCCATCATTCCCAACTAAGAAACTATTATCCAAAGCGCCCAACGCCAAGCTTTGGATCCCAGTGTCGGCAACTTGTTCGAATTCCTCAAGCAAATCCCTATTCTGCCGTTTACTATGTATTTCCGGTTCATCTTGATCCGGGTGATCCCACATGGTGTCATCAGCAACCTCAGGTTTAACCCATGAGAGGAAATCCTTCCCATACACCTTAATCTTGTTCTGTTCGGTGGGTTTCAAGGAATACACATTCTCAAAAAGGCAATCATGGAAAAGGGAAACAAACCTCCGATACTCCTCGTGGGTAGGGAATTTGAGAGCCCAGACGCCATTAGAGACGAAATCGACACGGCGCTGGTCAGCGAACATCTTTAATTGAAGTTCCGGCCAAACCCTAGCTCGAACCTTGGATCCCACTTTCAGAACCCACGGAGCGTTCTCATAATTCTCATCCTCATCCTCATGAGAATCGGAGCAATCATCGCGACCACGGACGAAAGAATAAGAAGTGAGCTTCTGGGAGACGATCCATTTGGCTTGCGGGGTGTTTCCTCTGACATACAGGTAGAGCTTGACGGGATTCTTTAGGTCTTCACCGAGCTTGAGAGCGCCGAGGCGAGTCGTCACTTGGTCCGATTCCCGTCCGGAGGAGGAAGAAGGGTTTGTGGTTTTGGGTTGTTGAAACCCATAATCATCATGATCATCATCTTGGTCTTCTTCATGAGAATTGGTATCCGACAAGTATTCTTCTTCATCGGAATCGGAGAGTTCTAATCCTTCTCGGCTCTGAGCACCGCCCATCTCTTATGGTTGTATGGGGAGTGTTTGCGATGATTCTGATGAATTTGTAGATTTCGAATTTTGTGTAGATTCTTATAGAAGAGAAATGAAGTGGTAGCGTTGATCTTAAGCCAGATTGTGTTGTAAATTGCGTCGTCTGCAAGTATAATACGCGGAATCAACTCTGCTTCCTCCTATTGTTTAACTAAAAAGCCAAATTGACGGGATTCATTTGCTAACGCCTATTTTATTTTAGGGAAATTCCGGATGGTACCCTCGTGGTTTGGGGTATTCCGGATTTTGCCCACCAGTTTTTTCAAGTTCGGATGGTACCCTTAAGTTTATGTTGTTTTCCGGATTTTGCCCAAATTCATTACACTTTGTTAAATTCCATAAAAAACATACAAAAGAAAATAAACTAAAATTAAAAAACAACTTAAAATAGAAAGAAAAAATTTATTTATTTTAAAAATAAATTAAAACAGTAACTTTTTTAAAAAAGAATATATATTATATTAATTTAAAAATAAATTAGTTAGATAATTTTAAAAAAATTAAAAAAATCAGTGTTTTATTTTATTTTAAAAATAAATAAATTGGGTTAGCATTTTTTAACAAAATCTAAAAACATAAGTTTTACACTTTATTTCAAAAAAAATAAAATAAGGATTTTTGTAAAATTTTTAAAAAATCACTGTTTTTATTTATTATTAAATTAAATAAATCAGTTTTTTAATTTTTTTTTATTTTTTAATATTACTTTATTTTCTTTCTTTTAGTTTTGAGAAATAAATAAAATAGAAAAATTATTTATTTATTTTAATAATAAATTAAAACAGTACTTTTTTTTATTTTTTAAAAGAGTCCTTAGTTTATTTATTTTTTTGAAAAAATTATAAACTTATGTTATTATATTTTGTTATAAATATGCTAATTTAATTATTTATTTTTAAAATAAATAAAACACTGATTTTTGAATTTTTTAAAATTTATCTAATTTATTTATTTTTAAATTAATATAATATATATTTTTTTAAAAAAAGTTACTGTTTTACTTTATTATTAAAATAAATAAATTATTCTTTCTATTTTAAGTTATTTTTTAATTTTAGTTTATTTTCTTTTGTATGTTTTTAATGAAATTTTAAAAAGTGTAATGAATTTGGGCAAAATCCGGAAAACAACATAAACTTAAGGGTACCATCCGAACTTGAAAAAACTGGTGGGCAAAATCCGGAATACCCCAAACCACGAGGGTACCATCCGGAATTTCCCTATATTTTATTTTTTGTAAAACATTCTTTAAAAAAATTGGGGTGCCTTCCGGTACGGGCTGAACGTACAGCCGACACGTGTTGCGAAATTTATTTTTTTTCCCTTCCAGAAACGAGTGAAAGTAATAGTTCAAAACTTATTAAGGAATAGTTCATAACTTATAAAAGGATAGTTCATGAATTATAATAGAATAGTTCATAGTGCAAAATTTATAAAGGAGTGAAATTAATAGTTCAAAACTTATTATGAGATAGTTCATTAATTATAATAGAATAGGTCATAAATTATAAGGAAAAATAAACCAAAATAATACCAACTATCAACATTGAACCGAAAATAATACGAACTTTAAAAATTACTAGAAACGATACAAACTATCAATGTATATACCAAAAATAATAAGTCATATATTTTCCGACAAAAACCCTAGCTCCGGCGATGACGTGGCTGCCGGAATGTTACATGTCATCAAATAAATAGATTAAATGTGTGATGTTGATTTTATTTTTTTATAAAATCAATGTAATAATATTTAAAACATTAAAAAATAAAAAAATTATTATTTTTAAATTTTAAATAATAATTTTAAAAAAAATTGTACAAAGATTTATTTTTAAAAAATAATTTTCTTAAAATAAAGTTTGTAATTTTTTTTAAATATGTTTTTAAAAATATTTATTTTTCCAAAAAATATAAAAATATAATAATTTTTTAAAAAAAACTTTAATCGTATTTTTGTATAAAATGAAAAATTTTAGTTCTAAAAAAATAATTTGTAAAAAAAATATTCAAATTAAAAAAATTTTAATCAATTTTTTTTCGTATTTTTGTATAAAATGAAATTTTAATTCTTAAAAAAATAATTTGTAAAAAAAATATTCGAATTAAAAAAAATTTCAAAAAAAAAATGTAACAAATTCTTTTATAAAAAAACTTTCATAAAAAACAAAATACTTTTACATTTTTTTACAAACATGTTTTAAGAAAAATGTTCAAACTTTATTTTAAATTTTTTTTACAAAAAATATTTGTTTAAAAAAATTTGTACAAATGTTTTTTATAAAATTATTCTTTAAAATTTTAAAAATATTAATTTTTTTATTTTTTTAATATTATTATTTTATTTTTTAAAAAATAAAATCCACATCACGCATTTAATCCATTTATTTAATGACATGTAACATTCCGGTTGTCACGTCATCGCCGGAGCTAGGGTTTTTGCCGGAAAAGTAGGACATATTATTATTGGTAAATACATTGATAGTTTGTATCGTTCATAGTAATTTTCAAATTTCGTATTATTTTCGGTTCAATGTTGATAGTTCATATTATTTTTGGTTATTTTTCCAAATTATAATAGAATAGTTATGAATTATAATAGAATAGTTCAAAGTGCAAAATTTATAAATGAAAGTAATAGTTCAAAACTTATTATGGGATAGTTTATGAATTATAATATAATAGTTCATGAATTATAACAGAATAGTTCAAAGTGCAAAATTTATAAAGGATAGTGCATAACTTATAAAATGATAGTTCATGAATTACAATTGAATAGTTCATAACATATAAACAGGTCCGGCTCGTAGCCGGTGCAACCCGTTCTCATGAACAGGGCCTCGGATGTTTTGGGGCCTCATTATGAAAAAAATATGGTGTTAGTATCATTGTATAAATAGCTCAGCTAGTAAAGAGTGCATGTTGTGTTCCCCTTTGATCTCAAGTTCGAGGCCCTACTCTAGTCCTTGTAAATTTGTGTCGGGTATATAAAACACCTCGTTAAATGCTCATATTGCTATAAAAAAAATATGGCAAAATTGGCAAACTAGCTCTTTTAAGCAAATCAATTGAGAAAGAAGACCCTTGGTATTTGGGAATGGTATTTAATATAGCACAAAAAGAGGACAAAGTTTGACAACTCATCGGATGTCACATATTGTATTATCTCACATGTCACATCAATCAGAAAAAGGAATTCCCAATATCTTACTTTTTCACCTATTACCCAAAAATCCACTTACCCAAATAATGTCACAATCATACCCAAAAATAAATTTATCAAAGTACATAAACATACTTGAAAACAACATACCCAAAAAATCAAATATCAAAATAAAACAATATCCATAAATTGGATTATATTTTATATTTATACCCAATTTAATAATCATTTAATACAAAAACCATACCCAATTTAAATTTGTCATACCCAAAATTTTCAAAACTCGATATTATACACAAACATCAATATCAAATGACATTTGGTCATTACCCAAAAATCTGCTTGACATTTGATCATTATAACACAGTTTGGGTAACCATAAAACATACCCACGATATCACTTTAAATATATTTAATAATAAGAAATATACTACAAAACCAATACACGTATAAAAGCATACCTAATTTGAATTTGTCATAACCAAATTTTACACAAATCAATATTGTACACAAATATCAATATCAAATGACATTTGGTCATTGTAACACAATTTGGGTAACCATAAAACATACCCAAAAACATCACTTTAAGCATACTCAACAATAAGAAATATATCACAAAAACAATAAACATATACCCAATAATTAGAAAAATACTACAATTCATATTTAGGTAACGAAAACAATGTCACCCAAAAAAAAACTAAACATTCATGGACTTGAAAATTTAATCAAACTAGCTACATTAACTAAAAATGAAAAGTAAACATGTAAAAAAGATATTTAACCAAAAGTAAACATCTAATCACCATTATTTCAATTAGAGAAATTATTGCTCCTATTTTCTAGTTTTCATACCTACTTTTTCTTTTCTTTTTGTATAGAGACCTAGTTTACAAAATAGAATTTCAAGGGGTCCTATTTCACTAATTATTGCAAAAACATGTTTTTAAAAAGCGTAAATTACACTTTTTTTTATCTATTTTTTATATTTTTTTTATTATTTCACCCTATCATATTTTTAATTTGTTAATACTTAGAGGAAATTATCGAAAATCACCCGTGAAATAGGATCAGTTGCAACTAATCCAAAAAAATGTACTTTGTCACCAAAAGACCACCCAACCACACATTCCGACAAAAAAAAAGCAATTAATGGGTCTCACTACAAAAAAAGATTGGTATAGCCATGGAGAAGAAAGTAACGGAAAGTAGGCGATGCTAATTAGCCATGGAAATAGGGCTGAAAGAAAGAAGGCATGATCAAAGAAAAGAGGGACGTAACACTAGCCACGAATGAACTGTAGTAAACCGTAACAACTATTTTTCAGGCACGGTTAAACTGTAGTAGCTAACCTACTTATGTTTGCAAAAAATTTTAACCACTTTCAAAATGTGGCAAAAGTTCACCTGTTTCCAACAACAAATTTCAGTCACGTTCAAATTGTGGCAAAAATCTACCTTTTCTTGCAACAAATTTTGAACCACATTCAAATTGTGGCGTAAAATCTACTTTTTCCAGCAACAAATTAAGCCACAATTAAAAGGTATGGTTGGCTATTTCACCAACACTTTTAGCCACATTGTAGTTGTGGTCATGGATTGTTATTTTTTTTGCAAAGACTAATCCATATTACAGACTATCTGGTAGCAAAATTTATTGTTAGTAGATGAACTTATTAAATGAAGTTTTTCAGCATCCTATCACACAAGCTCTTAGCCATTTTCATCATGGCCGGGCATGTATGTGTTTAGGGTTGGTTGTTAGTTTATGTTGGACTTATGCCTTGTAGAATACCTCACATTGAGGGATAGACATTTTCACACTTTTCTTCGAATTTACCAACATCTTGTCTAAGCCATTTTCATGGTTTGTGTTTCAGTTGCTTGAGAAAAAACACTGAAAAACATGTAGAAGAAACGATTAAAAACAATAGTTACAACTTGGAGTTACAATTTCAAGCATCCAAAGAAGCTATTTGCAACAAATAGAAGCATTATCATGGGAATTGAGGTACGAAATTTAATATTATGTTTTGTGTTTACACACTATTAGCCATTTTTGTATTTTTATTACTTGGAATGACATAAACTTCTACCATTCTCATGTACAAATTAACATTTTATTTGGAACTATTTTATATAAATTTTTGAAAAGTTAGATTTTATTTGTTTGAATATATTATAAATTTTAATATTAATTTCAAATAAACTTCTTTGAGTTAAAATAAAATTTTTTTATTGAATAAGCTGGTTTTTAATTTTGAAATCATATTAATTTGTTAAGTTATTAATTTTAAAACGTATTTTAAATCATGTAGAGAAAATAAGTTAATTTAAATTAGACATGCAATGCTCTATTTGGTTAATCTTTCTTAATAGTAAAATAGAATAAGTTATTTGGGAGTAAGTGAGTCAAATTAAATGATGTATAGAAAATAAGTTGATTTAAATTATACATTGCAGGAACAAATGTTAAGACGTTGTTGGATGTACAAAAAAATTTGGATAATCGTGTTAGATCAAAAATGAATTTTTATCTCAGAGTCAACGAAGTTTTGAATTTTGCTTTGTTCAATGCTAGTAGAAGTAAAATTCAATGTCCGTGTTTCATATGCGCAAATGAAAAGTTTAGGACATAAACACCGTAAGAGAACACATATACAAAAAGGAGTTCACACCCGATTATTATTATTATTATTATTATTATTATTATTATTATTCGAATTGTCATGGAGAATTTTATAGATTATGATGAGTTAGAGATTAACTCGATGCCAAGTAGCTATTATGCGAATCAAGTGTTTAATGTTGCTGGTCCAAATTTTGTTCTTAACGAGGGAGAAGGTACGAAAAATCAAACTTCTCAAACTAATGTTCCATCACTGGCAAGATGTTATATACCCAGGAAAATTTCAATGTTCAAGAAGATGATTTTGTAAAGTTTTGGGATGTGTGAAAAGCAACAAATGAACCATTATGGACAGATTGTGAAAATCAAACTCAGTTATTCAGTTGTTTCCAGACTACTAAACATTAAGTCAAAGTATAACTTAACTGAAGCTTGCTTTGATTTAGTTGTTCAATTAGTTGGAGAATGTTTGCCTCAACCCCATAAACTGCCTAAAAATTAATGAAACCAAATAACTTGTCAAAGAGTTAGGTTTGCCTATGAAGACTTATGACATTTGTCCACAAGGTTGCATGTTGTATTGGAAGGATGATGTTGCTAGATATTCATGTAAGTTTTGCAATCATCTAATGTATAAAAACAAAGGTGGGTCATCATTATCTTCTTATAACAAAATTACGGTATTTACCATTGATTCCAAGGTTGCAGAGGTTGTTTTCTTCAAGAACTATATCACAAAATATGAGGTGACATGCATAGCATATTTCAAATGAGAGAAAAATGTCTCATCCTTCTGATAGTGAAGCTTGGAAGTATTTTGATCAAACATACCTAATTTTGCAACAAAGTCTCGTAATATTCGTCTAGGTTTATGTGCAGATGAACTCACACCTTTTGGACAATCAAGAACGAATTATTCATGTTGGTCTATCATTGTCACTCCGTACAACCTTCCCGATGCCGCTTAATGCTACGGGAAAACATGCTTGTATTGATTGGATGGGTGAAAAACATGCTTGTATTGATTTGACGGGGTGTCCCCATTGATTTGTTTGGAGAGCGCAATGGGCCTTTTGTGGTAGGTATGGAGGCCCTTAATACGACATCTCCTAAGGTGGCTAAACATAAGATAGCTTGTATTAAAAACCAACATGTATTTCTTCCTTTCGCTTTTGATACTTTTGGTTTTCTTGCGTCCGATGTCGTTGAGGTTCTCAAGAGGGTGCAACGTGTATTGCGTGGTTATTGTATGTCCCCTAGGTCTTTTGATGATATTTTTAGGAGGATGGGATTTGCTATTCAAAAAGGGTTGGCGGCACAGCTTGTTGTCTTTATTCCTTCTATCTCGATGTAAATTAAATTGTATAATATTCAATGAAGAAGACAACAATTATTGAATTGAGATTGTGGATTTTCTTCTTTTTAAAGTACTTCGTTCTCATCTTTTATTTACCTTCGAAAAAAGTGGTGTCTATAAAGGAGTTTAGATTTAAAAATAACGGTATTCCGCCGAAAGCGTGTTGATTTTATTGCAAAGATTGAAAAGAACTTGGTTTGAGGGATTATATCTAACCTTTTACTTCGAGGATTTCTAACTATCATAGAAAGTTTCAGTCTTTGTACATTTTTAAAGATATGATATGAACGCAAAAGCATGGATATGTGAAGTTTTTTCTTGGGATTTTCCGAATTTTCTAAGCACTTAAAGGATTTTGCATATTTGGTGAGAACGTAAAAGCACAGGAAAAACAATTTAATACGGTCTTTGTTTATTTGTGGAAGATGCTATTTTAGATAGTTACCTACAAATATCAATGTTCATGATATTCATATATGTGGTTTTACTTTAATTCATTATAGTGGTTATTCTTGTTTCCATATATCGCCTCCCTCTATAATTTGCCAAAAAAAATCATTGTGTTTCCTTGTTTTCCTTCATTATTATAATTTCCAAAAAACATATTTTTCCTCTTCCCTTACTCTATCTTTTCCCCATTTTACTTAGATAAATTATTAATTAGTAATTTCCAACTCAGGCTTGATCCTTGTGAATTCGACACTTGATTTACTACAATTGACCTCGTCATCCTTGCGGGTAGGTTTTAGAACCATCACGCATGCATGGAAGCTTGATTGCCCATGCCCATGCCCATGCCCATGCCCATGCCCATTCTCATGCACATGCACATGGTCATTGCCGTAGGAGAGAGAGAGAGATCAAGAGAACACATGAACAAGGAGAAGATCATTCATGCACACTCACGTAGAAGGTTGGATGGTCCATGCGAATACGTTGGTTCACCCATGCACACACAACGAACGGGAAAACCATGTGATAAGTCCAAAACTTACGTCTTTTAAGTCATCGTTTGCATGCATTTCATACCTCATTTGGTTTGGATTGAGTTCAGATAGAGCATAAATCCTTCCTATTTCATCTTGTGGTGCCTACTTTGGTTTATTTTGTATTTCAGACATTCAAGGCCAAAAATGAGCAAAAATGATGAAAGAATGTCAAAGTACGAGTTTCTATCCTCCCTGAGGTCAAACATATCATAGAAGACATCTATATTATTAAGGATCGAAGATCCGAGGTAGATTTAGGTTGGAGAATGAAGAATTGAAGAACCCTGTGAAGAACATTGATGTTGAATGCCATTTTATGACGACCTCTGAGAGATTTCCAATTTCGACCATCTTCCCTTTGGATTTGGACAATTGTGTCAAGTGAAAGGTTGTTGATCTTAAAAAGATCTTCTAAAGTAGTACTCATGGGTCTTGTGTTTTCAACTAGAGCAGCGGGAAAGCCAATTTTACTAAACTATCAAAGAGTTTTCAAAAACTAAAGCTAATGCCAAAAGGCCATTTGGTGGCCGTTTCACCGTTGATATTTTACTGAAATCAGATTTCATCCTATTTTATCTTATGTTTATGAATTGGGCTTCTTGAGACCGTCCTAGGGATTGATACAAATATTAGAAATAGACCTTTCTAGGTCAGGTTAGGTGTGTTGCATCCCACCTTAGGGTGGAAGAGTTTCCAGGGTTTTCAAGGTTCCAATTCCGCACCACGGCACAATAGAGTTAGATTTCCCTTTCTTTTGTTTTATAAGTGCTTTTCAGATTTGATATTTATTAAAGTCTTTTCTTTTATCATGACTTACTGATCCTTCTTGATCTAAGGATTTGATGATCCCTATTATGGTTTGATTTATTATTGCATATATGTTTGTGAATTGAGATTGTGATATTGCTTCTTTTCAAAGTGTTTCTTTTTCACCTTATATTTACCTTCGAAAGAAGTGTGTTTATAACTAGTTTAGATAAAAACAACTGAAGAGCCACAAGCGAAGAGTGTTTTATTGGACTTATTGAAAAGAACTTTATTGAAAAGAACTTGGTTTTGAGAGTAGTGTTCTATCATTGCCTTGAGGATTTCTAACTATGGTAGAAAGTTCCAGTCTTTGTACCTTTTTCTAATTGAAGAGCGAGAAGTGAATGTTGTTCTTGGTCTTTTTCAGATTTCTAAGTTTTTAATGGGTTTTCCTATACTTGCCAAACTTCTAGATTGAGAGCTACGCAAGTTGGAAAGCACGGTCTTTGTTTGTCTATGTCAAAGACTATTTTAGATGGTTACCTGCAATGTTCGTATATCAATGTTTATGAGACTCATATATACAATATTACTTTAATTCATTATAGTGATACTTTTGTTTCTTTGATCTCCTCCCTCCTTATCTCTTATCTTCAACAATCATTGTTTTCTTTCTTGTTTTCTTAACCTCTACAAAGATAAAATTTACATATCCCTTTCTCTTCCTCTTCTCTCTTTTACTTATAATACCTATCATATATGAAAACATGAATTATTGTCTATATTTCGGATATGGTTTTGGCGTTTTCTCATCACTATTTAGCATACATGAGTGTATATTATAAATGATATTAGCATTATTCGGTTACTTTGAAAGAATCGAGGTCTACACCACGTTTGATTGTATTTGTAGGGAATAAGGCATAATTTGGATCGAAATGGAGCAATAGAGTCTAAGGAAGCTATGGAGCTACATTGTGGAACATTAAGAAGGACAAGAAGAGAAGCAGGAACTATACTGGAAGGATGAAAGAAAGATTCAGTTGAAGATACGAAGGCATGCACGTAGATCACCACTGATTTCGGATCAACACAAGGATGCATCTTGACCGAGACGGCCTACTGGGCCTGGCTCAAGGTCGACGGCTCACGGGCCAAGGAAAATAAAATATAATTTGACCTAAAATTATTCTATAAGAATGGAAGGTGAATGTGAAGTTAAGGAGGTTGGATCTTAGAAAGATCAAAAGACGGCTAGGAAGGCGGCTATTGAAAGGAAGAAGAACGGAGGAAGGATTGCTTAGGGTTCAAGGAACAATAGCTTGTGAGAATTTTCTTGGGAAGTTACTTGTGAGTTTGTTATCATATTTTTCGGAATATATTGTTAGATACGATTGCTGGTTTGTTTGTTTTGATAATTGAGACATCTTTGTTGGTTGCTTATTTCTCTTTTTTTTATATTCTTGATGTATATTTGATTGCTTGATAATGATGATTGTTGGCTAAACACCCTACGATTCTAGGGTGATTGGTTGAAGGTTGTGGTACAAATGATGAAATAATGAACCTTTATCTGAGTGGACCTTGAAAACGTGAATTAACCCTAAACTGAAGCCCGTCTCGGACTGTTCATTGACCATCTCGGCCGAGATCGATATAGAACAGAACGAGACGAACCAATGCTTTGCAGATCGTGAGTTTAGGTTATAGTTTGCTAAATCCTATCCTTGTTGCACCTTTCCTAGTTTACATTCAAGCCTAGGATGAGACCTACCCGGTGATTCATTTGCTTGTTTACCTATGATAATAAAAAGTTAGGTAATAAAGGTTTATCCTTTATTACGGTTTGAGTGTGCCTTCATCCTACCTTTGAGAGTTAACCTGAGAATTACCCGGTGATGGTTAGTTCTATAACCTTAGGTGAGTGTGTTGGTTTGAGTACTCGTACATTTCCTTAGTTCCTTGAGACTTACCCGGTGATAGGAGTTTTGGTTTGGAAAGTGGATAGTGAGACCTCCCCCGTAATCTATCCCATTGTTGAAATACCTTTCTCAACAAACCTCAGCTTTGTCCACATTACTTTTAGAAATCTTGAGTTGAAACCACAACTGAATACTTTGACCTCTAGAATTTGCGTTTCCCTATCCTATATATCTTGTCTTTTGCTTTTGATCAGTATTATTGCATGCTTTTCAAGTTAGATTTCTTTGTTGTGATTATTCTCACCGATTGCCTGGGATCGACTCCAGAACTTAAGCCCTTACTAAGATAGATTCGTACACCGTGGGTTCGCTTATCGTTAGGTCTATAATTCGGGATATAAATTTAAACCTTTGTCTGCACACACCTTTTGGAGCAAATAAGTTTTTGGATCCGTTGCCGGGGAATTGTCAAGACCAATCCAGTGTACGGTTGTCTAACTTGGAAGCTTCTTGCTTTGGTACTAATTATTTCATCTGAGTGTTCTTGCAGGACATTTCCTTTGGTTTATGCGAAGAACTAGAGCTGGTAAACAAATCGTTCCTTACGATCCTGAACCAGAATAGACTTACAAGAAAAGGTTGAAAGAAGCTAAGATGGTTGATGCCAATAATGAAGGAATGAAAGATCTTCGAGCTGAGTTGGTTGATGCTTGAGTTCAAATAAGACTTTGAGATGAAGCTCTCATGAGGGAGAGAGCTAGAACTAATGCTCAACACGAGTGACTTCAGGCCGATATGGATGAATTAAGAGAGTTATTTCGACAAGTAAATGAAGAAAGGGAGAGAAATGCTAGATTCGTAGTGAACCCACCAGCACCCTTCAATGTGCTAGCACCACCACCTCCACCGAGGGTAGAGAGAGTTGACCCGTTTGAGGGTATCCTTCAAACACTTGGTCAACGGATGGATCCCGTTAAGCAAGCACGCCGTCCCGGCGTCAACTTAGGTGATCCAGCTGAGAGAGAATATGAATTTACACCTCAAGCCATTACAATGATTCAACTGAATCGTCTTGGAGGAACGGAGAGAGAGTCAACACACCAACACTTACAAAACTATGAAATTTTTATGGAAACTTTGAGACCTTTTAGATATGACAATAAAAATTATAAATTGCGTGTTTTATTTTTCTCTTTGAAGGATAAAGCACTTGCATGGTATCGATCGCTTCCGACTGGAAGAGTGAACACATGGGAGGAGATGACCGCTGAGTTTCTCACCAAATTCTTCCCGCCATAAAAAATGGCGGAATTGAGAGGAAAAATAAATGCATTTGTGATGAGGGATGGTGAAAGTCTTTTTAAGTCATGGGAAAGGTTCAATGACCTTTTATTAGATTACCCACATCATGGGATTCCAAAGATTGATTTGCTAGTGATCTACTTTAAAGGTTTAGACGCAGAAATGTAATTCAAACTACAATCACTTTCAATTGGAACGTTCATAGATAAGTCAGTTGATGAAGCATGAGAGTTTGTTGAAAAACAAGCTCTAACTATTGAGAAGTACTCCCATCGGAGTGTTGATACATGAGGTCAAAGCTCAAGACCTCAAGAGCTGAACCTCCTCCAGCGTTGCTCAAATCAACAATCCAAAGGAGCAAGATGTTGGGTATGTTGGGAGAGGAAACTACCAAGGGAATAGGAACAACTACTACAACAACAACAACAACAACAACAACAACAACAACAACAACAACAACCGAAACTACAACAATCGGCGATCCAATCAAAACAATTCCGGTAACTGTTCGCTCTCAGACGTGTGTGTAATAGTGAATGAAATAGCTTTAAATTAATAACCTAAAATAAAATCCTAAAATGATATGTGAACCGGCAGTGTACGAATCAATTGTAATAACGGCAAATACTCCAGGGTCGAACACAGGGACTATGGTGAAATCAAGCACATTAATAATCAGGTTGTCAATCAAAAGCAAGACAATAAGGCAAAGATAACAAAGATGCTGTATCAATCAGATAAGGAAATGCAAATTCTAGAGGTCAAAACATCCAGTTGTGGTTCCGACTCAAGATTTCTAAGGATAACATGGACAAAGATGAGGTTTGCAAGGGAAGGTGTTTCTAAGGTGGGAATAGATCACCGGGTAAGTCTCACTACTCACTATCCCAAACCAAAGATCCTCTCACCGGGTAAGTCTCAAGGAACTAAAGAAAGGAACTATAATCTCAAACCAACACACCACCTAAGGGGATAGAACTAGCCTTTACCAGGTAAGTCTCATCTAGCTCACAAAGGTAGGATGAAGGCACACTCAAACCCTAATAAAGGATAAACCTTTATTACCTAACACTCATCATCATAGGTATACAAGCAAAGGAATTACCGGGTAAGTCTCATCCTAGGCTTGCATATGGACCAGGATAGGTGCAACAAGGATATGATTTGGCAAACTAAAACCTAAACTCAGGTTTGGATCGGATCTGGTTCACGTCTCGCTCAGTTCATATCGAGCTCGGTCGAGATGTTCAATGAACTGACCGAGGCGAGGTTTAGTTTGGTTTTGGCTCGAGCTTTCAAGGTCCACTAAGGTAAAAGTTCATTCTTTCATTGTCTTTCCCACAACCTTCAACCAATCGCCCTATAATCTCACGAGAATTTAGCCAATAATCATCATGATAATAACAAGCAAATATATGATAAAGAAGCAATAAGCAAACAAGAAAATCTTAACACAAAGGTCTCAATAATCACTAAATCAAACAAACAATCAATACAAACAATCAACAAATTGTGTTTTTTAATAACAAATCAAAAGACAACAATCAAGGTTCCCTAGGAAAACCTTACAACTTCCTTCCAAAAGCCTTCAACTTTCACTTCAAAGCTATCTTCCTTCAACTTCCTCCTTCCTTGAAATATCTTCAATCTCCCAAAATAATCAGCTAACCAGACATACTTCCATCTACAAAATATCTTCAAACTTATAGGAAAATCACTTGCCAAAAATTAAAGATCTCATGGGCCATGGGCCCGTCTCGATCCAGGCCCAACAAGTCATCTCGGTCTAGGTGATCTTGTAGTCAACCGAGATGATCTTCAATTACATAAAAATCTCTCAAAACTGGTCCAATATCAAATTTCTATCCAACTTTCATGGTTCCTATGCCTTCCTTGTAGCTCCTCAATGCTCTATAATGCAACTCCAATGACTCCTTAAATCCCTTGGCTCCATATCGCTCCAAAACATGCCATTTCCCCTACAATTACAACAAAACTAGGTTTAGACCTCGATTCTTGCAAATGTAAACATAACAACATAATCATCAAGAATATACAGCCATGCATGCAAATTTATGAAGATAAAACGTCCAAACCAATCCCAAAATATAGACTATAATGCGTGCAATCAATAACCTTATTCCCATGCTGATAATGTCTAACCCCACCTTCTTCTTCTTCCACTCCATTGAAAATCCAGGAACCATCAAGTTTGAGTCAACCACCCAAGGATAAGTTGGAGGCAATGCTGGAAACATTGATGGGAAAGATTAGTGGATTGGAGAGCACAGTTACTTCGATTTTTAAGGCACAAAAAGCCTTGGAAAATCAAGTATTTAACAAGGTCGGAGAAGTTCCTAGAGATCAAGGAAAGCTTCCCGGAAGGACTGAGAATAACCCAAAAGGCCAATTCATGGCAGTTACAACAAGGAGTGGTGTGAAGACCACCAACCCACAACCTCGATCAAACAAAGCTGTAAAGCAGCCCGTCTCGACCGAGGTGATTTTTGGGTCAACCGAGGGAAACACAACAGGAGGTCACCTCGGAAAGGACCTCGACTGAAATAGTTATGGGTCAACTGAGGTGAAGGAAAAAATAGAGATTTACGTACCTACTTCTTCTTACAAGCCTCCACTATCATTCCCGCAATCTAGAGCAAGAGCACATCTAGACAAGCATTTCGGTAAGTTTCTAGACCCTATGAGTAAACAACATATTAACATACCTTTCATTGATGCAATTCTAGGTATATCTGCATATGGGATGTTCTTAAAGGAAATCTTCTCTAACAAGAGGAAGGTGGAATATTTTAGTGAAGTAAAGATGTCCTCGAGGTCATCGGAACTTATTAAGATCATGAAGGAGAAAATGCCACTCAAATTAAGATATCCGGGATCATTTTGCATTCCAATTGGAGTAGGAGAAGTCACATATGATGCATTATGCGATCTGGGAGCAAGTGTGAGCATCATTCCACTTGCATTGTGTGAGAAGGCCGGTTTAGGGAAGCCTGAACCAGTGAAGATGACGTTGTACATGACGGATCGATCACTCACTCGACCCGTAGGCGTGTTGGAAGACATCTCAGTAAGGCTAGGTAAGTTTTACATTCCCATTTATTTTGTGGTATTCGACATTCCTGCAAATTATCCACTCCCAATCATCCTTGGGAAGCCATTTCTTGCAACCTCTGGTTGCCACGTGGATTGCAAGAACGCCAAATTGTCTTTCAACACTGATGAGGAACATGTTGAATTCGTGTTGTCAACATTAATGAAAGGCCAATGCCTTGAGGATTTACAACATCTATGATGAGGAGGAATCACGAGAATTGGTTAGGTCTATCCTTAGTAACGATCCTCTTGGAAAGATTTTGAATCATCATATAAATGAGAAAGGTCTAGATGTTTCTTGTAATGCAGATATAAAAGGCCTGGAAACTTTAGAGGAGTACCCAAGGGCTGCCTCCGAGGAAATTTATGAGGAGACGAATGACTATCCCGAACGCGGACTACGTCTCGACCGAGACACTTCAGAAGGAATCAAGATACTTGGATCCTCGAATCTTCCTCGTTCAATGATTGTGAGCATTACAAGCGCTAGCCCTAACCTTTCCAAAGCCTTACATGACAATGCTAGGAAAGCGAAATCACCACTTCGCAGGGTGATAACAAGAGTTGCGAAGATTTACAAAGAATATGCAAAGAAGTGGCAAGAAAAGCATAACACTAAGAAAGGATCAAAGAAGGAGAATTTGTTCTTCTTTTAGATTATCATTCTCACCTTCTCTCCAATAAACTGAAATCAAAATGGACAGGACCTTTTATTATAGAAAAAGTTTTTCCTCATGGTGCAGTTGAAGTATGGGATAAACAATGTGGAACCTTTAAAGTCGACGGACGTAGGCTGAAGAAACACATACCAGAACCCTCGGTTGAGGAGATTGCATCCATGCATCTCACATGAACATATAGAGTTGGGTCCAGCTAGCGACCTTAAAACAAGTTCTTCTTGGGAGGCAACCCAAGATATTGCTTTCTTTCTCGCTTTCTAGATTAGATTAGTATAGTTTGTGTATTTTGTGTCCATGATAACAGGAACTAGGTACATCTCAAGGAAAAAGCAAAAGGGAAGCATATGAATAGAGCTACAGTTCGAGAATCTGGAGAAAGTAACAAGAGTTAGGGCCATCTCGAACACCATCAGATCATCTCGACCAAGACAAATCTGGGCCAACCGACATGAGAGCAAATGGGAGTCACCTCGGTTGAACACCTCGGTCACTGACAACCATCTCGACTGAGATGCAGTTAAATTCCCCGACGGGTATAAAAGGGGAAAAGACCTTCTCTCTCTTCACCTCTCTTCTACCCCGACGCCGTCTCGACCGAAGCTTCACCCTAATATTTAAAAACCTCGTTTCTTGCTCGTTTTTGATGATTCTTGTATCTAAATCAACGGGAAAGACACAACATCGACTTCTCCAGCATCAAACTCCACTTCAATCCACCAAAATCTGGTAAAACCGGGCAATTTCGTTTGAGACCCCCTTTTTCGCATTTTGGTCGATTTTTCTCAATATTGAGACTTGTTGTCTATTTGGTGTGTTAAAATTGAACGAGGAACCCCTTAGGAGGATTTTCGTAGTGAATTTGAGGGCAATAAGTTACAGTTTAGTGATTGCGATCGAAGTATTATTCGTCTCGGTTGAACCCATTCATCTCGGCCGAGACACCCTCAAGAACAACCCGAGATCAGAACCCTAAACTGAGAAAATGCATCGTTCAAACAGGCAATTAGCAATTCATGACCGCCCCGATGATGGAAACCATTTTCCCCCACCTCCTACACCACCACAAATACCAATCATTCTAGACCGCTTCCAAAAAGACTATGACCGGATATGCTCCCGACCAATCATCTCCCCCCGCTACGTTGGCGTTGAGGACTTCAACTACCTCCATGTCATCGATGACCTACAGAGGATGATCCCTCTCGTTGGCCTTGAGCAGTTTATGACCATCCTCCACCGGAGACTCCAGCACCAGAGATGTCATAGCACAAACAGCGCCGCCACCGCCGCCGCCGCGATCCCGAGGCTCACCAAAGGATTAACTATCTCACACGTCATATGGATCAGTTATTCCATACTTTGCGTATAGATATGGGGGAGCGCCTCGACAGACAGACCGGTGAGCTCAATGCCATGAGACGAGAGATGCAAGAGAGCCACCATTATCAGCGTCGGATGATGGAGTTACAGTTCCAGCATCTAATTGCCCATCCATTCGACCCCTCCTTGTACCCGTTCCAGCCACCTCCTCCTCCGGATGCAAGATCGGGTCTTCCATGGAGTTGTTGCTGTTTTATTTTCTCTTATCTTGTGGTTCTACATCTGACATTGTAAGTGCTTTTCTCTAGAGTTTTTTCTACCCATCAGGACGATGTGTCCTAAGTATGGGGTGCTTTGAGATATTGGATCTGTAATAACCGACTTATGTGCTTATGACTATTTTCACTGCCATTATGTGCCTTGAGACTATTTTGCACATTACATACATTGCAGTAGGATTTTTGATCGAAAAAAATGTACAAAACTAGTTTTAAATTTTTTTTTGTCTCGACCGAATTGACTAATGGTCAAACAAGGTGACCATAACAGGAGCTTACCTCGGTCTAGTACCTCGTTTGCCCTTAAGCATCTCGACCGAGATGGGTTTCAAAAAACGAAAATTTTTGAAATATTTTATGCTCCTGAGCTGGATATGATCTCAATGATGAAAAATGTTTGCTGATTAGTTTTTATGATCTTTATGTGGTTGAAACAATTTGAGATGTAATTAAGGTATGATGGCTTTGTTTGAAATTTGAGCATGTTTAGTGGGTTATTTCATACAAATCATGTTGAATTTGAAAGTTAAAATTGCGTTATAAGTTCTTTCACATCCTTATTGGAATGATTAAGGCAACTCATTATTCTTTCTTCCTCTTCTTGATCATGCTTTTAGCCCCTCATTGAAATATGTTTGCCTTCTTTTACCTATCCGGGAATTTGAAAGCAAGAAAGTGAAAAAGCAAATGAAAGACGATGTTGAAAGGAGAAGAAGTGTTAGAAAACAATAGGTTTGGGGAAGTTAGTCATGAGAATGAGTAACTCGGCACCATTCACATAGCCGGATGTTTGTGTCTTGCCAAAATCCGATTGATTAACATTCCTAACGGGTTATGATATGTGCATCAAGGTTTGAGGCATCTCGAGAAATTGAGATTAGCTGATCGGCAAGGCTTCAGTTATTGTGCACCTCTATCTGTGTTTTCAAAAAGTGAAAAGTAAAGCAAAATGCTGAAAAGAAGCAAGAAAATCTTGTTGATGAAGTGAAGTTCAATATTGTGAAGTTCTTATCCTTTTTCCGGATCTAGCACCACAATATCCTTTATACATTCCATCCCTAACACGTTTCTTGACCTTTGATAAAAGCCCTTGAGACCGTGAGTATGTTGTTTGACTTTGTGGTTTTATTTGGATTATTCATGATTGATTTTGATGAGTATTATTTGCTACAAATTCTATAATCTCAAGTGAAGTATGATTAGCTTTCTTATATTTATAACTTGTTTTGGTCATATATTGGCTCTTACTAACTATGAAGGATTCTCTAAGGGTGATCTATGAGTTGGAGCACACAATCAAAAGTTTTCGAAAGGTTTTCACTAAGCTTTAGCTTACTATAATTCATTCTATCTTGTATCTAAGAGTTGAACCTTGCTTGGGGACAAGCAAGAGGCAAGTATGGGGTATTTTGATAGCATGAATTATTGTCTATATTTCGGATATGGTTTTGACGTTTTCTCATCACTATTTAGCATACATGAGTGTATATTACAGATGATATTAGCATTATTCGGTTACTTTGCAAGAATCGAGGTCTACATCACGTTTAATTGTATTTGTAAGGAATAAGACATATTTTGGATCGAAATGGAGCAATAGAGTCTAAGGAAGCTATGGAGCTACATTGTGGAACATTAGGAAGGACAAGAAGAGAAGCATGAACTATACTGGAAGGATGAAAGAAAGATTCAATTGCAAATACGAAGGCATGCACGTAGATCACCACTGATCTCGGATCAACACAGTGATACATCTTGACCGAGATGGCCTACTGGGCCTGGCTCGAGGTCGACCGCTCACAACCCAAGGAAAATAAAATATAATTTGACCTAAAATTCTTCTGTAAGAATAGAAGGTGAATGTGAAGTTAAGGAGGCTGGATTTGAGAAAGATCGAAAGACGGTTAGGAAGACAGCCATTGAAAGGAAGAAGATCGAAGGAAGGATTGTTTAGGGTTCAAGGAACCATAGCTTGTGAGAATTTTCTTGGGAAGTTACTTGTTAGTTTGTTATCATATTTTCTGGAACATATTGTTAGATACGATTGCTGGTTTGTTTGCTTTGATAATTGAGACATCTTTGTTGGTTCCTTATTTCTCTTTTATTGATATTCTTGATATATATTTGATTGCTTGATAATGATGATTGTTGGTTAAACACCCTGTGATTCTAGGGTGATTTGTTGAAGATTGTGGTATAGATGATGAAAGAATGAACCTTTATCTGAGTGGACCCTGAAAGCTTGAGTTAACCTAAACCGAAGCCCGTCTCGGACTGTTCATTGAGCATCTCGACCAAGATCGATATAGAACAGAATGAGATGAACCACTGCTTTGCAGATCTTGAGTTTAGGTTATAGTTTTCCAAATCCTATCCTTGTTGCACATTTCCTAGTTTACATGCAAGCCTAGGATGAGACCCACCCGGTGATTCCTTTGCTTGTTTACCTATGATGATGAGTGTTAGGCAATAAAGGTTTATCCTTTATTAGGTTTTGAGTGTGCTTTCATCCTACCTTTGAGAGTTAACCCGAGACTTATCCGGTGATGGTTAGTTCTATACCCTTATGTGAGTGTGTTGGTTTGAGTACTCGTATCTTTCCTTAATTCTTTGAGACTTACCCGGTGATAGGAGTTTTAGTTTGGAAAAGTGGATAGAGTAACCTCCCCCGTAATCTATCCCATAGTTGAAATACCTTCCCTCAACAAACCTTAGCTTTGTCCACGTTACTTTTAGAAACTTGAGTCGAAACCACAACTAGATACTTAGACCTCTAGAATCTGCGTTTCCCTATCATACTATATATCTTGTCTTTTGCTTTTGGTCAGTCTTATTGCATGCTTCTGAAGTTAGATTGCTTTGATATGACTATTCTCACCGATTCCCTGAGATCGACTTCAAAATATAAGCCCTTACTACGATAGATCCGTACATTGCGGGTTCGCTTATCGTTAGGTCTATAATTCGGGATATAAATTTAAAATTTTGTCTGCACACACCTGTTGGAGCAAATAATATATCCAAACAAACGCGGTCCTTGTGAATTTGATCTCGAATATACTACTTCTGATCTTGTATCCTTGCGGGTGAGGTTGTTGTAAACTATTTGGTTAAAACTTTCAGGATCAGCAAGCACATAGATGATGTGGATCATGAAGATGATATCCCATTTATTTTAACTTGAACTACGTATGAAGAAGGATGATGTGGATTTTATCAGGTCTCAATCTAAAATAACGTTTTTAACTAACCCAAACATGCATTTATTTGCCACCAATGTTATTGTTGAATGTCATATATATATATATATATATATATATATATATATATATATATATATATATATATATATATATATATATATTCTTTCTGACTCTGAGGACAACTAGTTGATTTGAAGGCCTTAGTTTGCCTCAAATTAGAGTGAGTCCAATATACGAGCACCATGTACAAATTTCGCTTATCATTTGTATTACTCTAAGTGTTCGATAAAATGTCTAATCCAAAAAAGAGATATGCTAAAGAAACTAAAGTTGTTGTAATTCTGTTTTGGGTTAATTTGGTAACTAGGCTTTTTTGAGTTGTTTATATAGTAAGTAGGCTATTTTATTTTCTTATTAGGTTAATGTACCCGAATTTTTTTTACTGTTCAGAAGGGGAAAAAAAATCCCCTTTCTGTTTCCAAAACCCTAGATCCACGCTTCAACCCCAAATTCCCCCAATTTGAGATTCAAAACAAACCACCCAATCATCATCGATACATAGTGGTTCCAGATTTCGAGCACCACCTGGCGTCTACAGCCTCCAACTCGCCTCTAGCGTCTTCTCCATTGTCCGTCTCTAGCAGGGTCCAGAAATCGTCGCCGTTCTCGCTCGCATCGCCGACGACGTACAGTGAATGCTTATGAAGCACGACCCGCCATGAAAATCGACCATTCTCACTAGCTCTAGGTATGCGCATCGAAATGGTGAGAGGTTGCCTAAATCCATCGATTGGCGTGTTTTGGGCGTTGTTGCTCCTATCAAGGATCAAGGCCAGTGTGGTACCTTAATCATAGCTTACAATTGAAATTTAGTGTTCAATTTGGAATATAGGTCGAATTTTATCCATGCTTTTTATTACAGGGAGTTGCTGGGCATTTTCTACTACAGCAGCTGTGGAGTGGATTAACAAGATTGTCACTGATAGTGTTCAATTTGTTGCTGAATTCATTTGTCGTGATCATGGTTACAGAAGAACAAGAAGTTTGCAACTATTGATGGATATGAAGATGTTCCACCTTTCAGTGAGAAGGCATTAACAAAGTCAGTTGCACATCAGCTTGTCTTAGAGATAAGCTTTGCAAAACTTGGAGTGGAGAATCTTGGCAAAGAAGAGATACAAAAAATGCAGTGGGAAATGCTAGAAGCAAAGATTGGAAATTGGGTCTTCTACATGTGTATAACAGTGAGAATTTCTTCGAGTTGATAGTACAATTGGTGAAATCATATATTATTAGTTTTTTGATTATTCCATGGTACGTGGCCAGGTCAAGCTTGTTAGTGATTTGGATTTTACTTCACTACTCAGATGTGATTGAGTTTGGCTGTTAGTGATTTGATAAAGTGTCCTCTCAACCTTGTTCATTAATGGTGAATTTTTTAAGCTTTATATATGTCATAATATGTCCATGAACATTCTGGTATGACATAAAACTTCTGGTATGATTTGGTCCTTACAGCTCATCCTACTCAATATGTATATAAAACTTCTGGTATGAGTTTCTTGTATGAATTTTATACCAGAAAATTATAAAAAATAAAAAATACCAAGAAAAAACTTCTGGGATAAAAAAAATTATGATATGTGAAAAAATACAATTCTGATATATGAAAAAAATACAATTCTGGTATGTGAAAAATCAAATTCTAGTGTGTGAAAAAATTATGGTATGTAAAAAATTCTGGTATCAAAACATTTCTGGTATGAATATGAAATTCTGGTATCAAATTCATACCAAAAAATAAAAATAAATAAATAATTAAAAGACCAAAAAAATAAAATAAAAATAAAAATAAAAATAAAAGTCACATTCATTTACGTAACATTTGAAAGATTTTGACTAAGTTCATGTATTTTTCTTTTTTTTTTTAAATAGAAGAGTTAATTATTTTTACCTCCCATTAAATGAAAGTGGTAAAAAAATTATGGAGTACATTTACTAAATTATATTCTGAAAAAGGCCTAGTAGGTGGAATAGCAGTTCTCTCTTCTCTCCTTCTCCCTTTTCTTAGATCTAGATCTGGAGGTTCATTGTTGCCGGAGGTAGCAGCTTCTCCCTTGCCGCCTTCTACCTTTTCTTCCACCGGGAAGCCCTAGCCCTCTCCTTCTCACTCTCCCTTCAAACTTCACGGTTAACAGTGAAGGTCTCATGAGTCCAAACGCCACCTTCTTCTCCCTCGCCGCCTTTGCTTCTCTCGATCTCCCTCGCCGATGGCAACAAGTCCACTCATTTACAAGTTGTGTAATGACAAGTCTATGAAATATGTCCATCTCCCATTCAAAGGTAAGTCCTAACTTAACTTGAATGGTCGCTAACTTTTATCCAACCAGTGACAAGTCGATGTACAACTGTACGAGATTGGATTGTATGTTGTCTTTTTCCTTCTCTTGTTTGATTCTGCGTTGTAAATAGCCTCTCTTCACCTCTCCAAGTGAAAGATGCCCATCAAAGGTAAGATCCAAAAAAGACGATGAACAAGATCTAGAATAGCTTCTATGGCGAGGATTCCAATTCAAACTCGTCACTCCAAATCTCACTTGTACAAACCTCTAATAAAATTACTTCTTTATTCTTTGGTGGAATTGTTCTTCTGAATCTCATAGTGGATATTCTTGTCAGGTATCTACATGAAGCTTTCTCTCCATCAATTGTCAAAAAAATAGATTCAACCATAATTTCTAGCTGTCCTAAGGATTTCAATGCGATTGTTGCCAATATCTCACAGTTTAACCATCATTTCTAGCTATTTTTCAATATTATCATATTAATCCTTGTTGTAATCAAGTAGCTAAGTAATTGTTTGGTTTGGTATTATAATGTCTGGTATCATAATGTCTGGTATGATAATGTATGATAACATAATTTCTGGTATCATAATTTCTGGAATGTATAGCATATGACAAATTCTGGTATGACAAATTCTGGTATGAACAAATTCTGGTATAAAAAAAATCTAGTATGAACAAATTCTGGTATGAAAAAAAATCTGGTATAAAAAATTCTGATATGAACAAATTCTTGTATATAATGTGTACTTCTGGTATGTAATTCTATTATAAATTCGTATCAGATAATAAAATTAAAAAAAAAGCAAAACAAAAAAAATAAAAAGAAAGAATTGTACGTAACACTAACAAAATTTTAGATTGATTTGTAATTGTAATGTCTTTTTTATTTATTTATTAAAATAGGGGTTAATTACTTTTACCTACCATTAAATGAAAGTGGTAAAAAACTTGGGGTACATTTACTATATCATATTGTCAAAAAAGCCTATTATGTCAAATTCTCCCTTTTGTTTTTAAGGCAAATCTAACAAAGCTAGTTTACAGAGGTGGAATTACCAATCATGCATTAGATTTATTATAACTTTTATTTAAGAGGTAATTAGTTTATATACGACGTTGATGATCCTTGATTTTAAAGAAAATATTTTGTCTTCGCAATTACTTGTGCAAGTACACTTTAATCAATTTAGGTGTGAACTTAGGAATGCATTTGTGCTCTTTAATCAAGAAATGAAATATTTGGACAACAAAACTCTTTCATTATGCTAAAAAAATAAGGGCAATTTTGGTAACTAGACCTTTTTGAAAAACTTGAGTAGTAACTAAGCTTTTTAATGTTTCAATTAAGCAAATGTACCCCAACCTTTTGTATTTATTTTCAAACTCTACACACTCTTCTCTCAAGGGGTACATTTACTAAACACAAAACTAGAAAAAGCCTAGTAAACCAAATTATTTTAAAAAATAATAGGTTGAAAGCAACGATTACCATCATCATTCGTGCACTTTAATCAACTTAGTATAGTTGTGCATTCGTGCACTTTAATCAACTTAATGTAATTATGTCAACATCCTATAAAAAGTGTCCCTTTGAGTGTCTATTACGATTCAAAATATTGAAAACTGTCAAATTCAAACCAACCTCAATAATTGTGACCTAACACGTCATAGAATTGTGAACGTCATCATGAGAGTGAAAGAGAACAATACTCCGTCAAAACAAAAACAAATACTGGTAATATGGTGGAACATCTAGCAAACTAGAAACCAACTAATTTTTAACATACAAAATGTCCAACAAGATTTGCATCATGTCATTCGGCAACAAATAAACTATTGGATGTGGCCAACACTAAAACCATCAATAAGAACACACAACCACCAAAACAGAGGAAAAAAACATCAAATGATAGACACCTAATACGGGATACGTTAAAAATAATTTTGATGCTTTAAGGAAGTTGTCTAACCAATATATTTTTTGCTACAACATTTGTTACCATAACACCATTTTTCTTGTCGTAGGTAAAGGAAGGTGTGATGTTGAGTCTATCCAATAGGCATAAGCTTTTGCTCATAAAGAGGGTCCCCAAAAGGCCGCACATTTAGGTTTTACGAGCATTGAAATCGAAGGAGACAATCTTGTGCTCATCAACGTGATTAATCAAGTTTGAAAACTACCTTGGGAAACATGATTATTTTGGACATCTCCTCCATGATCACTATTTTCTATCAAGCTAGTATTCACCACATTTTTATGGAAATCAACGTCGTTGCAAACAGACTAGCATTGCTCGGACACATCTCAAACACTGATAACGGACCTTTCTCAAGACGTTGAAGACCTCATCTGCAAGAATATTGTAGGATGACCGCTTTCTAGAAATTGACTCACATTTCCCTTACCTTTGTATATAAAAAAAAAAACTCAAGGTAATTCATAAATTTCAAATAATCAACTTAGGCATGAACTTAGGTGTGCATTCATGAACTTAGGTGTGCATTCCTGTTATGTTAGTTTGAAATTAAGATGATTCTTACACTAATAATCGTTTTAGTATAGATGGACGCATCATTCCTACCGATAATTGTGTATAATTAATGTATCATAGCCGTCAATTTATTTAATGTCATGGCCGTGTTATTTATCATTTCCTTATGGTAAAAGTGGATCTCAGCCATAACATTAAATACAAGTGAACAGACGCTCAGTTTACTCTAAACCCTGCAGCCAGCCGCATACTCCATTTTGATGGAAACTGAGCGCCTGTTCACCATCTTTAAACTTGTGTGTTTAAAACTAAGGGCCCGTTTGGTTTGAACTCCGGAATCGGAAACGGAATGGAAACGAATCTAGTCCATATGTATACCATTGTTCATGAAAGTTTGTGGAATCATTTCTTATGGTTTGAAGAAGTTGAAGTAGATTTTGATTATTTTGATACCCTATAGGGTAACAAAATATGAGAAATTAAGTGTACTTTGCACTAAACCACAAGGAATGATTCCATAAAATTTCATGAATAAGGATATGCATATGGACTAAATTCGTTTCCATTCCGTTTCCGTTACCGGAGTTGGAACCAAACGGGCCCTAAGACTCTATCTTGGACAAAAGGCTGAATTTGGGTCATCGCTAGCTTTCCTAATGAAAACTGCTCAAAACACAACAAGGCTGAATTTGGGTCATTGCTGGTTACCTTATTGGCATGTCATTTAGCTTTTTGGAAGCACGCACTGGGAAAGCTCCAACACCCAACCAGAGGTCAAAACTACAAACAAGTTCATTCTACTCACCCACATCCAAGAAGATGAACTCGTGACGAACAAAGTACCCCGAACAAGCATAGCCTTAAATCAACACTTTTCGGTAACAATATTTATAACGGTTGTACTTTCTAGAGCAAGCTATAGCCTATATGTGCATGGTAACACAACCATTTACAAACTAGAAGCAATGTTGTTGGTGCTAAACAAGCTAATGACTCAAATGCACATAATGGATAGCTAGTCTTCAACATGATAACCAATCCATACACAAGATAAAGGATGTACAGTTCATAAAAGCCAATGTTCGACCTTATCAGATGCTGAAGAAGCCATCACCATCATCATCATCATCCTCTTCACCCACATCACGGTACTCGAAATTGACATCTCTGTCATTGGTTCCATATTTGAAGTTTGGGTTTATATAGCATTTCATATCTTGGAATAAGTTCAGATGGTCTACGAGCTTGTGATAGGCATCACAACCACAGCACTGTAGAAACCCAGACAAATTTATCAAAATAAGAAGATGAAATCAAAGCACTGCACAACAGAAGCTATGTACATAGTAACAGATAAGGAATAAAATACTGCAAATTTAACCCCCTCCCCATCTGGTTATAAATCATGGAACATAAACGGGAAATAAATTTATCCAGTCTAATTTTGCGTTATTATTCAAGAATCGCATTTATCATCCAATGCCAACCTATCTCATTGTCCATATAAAACTTTTTATTTTTTTTCTCATCCATGCTCACGGTGAACATGGGTTTCAAAATAATGAAAGTAGTCCATCAAAACCTCTCAAACCTTCACAAAATGAGGAAGGATGTTATTGTGACAAGGATTGCCATAATGAATCATAAGATAAAAGTAGACTAGGTTCATTTTCTTCTCGTTACCGTTATTGCAGTTTGCAACCAAACGAACCCTATGTTTGAAACATGTTGTTTAGAGATCGGAACTGTAACAAAACATGATACCTGAACGAAAACAGTCCCCTCCGAGTAAGCATGGGGATTAACAGCACGAGTTGTTCGTTGGCTACAAATGTTACAAGTGAAAGCAACCAACATTCTTCTCCTTGGAGATTTAGTAAAGAGAGACCATGGAAAAGTGGATATCTTTGCCCTAGTTGCTTCAACATCTCCAGCTGACTCAGGGGGCCCTTCCATTCCAGACCCTGTTGTCCATCCTCTACCCGTAGCTGCACTTAGCACCAAACCCACTGCTGCATCCTGTCATAGAGAGAAGGATTAAGTTATATACTGACACATAACTTTGCATAGAGGCTTCAAACCCATCTTAACTTTCCCTCTCTTTGTTTTTACCAAATGTATTCGACCTAAAGCTTAACTATTCTAATGAATGCCAAAGGAGAGATTTGATATCATCATTTGCATAGAGAATGTGGGAAAAAAAAGATGATGGTGCAGCTTCACTAAGGCAAGAAAGCCAAATATGATGACTAGGGTTAACTGTTAACATATTATAGTGAAGGTAATAGTTCAAGAATTTAAAGACAACCAAATTGTACTTGAACAGAGGGTAACAAAGTGATTCAGATACAGGGTCTGCAATATTTGGCACAGTTGTGATGACAATTATAATTTATATGGGAATATATAGAAGCAAACACGAGACAGAAATGAAGTGGATGATGACAATAACGGAAATAGTCATTTCACACAAGGTAGAAGACACAATTTCTCAGTTACTTGCTCGAAATGAGTGCATTGGATCAGATAAGCGGACGAGTTAATAAGAACTTAGATTAAAACTTTACTACTTCAAATCATTCCATACATAACTTTTGGGAAAGAAGGGCTACAGTCTAAAAAGAGATTAACCCAATTTGAAGGCATAGCTATTACTCCAGAGTGTTTTGCACATTAATTATCAAGAAACCTGACACAAATTAGCAAGAGTAAAAATTGATAAGCGGGAATGAACACAAACGCTCATTTTTCATGAAACGATGCAAAGAAATATCGAAGGGCACTAGTTCAATTTGAAACTTCAAATCAGCGATGTTTAGAAGAAGGTGAATAAGTGGAAAATCTTGAGGCCAGAAACCCTAGCTGATATTTGAAACCTAAGTGTTGACAATTATGAAAATATAGCCGGAGAAATATGCGGTTCAGAAGCTCTGCAGTTAGATTAAATCAAATTAAAGCAACGAGCACCTTGGAGAGGGGAAAAAGAGAAAGTCGGCGATTATCAACAACAGGAACAAGGTTGATATCGTTGGAATCGGATCGAAGATCAGGATCCCTATCTTTCCCTGCAGATCGAAGATTAAACAAAATCGGAAACATAAATTAAATCTATAAGAAAACATTCGGAAGCTACATGGGAGCGAAGGCAAGAGAAAGGGGCTATGGATACCTTTGGAAGCGAGAGGGACACGAACCAGAGACCTGGAGGAGGAGAGAGGTTTGTTGGGGGAGAAGATGGCGAGAGGGGAAGATGAGGTGGACGAAGACGCCATGATCGCTGATGAGGACGCGCTCAAAGCTTCCATTTCTGTTCGCAGAGAGGAGAGGTGTCGGGTTTGTCACTCGGCTGAAGGTTACCGAGCCAGAAAAAATCATAAGAATTACGGACAGGCGACCAATTTAATACCATTCATAAACTGACTAATAGAACAACGACAACATAGTCAACAAAAAATCGCCGCCCGGGATAATTTTGTCCTCAAAGCAGACATGAATTGAAACTTAAATGTGAAACTCGACAAATAGACTCAATTAACCATCGGTCTATGCTAGGAAATTGCATAGAGATTTGAGACATAAATATTTGGATCGATATAAACTTAGTGTCCGTTTGGTTGGAGCGGTGGAATGAAAACGGAATGAATCGAATAAGGACGAGGAAAAGAAATGAAAATGATGAGATTACGTGTTAAAAGACTTCTAAATAACCTATTTTTGATTGATTCGAAATCATTCCGTTACCAAGAATGATTCTTAGCACTTCTAAACGAGCTCTTAACATCTAAAAGTTAACACATCCATATGAGTATATTAGTTGAACCAAAAATCAATACAGAACCACCCTAACATTGTTGGAGGGGTGTAAGTTTTGACAATATATGTTGTTTCCGACCGATAGTCTTTTGGAGGGTTATGTCTCCCATGAAAAAAAAAAGTTCGACAAACATGATAAAATATTAATTATCTTCAAGCGTGCAAACTTGGAAAAGAAATTTAGCATGAATATATTATATTCATCGTTTATGCCCCTCCGAATGGCGGCTTAAAGAGGAATGTTCGAACAACAACTAGAAATTCATATAATTAACCATCTCTTATTATGGGAGATTATATTAAAATTATAGATCCATAATTTATAGTTATCGATCCATAATTATGGGAGAATCTAGATGGCTCACCAAATAGCTAACCATAGATTTAAAATGCAACAAAACTTAATGCAACTTTGTAATTTAGTAGATGTGAAAAATAAAGGAATTTACTTGGAGAAAGCTTGATTATGTTGTGACAACATTTTGACATAATTCATGCTTATAATTACATTCACACATGAAATCATGCTCTTACTTCCTCAAATCACTTCCTTATTTTAATAGACTTGTCTATCACTAGGAAATGTTTCAAAAACATACTTTTTGTGATGAGTTAATGTAGACCCAACTTGATGATTGTGAAAACATCGTTATACAAAAAAGACAAACACAATATTCGGAAAGTCATACGTTTAATTAAGTCTAGAAGAATAAAAACGAAACTAAAATAATGGATTACAGTGAAATTTGGAAAAATTAACTAACAAGTTCATGAAGTTCACGCGCTGATCAAAAACTTCAAATCCTTACATATAGGAACTTTTCTCATCAAAGAAACATTAATCTTAACTAACTTACCAAAAAGAGATATTGCATATTAGAGTACCAACAAAAATAGATGATGCAACGAGCAAAGCCCAAAACCGAGTGATACGGTGATAAGTCATTTAAAAAGTACAGATCTTTCAACACCAACAAGGATGATGTTGATATCGATTCTTGATGGAGGAATCAATCCCATGGCAGGATATGGGTGAAAATGATAGTAATAGGGATGATGATGATAAGGGTAGGGACACTTCCTCATTGAAGTCTAGTAGCCAAGCTCAAGCTCAAGTGGTGTCTAAGAAGGAAGATGTCAACTACATAGGGAAGGTTAATTTCCAAGGAGGTTACCAAGGCAAAGGAATTATAACAACAACAACAACAACTTTAACCGGAATTTTCAAGCAAACAATTACCGTCTCAACCACAACCATCCCGAGTTCTCATATTCCACCCGGATGGTGCATTGAATCCTCTGTATCTATTAGCAAGCACCATTGCCGAAGCCTCCAACGCAAGCTTCACAACAAGCCCCTCCCAAATTTCAACAACAACCTCTCGACGACCGAATTGAGATAATGTTGGAGCAAATGATGGGGAGGTTGAGCGGTAATGAGAGCATCGTGGCGTGCATTGTGAAGGCTCAAAAGGTGTTGGAAACACAAGTGTTCCAAAAGGTGGATGAAGTCCGAAGAGATTCGGGAAGGCTTCCCGAAAAATCCAAAGACAATCCAAAGGGCCAACTCATGTCTATTACAACAAGAAGTGGTTTGAGCACAAATGATCACTTGTCCAAGGGAAGATAAAGGGAAACAAGTGCTAGAGGAGACAAAGGTGGATGAGAAGAGCCAAAATAAGGAGCCTCCTTATGGCCCTCCACCTCTATTCAAGCCACCACTTTCACTCCCTCAATCCCAAGTTAGAGCTCGATTGGAGAAACATTTCAATATTAAACTAATGATCAAGTTGCATATTAACATTCCGTTCATGGATGTGATTCTAGGGATGCTGGAATATGAAAAGTTATTATAGGAAATCCTCTAAAATAAGAGGAAATTGGAAGAATATGGTAAAGTAAGGATGACGAGGAAATCCACCGAGATCATCCAAACTATGAAGGAAAAGATGCCACCAAATTTTAAGGATCTCGGACCCTTTTCTATTCCTATAGGAGTTGGAGAAGGTACTTACAAGGTGTTGTGTGATCTTGGGGCAAGTGTGAGCATCATATCGCTCGCACTATGTAAGAAGGTTGGCTCGGAGAACTCCAAACCATGAAGATGATGTTATATATGGTTGTTAGGTCAATCACACATCTGGTGGCCTTGAAGATATTCCCATTCAACTTGGGGAGGTCTAAGTGTCCATCGAGTTCTTTATCCTAGACATTCCAGTGGATAATCCGGTTCCCATCATCCTAGGGAGGCCTTTCCTAGCCACATCCGGATGTCTAGTGGATTGCAAGAATGTCACTCTCTCTTTCAAGGTTGGTGAAGAAAACAGACAATTGGTGAGTTCGATCTTGACTTCAGATTCTCTTGAGAGAGTTGTATCTATGAGCCTCATGTAGAAGAGACCTACAAAGGTGCATAACAAGGAAATCCGAGCTTTGAGTACCTTTCCCGTCAATCCCGGAGTTAGATTTGAAGTTTTCACGAGAAGGGAAGAAAACTCAAGATATCTCGGCCAAATAACTAGCATCTCGGCTGAGATAGATTTAAAATCAATTAATTATAGCGAGATTTCACAAGTCGAATGCACTCTCAAACTCAATCTCGGATCGAAATATGTGGAAGTCTGTCTGAGATTTGAAGTTCCCCTTGATCTCTCTACTCTAAAGGAAAACATCGGCTCTAGCTGCCATGATCTCGACCCGAGATGTAGTAAAAAAGGACCGAGATTTGCTGAAGCTTCTCTTGAAGCTTTGGATCTCACCTAGAATGCACTAGAAGGGGCAAGACCTCTTCCAAGGAAACCTCACAAGCCTGAAAACAAGTCTTTTCCGGCGTGACTGAGAACCAAGATCAAGAAGTGTCATGATAATCTTGTCATCCCGAAAAACTTAAACGAAGGAGATTTCATTCTTATTCCGCAAAAGTTGAAGTCTAGATGGACCACACCTTACATTATAAAGCAAATCTATCCCCAAGGAGTGGTTGAAGTATGGGGTGAGCACTCTGGAGCTTTTAAGGTTAATTAGCATAGGTTGAAGAAGTATACACCGGAAGCCTCGGTGGAGCAGATTTCACCAATCCACTTTCAAAAGAGGCATCAACTGATTTGGGTCTAGCTAGAGACCTAAAATCAAGCGCTTTTTGGTGATAAACGAGGGAGTACCACATGGAGGTTTATGTTCTTTTCTTTTTCTTTTTCGTGAACTTTTTTTTTTCTTTTTTCTTTTTCGTTTTTGTGTTTGTGTATTTTTGTGTTTTTGTGTGCAAGAGTCTAGATAATAAACGAGGGAGTACCACATGGAGGTTTCTATTCAAAGCGTCAAGTTGTTCGAGATTTTAATGGGAATGAAGAGCAAGAACCGACTGCAAAGGTAGAAAGGCCAAAAGGAGCTATCTCGGGAGTCCTAGAAGAAATCTCGCCCGAGATTTGAATTTAATCAATTAATTAGGGCGAGATTTGAGAAGTCGAATGTCACCTCGGCCCCCATCTCGGACCGATATTTATCTCCCAAGACCCGAGATTATTGATGCTCTTGAAAAACAACGTGAGGATGTAATATCTCGGCCTCGATGCCCGAATCTCGGGCCGAGATTTATAGAAAAATGGCCGAGATTTCTAATTTGCTGAACAAAAACACAACTTTATCTTCTCTTCCTGAGCAGCTCGTCATTCTTCTCCAAAGCTTAACCTAGCACCAAAATTTTGCCTCTTACCCATTCTCCTTCAATTCTCCACCATATCTCTCCAATCTTGTCCCGAAATCTCACAAATAAGATTCCTAACCTCTTTTCACCAGCAATATGTCCATTTTCTACAAGAAAACCCCTCTTTCAACTCAAACCCTAAACCAGAAAACCCCAACTTCACAAAAATTCAAAAAAGCTTCGAATTTGCAAAGAGAAGACTCAATTGGGGGGGGGGGGGGGGTAGAATAAGGTTGTCCAACATCAAGAAGGAAGCTTGGAAGCGATGAGAATCACAAATCTCGCATGTTGTAGTTTGTTTAAATCTCGGCCTGTTCTTTAGAAGTCTCACCGAGATTTTCCTTTTCCTGCATGAGATTTTCATTTGTTGCCTCAAATGGATCGATTGAGGCATATTAAGGCATCCATCAGCGACCCAAGTTCTCCCGAGCTCCACAACAACCGCCACCACCATCATCTCCAAGGAATGTTCCAATCATCCAATCCAAGCATAATGGAAATATAACCGCATAAAGAATCTTTTAATTTCCGCTCCTAGGTACTTAGAACTAAATGAATGTGATCAATTGATTATTAGGAGTGTCATGATAATCTTGTCATCCCGAAAAACTTAAACGAAGGAGATTTCATTCTTATTCTGCGAAAGTTAAAGTCTAGATGGACCACACCTTACATTAGGAGTGATGTTGAATTGGTGCTTGGTCAATGCCGTTGGAAATTCTTCATTAGCCTTAAGGTACCAGCCTATGATGAGATAACCCAAGAATATTTGAGTTCTTATGACTATTCATAATTTAGGTTGATGAATAAGGACCGTGACTTGCTAGCGAGGAGATTCGGGACCATTTTTGGCTTCCCGGAAAGTGGTGGTGATGATGATGGTGGTGGTGGTGGTGGTGGTGGTGGTGAGACCGCGGATAGCGCGGATAGCGCGGACGTGGGACTTGGATGATTTGAGGTGCCTTTGACAGGTGCGAGAGCATTCACCTCATTTGCACCTCGACGCGGGACCCGGTGCCGGAATGACTATCAAGAGCTCCTTACCCTGTTCAATCACATGAACACCCGATGGGAGGACCACACTTCCTTAACTCGAGCATACATAAATGAAAGATTTGAGGCAATGTCGAGTAGGCTTAATGACATTGAGGATGTTCAACGGAGTCAAGCGGCACGCTCCTCCATTTCTGAGGGCATGATGAGAGACATGTACCACCACTTATTCGATTCCCATTATGACCAAGAGCATCGTCGTCATCCACCTCCACCACCTCCACACCTTTGAGCACCGGATTATCGAGAACCATCTTTTACAATGTGAGTATCCTTTTTCACTCTTCTATTTATTTATCACATTAGAGAAAATGTGATTTTTAAATATAGGGTGGGGTATTTGCATTATATTTGTATGATTTTTTTTCCTTTCATTGCATTTAGATGTCATATGTATACATTAGTTTTGCATCTATAAAAAAAATTGTGTTTCTAAGATTGATATGATTCATGTGATGAATTTTGTGTGTGGATTGACATAGGTTGATTATTTTGAACTTAACTTGATTAATGGCACATGTGGTAATTGAATACTTTTCTAGAATTTGTGTGAAATTGTGAAATTGTTTTTTGTCTAGACTTTATTGAGTTATGATTGTCGAAACTACATTACCAGTTCTTGCACATTGCATAGGGATGATTAAGGAATTTAATTTCTTTCTTTCTTTCTCCTATCTTGATCATGTTTATAGCCTCTCAAATATTAAAAATATATATATATATATATATATATATATATATATATATATATATATATATATATATTGCCTCATTTAACTCATCCGGGACCTAGGACATTTGTTGGTTTGATTGGAGTGTTGAAAGAAAGTGTGGGATAGATGTTGTGAAGGAGTTTGAAAAAGAAGAATGTTGTAGAAATGTGATGAAAATGTTGGGAAAAAAATACTGTTTGGAGACATTGGCTATGAAGATGAGTAACACATAATAGGGTATTTGTAATCTTGTCAAAGTCGGAATAGCTAATGTCTTAATGAGGTTTGATATGTGCATCTGGTGTGAGATGATGCTCCTTAGTAAACTCTTAAGACATGCTAATCACTAAGGTTTCAGCTATTGTGCACCAGTGCCTCTCCCTCAAAAATAAAAATAAAAGAGAAAATCTATTGAAGCATAATGACTAAAGGTGGATGTGGAGCGGAAGTTCAAATTGTGGAGTTTTTTTAATTCCCGGTTTTACACCACATTACCTAAAATCATCCTACCTCAATCACGTTTCTTGTTCTTTCTTCTTATTAAGTCTTTAAGACCTATGTGCACAATTGTTTGACTTAGTGGTCTAGATTTGATTTCCTCGTGAATAGTTTAGGCACCTTGGATTTGATTTGATAAGCATAAATTCAGATGCAAAGTGTGATTATCCCTTCCGTGCCAACTTTTATTTGAACATAAACGAGATATATCCTTGGCCATGAAACTACACTTTGAGGGTGATATTAGACTAGAAGCACTACCCAAAAATAATTTGTCTTTGTTTTCACATGCATAAATCATGTTATCTTTTGTCGTAGGTTTGATTCTTGCTTGGGGACAAGCAATGAAAAAATATGTGGTATTTTGATCACCTTAGTTTAGGCTGAATTTAGGTAGATTTCCCCTTTTGTTTAGCATGAATAAGCCTTGGTTTGTGTCATTTTCACTTGTTATTGTTTACTTTGTATGTATGAATGTCTACACAAGCTTTGCTCGGTTTTTCAGGTAAAACGGTGGATTTCAGACCTAAACGAGTCATTTGGGGATCAAGCCTCGGAGTGGAGCATGCTAGGAGCTTGAGAGAGACACATAGGGAAGCCAAGGGAAGCCCACAAGAGAGGAGGCAAGACAAAAGATCAAGTAAAGTAGTAATGGTGACCTTTCTGTGGAATCTCGGGTGTGCAAGTTTGCATCTCGGCTGAGATTTGCATTTCAGAGGAAATTACCTGTGAGATTGTCAAAGTCGAGAGCAATCTCAACCCCTATCTAGGGCTGATGGACACTTCAGTCGAGATTTCCAGAATCCAAAGGGAATGTTGAAAACTTTAAAATCTCGGGCTCAACTTTGCTTATATATTTGCCCGAGATTGACAATAGATTGGCCGAGATTCCTTCTCTATAACTGATTTGACAGATTTTTCAGAACTTGTTGGTCAGCCTTTGCTTTTGCTGACTTGGAGTATATAAGTGGACTTGTAGGCTTTTGCTTAGGACTTTTCCATATCCTTTCCCAAACATTGTCATACCCTTTGTTTTCCATTTTCTGCATTTTCATCTTCCTTCTTCAACTTGTGACAAATACTAAAAAAAACTTCAGATATGTTCTTGATTTTTGGTTGAATCAAAGAGATTACTTGTTAATGTATTCTGGATTTCATTTCTTGTTGCTCGAAGGTTTCAATCAGCTAAGTTGGATACATTCTTCTTGTTGTTTTCACTATATGATCTGCATGTATCTTTCCTTGTTGTTTGTTAATTTTAAAATGTATATTATTCGCTAGTTTTCTTGGGATTCTAGGATGATAGATCTTGATTATGGCTTGGATAGCGATAGATGAGCTTGCATGTTAGGTTAGATTGGTTGATTACATAAACCCTAGAGTTTGTTGAGCTGAAACTAAGTTAGAATTGTCTAAGTTAGTAAACCAAGCTAGGATAGAGACTTATCCGGTAATATCTTTGTTTGGATATAGATGATGATGAACTTTAGGTAGTAGAGGTTTGAAAACCCTCTATTGGATTGAGTGTGTCGGTTTTCTACGTGAGATGAGCTAATTCCGAGACTTACCCGATAAGGACTAGCTTAAACCTTAGGTAGAAAAACTGGTTTGAGTTGAATTTCCGTCTTTAGTGCCTTAAGACTTACCCGGTAATGGGTAGTTTGGATCGGAACTAGTGGAATATGATACCTCCCCCATAACTATTCCCATTGACGAAACACCCATTCATTTTAGCAATCAAACCGAGTCCTTTAGGATATAGCTTGAATTCGTTTGCCATAATCAATGATCTTGAACCCTAGAATCCGTTTTTCCCGATTAAATGTTATCATCTCACTTGTTGTGTTTGTTTGTTTATTTTACTTGCTATTTTTATTTGATATTTGATCAACATCAAACCAAAACTCAACAAAAAAGGATTTTCTAACCTTTTTCCTTCTCCCTCTTTTCTATTCTAGATTTATACTATCTTTGATCATAATTGCAAACAAATTCACCTTAATCTTTGTGTTCGACCTTGGAGTACTTACCTTGATACTGAAAGACCCATACACTGTGGGTCCGCTAAGTAGACATAAGAATCTATTGCAAGTATATAAATTTTAAAACTTAACCATCGTTTTTGGAGCAAATAGACTTCAACACCACTACAGCTCCTTTGAATGAAATTGCCAAGAAAAGGAGTGAATTCATGTGGAAACACAAACGGCAACAAGCTTTTGAGGAACTCAAACACATGCTGACCCAGACCCCCCCTTCTAAGCATGCAAGACTTTAACAAACCATTCGAAGTAGAGTGTGATGCTTCAGGAATCGAAATTAGAGGCGTCATTACACAAGAAGGTAAACCTATTGCCTTCTTCTTTGAAAAACTCAAAGGTCTTACGCTTAATTACTCCACCTATGACAAAGAGTTATATGCCTTATTCCGATCCCTCCGAACTTGCCAACTTTACCTCCAGCCTAATGAGTTCATCCTACATACTGATCATGAATCTTTGAAACATTTCAAGAGTCAGGATAAACTAGATAGGCACCATGGTTGGTGGATGGAATTCATAGAGACCTTTCCTTATGTGAGCAAATACAAGAAAGGGAAGGAAAATGTTGTAGATGATGCCCTCTTTAGAAGATATACCCTCCTCGCCATTGTTGACTCCAAAATCTTAGGATTCGTGTATATCAAAGAATTATACATTGTGGATTCTGAAGTCAACAAACAATTCAGAACATGCCAAGACAACTGGGCTAGTGGCAAATATTACATCTTTGATGAGTTTATATTCAAGAAAGACAAGGTGTGCATACCAAGTTGCTCCCTAAGACTCATTTTGACGGAAGAAGCACACCGAGGAGGACTGATGGGACATTTTAGGAGAGATAAAACCCTTCACACTTTATGGACCCACTTCTACTGGCCTCATATGAGAAAGGATGTTGAACACTCAGTCAAAAGATGCCTAGACTGTCTACAAGCCAAGTCCAAGCTACAACCTCATGGACTATATACCCATATAACAGTTCCTACGTCACCATGAGAAGACATCTCAATGGATTTTATTGTTGAACTATTAGTCACCAAAAGTGGCAGAGATTCCATCTTCGTAGTCGTCGACAAATTCTCAAAAATGGGTCACTTCATTGCGTGCAAAAAAACTGATGATGCAACTAACGTTGTCAATCTCTTCTTTAGAGAAGTAGTCAGGTTACACGGGATACCAAAAACCATAGTCAGCGACCGGGATGTCAAGTTCCTTAACTCTTTTTGGAAAACCTTATGGAGAAAACTAGGAACTAAACTCCTTTTCTCCACATCCATCCATCCATCCATAAACAAACGGTCAAACTAAGGTTACTAACAAGATACTCACAATTGTCCTCCGAGCAATAATCAAGAAAAAACTCAAAGGATGGGAAGATGCACTTGTCAGCTGCAGGAAGTGGACAGCCGGGGCAGTTTAACCCAAGGGTTGATCGAACTAATTTTAGAACTAATCGCTTACAAGCGAGTCTTTTACTGTTTATGTGCAATTGTGTACACGTTGATTTTAGGCTGAAGTTTTAAAAAAACTGTTCAGGTGTCATGTTTTGAGGTGTCGTTTTCGGATATACGTACTAACTGCATGCAAGGTTGTTATGTAAATGTTTTCTAAATGACAGGTTGGATGTTTCATTATTTCTTTGTGCTTCTTATTGCAAGGTCCTATTTGTGAAGTTGTTGTCAATTGTCAAGCTAACTGATGGGACCCACTGTGTGGTCCTTAGCCTAGTGATGTCTTGGGTTACTTAAAACTCGGGTCGTTACAGCACTACCACATATTGAGTTCTCCTAAAATGGCATTGTACACTTCTCTACACAACTTACTCCTTTTAAATGTGTTTACGGCATGAACCCCTTAACCCTACTTAATCTTGTTCCGTTTCCTATGAAAGAACGAGAAAATTTTGATACAAGGAAACAGGTGGAATTCATAAAGGAACTACATGTTAGGAAAAAGGACAAGCTTATCAAGAAGGCATAAACCATAACTACTCGTGCCAACCATGGTTGACGAAAAGTTATCTTCCAACAAGGAGAGTATGTGTGGGTACACCTAAGGAAGGAAAGATTTCCCAGCCGACGGAAGATCAAAATAGATGCTCGAGGAGACGGACCCTTCAAGGTGCTCAGATTAATTGGAGACAAATATTATCACGACCTCCTTGATGAATATGAGGTTAGCGCACATTCAATGTCGCAGGCCTTACACCATTCTTAGAGGAAGACGATGAAAAATGATTTGTGGACGAATACTTCCAAAGAATAGGATGATGCAGAAGCATCCCAATTATCATCAAATTATCGAAAGAGACATGTAACAAGGTCCCAAACTAAGAAGTCAAGTCAAGAAGCAGGAGAAGAAATGCATATGTTAGAGAAATGCCTACATAAGATAAGGGTAGTCAAAGAAGAAATCATCACCATCATGAAGATCCAACCATGCAGTAACACGAGTATGCAAGGGATATGCAACACCGGTGCAATGGAAAAAATACAACACGAAGATAGCAATCCGTCCAGTCCAGGAAACCGGTCCAGTTCATGCAAGGGATAGATTAAAGAATCTGATCAAGAGCCCAATTTCCGATCCTATTTTATGTGCAACTAAACATAAAAAATTGGCCCACATATTTTATATTTTCAGCCCATATTAGTTTTATTTTCTTTCTGAATAAATTAAGTCTTCTAATATAGAAGCTTAAAGATCTTATCTTATTAAAAGATAGAATCTATTTTTGTTAAAAAATGCATATGTCTCTCTTATATATAGGGTGGTTGTGCCTCATTATTTTAGATCTAGAAATATATACAGTTATTGATAAATAAGTTGTGTTATCCCCTACGGTGTTCACCGTCGTCTTCATGGAGTGAAGAGCAAACCCGGGTAAGACAGGTATTACTTGTCTCACTTGGACTTGTTTGAGTGTGTTCTACTTGTCAACGGTGTAAGCAGGGTGCTTCAACTAGCTACAAGCAAACCTCTAGGTGCTCTAGGGTCTTTGTACGCCTATTGTACGTGGAGTAGCGGGAGGAGTTCTACAAGGCTTCGCTGGTTGTGTTACGGTCCATCACGTTGTAATGTGCCTCCACGCTGTTTCTTAGGGTTCAACCTTGATCTATCTTTCCCTTTTTTATTCGTGTTGCTTTTTTTTCTCTTTTGTTTTCCCCTTTCCGTCGAGTTAATGCTTCAAAAGATCAGGCCATCTATACGGGTGAATGCCCCGTATCACCCCACATACCAAATATACATAAAAAGAGAGTTACAACATGGTGAACCCCTATGAGCCGCAGTCCTTGCTAGGAACATCCAAAAACAAGTAGCCCAAAATAAAAAGCCATTTGTTTTCCTATATCCCGATTGAGTTTTATCACTCCATTCATTTTCTCTATAGACAATGTAATCACTCTTCCAAAAGCTTCTACACTTGCTAGTAACAAAGTGATTGATATCCTGAGCTACTACTACAATATTTTAGGTCGGTAAGTTCATTTCCACAAATCAGCTTTTTTCACAACAAAATGTGGAATCCTCTCTCGAAAGACATATCTAACTTAATATGGGCATTTTTGCAACAAAATGCTCGGACAAAGTCTAGGATGTTCAGTTATTAATTGAAGAGTAAACAAGAAGGTCTTCGAGGACATCACAACAAAATAAAGACAACGATTAACTAAAGGATGAGTTGGCTAAGTAGGCAATTTATGTATCAAGGTGCATAAACTAAACCCTTTTGTTTATATGTTGACAAACTAGGCTCCTCCAGATTTTTATAAAAAGATAAATTATAAGCAAAATTAAAATTTCTCCATAAATCATGATCTTTTTCTCTCCTAATTAAGTTTAGGGTAAAATGGGAGAGTGGGTATGTTTTGTAACCATGAGCATATAAAGAGCCCCAAGTTAATAATGGGTACAAAATATGCCCCCTAATTTATATAAAAAAAAATTATTAAAATAAAAGGAGGATATTAAGGAAATCAAAATATCTTTCTCTCTCCAATTATTAACCAACTAATTATTACAAAACGGAAAAGTAAATATTTTTATCTCTCCATTTATTAAGGAATCAAAATATCTCCATTTATTAATGAAATCAAAATATTTTCCGAAATCTTCGTCCTTTCCAACTTGCGTTCATCAATGGCGACGATATTGAGATTTCCGCAGCAACATGTGTACATAATCGTTTGAGACTGCAAACATATGTACATATATAGTTAATTAGTAACATTTTCGCAGGAAAAAATGTACATAATCACTAGAGACTACAAACATATGTACATGCAAACACAAAAAATGTACATATTCTAATCGACATCATGTTATATGTACACATAAAATATGTCTTTGTATCATCAAACCCCTATTCAAATGTACACGAACTGCATATTTGATACATATATAGTTATTTAGTAATATTTTCGCAGCATCATATGTACATAACAGCAACATATGTACACAATCAGCAACATATGTACATAATCAACCCATATCGATCCGAATATATCATACCTGGCTATGGCGACTGAAGCTAATCTCGGCTTGCTCACCGTCGAACGCCCTCCACCGCTAGCCGCGGACCTCGTTGTTGCTCTTGATCTCTTGTTCTTCATGAACTTGAACTTGAGGCGGTTTTTTAGGATAGCGCGACTCCACCTCGTTCTCCCTCTCGCCGCAATCGCCAAAGCACAATCTACGGCCTCCCGCACAGCACAACCTCGGCGCGGAGCCGATGTCGACGAAGAAGAAGGGTTGAGTCGTCGAAATATCGAATTGAAGACGAATTCAAGAATACTGAAAAATCTTCCGATAATGGCGGATACGTCACCGCGAGGATGCCATACGACGGCAAAGACGAATTGAAGAAAGTCAGTCTTCTGATAATGGCGGATATATAATACTGGAAAATCTCACGGTTACCTTCTTTAGCTGATCTCCTATTTTATTGCTTAATTAATTCATTTAACCAAATAAATAACTTCTATTAATTTAGTAACTGCCTATTAAAATATATCCTTAATTACTAGTTTATCTTTTTTTTAAAAATGTAAAATAACAGGGGCCTAGTTTGTTTTTTAGAAAAAAAAGTTACCCTACCTCCTTAATCTTCTCTTAAGTTTATTAATTTGCCTAATTAAATAAGATAATTATTTTAAATCGTTAATTAAGAAACTTATTGTTATTGTTGTCCTTCAAACGTGGAATGTGAATTGACCGTCTACTTTTTCGGAAAAAAATGACGTTGCTTTTCTTCTGCTATGGCATTCTTCATAGTTCGTATGTAGATGTTGATACAAGTATGTGTAAGATATGTATATAAGAAAATCTGCAATATAAATTGAGGTGTAAGATATGTACATAAGAAAAGGTAATTTGCTTATGTATATGTTACCTTACTTCCGTATGTGTAAGATACATACGAAAGTACGATATGTACATAAGAAAAGGTAATTTGCTTATGTCTATGTTTAACTGTACTGCACTATTATATACATTATGTACGCCAACACAAGTGTCATTTACTATACGTGATTATGTATTGATTTGTGTAAAATTTATGTACTTACATGAATGTTTTTTTATCGAATTTGGAGGAGATAAATAATAGAGAATGACGAGGTGTCAACATGGAGAAATTGCTGGCAAACGACGAAGATGAAGAAACGAAAACGAAGCTTGGAAGATGGCGGAGACGAATAACAGAGATGATATCTTCAATCGGCTTCAATGGAGACGGTGAGAGAACTGAAAATATTTTTGGCTTGAAATCCGGTGATTTGATTTAAGAATGACGGAAAGTAGCCCGCTCAATAGGATTTATAGAATCCTCGAAATAAAGTTTCCAAAATATTTCAAACGGTTGATCAATTTTTGGCAGTTTTTTTATTTTAATTTTAATTAACCACCCAAATCACCTTCCTTAGTTGTAGCCTTAACTACCCACTTAAAAATTTTCGGTAGTTTTTTATTTCAATTTTAATTAACCACCCAAATCACCTTCCTTAATTGTAGCCCTACTTACCGATTTTATCTTTATTGTTTAATTTGATTTTGTTAGAGGCCTAGTTAATCTACACTAAACAAAAATGGCCCTATTTCACCAATCTTCTCTTAACTAAATTGGAAACCTCACCACTCTCCCAAGAAGGTAGGACAACCCTAATCAAGTCAAACCTAAATGAAAATCCAAACTTCATCATACAAAACTTCATGCTTTCGACTAAAATACTAACATAATTGGAACAAATGAACCAAACTTTTTTCAACCAAAAAGGAACAAGTTTTCATCTACCTATTACTTAGGTTAAAATTTGTAGACCAAAGAAGTAAGGGGTGTTGTCTTTAGAAAGGAAAAAATTACATAAAAATAATTGCCGACATGAAAACATTTGAATAAGGTAGTTGAAGAAAAATATCATAAACGGTCTCACATCTCAAACTTTTACAATTAACACTTGAAAGATCAACTAGTATAAAAAACTATTATGATATGAATATCCATCCCACTTTTCATATAAAATCACATAACATATTATAAGAATCATTTATCGTTGTCATACAGACATCTAATTTCTAGAATAACCGATGGTAATCTAAATTATTATACCAATCTCATTCGCAAGTAAGAAAAAAAAACCTCAATATCATTGTAATTCCGTTTTCGTTGACATACTTGATTGATTTGGTGGAGGCGCACACAATAATTGGGTGATTACAATTTTTCCCTTTAATTTGCTATTCGGTCAGACGGGTCAGTCAGTGTGTGCGGACTGCGTTCACTTGGGGAGCATGTGCATCCTAAAGCGCATGAGGTTGGGACACATGCCCAATATGTGTGCGTCTGAAGCCTCTCTTTGTCGAAATAAGAGAATGGAAGAGTGACGCGGTGCTTGAAAAAGCCCGAGTGCATCCGCATGTGCCCGGAAAAAAATTTTCAACAAAGAAAATGGGCACATGCACAATCTGAGATTTTTTTCTAAAATTGGACAAAAGAGAAAATATTTTATCATATTTAGGGGTGCATTCAATCTAGATTTTTAAAAATTTTGACTAATTTTTAAAAATTCATAAAAAAAATGTTGATTGTGCGAGATTTTTAATTCTATATAGAGTTAATACAAATTTTATCAAATTTTGCCAAATTCTGTCAGATTAATACATTGTCATTAGTCAATATCATGTTACTTTTTTATGTCATACAGACAACCTATTTTGCAACATGCCACATATTTTACTTCACCTTGGAATTCATAATTGTTGAGTTTACAACAACTAATGCTGCTAGGACATTATCGGAGAAGAGGGCATAGTGATAAAAAGTGGGATTCGCTAAATTTTGACTCCTAGGGAACTTCCTCTTCTCCAAGGGAAGAAGGTAGTACGTTATGGTCAAACGCATAGATAGACAGTGAATTCCATTAGCAATAGTCTTCGCTGCTAGTTGGCTCAACAAAGTGCTTTGCTTCTTTAAGCTTCTGACTTGTTCATCAGCAGATTGAAGCATGGCTCTCAACTTACAGTCATACAATTATGTTCTCATGGACACTATCAAAACAAGGAGATCATCAAGACAAAAGCAAAGAACAGTTTCTACCCATGGAACAAGAAAAGAGAAACAAGAAGAGTTGAGCAAAATCGTGGGCATCTGCTGACCTTTGTTGCAAATTTGCATCATAAGTTGCGTCTCCCAAGGCACGTTGGCTCTCATTTTGTCGATTTTGGAGTTCTAGGAACAATTCAAGCAATTTCAAGTTACCTCAACAAATTGTGTCATTACTACCATCACAAGAATGTCAATCACATTCTATGATAAGTGGAAAGGGAATCCATATACAATGGGAAATCAACCCCAGCAATTTGTTTGTGAAAACAAAAAGTCCCTGTTAATTCCCTACAAGAAATAATTCATTCTGATAAAAAAAACTAAATATTCATTTAGCCAGCATTTTGTCGAGCTAGATCACAAATTCACAGGTTACATCAAGGTCGTACTCTCATGACCTTATTGATCGACACTTCAAGCCGTATCTATGATTCTTTTCAATGGCCAGGCAGCTAGAAAGTAGATTGTGCACAAAATCAAACTCTAAATTCAATTGGAAATCTACTAATCCCCAGTTGAACAAATAAACTCACACTAACAAACTCCGATGCTCGATCAATATGTAAATTAATACATGGCCAAGATTTTCAATTCAGATTCAAGAAAGACAAGGAGCGATTGTCAGCGACAACAAAATTTAGAATAAACGACAAATTATTGATTTGGCCGACGATGCACCGAACTCAAACACTCGAAAACGCTCAAAATCATTGATTTGGCCGTTGTTAGGGTTATTCAGTGTTGTAGTTTGGCCTGAAAACCTTGTGTTAGGAGAAGACTTCGGGTTTAGGTATTTATATAGTTAATAAAAAAAAGTCCTACAATATCAATAAAATAATAGATTTTTTTAAAAATTAACAAACATTTAAATACCATAGGAATTTGATCGAAAATTTAAAATCTTAATTGAATACCAAAAGATTTTTATGGACTTTTAAAAACATATAGAAACGACTAAAAATAATGCAAACTATCGCTAGTGAACCAAAAATAATACGAACGTTAAAAATTATCAAATTATATAAAAACTATGAAAGATTAAATCAATTTTAATATAGTGAATAATTTTGACCAAAATTTAAAATTAAGTGTTAATTCGACAACTAAAAATAAGTTTTGGGCTATAAAAATAATTTATAAAAAAATTAGGAGAATAATGTAAAAATGAAGAAAAGTATTTCTTCCTCCTCTCCCTGTGCGACTGTGCTTCGTTTTCACAGTTTAGTTTGAAATACAAAGTCAGGTAACCAAATGAAGTCAATCGGTTATTAATTTACATAAGGGTATTGTAAATCCAAATAATATGTGTCAAACACACCATTAGAAACATTAATTAAATTGATTTAATTTTGATTTTTGGCTTCAAGAACCCTAGTTTTTAAATAGGGGATTTCGACACAATCTCCCTCAAATTAACCAATAAGAACACCGTACAAAGCAATAAAAATTGTATCCTAAGTGAAGCCCCATACTACGTTCACACAATATATGATTTACATGTTAAGCGATAAATCACAAAATGTTCATGGTTTCTCAAATGCCATAGCCAGAGACCACTAGCAAGGAGAAAGTCATTTGTTGATTTTACAATTTTTTCCTCAACATTTTATAAATTACAAGTTGAGTCCAAAACTTAATTTTCTTTGAAATATTAACATATTGACTAAAATTTTGGGTTAAAATGTTAACTTTATCAAAATTGGTTTAATCCTTAATAGTATGTATATCATTTGGTAATTTTTAAAGTTGGTATTATTTTTGATTCACTAGTGATAGTTTGTATTATTTTTAGTCATTTTTCCAAATCTATATTGAATACCCATAAACTTTTAAACTCCATGAAATTGTTGCAAAATCTTAATTGAATACACCCCTATAAGTATGGGGTAAAACTAATTCCAAGAATAAGAAGGATTCTAGGCTCGGAGCGGATCCGTCGTTTAAACTATCGGTTTATATAATAAACTGTAATTTAAAACGACGGGTTCCATTTTTATTTTAATTTCAAAACTCGCAGTTTTAAACTATAAATTTTTACACAATTTTCGTATTAAAAGTAATTTTCGTATTAAAAGTAATTTTCGTATTTATCACAACCATCTGTAGGTTTATCCAACCTGGGCCAATATACAACACCCTATAATGTGTTCTATAAATCTTATTTATGTGGCCAGTTGTTTGACTTTGTATGCATTGAGGATTCCAAATATAAAATATGATTATTACATTTTTGTTTAAAAGTACTTTTATATGGATGTGAATTGTGTAATCGGAACATACATAGTAACAGCTACACCGTTGAGAAAACTTGTGTTAAAATTTTAACAAATATTCAGGTGCTGTACATATGGTGGCTAGCTTAGCAGTTGTAGTGGTAATGGCAGGGTTATTCCTGTAACAACATAGGAGACTATGCACATGTTTGAATGTTTAAACCCTTGTAGGTACCTGTTCCTCATGTGGACCAATCGATCTCCGGGCAAGCTTTAGTTGCTCTGGTAATTGTAGTTGATTCTCCTTCAGCACTCAAGTTGCGCTTCAGATCGCAATTGGCGAACCCAACAATCGGATGTAGAGATCTTGCGGAGAAGATCGGCCAACAACACAACGGCCAAGTCAGCGGAGAAGATCGGCCAACAACACAACGGCCAAGTCAGCGGTCATTGGAGAAAATATGACAAGGAGTGGCGATTGAGATACCTCAATGGCAGCATTGAGGGAGGTCGAGGTAGTCAACACCGACGCTAGTCGTGACGATGAGTTGGAGAGAATGAAGGTGGAGAATTTCATTTTTTTCTAAAATTACGAACCTCTCAGTTTGAATTGAGGTTAATTGCCAGGAAAATGAAGATGAAACTCAGTTGTAGCTAATTTTCTATTCCGATAGAGTTACTCTTAGCGCCCGTTTGGTTCCAACTCTGAAAACGGAATGAAAACTAATCTAGTCTATATGTATACCCTTATTCATAAAATTTTATGGAATCATTTCTTGTGGTTTAAAGTAATTGTAGTAGAATCTGATTAGTTTTGATTTCCTATAGAAAAACAAAATAGGAGAAACAAATACATTTACATACAACCACAAGAAATGATTCAAAAAAATTATTCATAAAAATCATTCATCAAGTAACATATGGACTATATTTATTTTCATTTCATTCCGTTGTTTCCGGAGTTATAATCAAATGGTGGTTAATTTGTACCCCTATAAAACTACATGCCTTCAATATGAGTGACTTATTAATCAATTCAATCACCACTTCAGCATTAGCCAAAGAATGATGATAAGTATTGGAATAACTGTTAAGTACTGCAAGTTAGCAAATGACCGTCAAAACTTCACTCAACCAATATCCACATTTTTACAGCATGGTTGTTCACACCAAAACAAAGGCCCAGAGCAATCAAACAGAACAATCGGATCAACGTATCCAACCTTGTTAGATTAAGAGGTGGAAATCAAGGTTACAAATATTTGACAATTTTTAGTACTAACAAAAAAGTGAAAGAATGACTTAAGAAACCTAAAATGGGTAAGAGGGATGAAGATGCTATAACTCTAAGGACATAAGTTTTCTAGGGGTCAAAATAATGAACATGACAAGAGGCTTTGCTTTTAATTCAACATATATCGGCTTCAATTGAAAAACCTTTATGTTTGTACTTCTCCAGCCTGATTTCACAACAGCTTTTGAAAACTTCTACAGCAGCTGCAGATTTTCATTTAAGAACCACAGCAGCATTTCTAAGCGCTAGATATCCCTGGACATAGTCGTTCGGAAGTGACCTCACGAGTTTGAAGACTTCAGTATTAGCATAACGTATCTTCGTCCTTGGATCAATATAAGGGGCCTACATGCATAATACAAATGCACTATCATAGCTAACACAAACAAAAAATGCAGTTTCTGAACAAAGTAAAAACTTGGTGAGTGATGACATAAGATTCTCTGCAGCAGGTTTACATCAATCAAATAATCCCCTGACTAACAATAAGATTCCAACTTTACTAGCAAGAATAATAAGCACACCACATTCTGCCTCAGCTGCAACTTATTTCAAAAGAAACATAAATTTTATTTTATCTTGGGTCTTGGTTAGGAATAGAGTTGATTGGGAGAATGCTATTTCTCGAACTCATTTGACAGAATAAAATAATGTTTGAAAGGTCATCTGAAGTTCCACGAAGGTAAAACCAGCAATCATGATCAAAAGACCATACGATGGAGAAATTAGATATTGTCTTAGCATGGGCAAACAAGATGTTTTAAACCACTCAACAGGGATAATTTTCTTTTATTTAGTAACCTAATCATCAGTAATTCACTAGAAATCAAAGAGAAAAGAGTAAAAACTAGTCCTTTGGTGGTGTTTGGTTTGGTCAAATTAAAAGTTCAGTACTGATTTGTAAGGCTGAATTGGGTTTCAGGGGTATGGTTTTAAAGCATGATTGATGGTTTAAGGTATTTGGTCATAGATCCAAATCAATGCAGGGATTTACGATTAATATTCGTCACTGACGCTGATGTTCCTAAAATTTAATTAATTTACATTTGAGAAGGAAAAACAGAGAAAAAACAAGAAGCAGCAGCTCTCGACCAATAACAGGCGGAAACAGGAAGTCCTATATTTGAGTGATGAACGGACATTGAAAGGCGGTGGTTTCTACCATGAGGTAGGCTATGAGGTAGGCTACCTGGTTATATCTCTTTGTTCTTCCTATGGTGGAAACCACAGTTCCAATCCAGGTAAAAGAATCCCATTCCTGACCAGTTTTGGGGATGAAAAGAAATCCTAATTAAAACACTTGGTATCAGACTATTGGCTAACCAGCTTATGCATCCTGACCAAATTGCCCAATCAAGCACCACCTTACAAAGTTTCACATAATGAATGCATCAAAAGTGTGTTCTAACATTTTAAGGCTTGCATCTTAAATCTATATACATGCACAAAACTTCACAAACTCATGAGAAGCTCAAAAGGTAAGACCTAATGTTCATTGAGGTCAGAATTTCTTTTCATGTAAAGAGAGCGAGGTTTTATAGATTCAATTACCTCATAGCCTGTTATATCACAAATCCTCTTTGGCGGATGCATTGACGGTGGGGTTTCTATATTGACATCTGCAAAACAATGACATAAAGACTGAATTTAAACATCTTCTGTGACCATATAATCTGCTGACAAGGAAAATAAAAGAAGCGCAAGAAATTACAGCAGTATAAACTAAGCATCAGCAGCCAATTATATGCATTCAGATTGCTGCCCAGAAATATAATGCTAAATGAAAATTACAATCCGTAAACTAAAAAATAAAAAGAATAAGAACTTGGAAAGAATAAGAATATGGTATAATAAACATTTCCTTTACATTCCCATAAAGCAATTGGTTAACAAACATCTTTCCACTACTATGACTTCTAACATCTACTTCTTTAAATTGCTTTCTCAGGTGAGCTAAAGCACAAATATCAACCATATTATATCTAGAGCTAGGCAACTCCAGGCCAGCCTGAGTAAACGGGCAGGTAGGGACAGCAGTTTTTGCCTGAATATGCCCTTGAGCCCGGCCAGAATGCAACATGGGGCAGATATGGATAGGGGGTGAGCCTGAAAGCCCGAATTATTTACAGAAATTTATTTTTTGTATTGAAAAAAAAGATTTAGTGTTATAGGAACTTAAGACCAAGTAATTTAAAATTAAAGTAATCATTACTAGATTACTTTTTTTTTTATTGTTCAATATTAAATCTAATTAATTTTAATAAATTCTATTATAGGAAAAAAATTCTAATAAAATGCAACTACCATGAGTTTAACATGGATATACACAAAGTTAAAACATTACAAGTTTCAAGAACCAATAGACTACTTTAATCGTCTACAATATATATGTCTTTATACATTAATATAGTTATATTTTATTTTCGAAAAACGATATATATAACTAAATAAAACGAGTCCCAATGAGCCACCCGAGTCTGAAAAAAATAGTTGTGGATGGAGCATGTGGCCCGAGATCCAGGCTTGGGCAAATTTCAGCTGACAAAATGAGTAGAAATTTTAGCTAAAGTCGAGTCTCTGACCCGAGTCCGAAGATGTCCAGGAGTAATTATACATCTAAGAGGTCGCCATCCATAATTATAACACAATCTCTTGGAAAAGTTAGTCCTTTCTCAATATCTTGGTATGCTAGTAATTTAATCTATATACTATATAGAAGAAGAGGTATAAGTATAATACTTCCCCGTTGCCCATAGATTTAATGTCACTGAATTTCTTCATATATAAAATAAAATAAAACAATTTCTATTTGAAATAGAGTTTACCTCCATAGTCATTACAATTTATATTTAAATTAGACAACTTCTAGGAAACCAAATTTTACTTATATTGTGTTTACAGCTTCAATTTAAATTACATTTTAGTTCCATTGTGATTAAAAATTCTATATAAATTAGATCTAACATACATCTTTGTAGTTGTACTAATGTTCAGATATTTATAAATCAAAATAAACAACTTTAAATCTGAAACTTTTTGAAAAAAGGTAAATAAGTTATGTGTATTAGATCAAATCCGTATATAATTAAATTAGTTAGTAGTTATAATAGCAGCAGCAAAATGCACCCATAGAACATTTTTCTTGTTTCTTGAAGTTTTAAAAAGGTCCAATTGGCCTCTCATCTTGAAAATGAATGCAACGTGACTTGAAATTCGGGTACATGAATGGAATAAGGGAGCGAATTTGAATGTAGATAAATGTTTATTACAGATACTTGGTTAAACTTAGGAATCAAGTCAGGGTTTTGACTAAAGCATCACAACAACAATACTAGTTAGGGTTTTGACTAAGAATATCACAACAACAACTCCAGTGAGGTGATTGTTCTAACACTTAGGAATTCATGTACTCAGTATCACATGTTTCAACTCAAAGGATATCGAAATTCTTGAAATCCTTCGAATTAACCCTACAGAGAAGGGCATAACCGAAACCCTAATTCACGGCGTTGCGACAAAAAAAACAGGAAGTGATGTTGCCAAATTAATACAAAATCGTGTGAGAAACAAATTCAAAACAGAAGTGTACTTACAGTTGGGCTGATCTGGAGGGTAAGACGGGAAATTCTCGGCCTGAATGATCTGCTTGAGATGCTTCCAATGGCGTCCCCTAGACTGGCCTTTCGGGTATTTCTCGTACATTTGAATCTTCTTGAAACCGAGGTGGGTAGGGAGGACCAACTCCGCCTCAACCACTTCTTTCTCCATAGCCATTCCAGATTGTTTTTAGAAAAAATCTGTTTACAGGAGATTTACCACCGAACTTGATTGAGAAGGAGATGGTAGAGCATTGGTCGGCAAACAAAAAGGTTCAAGACAAAGTAGATTTTCTCTTTCCGATAAAACGAAAATATAAATTTATACGGATTATTTATGGGACAAGGGTAATCGAACTCAAAATACTCTATTAAGAAATAGCCTTAAAATAATATCGTGTATGTTAATAGAATTTAAAAATAATTTTTTAAATCGAAAAAAAGAAAGAGTATATTGGGACTTTACTCTCAACATTTTAAACAACTTTGACTATTCCAGTAAATTTATCGGTCGGATTCACGAATATATTATCGCTTTATTCTACTCAATATTATTTACATTTCAATAAATCAATTATTTTCGAATAAAGGTTTTCGACAAGGTAATCCCCTCTCTCTCAGTTTATGTTCCTTCTTAGTGTTGAGATTCTCACCCGCATCATTCAACATGAATGCAACGAAAATTCATATCTTTTAGGATAACCCCTACAAAAAATGGAACCCTCGTTCCGTTCCTTTCATTTATTGATGATACAATTATTTTTGCTAAAGCAATCCAACGGCTTTCACTAAAATTAAAGAAATTTTGGATATCTATGCAACAATATCCAGTCAAAAAAATAAATCTTCAAAAATCTGAAATCCAAACTACAAAAAATGTTGGTATTGAGATCAACGACCTCCTTAAAATCTTCCTAACATGAAACAATCTAATTATCTTTATAGCTACCTAGGTGATCCAATAATCAATAGAAGAGTCGGCAAATATACATTTGAACACTTAACTTGCAATATAAAAAATAAACAATTGTCAAAATGGAAAGGTAATATTCTCACCCAAGAAGGAAGGAGTATGTTGATCAAAGAAAACCTTTCAGTAAAACTAATTTATAAAATGCAAAGTTTCTTACGCCCTAATAATGTACATGATTAACTTGACAAATCTTACAGGAATTTCTTCTAGAGCAAAGGAGAAAAGCATAATCTTTTGATCAACTAGAATGACGTTTGTAAAACTAAGAAGCAGGCGGCTCAGTTTAAGAAAATCCAAAGATACTAATAAAGTCATTCAAATGAAACTCCTTTTGAAGATTCTTGTTGAGCTAAATAATGCATGGATTAAACTTATAAATGAAAAATACCTAAAAAAACGAGAACTTATTGAATTACCGTAAAAAAAAAAAAGACCAACCTCTTGAAAAATACCTAAAAAACGAGAACTTATTCATTTACCCATTTTGCTCCAGCTCAGTTAGAAGGAGAAGAAAGAAAAAGATTTTCATTTGGCTCTTTCATTGGTGGCCTGGAAGATGGGATCTCTCATGTGTGGTCGGACGGAGGTCCATTTCCGGCCTTGCGGACGCCCTGAAGCGTCACCTGCTTCCGACGGGTTGGAGAAATCGACCAATTTCCTCATGTTTGTGGCCACTCTCCTCTATGTCGGGGCGAAGTTTCACTTGCGGCTTTCCGGACGCTTTGATTCTACTCTTAATCCTGACTGGTAAGTTCTCGAACCTGTATTCCCTAACTCTAGTAAACCCTAAACCTTTCGAATTTCCTCGCAGTGTGGAGAAATTGTCTGAATTTCATATATTTCGGGAGACTAATCGTTCCCTAAAAATGAATGAGGAAAGATCCCTCGAATTCCCTAAGAACAAAGATCGATTTTTGAGAATAAATGTTCCTTCGTTAGGAGCAAGGTCGCAGATAATAATCGAACTACATAAACAAGATGCTCAAATTAGGTACTTCCTACTCCGGATTCTTTTTAATGTAAGATTTGAGGAAGGACTAAATAATTTGTATTTCCTAATAATCTGCTCTATGATTTGGGATATACTTCTCTTCAATACTGGCTATAAACGTTTGAGTGGCTTGCTCCTTGTTTGTGGAACAACAAGTATGAATTTGGTCTTGTATAGTCTGTTCTTTGTTACTATGATATTGAACCTAATCACTAACCATAATCAAATATGGCTTATATGGTCCGATCCCTTCGTTCTTCTTCGAGTAATTGGCTTCCCTCTAACTAGTGAAACACATGAATATTTTTGCTTTGTAAAGAGTTTTTCCTTGTTGATTTCCTGTATGGTTACCACCTTTCCGCATTATCCTAAAAAATTTATAATCCATGTTTTTACTGAGTTGTTTGAACATATGAATAGTGAAACAGATACAGGGCTTAAATGATATCTATAGTTGTCTGGTTCTTATATTTGTAAGAAAATTTGCTCCTACCTTAGATGTGAGTGCTTTCAGATTGAACATTATGAATACGTTGATGATGTCCACATCTTATCTCACCATGACAGTCTATCTTCAATCGATAATCGTGGCTATGAGAATAATGTTGTTCATGGTGATAGTGTTATCACGTTAATAAAGAATAACAAAATATTGAGTAACTTGTTCACAATGCTGATTTCAATTTTCTTCTACTTGATTGTTTCCCAATGGTGTGTGAGATCTGTTTGGAAGTTTTTTTGGCTGCGTGTATACAACAAGAATCCCCATGAGTGCCTGTTTGGCTTTTCTGAAATTGTACTCTGGCTGCGATTTGGTGATCATTTAATTGTCACTTTCTTTTCTAATCACAACATGAATCATGTTTGCCTGTCAAGTACTGTCATTTGTGTGAGAAAATTTGATTGCAGGATTCAGGAGACAAGACAATCTAGTAGGAGAAGGAGGAAGAACTAAAAGTCGCCATCTTTCAAGAATATCACAACTCATAAGTCTCAATTGCTTAAAAGAGTTGCACCGTAAATCTACTGACAGTCATTTTCAGAATTATCCGGCTTTGGTGAGACAAAAAACGTTAAGATGGGGGACAAAAGAACGTTGTTTTATGGACTCAATAAAGGTACATCTCCATGAAAATCAAAGGTATTTTTTATTCCTTTTGTACAAGATAAGTTTTGTCTTAGTTTTTCAGGTCAAGAACAAAAGTACTTACACCAAGAGTGAATAATAATGTATTTGAAAGAATAACTTCTGTTTGGTTTGATTTGGATGCGAAATCCGATGTTCAGAGACTCATTCGGTTGGTTTCGAGTCTTGCTAAAAGGTCAAAGAATAATGTAACAAGACACATCCAGTCCCATTGTCCAAATTGTTTCAGGAGAGAATTTTTGAAACTAAGTTTGATTCCAAGATTGTGGAATGTTGGTTGCAGGATGTTTGAATGGTATGCAGGAAATAGAACAACTGATTTTGCATCAGATGAGCAGTTAGAGGAATCAAAGCATAAAATTGACCAACTAAGCAACGAAACAACAAGGAGAAGCCTTTTCCAAGATCTGACCAGTCTTGACGATATCAAGTCCGCAACAACTAGTTGTGATTTTTCTGTACCAATTAGTGACTATATTGCGTTTCCAAATACTGTTAAAAGTTTCTATTCTGACTCCTATGCTTTTGTGTGGTTATGGGACATATCTCAAACCGGAAATTTTACTATATCATGCATGAAGTTAATGGGGCATTGGTTAAAGGAAAACAATCTGTATACTCAAGGTGGAAAAAACTTTAAACCGGAATTTTCGTTCGGAACAAAGGAATTGAACATCCAAATACAATTCTTGTTTCCTTGATGAAGATCGCCTTTTGGAACTGTCGGGGTATGAAGAAAAAGAATTTCTGGACCAATTTGAATCTGACTTGTAAAAACGAGAATATTCAAATGATTATGCTAGCTGGGACAAAAACGAAAGACGAACCTGAGGAAAGGGTATGGAAAAGCGCAGGTTTCGATAAAATATTTTTTATACCAGCAATGGGCTTTGCGGGGGGGTTGTGCCTACTCTGGAAAGAATATCAAATTAAAGGGGAAAAGGTGGAAATTATTAAAGCCTCACAAAGGTTTCTACTGGTTAAACATACAAATCTAAATTCACAATTTGAATCTATGATCTTCTTCATTTATGCGCCGCCGAATGAGCAATTGAAAAATCCGTTTTGGATAGAACTTCATTGTGCTATGAAGAGTATTCAATCACCAATGATTGTTATGGGTAACTATAATGATCTGATGGAACCATCAGACAAAAAAAGGAGGAGCTACAGTCGCGAATAATAGATTCGACAAACTTTTGCAATTGTCTAACCAATTTTTCTTAAGAAACTTAACAACCAAAGGAAATGACTTCACTTGGAAGAAAAAGAAAGAAGGAGATAATAACACGTACGAAAAATTAGATAGAGTGATGACCTCCCTGGAAATCATCCAACAATACCCCAGTTTACATACCCAGAATCATGCTTTCACAAACTCCGATCATTGCATGATTTCCATTAATTTACAAAACAATCAGACAACCATAAAAAACAAACCATTTAGATTCGAATCAATGTGGATGCTAAGACAGGACTGCGAAAACATTGTGAAACAAGCATGGAGGAACCAATACCAAGGTACAGAAATGTTTAATATAGTCAAGAAGACTAGTCTACTCAAGCAAAAATTAAAACAATGGAGTCGAGAAAAGTTTGGTAATATAAACAAACAACTGCTCAAAGTGGACGATGAATTAGAACGATTACAAAAAGTGACTTTCTCACAATTTCACCATGACATTAATAATAAGATTAATAGACTGACAAAGAAAAGAGAGTGTCTAATAGAATACCAACATAAGTATTGGATGCAGCGAGCAAAGACGACAAATTTACAATTTGGTGATAAGAACACCAACTTTTTTCATAGAAAAGCAACGGGCCGAAGAAATAAAAAGATAATTACAACGATTACTAAAAATAATGGTGAAGTTCTAGCAAAAGATACGGACATCGATGAGGAATTTGTAAATGACTACAAAAATCGATTTCAGTCCACGCCAATTAATAGGAATAAACTAAAAAATCAATTGCAGGTCATCTTACCAGAAATTAACAGTGATGATAACTTGAAATTGGAAAGGCCTTTTTCTACAAGTGAAATTAAGGAAGCAATATTCAATATAGGAGCTGACAAATCGCCTGGCCCGGATGGGATGCCAGCAGGTTTTTATCAGAAATACTGGCATATCGTAGGACCATCAGTCACTAGAGCTGTCAAGAGTTTTTACAGGAATGGCAAAATTCTTAAACAACTTAATAACACTTTTATAGCACTCCTACCAAAGATTGATAACCCAACAACAACATCTCATTATAGACCTATCAGTTTAGTTTCAACGGTTTATAAAATTATCTTGAAGATATTAGCAAAAAGACTGAGTCTAATCCTTCCAAAACTTATCCATCCCTTACAAAGCGCTTTCGTTAAAAATAGAGCAATCCACGACAATGTGCTCATTGCCCATGAAATCTTCCATCGTTTCAAATCAAAAAAAGGGAAGGAAGGATATATGGCTATTAAATTGGACATGGAGAAAGCCTATGACAAAGTTGAATGAGAATTCCTTAAAGCGGTGATGGCCAAATTTGGATTCGGAGAAAAATTCCGGAATTGGATTCATGAGTGTATTTCAACGGTTTCATATTCTTTACTAATCAATAATTCACCCACTAATCTATTTACTCCGCAAAGGGGACTTAGACAAGGCGACCCACTATCTCCTCTTCTGTTCAATCTTTGTTCGGAGGTATTAGCTAGAAACTTACAAAAAATATCAATTGAAAATCCCAAATCTATTGGCTTCCCTATTTCAAAAAATGGGACTAGAATCCCGTTTTTTAGCTTTCGCAGACGATATTATTATTTTTATTAAAACCTCAGCGCAAGCTAATGAAATGGTTCGGTTGGTGCTGAAGGACTATTGTGACATATCTGGTCAGATGGTCAATTACCATAAATCCATGTTTCAAACTACCAGCAATGTGGATCAAAGCAATAGGAGAAGAATTCAAGGCCACCTTGGAATAAGTAGTTCTACCAATTTAGAACAATACCTAGGATGCCCAATTATCAATGGACGTGTCAACAAAGACATATTTCATTCCGTTATCACTAAGACTAAACAACAACTGACTAAATGGAAAGCATCCTCATTGTCTCAAGAAGGAAGAATAACGTTAATAAAAGCTAATCTTAATGCAAAACCAAGTTATTTAATGCAGGCGTTCATGTTACCGGGAAGTATACATAATGAATTAGACAAAATTAATAGAAACTTCTTTTGGAATAAGGGACCTAACCACCATCCTTTGATCAGTTGGGATAAGATTTGTAAACCTCGGAGTCTAGGTGGAACGGGGATAAGAAAAGCAGAAGACATGAACAAAGCACTACAAATGAAACTCTTGTGGAAAATAATGGTAGAACCAGAAAACGTTTGGGTCAAAATTGTAGAAGAAAAATACCTAAAAGGGACGAGCCTCTGGAATTACGAATGTGGAAAGAATGTGTCATGACAATGGAAAAGCTTGTTTAAATTACATAAAGAATTTGATAAAGGGTTGGCCTAGAGAATAGGCGATGGAAATACGGTTAAATTCTGGACGGATAAGTGGTTGCTGGATAAACCACTTAAACATGTCATGACAAACCAGAGTGAAATCAACCTGTCAGAATTAACTTCCTCTTACATTACTAATAAAGAATGGGACCAACAAAGAATAGATCAGTTAAATACAATTTTGCCAAATAACGTACTAGACAAAGTTAAGAATTATAACCTCCCCAAAACTGAAATCCGCGACCGTCTGTATTGGTCAGGAAATGAGGTGGGGTGGTATTCCACGAAATCATCTTTGGAGTTGATACAAAAACGGAAAATTGGTGTTACTTTGGATAAAACATGGATTTGGAAAATGGACATTATGCCTAAAATTAGGAATTTCTTATGGAAGTTAGCTATGAATGGCCTACCTACAAAACAAAATCTTGATAGACAGAGAATCCCAGTAGTCATGAATTGTGAGTTTTGTAACCACCATACTGAAAGTGCTAAACACCTTTTCTTCCAATACCCAATCATGATAACAACTATCGACAATCAAAATGTAAAATCTAGTCTACAAAATATCGATATAGATAATCAAGGAATCACTGAGTCCCTGTTTGAACTCAAGGAGTCAATTTCGAATAAGGAAATGAAACTTGTAGTGGTTATTTGGTGGAACATGTGGATGACCAGGAATCAATTCGTTTTTAACAAAACAAAACTTCCACTGAACGTCAAAACTACTGCTATTAACCAAATTGCGAGTTGGGATCTAGCAAATTCCGACCAAAACAAGATTTCTACATCAACGAAAACACAAAGAAGAAAGAATAAAAACATTAAATGGCAACGACCAAAGGACGGTTCCTTTAAAATCAATTTTGATGCGTCATTTAATTCAACAAACAACTGCGCGTATGGATTTATCATTCGGAATCAACATGCGATTCCTACGGCCGTAGGATGCGGCAAGTGTAACGCTGAGTCCGTTTTGAAAGCAGAAGCACTTGCTTTGAGATTTGGCCTCCAAAAGGCAAAGGAGTGTGGAATTACATGCATCGAGATTGAAGGAGATAGCCTTACGCTCATCAACTCGATTAAGCGAATGTGGAAGCCACCATGGGAACTCGATATGATGATTAACGATATTACGATTATTATGTCTGATTTCCATAGCTTTACTGCACAACATGTTTTTAGGGAGATCAATACGGTTGCGGACAAGATTGCTTCACACGGATACAATGGCCAAATGGAAGTGGATGCAATCCCAGAAGATGTTCAAGACCTCATCCAAAAGGATGCTTTAGGATGATCGGTTTCTAGAAATTGATTCTCCTAAATTTTTACCTATGTATTAAAAAAAAATAAAAATGGAGCAACCTCAATGAACTCATGGTTGAATTCACACAAGGACTTCAATGGCATGTTGGAGAAGGGGCTTCTATAAACTTTTTGCTTAGAGCTCTGGCTTTTAAAAAACCCTTAATTTTGATAATAAATAATAGAAACAACATGAGAAGATTGCCCTCTATTTTTTTGCCTAAAGTTATAAATCTAAAAATAATTAAAGGGACATAAGGGAAAAACGTAAATTATAAACGCTATAAAATTATCCCAATAGTCAGATTCCACATCCGTTAGGGTTTCTCACCCACTGCCGCCTACATCTCGAATTCTCTAACCGCCTCCAACCTTCGGAGAAGACTAATCTGGAAACCCGAGTGCCTACAAACCTCGCCGTCGGAGAAGACATTGGTTGTGCCATCCGTTTTGCACTAGTCCGGCTCGCACCACCAGGGAAGACACTAGTTGAACGCCCTTGCTCACATCTGGCTCGTACCAGTCAGCCGTTGTCATCCTCCTATTGCCTCCCTTTGCAAATCGAATTCTCTTTGCACGATGAAAGTGAGTCAAACTCAAAGCCAATTGCGAGGAATCGCGAGATTGGAGAAGCCAGGTTTTTAATTGGAACTTTTGTATGCAAATCGAAATCAAACTTTTGCCTACAAAGCGAGTCGAACTCGAACTAGAACGTCTGCTAGCAAATCGAACTACCTACAAATCGAACTACCTACAAATCAAACTCCCGCCTACAACAAAGGCCTGCCTAGCCGAGCACTGAAGGAACATGTAAATTAAACCTCCTACTTTTATTTATATTATTCAAGCAGAATTTGGGCCTAAAAAACAATGAACAATAATATAGGAATCCAAGATGAAAGCTACAAGGATGTATCTGCTTGTGAGGGGAGGAGGTCCAAACTACGAGAAGGGTCTTGCCAAAATGTGAGCTCTAGCATACGAGATTGGTGTCCTTATTGAGGTAATATCCCATCCATTGAACCAAACTACGTTAACTTTACTCTTTTAAGGCTCACAACACTCATACAAATAAGAAGTTTATTTGGACACTTTTTTTTTAAAAAACGGAAAGCTGTTGGGAAAGACTATCTTCTCGAGGTAGTCCATCCTAAAGCATCCTTGCGGATGAGAACACGAAGTTCGGGATCGTCAAAAAAGGATGTGTTGGGGGTCGAAATTCCCAAATGCGTCAATCGGTCGCAACACAATTGATTTCTCTGAACACATGTCTGACCTGGACTTCTTCAAAGAAGCAAAGATCCAGTCTGCAGTCGGATATGAGCATCTCGATCTCCCAGGGATAACTCCAAAGACCTTGTAGTGCTTTGATAACACAAAGATTATCACCCTCAATTTCAATCTTTTTGATATTTAACCTGATTGCTTCCTTAAGACCAGCTTTTAAAGCGAAGGCTTCAACTTTAATAACCGAGTTAAAGTTGTTTTTCTTAGCGTCCAAGCTAATTACATCACCGTTATGATTTCGTATAACAAAGCCAATAGAAGTTATACCCGAATCAAGTTTTGATCCATCAAAGTTGAGTTTGTGGGATCCGGGTTTCGGTTTCTCCCATTTTATGTTATTTTAGGTCATTAAAAAAAATTGACTGTATCACCACATCTTCTTAAGTTCAAGCCAACTTCATAAAAAAAAATTATAATTATAAATGGGTTGTGAAACTCGTTGGACACTTATAAATGGGCTTGCGTAACTCGTTGGACACTTATAAATGGGCTTGTGTAACTCGTTGGGCAATTATAAATGGGATTGTGTAACTCGTTGGGCAATTATAAATGGGCTTGTGTAACTCGTTGGGCTTGGACTCGTGTAACTCAACATTGTGTAAACGACGAACTTTTCGGCTTGTTCAACTCGTTTGAGCTTGTGTAACTCAATTTTGTGTAAACAAACATACTTGCGTGATTGGGAAATGATCGATTTTGTTAACTACATAATTTAATATTGTAATTGAAATTGTGTATTAATATTGTGTAATTGAAATTATGTATTAACTTTGTGTAATTGAAATTATGTATAAATGTTGTGTAATCGAAATTGTATTAATAGTGTCTTCTTAAAATTGTGTATTAATATTGATTATCAACAAGAGAATACACGCAGTTCAATTAGTTCAGCTGGTATAAGGGTGAGAGGGATGATCTATCACCCAGAGTTTAAAACTCACTAGAAATTGAAATTATCAATTAACCCTTTCAATTAATTTTTATAAATAAATAAGAGGTATTTGACGCTACAGTAGGAAAAAAAGGCATACTTAGCCAACTCACCCAAACAACGTCAACACCTCCAAAACAATTAATCAATTTGTCAAAGAAATTAAATTTTGGGACATTGATAAGCTAAAGAAGAACTTAATGACCTAAATAATGATGATCTTTTAAAAATAATAGTAAATATAAATATTCAAAAAAACAATATCCTAGATAGACTCTATTGGAGGAAAAGCATGAACGGTTGGTTCTCTACTAGATATGCTTTTAACCTTCTCGATGAAAATAAAAACCGTTTTTACTCAGGTCCCCCATGTGATTGGATATGTAATCTCGACACCCAACCAAAAATAAAAATTTTCTTGTGGAAAATTAATCTGAATGGTCTCCCCACAAGGCTTCAATAACTGAATCAAATATCAAACAAATCAGCGTTCCTTGGATCACAAATCCAACAAGACAATGAAACTAAAGGGAATCTAAGAAAGTCTTACAAATCCCCTCAAAAGCTATCACAAAGCTATGAACTTCCTTCCTTCAATCTTCAACCTTCCTTCAAACTTCCAAAAATCCTTCCTAACTGTAGTGTAGAATGTGGTGTAGCGGGGTTGCTGAATTGTGGAAAATCCGGCCCTTTTTATAGGAGAATTATCTTCCAAAGATAATAATATCTTAAAAAGATAATATCCTAATAAAATATATCCATATCTCTAAAATAGATCTCCTAAATATATGATTTTCCTTCCAGAAATCCAGCCCAAAAATATAAGATATCTCCTTCCAAAAATAAAAGATCTCAGCCAAATAAAATATATCTCGCCGGCGCCAGGGTGTTCGCCTCGGTCGGGGCGCTCCTCAAGATCACCTCGGTCGAGGTGACACTGTAGCTGACCGAGGTGAATCTCAGCTGAATGTGAAATCTCTTAAATCTAGTCCAAAGTAAATCTTCTTTGTTAATTCCTTGCTTCTTGAGTTCTCTTTTGAGCTCCTGAATGTAGCTCCTATGACTCCTTTGCTCCTTAGCTCCATTTCGATCCAAAAATGCGCCATTTTACCTACGATTACAACGAAACTTGGTGTAGACCTCGATTCCCGTAAACGTAGATGAAACAACAATATAATCACATAATATACATTCAAACATGCAGATTATTGAAGATAAAACGTCTAAACAAGTCCCAAAATATAGACTATAATACATGCTATCACATCACATGCCACTACAAAATTCTGCACATCCCTAAATAATTTAGGCCAATAAAAACCGGATTGCAATACCTTTGCACACGTCTTGTGTGAGCTAGCATGACCTCCACATGGCAAGGAGTGACAATGGCGGATCACACTCTTCACCTCATCCTCTGGAATGCACCTCCTAAAGACTCCATCCGGCCCTCTCTTGAAAAAGAGAGGCTCGCTCCAATAATAATGCCTCACATCCTTGAAGAACTTTTTCCTTTGGGCATATGACAAACCGGGTGGCACGTCTTCACACACAAGGTAGTTCACTATGTCCGCATATCATGACTCACTCCCTCTAGACACTTAAAGTAAGCACTCCTCCATCATTTGCAATTGCTCATCCCGGAATGAGTCATCAATCGGGATGTCATCTCTTCCAATCTCCAATGGTGGTAGCCTACTAAGATGGTCGGCTACCGAATTTTCGGAACCCTTCTTGTCCTGAATTTCCAAGTCAAACTCTTGGAGGAGAAGGATCCACTGAATGAGGCGAGGCTTGACATCTTTCTTTGTGAGGAGATAACAGATCCCAGGATGATCCGTGTACACAATAAACTTTGCTCCAACAAGATATGACCGGAATTTCTCAAAGGCGTACACTACCGCTAGCAACTCCTTCTCGGTTGTGGCATAGTTGAGTTGAGCATCATCTAGCCTCTTGCTAGCGTAGTAGATGGCATGTGTAAGCCCATCTTTCTTTTGTCCTAAAACAGCCCCAACGGCCACAGCACTCGCATCACACATTATCTCAAACGGTAAGCTCCAATCCGGTGGTTGCATGATAGGGGCGGAGATCAAGGCATTCTTCAACCTATAAAATGCTTCAAGACAATCTTTGGAGAAAACAAATTCAACATCTTTCATTAGTAGGTTAGTGAGAGGCTTAGAAATTTAAGAGAAATATTTTATAAACCTCCGGTAAAAACCGGCATGCCCTAAGAAACTCCTTACCCCCTTCACCAAGGTAGGTGGTGGCAACTTCTCTATCATTTCTATCTTTGCCCTATCAACCTCAATGCCTCGTTGGGAAACAAATGTCCCAACACTATGCTTTCACTCACCATGAAGTGGCATTTCTCCCAATTCAAAATAAGGTTAGTTTCCTCACATCGCTTTAACACCAAAGACAAGTTAGCTAAGCAATCATCAAATGAAGATCCATACACCGAGAAATCATCCATAAACACTTCCGTAATGTTATCAATATATTCAGAAAAAATAGTCATCATACACCTTTGAAAGGTGGCGGGTGCATTACATAACCCAAATGGCATTCTCCTATATGCAAATGTTCCCTAAGGACATGTAAATGTTGTTTTCTCTTGGTCATCCGGGTGAATAGGGAATTGGAAAAACCCACTATAGCCATCTAAGTAACAAAAATGTGAATGTTGAGTTAATCTCTCTAGCATTTGGTTAGTAAAGGGAAGAGGGAAATGATCTTTCCTAGAGGCAACATTAAGCTTCCTATAGTCAATACACATTTTCCACCCCGTAACCGTCCTAGTTGGGATTAGTTCATTGTTCTCATTAGTTACTACGGTCATATCACCCTTCTTAGGAACAACATGTACGGGACTAACTCATTTACTATCCAAAATCGGGAAAATAATTTCCGCATCTAGCAATTTAAGGATCTCTTTCTTGACTACCTCTTTCATTATAGGGTTCAATCTTCTTTGAGGTTCAATTGAAGGTTTATAATTATCTTCCATCAAGATTTTATGCATGCACAAGGAAGGTTTAATGCCAACTAGGTCATCAATGGTGTAACCAATAGCTCTCCTATGCAATTTCAACTCATTCAACATTCTATCAAGCTCATCATCATTCAAAGATTCATTCACAATAACGGGATAAGTAGAATTTGAACCAAGGAAAGCATACTTAAAATGAGAAGGGAGGGGCTTAAGATCAAGTTTAGGAGGACCTTTATCGGTTGGAGACGATCCATACAATGTAGGTTGAGATGATTCCAAAGCCATGGAAGACTCTCCTAGACTCCTTGAAGCTTGATCAACAACTAAGGCACTTTCTGGAGAAACCACGGTCTAAACCACGACCTCTGGCACAACCACGGGTGTGGAATTGGAAGAGCTGGCACTTTTGGACATTATAGAGAGTTCCACGGGTAAAACCGCGGGCGTGGTTCTTGCCCCTCTGGCCGTGGTTCCTATAGTGATTCAGCACACCTTCGTGCACTTCAAATTCAGCACTTGTCTCCTTTTCTAATGCATCCAAAGCCTTGATTTCTTCATTGCAATCATCCTCAAGTCCTTCCTCCATCAAAATCAAGTTAAGAACCTTCTCAAGTGGGTCCTTGATCAAGATCGAGCTCACAACTTCTCTAGACTTCTCTTGCTCAACAATGTTGAAGATATCTTCACCAAGGGTTGGCTCCTTCATCATTGTGGATAACTTGAACTTGATATTCTCTTCTCCTATGTTGAAGGAGAGGATTCCATTTTTGCAATCCACTAAGCATCCGGATGTGGCTAAGAATGGCCTTCCCAAAATGATAGGAACCGGGTAGTCCGCCGGGATGTCCAAAACAACAAAATTTATTGGCATATAGAACTTCCCAAGCTGAACCGGTATGTCTTCTAGGATTCCTACGGGGTGAGTGATTGAACGGTCCGCCATGTAGAGGGTCATCTTGACCGGCTTTGGCACTCCTAGCCCAACCTTGTTGCAAAGTGCAAGCGGGATAATGCTTACACTTGCTCCAAGGTCACATAGGGCTTCATATTGCACTTCTCCAACCCCAATTGGCACACAAAAAGATCCCGGATCTCGCAGCTTAAGAGGCATATCCTCCCTCATGGTTTGAATCAACTCGGAAGATCTCTTCGTCATCTTTACTTCTCCATACTCCTCCAACTTCCTCTTGTTGGAGAGTATCTCCTTCAAAAACTTTCCATTGGCCGGCATACCTAGAATAACATCCATGAACGGAATGTTAATATGCAATTTAGACATGAGTTCAAGGAATTTATCGAAATGCTTATCCAAACGAGCTCTTGCTCGTGATTGTGGGAATGGTAGTGGTGGCTTGTATGGAGGTGGTGCTACATATGTTGGTGATAGCATGAATTATAGTCTATATTTTGGGGTTTGTTTGGACGTTTTATCTTTCATAATCTGCATGTTTGTATGTATATTATGTGATTTTATTACCATTTCATCTACCTTTGCGGGAATCGAGGTCTACACCTAGTTTTGCTATAATTGTAGGTAAAATGGCACGTTTTGCATCAAAAAGGAGCAAAAGGAGTCATGAGTCATTTGGAGCTACATCTAGGGAGCATAGCCATGGATTAAAGATTTACTTTGGACCAGTTTTGAGAGATTTCACATTCAGTTATGACTCACCTCGGTTGACCATTGATTCATCTCGACCGAGGTGATCCAGAGACGCCGACTCGACCGAGGCGAACACCTAGGACGCGGCGAGAATATTTTATTCTTGGCTGAGATCTTTTATCTTTAGAAGGTGATCTTATATTTTTGGGCTTGGCTCCTGGAAGGAAGAAGATCTTATATTTTACCTATATTTATGGGAAAAGATCTTTCTAAGATATTTTATCTTTGGAGAGTTATTTTCCTATAAAAAGGGTTGGATTTTCCACAAATCGGGCATCCGCATACAGTTGGAAACACCGCATAGCCCGCTTAGCACGCAGCAGCAGCAGCATACTCCAATTGGGGAGATTCGAAGAACCTTTTTGAAGGTTGAAGGAAGATTGAAGATCATAGCTTTTATAGCTTTTTGGAGGGTTTTGTAAGATTGTCTTTAATTCCCTCACTTGTTGTCTTGTCTTGTTGGATTGCTATCCAAGGAACGCTTTTGTTGTGATATTTGATTCAGTTATTGAAGTCTTTTTCATTAAATTCTTCTTGTTCAAATATTCACCTTCTTCCCATATATTTAATACTTTCATAATGATGATGAGTGGCTAATTTCCTTGTGTGATTCTAGGGTGATTGGCTGAAGGTTGTGGGAAAAACAATGATAGAATAATCTTAGATTCCAGTAGGACCTTGAAAGTTCGAGTCTTTAACCTTAACCCTAAGCATCTCGCTCAGTCGATGAACATCTCGGCCGGGGTGGAATTCGGCTGACCGAGGTGACTTATCCGATCCTAAACTGAAAGTTAAGTGTTAGAGTTTGCTAAATCCTATTCTTATTACACCTTTCCTGGTTCAAAGCAAGCTTAGGATGAGACTTACCCGGTAATTCCTTAGTTTGTATACCAACGATCATAAGTGTAGGTAATAAAGGTTTATCCTTTATTGGGGTTTGAGTGTGCTTCCATCCCATCTTTGTGAGTTAGCCTGAGACTTACCCGGTAAAGGTTGATTCTATTCCCTTAGATGGTGTGTTAGTTTGAGGTTATAGTTCTTTATCTCGCTTCCTTGAGACTTACCCGGTAATAGGAGTTACGGTTTAGGATTAGTGAGCAGTGAGACTTACCCGGTGATCTACTCCACATTAGTAACACCTTCCCCACGCAAAAATCTCAGCTTTGTCCGCTTATCTTTAGATCTTGAGTTGGAACCACAACTAGACGCTTTAATCCCTAGAATTGCATGTTTGCTTTATTGACTTCTTATTCATCTTTGATTGTGTTAATTGCTCTTGTGGTTAGTATTCACGAAGCTTACCGTTATTGACTTTGTTTCACCGAGTCCCTGTGATCGACCCCTGGAATTTCTTGCTTTTTACTACAATTGACCCGTACACTGCGGGTTCGCATCCTTGTTTTAAGCTTAAGTCTAGGGTTATAAATTTAAAGCTTGCACACACCGTTTGGAGCGAACAAGTTTTTGGCGCCGTTGCCGGGGACTTGGTCTAGACCGAGCCGGTACGGTTTGCTCTTGGGGCGCTTGCCCCCGTGTCATCTAACCACTCTACTTGAGTGACTTTTGCAGGTTCTTTCTCAGGTATATGCAAAGAATCCGCACTGGGAAGGAAATCGTTCCTTACGATCCCGAACCAGAAAAGACATACAAGCGACGCTTAAGAGAAGCGAAGATGGCCCAACAAGACAACCGCGATCTTGCGGCCGAATTGAAAGAGGCGCTAGAGCTGCTACGCCTCAGCAAGGAAGAACTAAGGCAAGAGAAAGAAGAGAATCGCACCAAGACTAAATCAATCGAAGCGGAGATAGCAGTCATACGAAACCAGATTCTACTTCGACCGAGGGAAGATCCCCCTGTTGATCCTCGACCGATGCAGGATCCAGTAGCTGACCCTCGACCGAGGCAGGTTCCAGTACCTGACGCCCCGGCTGATGTACTTCCACCTCGGAGGCCAGTCCGAGATGTTCTTCTTGCAGGAATCCCACAAACCCTAGGTCAAAGGATGGACCCTAATCAACAACTGAGGCGTCCAGGAGTGAACCTAGGAGATCCAGCGGACCATGACTACGAACTTCGACCGCAAGTTCTATCCATGATTCGCCAATGCCAATTCGGAGGGGTAGAGAAGGAGTCGCCACATCAACATCTTCAAAACTACGAGATCTTGATGGAAACCTTGCCACCTCCCAGAATTGAAAATAACAATTACAAGCTAAGACCTTTTTACTTTTCTTTAAAAGATAGAGCTCTTACTTGGTATCAATCTCTTCCTCCAGGAAAAATTAGCACATGAGAGGAGATGACTACGGAATTCTTGACCAAGTTCTTTCCCCCCTCAAAGACCGCTGAAATGAGAGGGAAGATCAATGCTTTCATTATGAAGGACAAGGAGAGCTTGTCCAAATCTTGGGAGCGGTTCAAGGACATCCTTTTGGATTGCCCACATCATGGGATTCCAAAGATCGAGTTGTTGGAGATCTACTTCAAAGGACTGAACGGAAACACCCAGTTCAATCTCCAACTACTCTCCGCCGGTACCTTCATGGACATGGCGATTGATGAGGCTTGGGACTTCATTGAGAAGCAAGCCTTGCACATGGAGAAATATACCCACCAAGGAACTGAAGGTGGAGTTAAAAGAGTCAACTTTTAAGAGACTCAATCCAACAACAATCAACTCACGTCTTTGAAGAATGACGTGAAGCAATTGAAGGAACTCTTGGTTGCTCAGACCAAGAGGGAAGAGCAAGGGCAAAGGAACAACAACAACAACGGGTACCGTAACAACAACAACGGTCCCCGAAACAACAACTACAATAACAACAATAGAGGAACCAATAGCAACAATTGGAGGACGAACAATCAAAGCAACCAGAATCCTGGTAACAATTACTCTAACTCCAACTCTAGTAATTCCTCTAACCCTTTCCTCTCTTCCCCTTCTTCTTCTTCTACTCCATTAAAGAGCCAAGGGCAAGGATCAAGTTCGTCTCAGCCGGAAAAGAAAGACGCAGTTCTGGAGGCTATCTTGATCAAGCTTAGCGCTATGGAGAATTCTATGACTTCATTTTCGAGGGCCCAAAAGTCCTTCGAACAACAACTTGCTAGTAGGGCGAATGAAGCGCCAAGAGATCCAGGGAAACTTCCAGCAAAGACGGAAAGCAACCCTAAGGGCCAGTGCATGGCCATAACGACGAGGAGTGGACTTAAAACTGCAGATCCAGTACCTCGTTCGACGCAGACCACCTCGGTCCAGATCCAGTCGAAGAACACCTCGACCGAGATGCCAACCGAGGCGGAGCAACAGAAAGCGGGAGGGACGACTGAAACTTATATTCCACCTCCTGCATACAAACCACCACTTCCATTCCCTCAGTCCAGAGCCAGAGCACATCTAGACAAGCACTTTGGTAAGTTCCTTGACTTGATGAATAAGCTACATATTAATATTCCTTTCCTTGATGCTATTTTAGGTATGCCCGCCTATGGGAAGTTCTTAAAAGAAATCTTATCAAGGAAGAGGAAGTTGGAGGATGTTGGTGAAGTTAGGATGACATCTAAATCTTCGGAGCTCATACAAATCATGAAGGAGAAGATGCCTCCTAAGTTGAGAGATCCCGGCTCATTTTACATCCCCATTCAAGTTGGGGATGTCACTTGTGAAGCCCTTTGTGATCTAGGAGCCAGCGTGAGCATCATCCCGCTGGAGCTATGCGTGAAGATCGGTCTTGGAGAGCCCAAGCCGGTCAAGATTCGACTTTATATGGCGGATCGCTCCATTACCCATCCCGTGGGCATCTTGGAGGACGTTCCGGTCAAGTTAGGTAACTTCTATCTACCTATAGATTTTGTTGTACTTGACATTCCTGCAGATTATCCTGTTCCTATTATTCTCGGGAGACCATTTCTAGCAACTTCGGGTTGCAACGTGGATTGCAAGAACGCCAAGTTGAAATTCAACGTTGGTGGCGATGAGGTGGAGTTCGCACTACTTGCAGCCATGAAAGGGGAGCAGCTAACTGATGATATCTTCAACATCTACGATGAAGAAGAATCAAGAGAATTGGTGAGCTCTATCCTTATTACCGATCCACTCGAAAGAGTTATTAGCTTCAGTTTAATGGAGGAAGGTATAGATGCTTCTTGTGATGCAGATATACGGAGCTTAAAGGCACTGGAAGAGGACCCAGGAGCTAAAACTGAGAAGCTAATCCAGGAGACGGAGATCTCCAGTTTCGGTTCCAGTAGCAGTACCTCGACCGAGGCACTTTCTGGACTGAACGAGGCGACTGAAGAACACCTCGGTCAATGCCTCTGCACCTCGACCGAGGTCGATGGCGAGATGATGTCAACTGAGACTTCTGAGAATAATAATCTTCTTACTCACTTCTCTGACATTCATCCTCAGTTGGTGGAACATTCCATCCACCAACTTTTTGATAAAAACGGACCTTGGTATGCTGATATTGTAAATTACCTTGTTTGCCAGGAAACACCGCCCGGATTGACGTACTCTCAAAAGAAGAGATTCTTCAAGGAAGTACGACATTATTACTGGGATGAGCCGCTGCTATTCAAGCGCGGACCGGATGAGATGCTTCGAAGATGCATTCCGGAAGATGAGGTTAATAGAGTTATACGGCATTGCCATTCACTCCCTTGTGGAGGACATGCTAGCACCGATAAAACATGCGCTAAGGTATTGCGTTCCGGTTTCTTTTGGCCCACATTATTTAAAGATGTACAAGCCTTTGTTGTCTCTTGTGATGCATGCCAAAGAACAGGAAATTTATCAAGGAGAAACAAGATTCCACTTAATAACATCCAAGAAGTAGAAATCTTTGATGTATGGGGGATTGACTTCATGGGACCTTTCCCATCCTCCGGAGGAAACCTCTACATTCTCCTTATAGTTGATTACGTCTCTAGATGGGTCGAAGCCATTGCTTCTCCCACTAACGACGCAAAAGTGGTTGTGAAGTTCTTGAATAGAACTATCTTTCCACGATTTGGAACTCCACGCATCATCATTAGCGATGGAGGAACGCATTTCATCAACCGGAAGTTCAAGGCACTTCTATCGAAGTATGGGGTAACCCACAAGGTATCAACTGCTTATCACCCTCAAACTAGTGGACAGGTCGAGATCTCGAATAGAGAAATCAAGGCAATTTTGGAGAAGACCGTCTCTAGAACAAGGAAGGATTGGTCCATGAAATTGGACGATGCTCTTTGGGCGTACAAGACCGCATTTAAGACTCCCATAGGTACCACCCCTTATAATTTGGTATATGGGAAATCTTGCCATTTGCCCGTCGAGTTGGAACACAAAGCGTTTTGGGCAATCAAATGGTTGAATTTCGACATCAAAGAGGCTGGTGAGAAGCGACTATTGGAACTCAACGAGCTGGAGGAGCTGCGTTTGAACGCTTACGAGAATGCCAAAATCTACAAGGAAAGGACAAAGAGATGGCATGACAAGCGTATCGTCCCAAAGGAGCTTAACGAAGGAGACTTAGTTCTACTCTTCAACTCCCGCCTCCGCCTTTTTCCAGGTAAGTTGAAATCTAGATGGCCGGACCTTATGTTGTGAAACATGTTTTTCCTCATGGTGCAGTTGAGATATGGGGCGTAACTAGCGGAAGTTTCAAGGTCAACGGTCATAGACTTAAGAAGTACCAACCGGAAACTCCGGTTGAGGAGGTTGCACCAATATACCTCATTTGAGACGCATTATGGTCTAGCTAGCGACCTTAAACCAAGCGCTTCTTGGGAGGCAACCCAAGGTATTGCTTTCTTTTCCCGTTTTCTAGTCTAGTTTAGATAGTTTTTGTTTTTGCTTTGCTTTGCTTTGGTTTTGGCGTCCTAGACAGAAAACAGGAGACATCTAAGGAAGGAGCATAACTGGAAGGACAGAAGTTTGAGATTTTGAGAAGACAGAAGCACCTCGGTTACTGTCAGAGCACCTCGACCGAGTTGATTCTTGAGCAACCGAGGCGACTAGGGTTTCTGTAGAACCACCTCGGTCCGTACCACCTCGGTCAAGTCGAGACCATCTCGACCGAGGTGACAGCAGATCCAGGAACAGTATAAAAGGGGGAAAAATTTATTTTTACTTTTTACTCTCATCGACTCGACCGCGGCGCTCCTCACCTCGCTTCCTCTGTTTTTGCTCGTTTTCGAAGATTTCCACTTCCAAACTGCGATTGAAGAGTAGAGGATCCCATTGCAACTACAGATCTGCAAAGAAATCGAACGAATCGACCGAAACGAGGTAAAAACAGTCGAAACCCTAACTCGTTCATTCGTTTCGATTTGGGCTTTGGTTGCCCTTGAATCTGCTGAGAAAAGGCTTAAGTACCCCTTAGGAAGCAATTGTAGTGATTTTTGGGGGAAAAGAACTGGATTTCTGAGATTGGAATCGTAAACTGTTGCGCCTCGGTCCAGTCGAACTGCATCTCGACCGAGGTGATTCTTGAGGGTTGTCAGCGACCGAGGTGGTCTGACAGTAGCTGAAAGAAAATGAGTTCCGATCGTCGCCTTGCCCTCCGAGATAGATCTTCACCTTCCCCTCCTTCTTCTTCTTCCCCACCTTACCGCCCGGTGATCCACGAGAGATGCCGGGTAGATTATGAGCGTATAGCCAGCCGTCCAGTTATTTCACCACGTTTCCTGGACGTATCAGCTTTCGATTGTCTAGGGTTAGATGGAGACCTTAGGAGGATGATTGCCACTGTTGGGCTGGATCAGTTTACTGAGATCCGAGCCCCAGCCTACTTGGAGCCGACCTTAGAGTTTGTTAGCTTCTTCTCCTACCTCCCCACAGAGCAGTCTGTGAAGTACCGGTTGATGAGCCGGAACTTCATAGTTCCCTTAGAGGTTTGGAGAGAGATTTTCGGCTTTTCTGAGCCCACCGCCACTGATTTCCCCTCCCGATCTGTAGCTAGGGAGTTCTGGGGGCAGATTGCCCATATTACTGAGCATGCAGACAGATGGCGCCCTGGAGATTCCAGGGAGAAGGTCATCTTCCACCCAGCCTTCAGATTAGCCCATAGGATATTCAGCGAGACACTTCTGGCGCGTACTGAGACGCCCCAGAAGATCCGACAGGGCGAGCTCTTCAGCCTTTACTGTATGGTCACGGGGGGTTTCCCAGACTTTGGCTTGATCTTGGCAGAGGACCTGCACAGGATGAAGGCCAAGGCGAAGGGAGACATTTGCTGCGGAGGTCTAGTCACCCACATTGCTGCTTATCACGGGATGGACCTCAGTGCTTGTACGATGGCGGCGGCTCCGAAGCCGCTTGGACTACAGTAGATGATCACTCGGAGGATTCTAGTTCCCCGAGGTTTGACCACTCCATATGTTGCTATGCCATGGGAGCGGACTGGACCACAGGGGATCCGCTGGTCTGCTCATTTCACAGTTTTCGATCCACATTATTGGCAGACAGCTTGGGCTCCGCTGATGGAGGATCATAGGGAGACAGCAGCTGCCCCGGATGAGGAGGAGGAGGATGACGATGATGAGGAGACGGTAGATGAGAGAGATGGTGGAGTCCCGATGGATACAGGGACGGATACTGCAGGTACGAGCGCGCCATCGATCATAGATCTTGATGATGACGATGATACTGAGCCTGCACCTGCTGCACCTCCCGCTAGATCTACTAGGCGTTGGACACGCCGTCATAGAGATTCGGAGACTCATCGTCGGATCGATGATCTGACAGATCAGATGATAGATTCTTATGCTGCCCTTACTGTGGACATGCATGAGAGATTTGCTGCCCAACACCGACAGATTGACAGCTGGACCCATCAGATATTAGAGGGGCAGTACTATCAGCGCAGGATGATGGAGCTTCAGTTCCAGCAGACTATGGGCTATCCGTTCGATCCTACTCAGTATCCGTATGTGCCACCACCACCACCACCACCGGATCGAGACTATTGAGGAGCTGCAGGATCTTCTTATTATATTTTTTATGCAGTTCAGCTATTTATCCGGTGAGTACTCTTATTTCCAGACTTATATTGACCCACTGGGACAGTGTGTCCCAAGTATGGGGTGTTTGTATTTATTTGACTACTTGATGTACTTATTTGACTACTTTTGATGTATGACGCACATTCTATCTTATCGGATATTTTATTTATGCTTCACTTCTGCATTTATATGATTATCTGATATTACATGCATACCTACAGGTTATTTGATTGAGAAAAACGTCGAAACCGAAAAAAATGGTTTTAAAAAAATTTTGACCTCGACCGGGGAGATTCTGGCCGAACGAGGTGTTTCACCTCGGTTGACCTACGAACACCTCGACCGAGGTGCGTAACAGAAAGTTTTCGAAAACGATTTTTTGCCACTTATCTGGATATGATCTCAGTGAAGATTTTGTTTACCTACTGGTTTTAAATTCTTTATGTGTTTGAAAGGTTTTATAATATGTTTAAGTTGCTAAATGCTTTGTTTGAAATTATTGGCATGTTTAATACTTTGTTTTTATCCAAATTATGTTGAATTTGAAGGTTGACACCACATTATGAGTTCTCTCACTTTCTTCTTGGAAAGACCAAGGCAATTCATTCTCTTCTTCTTCTTATTCTTGATCATGCTTAGCCCCTCATATACATTTTGCCTCCCTTTACCTATCCGGGAATTTGGAAGCAAGTGAAGTGGTGAAAGCAAGTGAAGTAAAGTTGAGAAGTTGCTGGAAGTGAAAGTGCTAGAAAGAAAGAAATAGGTTTGGGGAAGTCAATCATGAAGATGAGTAACTCGGCACCATTCACATAGCCGGGTGTTTGTGTCTTGCCAAAGTCGGATTGAGCGATATTCCTAACGGGTCATGGTATGTGCATCAAGGGTTTGATGCATCTCAAGAAATTGATGATTGCTGATTTCCTAGGCTTCGGTTATTGTGCACCTCTGTCCATGCATCCCAAAAAGTAAAGTAAAAAGAAAAAAAGTGTGAAATAAGCAAAGCTTATTGGTGGGAGATGTTGCAAGTCAAAGTGAAAGTGAAGTTCATCCTTTTCCCGGATTCTAGCACCACATTACCTTACATACATCCCTACCCTACACGTTTCTTGACCTTTCTTTTGGGAAGCCCTTGAGACCTTGAGCTTGTTGATTGACTTAGTGGTTTAAACTGGATTATACATAATTAATTTTGATAATTATGATTTATTATGCATTCTATGGTTTTATGCAAAGATGAACAACTTTCCTATATTTATAAAATGTTTTGAGCATATTGAGTCTTTAATTCCATGAAGTATTCTCTTAGAGTGATCTATGATAGTTGCACATCATAAAAATGTTTTTGAAAGACTTTTCATTGATTTTATTGACTTATAATCCATTCTATCTTGTCTTCTATATGCGGGACTTGCTTGGGGACAAACAAGGGCTAAGTATGAGGTATTTTGATAGCATGAATTATAGTCTATATTTTGGGGTTTGTTTGGACGTTTTATCTTTCATAATCTGCATGTTTGTATGTATATTATGTGATTTTACTACCATTTCATCTACCTTTGCGGGAATCGAGGTCTACACCTAGTTTTGCTGTAATTGTAGGTAAAATGGCACGTTTTGCATCAAAAAGGAGCAAAAGGAGTCATGAGTCATTTGGAGCTACATCTAGGGAGCATAGCCATGGATTAAAGATTTACTTTGGACCAGTTTTGAGAGATTTCACATTCAGTTATGACTCACCTCGGTTGACCATTGATTCATCTCGACCGAGGTGATCCAAAGACGCCGACTCGACCGAGGCGAACACCTAGGACGCGGCGAGAATATTTTATTCTTGGCTGAGATCTTTTATCTTTGGAAGGTGATCTTATATTTTTGGGCTTGGCTCCTGGAAGGAAGAAGATCTTATATTTTACCTATATTTATGGGAAAGATCTTTCTAAGATATTTTATCTTTAGAGAGTTATTTTCCTATAAAAAGGGTTGGATTTTCCACAAATCGGGCATCCGCATACAGTTGGAAACACCGCATAGCCCGCTTAGCACGCAGCAGCAGCATACTCCAATTGGGGAGATTCAAAGAACCTTTTTGAAGGTTGAAGGAAGATTGAAGATCATAGCTTTTATAGCTTTTTGGAGGGTTTTGTAAGATTGTCTTTAATTCCCTCACTTGTTGTCTTGTCTTGTTGGATTGCTATCCAAGGAACGCTTTTGTTGTGATATTTGATTCAGTTATTGAAGTCTTTTTCATTAAATTCTTCTTGTTCAAATATTCACCTTCTTCCCATATATTTAATACTTTCATAATGATGATGAGTGACTAATTTCCTTGTGTGATTCTAGGGTGATTGGCTGAAGGTTGTGGGAAAAACAATGATAGAATAATCTTAGATTCCAGTAGGACCCTGAAAGTTCGAGTCTTTAACCTTAACCCTAAGCATCTCGCTCAATCGATGAACATCTCGGCCGGGGTGGAATTCGGCTGACCGAGGTGACTTATCCGATCCTAAACTGAAAGTTAAGTGTTAGAGTTTGCTAAATCCTATTCTTATTACACCTTTCCTGGTTCAAAGCAAGCTTAGGATGAGACTTACCCGGTAATTCCTTAGTTTGTTTACCAACGATCATAAGTGTAGGTAATAAAGGTTTATCCTTTATTGGGGTTTGAGTGTGCTTCCATCCCATCTTTGTGAGTTAGCCTGAGACTTACCCGGTAAAGGTTGATTCTATTCCCTTAGATGGTGTGTTAGTTTGAGGTTATAGTTCTTTATCTCGATTCCTTGAGACTTACCCGGTAATAGGAGTTACGGTTTAGGATTAGTGAGCAGTGAGACTTACCCGGTGATCTACTCCACATTAGTAACACCTTCCCCACGCAAAAATCTCAGCTTTGTCCGCTTATCTTTAGATCTTGAGTTGGAACCACAACTAGACGCTTTAATCCCTAGAATTGCATGTTTGCTTTATTGACTTCTTATTCATCTTTGATTGTGTTAATTGCTCTTGTGGTTAGTATTCACGAAGCTTACCGTTATTGACTTTGTTTCACCGAGTCCCTGTGATCGACCCCTGGAATTTCTTGCTTTTTACTACGATTGACCCGTACACTGCGGGTTCGCATCCTTGTTTTAAGCTTAAGTCTAGGGTTATAAATTTAAAGCTTGCACACACCGTTTGGAGCGAACAAGTTTTTGGCGCCGTTGCCGGGGATCGAACCCGGGTCACCCGCGTGACAGACGGAGCCTGCACCAGTTGAGACTTCTCCAGTCAAACCTGCTAGACGCAGGAGGCGCGGAGTGAGAGATCGAGCTGCCCACAGACGGATCGATGACCTGACGGATCAGGTTATTGACTCGTATGCTGCATTATCGCTGGATATCCGCGAGATGCAGGAGCGGCAGCACTATCAGCACATCATGGCCCAGCTTCAGTTCGAGCGTGTCATGGGTTACCCGTTCGACCCGACGCAATATCCGTATGTGCCACCTCCACCACCACCGGATCGAGACTATTGAGGAGCTGCAGGATCTTCTTATTATATTTTTTATGCAGTTCAGCTATTTATCCGGTGAGTACTCTGATTTCCAGACTTATATTGACCCACTGGGACAGTGTGTCCCAAGTATGGGGTGTTTGTATTTATTTGACTATTTGTTTGTACTTATTTGACTACTTTTGATGTATGACACACATTCTATCTTATCGGATATTTTATTTATGCTTCACTTCTGCATTTATATGATTATATGATATTACATGCATACCTACAGGTTATTTGATTGAGAAAAACGTCGAAACCGAAAAAAAAATGGTTTTAAAATTTTTTTTTTGACCTCGACCGAGTCAGTCTTGGCCAAACGAGGCGTTTCACCTCGGTTGAACCAAGAACACCTCGACCGAGGTGTGTTAACTGAGAGTTTTCGAAACGATTTTTGTGTTACTTATCTGGATATGATCTCAGTGAAGATCTTGTTTACTGACTGGTTTTAAATTCTTTATGTGTTTGAAAGGTTTTATAATATGTTTAAGTTGCTAAATGCTTTGTTTGAAATTATTGGCATGTTTAATACTTTGTTTTTATCCAAATTATGTTGAATTTGAAGGTTGACACCACATTATGAGTTCTCTCACTTTCTTCTTGGAAAGACCAAGGCAATTCCTTCTTCTTCTTCTTCTTCTTGATCATGCTTAGCCCCTCATATACATTTTGTCTCCCTTTACCTATCCGGGAATTTGGAAGCAAGCGAAGTGGTGAAAGCAAGTGGAGTAAAGTTGAGAAGTGGCTGGAAGTGAAAGTGTTAGAAAGAAAGAAATAGGTTTGGGGAAGTCAATCATGAAGATGAGTAACTCGGCACCATTCACATAGCCGGGTGTTTGTGTCTTGCCAAAGTCGGATTGAGCGATATTCCTAACGGGTCATGGTATGTGCATCAAGGGTTTGATGCATCTCAAGAAATTGATGATTGCTGATTTCCTAGGCTTCGGTTATTGTGCACCTCTGTCCATGCATCCCAAAAAGTAAAGTAAAAAGAAAAAAAGTGTGAAATAAGCAAAGTTTATTGGTGGGAGATGTTGCAAGTCAAAGTGAAAGTGAAGTTCATCCTTTTCCCGGATTCTAGCACCACATTACCTTACATACATCCCTACCCTACACGTTTCTTGACTTTTATTTTGGGAAGCCCTTGAGACCTTGAGCTTGTTGATTGACTTAGTGGTTTAAACTGGATTATACATAATTAATTTTGATAATTATGATTTATTATGCATTCTATGGTTTTATGCAAAGATGAACAACTTTCTTATATTTATAAAATGTTTTGAGCATATTGAGTCTTTAATTCCATGAAGTATTCTCTTAGAGTGATCTATGATAGTTGCACATCATAAAAATATTTTTGAAAGACTTTTCATTGATTTTATTGACTTATAATCCATTCTATCTTGTCTTCTATATGCGGGACTTGCTTGGGGACAAGCAAGGGCTAAGTATGGGTTATTTTGATAGCATGAATTATAGTCTATATTTTGGGGTTTGTTTGGACGTTTTATCTTTCATAATCTGCATGTTTGTATGTATATTATGTGATTTTACTACCATTTCATCTACCTTTACGGGAATCGAGGTCTACACCTAGTTTTGCTGTAATTGTAGGTAAAATGGCACGTTTTGCATCAAAAAGGAGCAAAAGGAGTCATGAGTCATTTGGAGCTACATCTAGGGAGCATAGCCATGGATTAAAGATTTACTTTGGACCAGTTTTGAGAGATTTCACATTCAGTTATGACTCACCTCGGTTGACCATTGATTCATCTCGACCGAGGTGATCCAGAGACGCCGACTCGACCGAGGCGAACACCTAGGACGCGGCGAGAATATTTTATTCTTGGCTGAGATCTTTTATCTTTGGAAGGTGATCTTATATTTTTGGGCTTGACTCCTGGAAGGAAGAAGATCTTATATTTTACCTATATTTATGGGAAAAGATCTTTCTAAGATATTTTATCTTTGGAGAGTTATTTTCCTATAAAAAGGGTTGGATTTTCCACAAATCGGGCATCCGCATACAGTTGGAAACACCGCATAGCCCGCTTAGCACGCAGCAGCAGCAACATACTCCAATTGGGGAGATTCGAAGAACCTTTTTGAAGGTTGAAGGAAGATTGAAGATCATAGCTTTTATAGCTTTTTGGAGGATTTTGTAAGATTGTCTTTAATTCCCTCACTTGTTGTCTTGTCTTGTTGGATTGCTATCCAAGGAACGCTTTTGTTGTGATATTTGATTCAGTTATTGAAGTCTTTTTCATTAAATTATTCTTGTTCAAATATTCACCTTCTTCCCATATATTTAATACTTTCATAATGATGATGAGTGGCTAATTTCCTTGTGTGATTCTAGGGTGATTGGCTGAAGGTTGTGGGAAAAACAATGATAGAATAATCTTAGATTCCAGTAGGACCTTGAAAGTTTGAGTCTTTAACCTTAACCCTAAGCATCTCGCTCAGTCGATGAACATCTCGGCCGGGGTGGAATTCGGCTGACCGAGGTGACTTATCCGATCCTAAACTGAAAGTTAAGTGTTAGAGTTTGCTAAATCCTATTATTATTACACCTTTCCTGGTTCAAAGCAAGCTTAGGATGAGACTTACCCGGTAATTCCTTAGTTTGTATACCAACGATCATAAGTGTAGGTAATAAAGGTTTATCCTTTATTGGGGTTTGAGTGTGCTTCCATCCCATCTTTGTGAGTTAGCCTGAGACTTACCCGGTAAAGGTTGATTCTATTCCCTTAGATGGTGTGTTAGTTTGAGGTTATAGTTCTTTATCTCGATTCCTTGAGACTTACCCGGTAATAGGAGTTACGGTTTAGGATTAGTGAGCAGTGAGACTTACCCGGTGATCTACTCCACATTAGTAACACCTTCCCCACGCAAAAATCTCAGCTTTGTCCGCTTATCTTTAGATCTTGAGTTGGAACCACAACTAGACGCTTTAATCCCTAGAATTGCATGTTTGCTTTATTGACTTCTTATTCATCTTTGATTGTGTTAATTGCTCTTGTGGTTAGTATTCACGAAGCTTACCGTTATTGACTTTGTTTCACCGAGTCCCTGTGATCGACCCCTGGAATTTCTTGCTTTTTACTACGATTGACCCGTACACTGCGGGTTCGCATCCTTGTTTTAAGCTTAAGTCTAGGGTTATAAATTTAAAGCTTGCACACACCGTTTGGAGCGAACAGTTGGCTCATCATCCTTGCTCTTGCCTCCTTCTTCTTGCAATGGTTCTTCCTCCACTACTACTTGCTTTCCCTTGTCATTCTCCTTAGGTAAGGGATCTATTATGCTCAGCCCACTGCTTGTGGTAATGGCCAACACTTGGCCTCTTGGATTGTCTTCGGTCCTTCCGGAAAGCTTTCTCGGACCCTTTTGTGCTTCACCCGCCTTTTGGGACACTTGTGCTTCTAGCACCTTTTGAGCCTTAGAAATGGAAGTCACCGTGCTCTCAAGTCCACTCAACCTTCCAAGCAATTGTTCAAACATCATTTCGGTTCTATCCTTTGGAGGTTGAGCGAAACCGGGTGGAGGCTCTTGTGAAGCCTTAGGTGGTGGTGTTGCGCTTTTGGAAGCGGGAGGTTCAAGGCACCATTCGTGTTAGAATAGGAGAACCCGGGATGGTTGTGATTAGGCCGGTAATTGTTGTATTGCCGGCTGTTGTTGAAGTTCCTAGGGACTTGATAATTGTTGAAGTTGCCCCTTTGATAGCATGAATTATAATCTATATTTTGGGACTTGTTTAGACGTTTTATCTTCAATAATCTGCATGTTTGAATGTATATTATGTGATTATATTGTCATTTCATCTACCTTTACGGGAATCGAGGTCTACACCAACTTTCGTTGTAATCGTAGATAAAATGGCACGTTTTGCATCAAAATGGAGCTAAGGAGCAAGGGAGTCATTGGAGCTACATTCAGGAGCTTAAAGAGGAGCTTAGGAAGCTTGGAATTAACAAAGAAGATTTACTTTGGACTAGAGTCAAGAGATTTCACCTTTAGCTGAGAATCACCTCGGTTGACCACGAAGTCACCTCGACCGAGGTGATCTAGAGGAGCGCCCCGACCGAGGCGAACACCCTGGATGTGGCAAGATATATTCTATTTGGCTGAGATCTTTTATTTTTGGAAAGAGAGATCTTATATTTTTGGGCTGGATTTCTGGAAGGAAGATCATATATTTTGAAGATCTATTTTAGAGATATGGATATATTTTATTAGGAAATTATTTTTTGTTAAGATATTATTATCTTTGGAAGATAATTCTCCTATATAAAGGGCTGGATTTTCCACAAATTCAACAACCCGCTACCATCGCAACACTTGGAGATTGAAGAAGCTGCAGTTAGGAAGGATTTTTTGAAGGTTGAACGAAGATTGAAGGAAAGAAGTTCATAGCTTGTGATAGCTTTTTAAGGGGATTTGTAAGACTTTCTTAGATTTCCTTTTGTTTGATTGTCTTGTTGGATTTGTGATCCAAGGAACGCTGATTTGTTTATTTGATTCAGTTATTGAAGCCTTGTTCTTAAGGTTTTTGTGTTCAATTATTCATTCTCTTCCCATATATTTGATTATTGCTTTCATGATGATGAGTGGCTAATTTCCTTGTGCGATTCTAGGGTGATTGGCTAAAAGTTGTGGGAAAGACGATGATAGAATAATCTTAAATCCTAGTAGGACCCTGAAAGCTCGAGTCTTTATCCTTAACCTTAGAACATCTCGTTCAGTCGATGAACATCTCGGCCGGGGTGAAACTTGACTGACCGAGGTGAGTTTTCTGATCCTAAACTGAGAGTTAAGTGTTAGAGTTTGCCAAATCCTATTCTTATTACACCTTCCCTGGTTCAATGCAAGCTTAGGATGAGACTTACCCGGTGATTCCTTTGTTTATTTACCCATGATCATAAGTGTAGGTAATAAAGGTTTATACTTTATTGGGGTTTGAGTGTGCCTTCATTCCATCTTTGTGAGTTAGCCTGAGACTTACCCGGTAAAGGTTATTTCTATTCCCTTAGTTGGTGTGTTGGTTTGAGACTATAATTCCTTTCCTTAGTACCTTGAGACTTACCCGATGATAGGTTCTTTGGCTTGGGATTGTGAGTAGTGAGACTTACCCGGTGATCTATTCCACTTTAGAAACACCTTCCCTTTGCAAAATCTCAGCTTTGTCCGCTTATCTTGAGATCTTGAGTTGGAACCACAACTGGATGCTTTAATCCCTAGAATTTGCATATTTCCTTTAATTGACCTTATTATCATCTTTGATTGTTTTGATCGCTTTTGTGGTTAGTTGCAATATTGACTACTCATATTGGTTTTGTTTCACCTAAGTCCCTATGATCGACCCCCGGAATTCTTGCTTTTACTATAATTGATCCGTACACTACGGGTTCGCATCTTTGTTTTAAGCATACATCTTGGGTTGTAAATTTAAAGCTTGCACACACCATTTGGAGCAAACAAGTTTTTGGTGCCGTTGCCGGGGACTTGGTCTAGACCGAGCCGGTTACGGGTGTCTTTCGGGGCTATTGCCCCTGTTGCTACTAACCACTCTACTTGAGTGACTTTCGTAGGTTCTTCTTTTTAGGTTTATGCGAAGAACCCGTGCTGGGAAGAAAATCGTTCCTTACGATCCCGAACCAGAGAAGACATACAAAAGACGCTTGAAAGAAGCGAAAATGGCCAATCGAGACGATCGCGATCTTGAGGCCGAATTGAAGAAGGTGACGGAACAGTTGCGCCTCAATAGGGAAGAACTGCAGCGCGAGAGGGAGGAAAATCGCACCCGAGCTGCAGAGATTGAAACAGATATGGCTGAGTTACGAGCTCAGATCTTCCGTGGACCAGACCCTCAATCGAGGCAGGACCCCGCTCCAGTTGCCGCGGCCGAGATACTTCTGCCTCGGATGCCAGTCCGAGATGTTCTTTTTGCAGGTATTCCACAGACCCTAGGGCAGAGGATGGACCCAAACCAGCAAGTGAGGCGTCCAAGAGTCAACCTAGGAGATCTAGCGGAGCATGATTATGAACTTCGACCGCAAGTTCTTTTCATGATCCGCCAATGCCAGTTTGGAGGTCTAGAAAGGGAGTCTCCGCACCAACATTTACAAAACTATGAGATCTTGATGGAGACCTTGAAACCTTCAAGAGTGGAAAATAATAATTACAAGTTAATGCCTTTTTACTTTTCTTTGAAGGACAGGGCGCTTACTTAGTACCAGTCTCTTCCTCCCAAAAAGATCAACACTTGGGAGGAGATGACAACGGAGTTCTTGAAAAATTCTTTCCCCCCCTCCAAAACTGCTGAAATGAGAGGGAAGATCAACGCATTCATCATGAAGGACAAGGAGATTTTGTCCATGTCATGGGAAAGATTTAAAGATGTTCTCTTGGATTGCCCACATCGTGGGATTTCAAAGATAGAGTTGTTGGAGATTTACTTCAAGGGATTGGATGGAGCTACCCAATTCAGCCTTCAACTACTATCCGCCGGTACATTCATGGACATGCATATTGATGAAGCTTGGGAATTCATTGAAAAACAAGCTTTACACATGTAGAAGTACTCCCACCAAGGAGCTGAAAACGGAGTTAAGAGAGTCAACTTCCAAGAGGCTCCATCAAATGATAATCAACTCACCTCCCTAAAGAATGAGGTAAAGCAATTGAAGGAACTTTTGGTTGCTCACACCAAGAAGGAGGAGGAAGGATATCAAAGCTCAAGGAACAATAATGGTTACCGGAACAACAACAACAACAACAATAACGGTTCCCGGAACAACAACTACAACAACAATAGAGGTTCCAACAACAATAATTGGAGGCCCAACAATTAAACTTCGGGTAACTCTTACTCTAACTCCAATTCAAACAATTCTTCTAATCCTTTCCTCTCTTCTTCTTCTTCCTCTACTCCATTGAAGAGCCAAGAGCCTGGATCAAGCTCGTTCCAGCCAGAAAAGAAAGATGTAGTACTGGAAGCTATCTTGATCAAGCTCAATGCTGTGGAGACGTCCATGACTTCATTTTTGAAGGCACAAAAGGCCTTAGAACAACAATTCTTTAATAAGGCGAATGAAGCGCCAATAGACCCAGGGAAGCTCCCAGCAAGGACAGAGAGCAACCCCAAGGGACAAATCATGGCAATAACGACGAGAAGTGGACTGAAAACTGCAGATCCAGTGCCTCGGTCGATGCCAGTAAAGAACACCTCGGTCCAAGTACAGACGAAGAACACTTCGGTCGAGGTACAAACCGAGGTGGAGCCTCAGAAAGCGGAGGAGAAATCTGAAGTTTATGTTCCACCTCTTGCTTATAAACCACCACTTCCATTCCCCCAGTCAAGGGTCAAAGCACATCTAGACAAGCACTTTGGTAAGTTCCTTGACTTGATGAATAAACTACATATTAATATCCCTTTCCTTGGTGCTATTCTAGGGATGCCCGCCTATGAAAAGTTCTTAAAAGAGATTCTTTCAAGGAAGAGGAAGCTGGAAGACTTTGGTGAAGTAAGGATGACATCTAAATCCTCGGAACTCATTCAAATCATGAAGGAAAAGATGCCACCCAAGTTGAGAGATCTCGACTCATTTTGCATTCCCATTCAAGTTGGGGATGTCACTTGTGAGGCGTTGTGTGATCTAGGAGCCAGCGTGAGCATCATCCCGTTGGAGCTATGTGTGAAGATCGGACTTGGAAAGCCCAAGCCGGTGAAGATAAGGTTATACATGGCGGACCGCTCCATTATCCATCCCGTGGGCATTTTGGAAGACGTCCCGGTTAAGTTAGGTAACTTCTATTTACGTATAGACTTTGTTGTTCTTGATATTCCCACAGATTATCCCGTTCCTATCATTCTTGGGAGACCATTCCTAGCAACTTCGGGTTGCAATGTGGATTGTAAGAACGCCAAGTTGCAATTCAACATTGGCGGTCATCAAGTTGAGTTTGCATTGCTTGCGGCAAAGAAGGAGAGCCGCTGGGAGATGATATCTTCAACATCTATGATGAAGAAGAATCAAGAGAATTGGTGAGCTCTATCCTTATTAATGATCCACTTGAGAGAGTTATTAGTTTTAGCTTAATGAGGAAGGTATAGATGCTTCTTGTGATGTAGATATACGGAGCTTAAAGGCACTGGAAGAAGATCCAGGAGCTAAGATTGAAAAACTAATCCAAGAGAAGAAAATCTCCAGTTTCGGTCCCAATTACAGTACCTCGACCAAGGCACTTTCTGGACCAAGCGAGGTGTTCTTGACTGAAGAACATCTCGGTCACCCTCTCTGGACCTCGACCGAGGTCGAAAGCGAGATACCGTCAACTGAGAATAGCAAACTTCTTACTCCCTTTTCTGAAACTCACCCACAGTTGGTGGAACACTTTCTCCACCAAACTTCTAATAATAAAGAACCTTGGTATGCTGACATTGTTAATTATCTTGTTTGCCAAGAAATTCCACCCGGATTGACTTACGCTCAAAGGAAGAAATTCTGTAAAGATATACGCCACTACTATTGGGATGAACCTCTATTGTTTAAGAGAGGTCCAGATGGGATACTTCGAAGATGCATTCTGGAAGATGAAATCACTAGTGTTATACGGCATTGCCACTCACTTCCTTGTGGAGGGCATGCTAGCGCTCACAAAACATGCGGCTAGGTATTGCGTTCCGGTTTCTTTTGGCCTACATTATTTAAGGATGTGTAAACGTTTGTTGTTTCTTGTGATGCATGCCAAAGAACAGGAAATTTATCTAGGAGGAACGAGATGCCACTCAATAACATCCAAAAGGTTGAGATTTTTTATGTATGGGGGGTTGATTTCATGGGACCTTTCCCATCATCCGGAGGAAACCTCTACATCCTCCTAGCTATCGACTACGTCTCTAGATGGGTGGAAGCCATTGCCTCTCCCACTAATGACGCCATGTTGGTTGTTAAGTTCTTCAATCGGACTATCTTTCCACGTTTTGGGACTCCACGCATCAACATCAGCGATGGAGGGACACATTTCATCAACCGAAAGTTTAAAGCACTTCTATCGAAGTATGGGGTAACCCACAAGGTAGCAACCCCTTATCACCCTCAAACTAGTGGACAAGTCGAGATCTCGAATAGAGAAATCAAAGCAATCTTGGAAAAGACCGTCTCTAGGACGAGGAAGGATTGGTCCATGAAGTTGGACGACGCTCTTTGGGCTTACAGGACCGCATTCAAGACTCCCATTGGTGCCACCCCTTATAACTTGGTATATGGGAAGTCTTGTCATTTGCCCGTTGAGCTAGAACACAAAGCGTATTGGGCAATCAAATGGTTGAATTTCAATATCAAGGAAGCCGGTGAGAAGCGGCTATTGGACATCAATGAGTTGGAGGAGTTGCGTTTGAACTCTTATGAGAATGTCAAGATCTACAAGGAAAGGACAAAGAAATGGCATGACAAGCGTATCATTCCTAAGGAGTTCAAAGAAGGAGATTTAGTTCTACTCTTCAACTCCCGCCTTCGCCTCTTTCCAGGTAAGTTGAAATCTAGATGGACAGGACCTTACGTTGTGAAACATGTCTTCCCTTATGGTGCAGTTGAGATTCGGGGAGAAACAAGTGGAAGCTTCAAGGTCAATGGTCATAGACTTAAGAAATACCAACCGAAAGTCCAAGTTGAGGAGATTGCACCACTATACCTTGTTTAGGGATGCCGTACGGTCCATCTAGCGACGTTAAACCAAGCGCTTTTTGGGAGGCAACCCAAGGTATTGCTTTCTTTTCCCTTTTTCTAATCTAGCTTTAAATAGTTTGCTTTTGCTTTGCTTTACTTTGTTTTTGGCATCCTAGACAGAAAACAAGTACTTTTTAAGGAAGGAATACAACCCAGGAGCAACACTAGATGGACAGAAGTTCGAGAAATTGAGAAGGCGGAGTTTGACTGAGACACATCTCGGTTGCAGTCATAGCACCTCGACCGAGATAATTCTTGAGCAACCGAGGCGACTAGGGCTGACAACATTCCACATCGGTCCAGACACCTCGGTCCAGTCGGGACCACCTAGACCGAGGTGACAGCAGAATCGGCGAGAGGTATAAAAGGGGAAACGATTTCTCTCACTTCCCTCCTAACTCACCCCTCGACCGCGACGCTCTTCCATCTCGTTTTCTTCGTTCTCGATCGTTTTCGACGATTCTTGCTCCCATTTTACAAGGAAAGGCTAGGGGAACCAACTGCAAGCAACAATCTGCAACAAGAACGCCTCGAATCGACCAAATCCGGGGTAAACGTTCGAAAACCCTAACTTCTCTATTCTCGCAGATTCTGGAAGAAATTGGCTCTGGTTGCCACTGATTCTTGTTGAAAAAGACTTAAGTACCTCATAGGAAGCAATTGGTAGTGAAATCGGGGGAAAAGAACTGAATTCCAAAGAGTTGAAATCGAACAGCTTCGCACCTCAGTCCAGTCGACCTGCGCCTCGGCCAAGGTGATTCTTGAGTTCTGACAAGCAACCAAGGTGACCTGTCAGACAGAGAGAGAGAATGAGTTCCAGGTCAGATCGCCAGATTGTCATGAGAGATGGATCTTCCCCTTATTCTTCTTCTTCCCGACCTTCCATACCGGTGATACATGAGCGTCACCAGGTTGATTACGACCGCATATGTACGCGCCCAGTGATTGCGCCGCGGTTTTTAGACATCTCCGCTTTTGACTGTTTATATGTTGCGGAGGATTTGAGACGGATGGTCTCGATGGTTGGGTTGGAGCAGTTTATGGAGATCAGACCTCCAGCCTACCTCGAGCCTACACTGGAGTTCGTGAGTTCTGTGACTCACATGCCTGTAGAGCAGGCCATCAAGTACCGGCTGCTGAACCGGAATTATTTAGTACCGATGGATCAGTGGAGAGATGTCTTTGGCTTCCCGACCCCCACAGTCCCCGATTTCCCTTCTCGAGCTGTAGCTCGACAGTTTTGGGGATAGATAGCTCATGTAGTTGAGCATGCTGATAGGTGGAGACTTGGAGACTCCAAGGAGCGGATCATCTTCCACCTCGCTTTCAGACTCGCCCACAGGATATTCAGCGAGACACTTTTGGCACGTACTGAGATGCCCCAAAAGGTTAGACAGGGGGAGCTTTTGAGTTTACTTTGCATGGTGACTGGGGTGTGCCTGATTTCGGTGCTATGCTAGCTGAGGATCTGCACCGGATCAAGACAAAGGCGAAGGGAGATATTTGTTGTGGTAGCTTAGTGACCCACATAGCTACTGTGATGGGGCTCGATTTGAGTGCATGTACACTAGTGGCGGCTGCCAAGCCGCTAGGGCTGCAGGAGATGATCACTAGGAGGATTCTAGTTTCTCGTGGACTTACTACGCCATATGTGGCGATGCCTTGGGAGCAGACTGCCCCTCAGGGTATTAGGTGGTCGTCTCAGTTCTCGGTCTACGATCCTCAGTACTGGTCCACTTCGTGGACACCTTACATTGAGGACGCTATAGACGCAACAGCTCAGGTGCAGGAGGATGAGGATGAGGAGGATGATGGCGGTGCTACCATGGAGACAGGGACGGACACAGCGGGTCCTAGTGTACCAGTTGTCGATCTGGACAACGAGGAGACTGAGGAGGAGGCAGCTGCACCACCATCACGTCCTGCCAGGCGCAGAGTCCGCAGACAGCGGGATCCCGTAGCTCACATTACGAATAAACGAGCTGACGGATCAGATGATCGACTCTTACGCCGCTCTATCCTTGGACATGTTGGAGATGAGGGAGAGCCAGCACTACCAGCGCTGGATGTTGGAGATACAGTTCCAGCACACTATGGGCTACCCTTTTGACCCATCCCAGCACCCGTACATGCCATACCATCACCACCACCAGCAGACCAGGACTAGAGCTTGCATGAATTTCTTTTATTTATTTATTATGCAGCTCAACTTATGTCCGGTGAGTACACTTCTTTCAGACTTATTTTGACCCATTGGGACAATGTGTCCCAAGTATGGGGTATTTGGATGTATGATTTGACATTGTGTGTATGCTTGTATGACTCTATTTGGATATTATTGTCTTATCTATGCTTCATGTGTTTATCTGCCATTACATGCATGCATACAGGTTAATTGATTGAAAAAAACGTCAAAAACTGGTTTAAGAAAAAAATTTATGACCTCGACCGAAGTGATTCTGACCAATCGAGGTACAATACCTCGGTTGACTTAGAACATCTCGACCGAGGTGGTTTAACTGAAAAAATTTTCGAAACGATTTTGTGCTTCTTATCTGGATATGACCTCAGTGAAGATTTTGTTTGCAGACTGGTTTTAAAATCTTTATATGTTTGAAAGGTTTTATGATATGTTTAAATTGCTAAATGCTTTGTTTGAAATTTGTGGCATGTTTAATACTTTGTTTTTATCCAAATTATGTTAAATTTGAAGGTTGACACCACATGATGAGTTCTCTCACTCTCTTCCTGGAAAGACCAAGGCAATTCATTCTCTTCTCTTCTTCTTCTTGATCATGCTTAGCCCCTCATATACATATTTGCCTCCCTTTACCTATCCGGGAATTTGGAAGCAAGCAAGTGAAAAGCAAGTGAAGGAAAAGTTGTGATGTTGGATGAAAGTTAGAAAGAAACAAATAGGTTTGGGGAAGTCAATCATGATGATGAGTAACTCGGCACCATTCACATAGCCGGGTGTTTGTGTCTTGCCAAAGTCGGATTGAGCGATATTCTTAACGGGTCATGGTATGTGCATCAAGGGTTTGAGGCATCTCGAGAAATTGATGATTGCTGATCTCCTAGGCTTCGGTTATTGTGCACCTCTGTCCATGTATCCCAAAAAGTAAAAAAAGTAAAATAAGCAAAGATTATTGGTGAAAGATGTTGAAGATCAAAGCAAGTGAAGTAAAGATCCTTTTCCCGGATTCTAGCACCACATTTCCTATATACATCCCACCCTCACACGTTTCTTGACTTCTCTTTTGAAAGTCCTTGAGACCTCGAGCTTGTTGATTGACTTGGTGGTTTAAACTGGATTATACATGATTAATTTCGATAATAATGATTTATTATGCATTCTATGATTTTATGCAAAGATGAACAACTTTCTTATATTTATAAAATGTTTTGATCATATTTTGATTTTAAATTCCATGAAGCATTCTCTTAGAGTGATCTACGAGTGGAGCACACCATTAAAATGTTTTGAAATACTTTTCATTGATCTTTATGACTTATAATCCATTATATCCTGTATCTAAGATTTGGAACTTGCTTGGGGACAAGCAAGGGACAAGTATGGGGTATTTTGATAGCATGAATTATAATCTATATTTTGGGACTTACTTAGACGTTTTATCTTCAATAATATGCATGTTTGAATGTATATTATGTGATTATATTGTCATTTCATCTACCTTTACGGGAATCAAGGTCTACACCAAGTTTCGTTGTAATCGTAGGTAAAATGGCACGTTTTGCATCAAAATGGAGCTAAGGAGCAAGGGAGTCATTGGAACTACATTCAGGAGCTTAAAGAGGAGCTCAGGAAGCTTGGAATTAACAAAGAAGATTTACTTTGGACCAGATTTAAGAGATTTCACCTTCAGCTGAGAATCACCTCGGTTTACCACAGAGTCACCTCGACCGAGGCGATCTAGAGGAGCGCCCCGACCGAGACGAACACCCTGGACGCGGCGAGATATATTCTATTTGGCTGAGATCTTTTATTTTTGGAAAGAGAGATCTTATATTTTTGGGCTGGATTTCTGGAAGGAAGATCATATATTTTGGAGATCTATTTTAGAGATATGGATATATTTTATTAGGAAATTATCTTTTTAAGATATTATTATCTTTGGAAGATAATTCTCCTATATAAAGGGCTGGATTTTCCACAAATTCAGCAACCCGCTACCATCGCAACACTTGGAGATTGAAAAAGTTGCAGTTAGGAAGGATTTTTGGAAGGTTGAAGGAAGATTGAAGGAAAGAAGTTCATAGCTTGTGATAGCTTTTTAAGGGGATTTGTAAGACTTTCTTAGATTCCCTTTTGTTTGATTGTCTTGTTGGATTTGTGATCCAAGGAACGCTGATTTGTTTATTTGATTCAGTTATTGAAGCCTTGTTCTTAAGGTTTTTGTGTTCAATTATTCATTCTCTTCCCATATATTTGATTATAGTGGCTAATTTCCTTGTGCGATTCTAGGGTGATTGGCTGAAAGTTGTGGGAAAGACGATGATAGAATAATCTTAAATCCCAGTAGGACCCTGAAAGCTCGAGTCTTTATCCTTAACCTTAGAACATCTCGTTCAGTCGATGAACATCTCGGACTGGGTGGAACTTGACTGACCGAGGTGACTTTTCTGATCCGAAACTGAGAGTTAAGTGTTAGAGTTTGCCAAATCCTATTCTTATTACACCTTTCCTAGTTCAATGCAAGCTTAGGATGAGACTTACCCGGTAATTCCTTTGTTTGTTTACCCATGATCATAAGTGTAGGTAATAAAGGTTTATACTTTATTGGGGTTTGAGTGTGCCTTCATTCCATCTTTGTGAGTTAGCCTGAGACTTACCCGGTAAAGGTTGATTCTATTCCCTTAGTTGGTGTGTTGGTTTGAGACTATAATTCCTTTCCTTAGTACCTTGAGACTTACCCGGTGATAGGTTCTTTGGCTTGGGATTGTGAATAGTGAGACTTACCCGGTGATCTATTCCACTTTAGAAACACCTTCCCTTTGCAAAATCTTAGCTTTGTCCGCTTATCTTGAGATCTTGAGTTGGAACCACAACTAGATGCTTTAATTCCTAGAATTTGCATATTTCCTTTAATGGACCTTATTATCATCTTTGATTGTTTTGATCGCTTTTGTGGTTAGTTGTAATATTGACTACTCATATTGGTTTTGTTTCACCTAAGTCCCTGTGATCGACCCCCAGAATTCTTGCTTTTACTATAATTGATCCGTATACTGCGGGTTCGCATCCTTGTTTTAAGCATACTTCTTGGGTTGTAAATTTAAAGCTTGCACACACCATTTGGAGCGAACACCCTTCTCATGTAATTAACATCCTCCTCTTTGGAAGCCAAATTGGCTTGCACTTGCACTTGAGGACTTGCTTGATTCTCTAAGGTTGTAGCACACAACTCCCTCAAAGACTTAAGCTCATTGTTGATTGCATCGAGTTTGTAGTTGCTCATGGTGACTTCACTCACTTCATATACCCCCGGTTTCCTCCCATCACTCTTCCTATGGGAGTACTTCTCTATCACCAAGGCTTGCTTCTCTACAAACTCCCAAGCCTCATCCACATTCTTCTCCATGAATGTTCCTCCGGAAAGCGATTGGAGCTTGAATTAACTATCCTCATCAAGCCCCTTGAAATAAATCTCCAAAAGCTCTATCTTCAGTATCCCATGGTGTGGACAATATAGGAGGAAGTCCTTGAACCTCTCCCAAGATTTGAATAGGCTCTCTCTATCCTTCATCACAAAGGCTTTGATCTTCCCTCTTAGCTCGGTTGTCTTGGAAGGTGGGAAGAACTTTGCCAAGAACTCGGTTGTCATCTCCTCCCAAGTACTCACACGTCCTAGTGGAATGGATTGGTACCAAGCCAAAGCTTTATCCTTAAGAGAGAAGGAAAAAGCCCTAAGCTTGTGGTTATTGTTCTCCAATCTAGGCGGCCTTAGAGTCTCCATCAAGATCTCTTAATTCATCAAGTGTTGATGGGGAGACTCTCCTTCCATCCCTCCAAATTGATCGTGCCGGATCATTTGTAGCACTTGAGGGCGGAGCTCATAATCATGGGCTGCAGGATCTCCTAAGTTTACACCCAGATGGTGCACTCTTTGGGCTGGATCCATACATTGCCCTAACGTTTGTGGCTCCTCAATGATGATCGGCTCAAACCGAACATTAACCGTCGGCTGCGTTGGTGGTGGTGGTGGAGGTTGTTGACGATTAAGCTCCCTTTGCGCAAGAGCTTGCCTAATCTCTTCAATTTCCCTCCTAGTTGCTTCTTGCCTCTCATTGGCAAGTCTCCTCTCATTTTCCAAGGCTTCATCCCTTAGCCTAAGTTTCTCTAAGGCTTCATTAAACTCAGCTTGAAGATCTCTTTCGGCCATCTCCTTCTTCTTCTTAATGCTCTTGGATCTAGTCTTAAGGGTTTTTTCCGGTTCGGGATCGAATGGAGCTAAATCCTTGCCACGAGATCTTCGCATGCACCTAAAGAGTAAGAGATGTCCTGAAAATTCAAAGACACAAACCAAACAAGATCAAAAGCAACAAGAAAGACCTACACTATAAACAATCACAAACAATGATTCAATCTAGACCTAGTCCCCGGCAACGGCGCCAAAAACTTGTTACGCTAAGAATGTGTAGCACAAAAGTCTTAAATTTATAACTCGATATATTTTCCTAACTCGTAGCGAACCCACAATGTATGGGTCGTTTTGTAGCAAGGATAGTATTCCGAGGTCGAACACAAAGACTAAGGTGAAATTGAATCAAATAAGTGATTATGGATAGTGCAAATCTAGTCTAAGAAAAGAGAAAGAAATAAAGAAATGAAAATCATGATATTTTTGGGTTTGGTTTTTTGGTGATCAAGCAAGGATCACAAATGATGCAAGATTATAAAACAAACTAACAAATCCAGCTAGCAACGCAAATAAGCACACAAACACAAGATATGTGATCAAAGAGAGAAAAGCGGTTTCTAGGGGTTAGGAATTCCGGTTATGGCAATGGACTCAAGCTTCTAATCAATCTTGGACTAGCTATGGTATGTTGGGAAAGGGTGTTTCTCAAATGGGATCAATCACCGGGTAGGTCTCATGGTCCACTAATCCCGCACCTAAGGTCCTATCACCGGGTAGTCTCTAGGAGCCTAAGGTTGGGAATTCTACACAAACCGGATTGTTATCTAGGGATCTAACCTCTCCTCACTGGGTAAGTCTCGGGAAGGCAAGTCCTAAACATCAATCCTAGCACACTCAGTCCAATAGCGGCTTGTGAGGCTCACTACTGCCTAGAGTTCATCATCTTCGGTATCTAAGATCAAGAATTACCGGAAAGGTCTCTTCCCTCACTTAATTTACTAGCATTAGGTCACCCTAGGCTAGATTATGCTTAAAAAATACTAGGATTTCAACAATCTAACATCCTAACATTCAGATTTATCAATACAAGCACAACAGAGAAAACCACGGGCCGATAATCCAGAACCACGGCCGTGGTTAGGCAAGAACAAACCGTGGTTTGTAACAGAGGGTAAGTTCGAGCAGGCAAATCATCCAAGGATACATTTAAGTCTATTCTATCATATTCCAAGCCATAACCATCATTCCGTTACCCTAGACTCACTACTATTTAGCCAACAACAAGCATTTTAACATTCAAACTCAACAAGCAAACATTCATGGCTTCCATAGCAAGAAAATGAAATGAAAGAAAAGAGAAACAAGTAAACACAAGTAAACAAAGCTTAATATATGTTTAAGAAAGACTTACAACCCTTCAAAAGAAGATCCAAATCGTTCCTTACAAATCCTTGCAAATGTCTTCAACAAGCTCACTCAAAAACCACTCAAAAGCTATGAAAACTCTAAAACTAGTGTTGTTTTTCTTCTTCTCCAAATGAGAGTGTTTTTGCTTCCTTCCAAGAGTAGCCTCCAATGGAATGATGTGTAATGAGAGAGAGTGGGAGAGACTCCTAGCAACTGTAACACCCCAAATTCTGAGAACTCGGGGAGCTACTGGTTAGGACCTCACAATGGGTCCCGACCATAGTTTGACAACAATTTTACTTGGATCTTACAACAAGGCACAAAAGTATTTAAAACATTTGAAAACTGTAAACAATATATAAATGGAGAATATGTATCAGCCTTACAAGAAAAGATACTAAAACGACGCATATGAAGAACAGAAGACATCCCCGTCACCAACTAAATGAGTACGTGGACCCGGCTGACCATTTCCTCCGGATCTCTCTACAACTGTCTTAACCTGCAAGACATCTATAAGCGGTATAAAACCGTTAGCTAACATTCTATGCATAAGTATAAAGGTAAAAGTACAAACACACAACCTACACAATCAACATGCAACACTCAATCCTTTTATTATCTTTAATTAGGTGATAGGTTATTACTAATGATACTTATTTTGTGACACGAGGGATTCCCAAACCTCTCCCCTGTCCACGTTTACCAACGCGGAATGGTACTAATGCATCTGACCGTCTACCTGACTGGGCTGGTCGCAGGGAACCTCCTAGACTCTCGCAAGAGCTAGGCAGATGATGTCACGGCCCGTTATTATACACTTGGGTCAATTACGTAAATAATAAAGTCGGCCTAAACCGGTTTCGTTATTTATTATAACTAACAAACACCACTCATACACATTACACTCATACAAGAAGCCAGCTAAGTAAGTCCGTGGACTTACCTGAATCAAATCTCGACTCTCTTAATCACAACTCAATCTGTAACTGTATAACTCGGTTGCCTGTCAAAGGAGGCAAGTGTGTCAGCACACTTTCTAGGTAATTAGAAGTCTAAGACTTCTAAGGTAGTAGATCCTATTAGAACAGAATTTAATACAATACCAATTTATGGTAAAATGACTATTATACCCTTGATCCCGAAACTTTCATAAATTCCATAATTCATGTCTAAACTCTTATTTGAGACTAAAGAGTCATATTCTAACTCCTAAAGATGAGGTTGGTTACAAACTGGCAATTTACCCATTTTCCTATTTTCGGGAAGATCGTTAAGGTCCAACTTCGGCTTCAAATATAAAATTCGAATAATCTTATAAAAATTCCGAAATAATTCCCTAGATCATCTATGATATCTCATCTACTCCTAGGAGCAAGAATTTCTTAAAACTGTTCAACTATCACTTCTATAAGAATTTCCAAAGTTGGTTACAACACTTGAAATTTTCTATACTTAGCCAAAATCTGAGTATATTTTCTAATTGTACAACAAGTCCATTTTGAGCCTCTATAACTCTAAGTACCATCGTTGGATTCCTCCCAACTTTTGACATATTAACCTATGCATGACACTAAACAACATCCCAAAAACTGAACGGTGGATCCTATCTCTAAGGCATCGAAAAACATGCTCCAACTTGACTGATCAACACAGTTTATGGAATTTCAGGAAACACTTAATAAAACAACACACTGTCTTAACTTTGAAAAATCATAACTCCTAAACCGCTCGCTGGATTTATCCCAAATTTTGATATGTTCTACTATAAAATCTTATCTATAATATATCCAAAATTAAGCAGCAAAGGAGATCAAAAACTTATTTAAAACCATCTCACAAAACTGCATCACATGCTGTTTTTCTCAACATTCAACACACTTATAAAAACTGCATGAGAAGTCAACTTTGCAACATCATAACTCTCAAACCGTAACTCCGATTCTTCCCAAATTTTAGTATGATCTACTGTGTACTACTAACTACAACATATCCAAAATTCAGCAGCAACGGAGGAGTATAACTTACTCAAATCTTGACCCGAAGTTGACTGCTTTTCACTTCCGAAAACTCAGAAAACGCCTCAGCTCTTCAAGCTATCTTCCGAGGCTGTTAGGGACGGATTGATGACACAAAGGGTGCTCACATCAGCATATATATATGTTAAGGATTGATCAAAGAGAAGGAAACGTGGATGACTGTACATAGACGTTTGCACATAATGAAACTCTCACACTAGGTCCTGTGTTCGACTAAGGAGATTGGTGAGGGGGACATAGGCTTACCCGAACAAAGAAGATCAGGCTTGCGGTGTGTCAACGATGTAGGCCTTCCCGTTGATGCGTGTCTCTGCAGGTTGATGGTGTCCGGCTTGAACTCCAAGGTTGGCTCTACGTCTGTTGACTGTCCTCATCCGACGCAAGGCAGCGGTTCTAGGAGCGGGAGAAAGGGGTTCAGGCAAGAGGAACTGATGGTATCTGAATGTGTAAAAGAGGGGAGAAAGTTCATGTGTTCATCCTGGCTGGCGCAAGCAAGGAAAGGTTGAAGGGAGGTGTGGCTAGCGGTACGGTTGAAGATATGGGTGCTGCTTCTTACGGTAAAGAGGAGGACGAGGCAAGGAGGTGGCGCCGTGTGGGTTGTTAGAGGCAATGGCTAGGGTTCCGGATGCACAGAAGGGTTTTGGCATGGGGAGGAGATAGATCAGCGTGAAAGATGGCTGAATGTAACGTCTCCTGCAATGTGAACGGTTGTTTAAGGAAGGTGTGTACAATATCCTTGACAAGCTGCACCTGGATGTGAAAAGGTAGGAAGGAGGAGGCTGCAAATTTGGGTTGTAGAAGGAAGGAGATCTCCCTGATCTGGCGGGTATGGGAGGTTGTTCTTCCACGCTGGGTTGGCCCGTCCGAGAGGTGGATATGATGCTGGGTTGGCTGAGGGCAAGAGTAGGCCTGAGTCTAAGTAAGGATTGGAAAACATGGAGAGGTGGGCTGAAAACATAGGCAAAAGGTTGGCCTGAAGCAAGGTAGGAAGGAATGGGCTGAGGTTGTCAAGACTTGTCAAAAACTCGTCATGGCTTTGTCAGGCCCATGCATGACTTCGTCATAGAGTTGTCGGGCTTCGTCATGACCTCGTCTCAGCTCTGTCATGGTCTCGTCACAGCTTTGTCACAGTCTCGTCTCAGCCTTGTCATGATCTCGTCTAAAGTCGTCGTTGAGGGTTAATTATAAGAATTAGGGTTTGATATAATTCTATCATTTTATGTGAATTAAATTCTACATAAAATGATAAAAATTATAGGAATTAGGGTTTGATATAATTCTATCATTTTATGTGAATTAAATTCTACATAAAATGATAAAATTTGTGAAGAAAGAAATACTAGATAGACTGGGAACCATCAACGGCTCGAAGTCCGAATTGATTCGGAATTAAACGGAATAAAAAATTCCGGATATTACAGCAACAGCCTGCAGGACCACTTATATTCTCCACCAAGAGCAAGAGTCGGTTATGGAGATCGTGGGACAGCTGTCACAGTTGTCCAGAGAGAACCACAGCCAAAATTACGGGCGTGGAATCTGGGTGTGGGCCGTGGTTTTGCATAGACAGCTCTCTTTTGATCGTTAAGCCATGAGTTGGTGCAAGGCATGCACCAACAAGGTCCTATGTGTTCTCCTTTGCTCCTAGCTTGCTTCTCAATGATACCGGAGGTGTGTCATCATGAGGAATGATCCTCGAATGTATCAATTAAGCTCCAAAAGTTCCCCAAAATACCTACAAAACCGACAATAGTTCGTGTAGACGTCTATCTCGACAATATGAATGAATTAAGCGTAAACGTCATGAACTAATGCCAAACCATGCATGAATAACGGGAAAAACTATCTAAATGAATGCCTAAACTAACGTCATAAATCGTGTTATCAGTAGTCAACATAAGGCTCTGATACGTACTCTGTAACATCCCAAATCCGTGGGACTCGGGATGTCACATTGGGCTAGGATCTCACAATGAATCTTGACCCTAGCATGACAACAAGTTCACTAGATCTTACAACAAGGAACAAATAGATTAAAACCAAAACACAAAATTGTATAAGATATATATCGAGAAGGTTTACAACATCACAACCGAGGACAAATAGCAACCATAAACATACAAGTAAAAAACATCCCATATCCCACGAACAACCTAGTGTACAGGAGCCCTCGGCTGATCACCCATCTGGCTCACTCTGCAGACCTCCTAACCTGCATATCAACTACAACACGGTATAAACCGTTAGCTAACAGAAATGAATAAGAATAAAGTAATAGCACATACACAAACCAACACATCACAATATGCAATGCCACAAACACAACCGTTTATTATCTTTACTTAAGTTATTCCATTACTATTTCAACTTATTTTGTGACACGAGGAACTAAAGATCCCCGGCTCTTCCCCCCATAAAGCACAGGGTTTTGCATTGGGGTGGATTTACCACCTGCCCCCTGTACTACTAAGCTTCCGAGCACTTCCTCCACTCTCAACAAGCTTTGGCAAGTGGTCACGACCCGTTATAATACACTTGGGCCTTTTAAGGTAATAAAGTGGTCATCCTAGTCCGGTTTAGGTTATAAATGCAACAATCATATGAACACACAAACATTACACACATTCAAATCCACAACTGCACGCTAAGTAAGTCCTATGGACTTACCTGAAATACTCGTAACCCGTACCACGTCACAGCTTCCCCTTGGAGAAATAATCAACGCCTGCATAAGCAAGGCATACACACTACTCAGACATATACCCAATAAGGATGGTATCTAAGTAAGTCCTACAGAATTACCTCAACCTCGTATAATCTCAACCACGATCATCCTCCAATCCTGAGAGGGACACTGCCTAATAACAAGGCATAAAAGGATATCAATCTCCTATTCATCAAAGAGGTCACACCTAGACCCAAAGGGATCCATAAGGATCATATACATCCTATAACTCTCACTCGATATCCTAAATCCTCAAAGCCGTACAAGGCATACCATGATCATAACATCATCATCACACTCTCATCTACACCTAGCATGATGCTACACACTCACACTAGGAAAGGAAGGGACTATGTCATCCTTAGGCAAGCCCGGAAACAAGACACACCTGTGTGACAAGAACAAAACAAGGCTGGAATGCAGGGAGGCACAGGGGAGGCGGCTCCACACGCGGGGGCGGTGGCACATCAGGCGTAGGGGCGGTCCTGAGGTGGCGCAGGGGCGGCTGGACAGCAGGGCTTCGTCTTCGACTTCTCTTTGATCCTTCACTTGCCTCTCTTCACTTCTTCAGCATCCAACAGCCCAAACATACATACATACACATATATACATTAGCATAAGCCTAGGAGCTCAACACAATACTCAACTTTTGGAATCCTAAATTAAGAAGGAAGAAAAGAAGATAGGAAGAAAGAAAGGAGATGAAGAAGAAGATCTTACCAAGCTGAAACCTAATAGAGGAAGAACTTTACACCACAACCATAGTTGGCTCTCTCAACAGCACAACAACATCATCTCATCATCCACAAAGCTCAAAACCACTCCAAAACTCTTACAAGATCAAGGAAATCAAGAAGAAGATCAAAAGGAAGAGAAGAAGAGAAGAAGAGCATAGGGGAGAAGATACAGTTGGAGAGAGAATGAGGAAACCCTCATCTAGAAGAAGAAGAAGAAGAAGAAGAAGAAGAAGAAGAGGCACGAGTCAACGAGTCAACGAAGACGGCTGCAGCACACCACAAAACCGCAAGGGCGGTTCAGGCAGAATCCATCACAACTCAACACTCTCTCAGCACCTCAAAGACTGAGGCTCTTACATTGGTTGTAAGTTCTCTATTTGAAGTTTAATCCCATAAGTATTTGTGTTGATTATTTTGTGCTTAACTTCTTGATTGAATCTCACCTTATTATCTTGTTTAATCATAGATATTTCAGTCTTATCCAAATTGCAAAGAACATACATAAGCGGGTTGTGAGTGTTCTTCTTGAGTGGGATTTGACCATATGTATGTAGTAACGGGTTGTTTATATTGCATGTGTCTCACTAATCTTTAGTTTATTGGTTTGTTTTAATAAATCTTGTAGGTTTACAAATTAATTTAACAATAAGGAATATCGGGTCTAGTAGAACTGATATTTATATGATCGGGATGAGGATAAACAGTGAGAGAAACTTCAAGGAAACTAGGATCAACCACATCTTCTGTTAAAGTGAATAAATGTTGAGTGCAACGTTTTTTATCCAAATTCCCAAATAAACTTCTATTTGCTAAATCTTTTACATATTTTATCACTGTCACTTTCGGATATCAACCCCCTAGTTACTATTTGATAACTTGATCTACACATTAATCTGATAATTTGGTGTTCCTTGGGTACGACCCTTACTTGCTTGATATTCTTTGTTTAGTAAGTACGTTTAGGATACACATTTGGATAGGCACCCAAAGACTTTATGTTTGTCAAACATCAAATAAATAAATAAATAAAATGATCCCAAAGACGTCCTTTTCTTTGAATGCAAAGAAAATTGTCACTTCACAAGAAATTACCCTATTAAGGAGACTAGTGAGGAGACAAAAGGAAAGGAACAAGATTTTCTAACATCTTGGGAGAAGATTCAAAAGGTGAATTGGAATCAAAAGTCCTTACCAAGGACTTCTGTCTCACGGTACATCTAAATAATGTAGAATTTGAGGTAAGTGATAAAGTCTTTTTAAAATATTTGCATAACTATAATAAAGAAAGTCTCATTAAACTTATTGAGAGAACTTTTTTGAAAATTACATTATTCAAGAACAAGATGAGAATAGTTCTGAATATATCACTAACTTGACTCTAGAAAATAAGGATATGACTAACAAGTCGGGTCCCTCGAGCATACATTAACATGTTATATCCTTTGTGACCTTAGATTGTGAAAAGTGTGATAATGAGGAAGAGAACTAAATATGTTAGGATGTGTATAGGATATTTGTTTAAAATGCTCTCTTTGAGGTCACAAGGGAAAAGGTCAAACTTTTGGAGAAACTAGAAGACCCAAGTAGACTAGATAATGGATCATTTATGATGGAACGTCAATAAGATAAAGATATTTGGGCTCTTAGTTCTAAGATTAAGGATTTAGTCGCCTCCACAATTAGATAGGAAAGAAGGACTATACGGATAAATTTATTTAAGAAATCCCGGTTTAGGCTATATTGGTGAGGGGGACGTCTAGAGAGTCTAGTCCCAATACAAAGCATGTCAATGATTCACGTGTTAGGGTGATTTAAGACCTTACCAAGAAGAGTGTTTATCTTGAGGAAAGTTGCTCAACCACCTCGTAAAATAGTTTAGAAACCAAAGAAGAATTCTTGAGGAGTTTTATTTGGCTATATGGTGCAAAAAGATCCGGGAACCAGGATGTCTAAAACTCAAAATGGATTATCTTCTTACAAGCCGGATTTCTTCACTCTTGCTCAATACATGTTACTTATCTTCTTTTCACCACTTTTGTACTTTGTAAACTTGATTCCTCTTCCTCTTTTTGCTAGATGCAAGTGGTACACAATTGTTTTTCTTGATTTGACTTTGTTCTTCTTCACTTTAAGCATTTACACCATAAGGACCTTTTATATGTTTATGTTCTTTACTACACACAACCTCATACTTGAATTTTGCTTTCTTCCTCCGTTGCATAGTATCACATCCTAATTCCCATATGAGTCCAATGAGGCTAAACATGGATAGGGATAATTTTGTGGAGCAACAAAGAAAGGTCGATACAAGCCAAAATGGGCTAATAAGATGGAAAATTATGCACAGGATAGTAAGGGAATAACAAGCTTAACAAAGAAATGTATCAATCATTTTCATAAGTGCAAAAGAAAGAACACGTATGCAAATTTAAAAGAGAGTCAATCGTAAGTTACGTTCTAGATAATCGAACCATATAGGAGACCTTTAATAAAAAAGAAGTCACAATACAATGTCATAAAAAAGTTTGTAATCGTTAAACCCAATACTTAACGACATAGACAAAGAAAGAATTCAAGATTTCAAGCATCCTCAACCGGTAAAGAGTCAAAAGGAGATAAATCATATTTCTGAAAAACAAGATAACACAAAAAATAGAATATGCATGTTGATAGGATATGAGCGAGATCGAGCAACATCGAGCATAGGGATCGAGCGGCCATAATGTTGTCGAGCAAACTACTCTTGTAATAGGTAGGAGAGAAGATGTAGAAAATAAAAACATGAATACTGAAGAAGTTTTCGGCGCTCGGTCGAGCGACTACTAATACATTTGAGTGACCCGAGACTAAAAAGACGAGGGAAAGATCTTTAAAAATAAAAAAAATAATTTTTTGAAAAAGAAGGGGGGATTTGAAAAACATTCGAAAAACCATTTGTTCACCACCCTATACTTAAATCTTGCATTGTCGTCAATGTAAGTAAAATTAAAGATTAAAGTAAAGAGAAACTCACAAAATGGTGTAGGGTTGCCTCCCTATTAGCGCTTCTTTAAGGTCTTTTAGCTGGACCTGATTTGCTCAGTTTGAAGGTAGGTCCCTAATCATAACCCTATCAAGAAGTGCTTTGCCGCATCGTCTCCCTACTTTCTTGAGTGCTTTGAAGTTTTGTTTGAAAGTGGTGCCAAAGACGGAGGGGCTCCCTTTGAAAGACATTATCGTATCATCAATTAGGTTAGTAAGGAATTCCACCATATTTCTTTGGGAAGCAACGACGATCTCATAGGCTTCCCTCCCCATTATCTCAAACTTGGTTATCTCATCCCGAATGATCCGGATTCGTGCCTGGATCAATGGCTTGATTATATTTCTCGAGCACAATGTGCCGTATTCTTTCCCATATAACAGATTATGCTTGTATTTGTGCTAATTGTTGACAAAGACCAATCAAAATCCGACCTCCCTTAGATGGTTGAAAAGCATAATCTTTGGTGCAGGTACCGTTGGAGGAGGATGACTGGAAGGAATTTTCGGCTTATGGATCAATGGCTTGATGTCCATTTCTAGTGTAGCAACAATAACTTGCACAATATCCATTGAGAAGTCTTTGTAGATTCAAAAATCTCAATGGGGCTTCCAACAGATCCCTCGTTCCAAGATGCATCCATCTCAGTCCTAAAGTTACTTGCAAATTCTTCACATGTTGAACGGATTACGCAATTGAACTTTCTCTCGGTCAGTCTAGTTCTAACCATGTCTAAAAAAACTCTTGATATCTGAAAAATCTAAAAAACAATACAACGAAAAGGAAGAAAAAAAGGGGAAATAGGCTAATCTTCCCAAAACGTGGGTTTAGTAACCAAATGTGTAAAGCAAAACAAGGATGTAATCAATAAAAGGAAACTAGGCTAATCCTCCCAAAATGATGCTCACAAGCATAGTAGAATGCATGAATCAATCGATGAAAGGGAAATAATCAATGAAAAACAAGTGTTATCTCAAGATACAATTTAAATCAAAAGCATTGTCACCATACAAATGATATCAAGTCTAGACACAAATGAAATCATACAAACAACATAAAGCATTACAAGACATAACTTAATTTAGATGGAATCACATAACTAAGCAACAAGCTAGGTATGATAAGCAATCAATGCTAAGCAATACTATATCCAAGTATTACTACTTGAAAATCAACTATTTTGTCACCATATAGAAGAAATCAAGTTAAGTTCTTAAAACATCATATAAATCTAGACAAAGCACAACTAAATATGAACCATCTTGAGAAAGATAGCAAAGTACATCAAAGCATGGCATGTATCATCTTAATTCTTAAACATTCTACTTGAACATGATAAATATTGTCAATATATGAAACATGTCAAGTCTTAAGTACAAATGAAAGCAAGTAAGGTAACACAAGACATCAATGGAGTATCATATTTGCAATGCATCACAAAACATGCTTCAAGGGATGATAAATACACAATTAGAGCCTCCTACATACCATTCAAAAGAACTCTAACCAAACAACATAAGGGTCTACACAAATGCATGCATCATCTACACATAAACGAGCCGAATTCAAGTAAGATTATTAATCTAGCAATCAATACAACCAAAACATGGAGAAGTCTCATTGTGTGTAAGAAAAGCCTAGATATGCACATCTAAACCACTTTATAATGTAAGATATCACCGAGCATGACGATATATCATCTAGGTCTAGGAAATACCCATATTGTCTCACAATCATACATAAAAAAAACTTTCATATCATATTATCATGAATCTATACTAAACAAAGGAAGCAAGGAATGGTTTGGGATTTTATCCCAAACCTAGATATGGTCTAGCCTAACATATCAAAAATGGAAGCAATAATCATTCAAAATAGACATGGTTACAAAGATCTAAAAAAAGGTATGAGCAAATGATGTTAAAGAACCAAATTTTACACAACCAATGATCATATATATATATATAGAGAGAGAGGGGTTTAGGAATGGTACCAACACTAGAAATGAGAATTGGCCAAAATAATAACTACATAAGTAGTTGGTGAACTTGGTCAAAGAACAAATAATAAAGGGCCGAATTTTGGGTCACCTCGGCCGAGGTGCTTGACTAAGGGACAATTCTTGAAGTTTGGCCATTTTTGAAGGTCTTTCTTGAGGATTCCGCTCTAGATGTAAACTAAATAGTTTTAGCCTTTCGAAATACCTTTTCAACAGTTACTTTTGGGTCTTCTAGTTCGTTTCTAGGCCTCCTATAGCTATGCTACACTAAAACTATGCAAAAGTGACCTCTAAATTTTCTTGTGTTCACAAGTCCTCATTATTGGGTTCATGGTTCTTCTTGAGAACTTCCAAGTGCTCATGGAGTAGAGGTGGTTTTATGATATTTTCAATACTTGTCATGGATTTTTGACTTGAATGATCCTTTTTGCTCGTTTTTTTGGGTCAAATCATCTATAATCATACAAAGAAGGAGGTAGACATCTATTTGGCAATTAATTAAGCATAAAAACTATGAGTGAATGTATATTCCTATTCAAAACAAAGACAAAACAACATAAAAGACATCTAAATATATAGCACTAAAACGTGTTATCACATACCTTAAATAGATTGCAAATATTTATTATTGATCAAGAATAGAGACCGGTGGAGCGACCTTAAGCCCATCGAGCGTTCTCAGGGAATAAATGTGGCAAAAAAAAACTTATTTATAGGGTTGGGAGATAGTCTGGAAACCCTAGATCTCCTTATCTTATCTTCAAACAAGATAAGATCAATTATAAAAGATAACAAATCCAAAAGGACGGGTCAGCAATCTAGCCCAACTAAACAAGAAATGGGAAAGAAAATAAGATGTCGGAGCAAGAAGGCGAGTGGGTCGTCGATCGAGCGACCTCTTGGGCCTAATGTAACAGTCAAAAATCAAAGATGACCTAATCGAGAATTTTAAGGAATTAAGGGCCCGTTTGGTTTCAACTCCGAAATCGGAAACGGAATGGAAACGAATCTAGTCCATATGTATACCATTATTCATGAAAGTTTGTGGAATTATTCCTTGTGGTTTAAAGGAATTGGAGTAGAATTTGATTACTTTTGATACCCTATAGGGTAACAAAATGTGAGGGAGCAAGTGCATTTTGCATTAATCCCAAGGAATGATTCCACAAAACTTCATGAATAAGGATATACATATGGACTAAATTCGTTTCCATTCCGTTTCCGTTTCCGGAGTTTGAACCAAACGGGCCCTAAATCCGTTTTAACACGAGATACCTCTTGAGGTAACCTGCTCCTAGATGATATTACACCCCGGTGTTATTTAGAGCATTTTGGAGCTTCAATTAATAAAAATGCAGTTGAGAGAAATGATTAGGACATCGAACATGTCCTAGATATGAAAAAACATGGAAAGGCAAAACTGCCAAAAGAGTCGCTATTTCGTTTCTTAGCGGCTAAGAAAGACGGCTTAGGAATATGCGTTTTTCGAGACAATTGCGGAATAATTATCCATACAATATTCCAGTTTTATTATTCCAATTTCGAGAAGTTTGAAGAAGGGGGCTTAAACCGCTTTCGGATCGGTGAAAGGGTAACTATCGACTCCGCTAAAGGATAATTAGCGACTTCGTTATAAATAGCGGAAATGTCGTTTATTAATTCATTTTCTTTCACGTTTCCTCGTAAAAGTCCTGATTTCTCTCAACCTTCAAACTCAGATCTACTCTTCGTTTCTAATCCGATTTCAAATCCGTTTGAGTTTTTGGATTCCTCTCTTCATTCTCTATATTTTGGTACCGAGTTTCTACATTTCCGAGCAAAGGAAGGTCTTGTCGAGCATATGTGATACTATGGAGGTTCCGTCGCTCAGATTCCGGTGAATTTGATGGTGTCCGAGCGTAGCCTGCGTCGTTGTGATTCCGAATCTTCTTTCGGATCGTCAATCGGGTTAGTAATGAATAAGTTATGAATTTATTCGTTTTTCGTATTGCGATTTGGCCTAAATTGACCTTAGGCTTGCCAAAATGGATAATTGGAAATTCCATTATGCTCGTTGCATTATTCTGGTGATTATGGGTTGTTTGTTTATTGAGATTTGATGACAGGTGGGTTCGGAAATTGTCTGCGGGCAAAATGTTATTCTGGCAAAATTTAATTAATTAACTGAAGGTTAATTAATTAAATTGGGATTATAGATGGGATATAAGTTAATCAATTTCAAAGGAATGAATATAACTGGTGTTTGAACCGAGGAGTTTAATACGAGGAATATGATATTCTCAGCAGGTGTTGTTGAAGGTTTTGGTTAACTATAGCTTAGTTCTTTGTGAGCGTATTCAAGCACGATAAAGGAGGATAGTCCGAGTGGGAAACGGACTCAATAGTTGGTTTACTAGGTTTTATTGTTCTTACCTACGAGGTAAGTGTATATGAATTACACTTGCTTAATATATGTTATGTATTTAATATGCCATGATTTTATGCATGCTTGAGTGTATATATCTATTTGTTATGGATGATGATGATGATGATGATGATGATGATGATGATGATGATGATGATGATGATGATGATGATGATGATGATGATGATGATGATGATGATGATGATGATGATGATGATGATGATGATGATGATGATGATGATGATGATGATGATGATGATGATGATGATGATGATGATGATGATGATGATGATGATGATGATGATGATGATGATGATGATGATGATGATGATGATGATGATGATGATGATGATGATGATGATGATGATGATGATGATGATGATGATGATGATGATGATGATGATGATGATGATGATGATGATGATGATGATGATGATGATGATGATGATGATGAAGAAGAAAACATGAAACTGAGTTATGTTATGAAAGTGATAATATAGGATGGTAATTGATTAATTAGCCCAACTGGGTCCCGCACGGGTTTTTGGGGGACAAGGTCGCTACGTGATCTACAAGGGGCCTCAGAGGTCGCTACCTGATCTATAGGGGGCCTCAAGAGGATAAAAATAGTCCAAGATCGCAACCTGATCTACAGGGGGTCTTAGTACAAGATGGCCGAGGTCGCTACCTGATCTACAGGGGGCCTAGGACGCTATCGGATTGGCCAACCGAAAGAAGAAGAAAAAGAAAGAAAAGAAATACGAAAGCACATGAGAAAATATATCGTACGATCAGTTGGGACTAGTTAGTTAATTATCACCTATGCATCGATGCAATCGAGTCTAGCATGTTATATGTTATGTTATGATTATTTATATGTGATGGTATGATATGAGATGTGTATATGAGGTGATATGTTTATATGTGGTATGATAACATGCTTGAATGCGTATATGTTAATGTATTTTGTATGTAATGTGAATGTGGATATGTATGTGTGCTTTGGAATGTGAGAACGGGTATAGTGTGTCCTTTGGGGACGGGATACTAATTACTTATATATATTGGGGGAGTGCGATTTGTATACCCTTATTGAGTTTGTAGCTCATTGTTGTTATATCCATATTTTTCAGCTACTCAGACTCGGTCTGATCAAGGCAATGACGTTGGACCTAACACTTGGATTTGAGATCATATCAGGTGGGCTGTTATGGGATGCTACCGCCTAGGATTTTTGTGTTTTTTTTAACAGCTGTGTTTTGTTAAACAGGGTTTTATGGCGTATGTTAGCATGTATATATGTTGTGAAGATGGTTGTAAGATAAAGTTTTAAAATTTTACATTTTTCGCTTTCCGCTTATTGCTTTAAACAGGGTTAATTAATTGGTAATCAACTAGAAATGAAATAGGTGTCACACCTAAATTGTGGGCCTGGTCCAAAATTGATCTAGGACATTCCTTGCAACATGGGAGATCATTTCGAGGTCATATGCAAATATGGAGGAAGGAGGTTAAGCGACCTTTATGTCAGTCGAGCACTTCTACACGTTCCCCGATCTTGTACTCCACAAATGCCTAGAATGCCTACAATGATATAAACCAACCAATAGCTCTCCAAAACACTAATATGAAGGAAATAGTCAATATGATATGTTATATATCCCAAAAGAGGTAGAGAATGGAATAGAATGATGATGGAAAAAGATGCTAAAATGAGTGCTATTTGATTTAGACTTTCATACGAATTACAAAGTTGTAGATATTTGAAACACCTTAGAAAGTAGTACTAGTGCGTTTTGCGGATCCAACCTCATCCACGGGAATATTAGTTTTATTATGTGGTGAAAAGTTTTAATGGTAGGCTTAATAGGCATATATTGGATCGAGTCAATACATGCATCTAGCTAAGTTCTCCTTGTAATCGAGGTTTCCATGGAAGAAGACCGAATCAATCACAAACCAAGAGTTAAGAAACCAACTCAAGAATTTCATCAAGGTTATAGAAATATCAGTTTTCGACCATCATCCCTTCATCTTTGGATTTTCATTTGGAATATAAGTTGTAGTTCTTCAAAATACCTTCGAAAGTAGTACTCGTGGATTTTTTTGGTTCAAACCAGAACAACGGGAAATTAAATTATTAAAATGTCAAAAGCTATCGATCAGCCCACCAGTCGACTCGATTGAGACCATTTTTCCAGCATGTGATTGACTTATCTAACCAACAATATTTTGCACGTGATTGAGTAGAGCAACGTCATTGATCGAGTTGGACAAGATCAAATCTTCGCTAGTGGATTCGATTTTGTCTCATCTTTCTTTTCCATATGTTTTTTTGTTTGGTCTATTATTTTGTCCGTCCACTTGAGCATTTTTATATTTTCCTAGTTGGAGAAATATTAGTCTTTCTTTATAAATAAGATTATTCAACTAATAGTTTATTTAGCCAATTTTATTGCAATTCAAATTTGGCAACCTTCATGGACTATAAACGCCAAATTTATCGACTCGATCTCCTCTGTAGGTCGAATTGATCAATGCCCTTTTTCATGATTAATAAAGCATAAATATTTGTAAGTATGTCTTGCTAATTTCTCATTATTTTACGGTAAGGAGAGCCCGACTTTTCATGATGATTTTAGGATGTTTATAATTGTTTGTATCCTTTGATAATATATCTTAATTCATAAGTTATCTTAGTCCAACCATCATTCAATGCAAGATGCGAGAGTTGCGTAAAATAATACCTTAATTTCCTACAAGATGCGTATGAATATTTTCCATCCCAACTAAACTAGAAACTGGAGAGAATATAAGATCTCGGAGCAAGATGGCGAGTGAGTCGTCGATCGAGCGACCTCTTAGGCCTAAGTTGTGGATCTGGTCCATAACTGCTCCAAGACATTACTTGCAACACAGGAGATAATTTTAAGGTTCGATGCAAAAATGGAGGAAGGAGGTCGAGCGACCTTAGTGTCAGTCTATCACTTCTACACGTTCCCCGATGTTCTTCATTTCACTATCGGATCTTAGTTATTTTCATTTTGACCTTGACTTCTTTGACCACATGAAAATCCTTAGTGTGTTGTTCGCTCCAAAACGTGTGTGTATGTGAAAACAAATAGCTTTAAATTTATACCAAGAATAAAAGCAAGAGCGAACCCGCAGTGTACAGATCAATCACAGTAAAGGCAAATATTTCAAGGTTGATCATATGGACTAAGGTGATATCAATATGTGGTAAATCAATGATAGAGAAAATAAATAAAAGAAGAAAAACAATAAAGATGAATGATGCGATAACCGGGAAATGCATATTCTAGAGATCAAAGTATCCAGTTGTGGTTTTCAATTCAAGATTACTAAAGATCTAGGACAAGGTTGTGGTTGCTAAGGAATAGTGTTTCTCCAATGGGAACGATCACGGGGAAGGTCTCTCAAACCACTATCACTAACCAAAGGTCCTATCACCGGGTAAGTCTTAAGGATCTAAGGGAAGGAACAAAAGCACAAACCAACCACTCAGCCTAAGGATCAAGAACTAACCTTTTCTAGGTAAGTCTCAGGCTAGATCACAAAGGCAAGGGTTTGGCACACTCAAACCTAATAAAGGGGTTTGAATCCTTTATTACCTAGAAAACGTCATCTTCGACACTCAAGAAAGGAAATCACCGGGTAGGTCTCTTTCCAAACTCCATGCAAGAAGACCAAATCAATTAAGAACCAAGAGTTAAGAAATCAAGTCAAGAATTTCATCAAGGTTGTAGAAATATCAATTTGACCATCTTCTCTATAGCTTTGAACTTTCATTTGGAATACAAGTTGTAGCGCTTCAAAATACCTTCGAAAGTAGTACTTGTGGGGGTTTTTTATTCTAACCACAACAACGGGAAGGCAACTTTACTAAAATGTCAAAAGGTTGTCAAAAGCTATCGACCAGCCCACTAGTCGACTCGATTGAGACCATTTTTCTAGCATTTGATTGACTTACCTAACCAACGATATTTTGCACGTGATCGAGTATTTGAAAGGATATACCACACATAGTTAGACATTAGAGCATTACACTATATAAGGGGGTGATTGGTTCATTTGTAAGTGGATCAAGGCGAAGAGGGACATCAAAACAAGCGTTTGTATTTCCTAAAATCCTCAAAAAATCCAGAAATTAGTCGGGGAGGCACTAGAAAGGTAAATATACTACACATAGTTAGACATTAGATAATTACACTCAAAGTTGTTCATATGAGCATAAGCCGCTCAAGATTGTATAAGGAAATAATTGGTTACTCGATATTGTCAAAGGAGTATATTCGATTGTTCGAGAATGGCAAGAACAAAGTATATGATATGAGAGATCCACATATCCTCCCTCTTAAGATTGTTCAAAGAGTACCCTAATATTCCATATTGTTTAGATAGTATATACAACTTTAAAAAAACCAAGACTTTCCGCTCTTCTTCATGTTGATCTTCCACTTAAATTAAAGGTCTAGTGTAAATAGATGAATTTTAGTTACATGTTGGTTTAGGGTCAAATCATAGATTTGGTCATAATAACGTTTCAATCTTTCAATTGTTCATATAGGTCAATTTTGGTCAAATTGACTAGCCTAGTTCTTCGACCACCCTTATTTTTATATCTTTTTTTCCATTGTTTTCTCATCTTTATTGTTTTGTACATTTAGTTTTACACCTAATAACTGGATCATTATATCAATCTCCTTTGTATGATCCTTACCCTTATACTACACACGACTCTTGTAATTATTTGCAAGATCTGATTATGAAGTTTCAACCCTCATCAAGGCATGTGATGCTTCAACGTGGTTCGGGGTTGGACTTCCTTCATCGGGTAGATGAGAGATTTGAATCTATAGAAGAAGGTCTAGGTTTGTGCTTCTTATATCTTCCTAGTTTAATGAATAGATCATCCGGGTTGTTTTGTCTAGGATCAATCCCATCTTCATGCAATTGTTGTCTTATGTTGTCCTTGTAAAAGTGAGATTTTAAGTGTCAAAAAGAAGCCAAAGAGTTCAAGTTTAGCCTTCTTTCATAGTTTACATAGTAGAATCTTGATTTATCCTTGGTGATTCTAGCTTTTACATCGGATGCTATATGTCTTTCCTTACAAGATTTGTGTCAAGTATCGAGGGGGACATTGAGGAAATAGCCATACCATCGAATGCGAGTTGATTCAATCAAGTAAATAGCCTGACCATGGAAGCTGGGAGCTTATCTCCTGAAAATTCCTGTTGAGGTCTCGCAGGGCTCGGACGTGAGGCTCGTCATCCTCGACAGGTATGATCTTCGCAAAGCTTCCTTCCTCTAGGTAGTCAATCACCCTGTTGGCTGCTTCAAGCCCTGTCACGTAAGACTTCTCCTGCACAGTTCACTTTGCTAATTCTACAGCTACTCCGATGAGTTAAAGAAGCACAAGAACACGGATATGATCGATTCTTCACCTGTGCCCACGAGCCATGTCTATTTATTATCCAGTCTCCAGCCATGAACAGATTAGGGAAAGATGTTGATGTTCGCATCATGTACTTGTAAGAACCTGAACCCGCGAAAAAAACAACATGTTCAGGACTTACCGGGAATTACTAAGTTAAAGTCATGTATATGAAACACCTGGGAAGAAGTGTGTTAAGGATTGCGGGTATCGCCTGATCTCCTTGTCAATCACCCTGGCATCCTTCAACTCTTCGACACATCTCGAAAGGTAAGACATCACCTTTTCGACAATGAGCTCGTCACTCAGTGGTAACATTTCATTCGCATAGTACTGCATTTGCATAATACAAAACATTTAACTCATACAAATATGAATACTTCATGCTCAAATTTGACCCATTTGTACTCACGAACTCTGCCTGCACTATTGTCCCAGGATCATTTTCATATTCATCATAGATGGCATTCAAGTCAAAGAAAGCCCACCCGTTTAAATCATCAAACCCGCAGCAAGCGTTGCATGCTTTCGGAATATTAACCTGCATAATAGTGGTATTAGTTCACATAGGACAAAACATATTTAAACAAAGGCTTTAGTATTAGTGGTTCTTCAACGGAACCTTTCTATCCATTCGAAGCTTGATAGAGAAGGCATCTATTCCAGACAAGTTCAGTACTTTGAGGAACTCCCCCCTTGTACATAGTGCTGAGCTACAGAAGGAAGGAAAATGAGAACGAGTAAAATGGGCTTGTGGGCGGTTATTGTATAATCAGGGCTCTTATGTTTCTAATGGGATAAAATAGGCTCATGTTATTTCTTACAAAAGAGATTAAATAGGAAATAAATAAAAGATTCTGATCCATTGTCTCTCTCGTAATTTGTAGATTAAGCCAACAAGAAAAGTGTGTGATCACTGATCAAGCATCTTTAATCTTTTGATGAAACTGTCCAGCTACAACGACGGAAAAACTGCATGATTCCTCTAACAAGTATTAAATCAGTAGTTGCAAGTACGGGGAGTAGCAAACCTCCTTTTAATGATATCCTGAAGGGTTGAAATACCAACAGCAAGGATCACTGCATCAGCTTTTACCCTGTCATTGCCGCATATCACCTCAGAGATGCATCCTGTTTCCTCACTGAAAAAGAAATCTGTGACCCCTCTACCTTTACGAAATTCACATCCTTTGCTTCTCAACAATTCCTTCCATGGATTGAATATTTTTTCCCTTATGGTTCCGCGGCAATAAACAACATCAAAGTCCTTCTGTAATGGCAATAAAGAAGCCAATATCTATTTAAAACAACTTACAATCTTAGATTATTTGATACATCAAAGGATCATGTCAACCTATGACACCATCTTTACATCTTTCAGGACATCCACGTAGGAATTACAACAAGCAGTTGAGTATGAGAGTTTCATCTCAAATTCTAAGATCAAAGGTTCCCCCAAGTGGCTCCAAGTAACAATTAAAGAACAATACTGAGTACAAGATCGTTTTAAGGCAGCTAACCTGGTGGGCAAGGACATAGTAGTACAGGATGGACAAAGTTGCTGCTGCACTACACCGTTCTGCTGGTGCAAACAAACGCACTTCAAGAAGTGGATCCAAAATGTCATGATAAAACCTTTGTGAGCAGCCAAACTTTCTAAACAGCTCTCTTGCAGTAACTGAGAATAAAATGTCACTAGGCCGTTAATAGTTCTTTTCTTGCACAACCAATCAGGGCTACATTGTATGTAGAGTTTGAATTTCACAAAGACATTACTTGGGTCATACTTCCTCCACGCCACATCAGTGTTGTCAAAATCAATTACTGCAAAGAGTAGCAGAAAATTAGGTGATTGGAGAGGAAAGATCCAGAGGAAGAAGTTAGACATTCAAGTGGAAAAGTAAAAAGTTTCTAATCCCTCGTCTGCAGATAACAATTTCAATTGAAGAATGTAGTTAACAACTTTTCTACTTCAAAGGGTGAATATTTATATCCATAATTTGAATTGGGAACTTTGTAATAGACAAGAGAAAGTAAGAGGAGAAGCTCTGAAACAAGATAGGAGTAAAGCTGCTTGGATTATGAAGAAAAGCAGTTTAAGCTTTCCTGCTGTCTGAAAATACTGGCTCTAATCAATGTAATAAACTATGTCCAAACTCCAAAATATGAACGTTGAAAATCATCTATTTTTGTTCCCGCTGACAAGAATTTGAAATCTCCAAAAACGTATATATACTTCTTGGGAGGGGAAAAAAGGAAGTAGAGATGACTACCAGCAGCCATTAAAGGTAGTGCTGTCAAGAGATCCAACAATGGCAACTTTGAGAACTGCATATACAGCATTAAATGCCACCAGCGTAAGCTTGCATTTGATTTTTGTCAAGAAAATAAACTATTCCCAATATCCAATTCATGGTATACTTGAGAGTAAGAAAGGGTTCCAAGTGGAGTTGGCAATTGTGTTTGATCTTGGAACACTGGAAATTCCACCTGCAGAAAATATTAATGAGTAAAGATATGCATAGCCTCCCATTTCAAACAAACACATGAAACTAGGAAAAAGATACAGATTAATCACTTGCATTACTTTTTACAGAAACTATGACAATCTTATTCAGAATGACCTCAAAATGGATCTGTTGAGATTTAGGGAAAAGTATCCCACATCGATAACACACAATCAGGTGATACTACCGTATAAGCATCCGGAATACTCCTCCTATTGTCAATTTGTTTTAAGATGGAACCTTGTGTCAGCAGGTCCAACCCGGGTCCGGTTTACTGTCATTTGGTCCCGGGACGGATATAAGAAAGTTAACAGGATCTTTAGGCAGCTAGGCAGGCAAAATATACTCTTAAGTGTGACCGGATTTACTTAACCAGGTCATCTACAACTTCAGGTACAGATATACAACTCGAAAAGTAAAGGAATACCTCAATTCCCTGCTCAGAGTATTGTGCACATTTCATCCAGCTCGTAAAAGGATTCAGTTCAAGCTCATCAACAAGGTTAAATATATTACGGTATGGATACCAGAAACCTAGCAATAACAAACACCAAGTACTCTTCACTTATATTAAAGATACAACACCACATCATTCTAACAGGCATATATCCTTTTTCTTTAGCAAATTCGCCATCATGATTTCAATGAAACTAGTCATGCAATAAACTAGCAAAAGTCGCTCATACAAATGTCATTTAAGATCCAAAGTAAAACTGAGACTCCACTGATATTTTATGAGCTATGACAGTTCTTTATCAGATTTGTTGTATTCTTAACATGTAAGCAAATTCAGATGGTTTGAGTGAAACCTTGAATTCCAATTTCATCAGGGCAGTAAGGCACAGAGCTCGGCCCAGAATCAGTACCCCCCTCAAGAACAGTCACACCAAATCCCTAAAAAACCACATATTTCGATACAGAAATTAAAAAGTTACAGCAACCCAGAACCCAAAACTCGAAGAAATTAACATTACAGGCGATAAGAATAACCTGTTTACAGAGATGATGGGCAGCACCAAGAGCAGCCCAGCCAGAACCAACTACTAGAACTTTCTTCATCTTCCTCTCATCGGCATCCTTGGTCTGTTCTTGTGAATCAAAGCCATTGATTTGTGAATTTGCAGCTCTGCAAGAAAACCCCTTCTTGCTTCTCTTATGTATAAGCCATGGAGTCAAATTCAAGCTACATGAGATCATTTCCTTATCTAAGTATATAAATATTGTTTAACACTTCTCGGTATCAACGGATTTCTAAAAGCTCAATAGCGCTTCTCTATCAGAGAACAAACTCAGAAGTCCATATGAGTTCGAAATTTCAATGTCAGAAACCGTCGTTCACCCCAAACCTTACAACAGTTTATCTCCTTCGAAAAGAACAGCTACCATCGAGTACAAATACACCACGTAACGTTAAAATATGTTAATTAGCATGTATATATATATAATATTATATATATCCTTCGAATCTCACTCGATTATTTATATATCTATAAAAAAAATTAATACTTAATTAATAATTTATAAAATTATTTTTTATAGGTCGATCGTTTCTATCGCTCCTACTAATTTTTTTAAGTTGGTATTATTTTGTTTTGGACGTTGATAGTTTGTAATATTTTGGGTTGTTTTTACTTAAAAAATTAATTTATATATTTAAATTATTTATGTTATTAACTTGATTTACAAAAATAAAATCCACATCACACAATTATTCATTTTTTTTTATGACACTTTACATTCTGGTTGTCATGTCATCGTTAAGTTAGTATTTTTGTCGGAGTAATAAGATATTATTTTTCGGTAAATACGTTGATAAGTTGTACAAACTACTAGTATGTTTTTATTTGGGATGATAAAACATTATTTTGATGAACCACGGCCCTTATATTTATTCTAATCCTACGGTCTACAACCAAAATCTAATCGCAGATGCTCTTACTAAGCCCTTGGCTACTGCTGGTTTCATTCAATTATAATCGAAACTCATTATGTGAGTTCAATGAGATGAAATCAAAGCTGGAAATTTATAACAGGTACAAGCAACGTTGCAGCTGGTCCAAATATCAGCCTGCCCTCTCATAGAAATATCCACATTCTACTGCACGAAAAAACAACATATATACAACAAGCAAATAATTAAATATCCCAATTGTTTCCAACACAGCTAAACTAGCCAGAAAATTCAAATGAGTATATTGCTCTTTTACCAGTCAGTGTGTGAATCTAAGATAGAAGTGTTAGGGCTAGTCCTCCTATTGTCAATTCGTTTTAGGACTTGTACGTGTGATTCACTGGACGTGTGTCCTCCACGTCATTTGGTCCCGTGATGGATATAAGAAAAGTTACCACAAGTCTGGGGTGGTTTGGAGTTCAGTCTTTCAAACAGCAGAAGCTTGATGAAACATGACCTGGGATGTGTAAATAATCAATCAGACCCAAAGAGAAATACTCTTGATTGCTAAACTAAAGTGGAAAAACAAACACTTAACTCTCAGCATACATGCCCAGAATCACACAGTTAAATCAACATAAGATGTAGAAAAGACCGAGACTCGTTTATTCATTCTTCCCACGGACATACATTTTAATGTGCCCAAAGTATATCTTCAGCTAGCACCACAGACACAACCAAGTGAACCAACTCAACACTTTAAAAGACGACCTCAACTGGCTTGTAGCCTTTCTCAATAGAAGCCAACACAGCATCAATCACAGCCTGGGTTTTCCTGCTCAGAACTGGCCACTTCCTCTCAGGCTTTGAGCCATTTTGCTTTATGTTCCTGATCAAACTGGAAAACTCTTTCACCATGAGAACCTCCTGAGGAAGATCTGTCATAGTGGTGTGCTCGCATGGCATCCGAGACCACCCGGTATGGAGATCATTGAAGACTGCATCTGAAGCACAAGAGAAGGACCCCTTATTCTCTTCCTGAGGGATGATGAAGTCTGTCACATGCAAGGTTCCCTTTGTTCCAATGACAGTTATGTCCATGGTTAAATGGGCCAGGAAGGAGCAGTGGAAGGTCCCTACCGTTCCGTCTTCCCACTGCATAGACGCCCCACAAGACAGGATTACCCCTGCTTCATTGCTAACACTGCCATGCAAGGCAGTCACAACTTTAGGTAAATCGTAGTTTGCAGCCCATAATATTGCCCTGATACAGTACCAGCCTGCATCACCAAGAGCACCAAGCGCATCGAGATCTGGCTTCACACGGATGTCATTTTCGAGAAATTCCTTTGGAGCAGCAAAAGTGAAGACTGATTGTATCTGGAAATATGCAATCAATGAGACACATTCACATTAAGTGCTGCATTGAAGAACATCTTTACCCTTCAACTAACCTGTTTTCAAAGAATCCATAAATCATCAAAACAACCAAGGATTTTGGTAGATATTAGGATAGCTGTTTTAAGAGCTTTTTGGAATCTGAAAAACCTAGTTGATGATTTTGGCAAGGCATCACTGGATAATTGGATGATATAAAACACAAACCTACTCCAAAAGCCCTACTAAAACCTCCACCTCCAAAAGAACCTATGTTTTGCAAAACACAATATTAGGGTTATCTTTCAATTAAAAAAAAAAAAAACTACCAAAAACCTTCAACGAACCCCAAGTAGTGTAATATTGTCAAGACTTGCAAGCTCTCACAAGACATCCAAGACTTGTATTTTACCTCCACTGTATAAAAGAGAAAAGATTAAGAAAGACAAGTAGTCAACTTAAGTTTCAAGAAAGCAGATTAGAATAATGAGAACAATGAAAGATCAACTCTCATGTTTTGAATAGTTAATAGTCTACAAGAGCAGAGCTGGATCTGAGAAACAATAGAAATGTACAGAACATATTGAAACGACACTATTGAATCTGTTATCCCTTTTGTAGTGTAGATGCATCAAAACAAAAGGCAGAATTTGCTAGGGATTAGGCTATAAACAGTCAAACCCTAATAACTAATTTTCAACTTTAACCATCTAACAGTTCAATTCCATGAAAAAGCTACAACAGCACTGAAGAATTTGCTTCTTCAAGCTTAAAACTATCTGGAAACCTCCTACAATATATGAACCACTGATGTGAAGGTTCGGTACATCATATCAATTACAGAGGTATGATTGGAAATTTGAGGTCATTCGTGCTCAAACGAAATGGATTAGACATAACTTGTTTTCTACTCGAATATGAGGCCATGAATGAATTACCGTGAAGATCAAGCACTCAAATAAGGCATGCAATTAGTATGTATAGCTTACACCACTCCGTTACTATCTCCCAACAAGCAACTACAGATAAAGATAGTGTCATATCTCAAAATGCAGAGTTTATCGATTGTTCGCAACCGAAAAATCAATCCGTTACCTGGTAGGTGATTGACAATCACAAACCTCAAAGATCAAAATTCAAAGAATCAGGAGATCCATAAACGAATTTCTCGACATTGAACACTCACACTTTTCAGGCGGCCGAAGCAGTGCTCATGCTTCAAAAACTCCTCCATCTTCTTGGTCCTGGGATGATGCATCCACATAGTACCATCCATGAACTGCACACCATTGGACTCACATGCCTCCACGATCAGATCGAACTCGGCGACACTGAGGGCGACGGGTTTCTCAAGCAGAACATGCTTGCTCCGCTGGGCGGCTAGCACCGCCCATTTTAGGTGGAGCGAGGAAGGGAGGGGAAGGTAGACAGCATCAACGGAAGGGTCATCGAGAAGCTCCTCGTACGAGCCGTAGGCTTTGGCGTCGGAAGGGAAGCCATTGGCAGCGGCGAAGCTTCGAGCCTTGTCAATAGAGCGGCTGGCGACGGCATAGAGAACGGCATCAGGAGACGCGAGGGAGATTGCGCGCGAGAGCTTTCGGGCTATGCCGGCGCAGCCTAAGATTCCGAAGCGGATCGGAGCATCAGCCATGGCTGCAGCTGCTTGGTATGGAGAGGAATAGGATAATAAGGGGAAGCCGACGGACCGACCGGTGAAAGCACAGAAGTGAACGAATGTGGGCGAGAATTCTCGATTCAAATATCTTCTTTTCCCCTTTAAAACTAAATAAATTAACGGACATAAACTCACAACAAACTAAAAATGAAAATTCCAACATAAGCCACCTTTTATAATAAACTGGAAATTATCAAAAACCACCCGTTAAATTAGTCATTTTGTAAATAATCGTCCGCTCTATCACTATTTACCGGAAATCACCCGTTAAACATAATCCGTTATCAAAAAACCACCAAGTGTCTGTATCCCGTTAAATATCCGCTTGTGGGCCCCATTTTATAATAAAATAATATTTTTCTTTCATTAATAATATTTAGAAAATCAAATAATATTGTAACTGAATTAAACTCTAAATCAAAAAAAGAAAGGGAGAAGTGAAGAGAAGAACTAGATCCTGGAGAAGAGAAGAACTCGATCATGGGATTTCCAAATGACAAGCTCAAGCTCAAGCTCTACAAAGGAACATTGTACTCCAACATCGACATATTCCCAACCTAAGCTATGTCACCATGGTTTGCTAGAGAGGCATTCTACTGCTCGTACAAAGGAACATTATGGAAGAAGGTTTTTTGGTTGTCCTTTGTAGAAATCAAGAGGAAAGTGCAGTCACTTTGTGTGGGAAGATGAGAAATTTACTCCAAGATCGACATATGTTATCCAACAGTTGGTAAGGGAGAAGAAATAACTGAATGCTGCTAGCATGGAGTTGAGACAGTCAACAAGAGTTGAACAAGAGAAGATTGAGAAGATGCTTGAAGAGCTTGCCTCTAAAAACAAGTTGATATCTGAGCTGGAGATGTAGAATGAGCAATGCAGGTTGGAAAATGATAATTTTGTGAGAAAGTTAAAGAATGAACATAATAGTCGTGTAATGATGGCAATTATTGGCTTGTTGAGTATGATATTGTGTTTGGTAGTTGTTGTGAAGTTGTAAGGTTGTAAAATGTTTGATTTTGGTTGGAAGTTTAAGCTTTTAGTTCAATCTTTTAGTTGTTGTCATTAAGGTCGGTTGTCAAGCTTTTAGTAGTTTGGTTCATGTAATATGACTGTTTTGTTGTTTACAAAGTAATGAATGATCAGATGTTTGATCCTTATTTATGAGCAATTGTTTAATAGCAATTTAAGGTATGTTGTCCAGGTTTGCTGTTTCTCGGATTGTCAAGATTTAAGAGCAATTTATGGGCAATTGTTTAAGAGCAATTGTTAACAAGCAATAACTAATTGACAGACATAGCAATTTATAGGCAATTGTTTAATAGCAATTGTTAACAGGCAATAACTAATTGACACACATTGACAAACCTTGACAGATGCAATAACCATTTACAAGAATAATAAAATTCATACTTTACTGTCTCTTAAATTCATACTTTACTGTCTCTTAGATTGCCAACCTTGATAGATGCAATTGTTTAAGGTATTGGATGATATTTTGGTTTGCTGTCAAGGTTTTTATGAGCAATTGTTTATGATCAATTCTTCAATTGTTGTCTCTCATATTGACAAAGGCTACACTGTAATTTGTCAAGGTTTGTTGTCAAGGTATTGGATGATATTTTATGTACATATTGTCAAGGATTATGCAATAACCACTTAAGGTCTTTTAGTGTAATCAAATAACCATGAAATAATTAATAGACTCACACATTGACAGTGTAATCAAATAACTATGAAATTCATACGTTGACAGTGTAATCAAATAACCATGAAATTTTGTACAATGACCATGAAACCTTGACAATACATATAAGAAGGTTGATAGTACATAAAAACCATGATAGTTCATCATCTTCATCAAATAAACATGAAACCTTGGCAGTACATAAGAAATCATTCATAAGACATTCATAACATTGACAATAACCATGACAATCATAAGAAACCATTCATAAGACATTTATAACATTGACAATAACCATGACAGTACAAAAGGGCAACATATTGGCAATATTGTGAATTGTATGAGACAATACAAAAGGCTAAGACAATCATAACAGTACAAAAGGCTAACACGTTCATAGTAGTACAAAATGATAACAATACAAAAGACTAAGAAAATATATTTTATGGTCCTCCTAAATCTTGAGTTGATGCTTGCTTTGGACCTTGACTTGATGAACTCCCTCCAGGTGCAGTTGAACATTGTGTTTCTTCATCTTGTCCTCCTAATATGCTCATAACAAAGCTCAATTTAGGCTGCAAGAAAACAGATTCCAAATTAGGTTGAACAAAAAATTTGAAGAGAAACTAAGAGCTTTAAAAGAAGGTTACCCTCCTTGTGTATTTCATTTTCTAGAGCCAACCTCCACAGTGTTAGGGTTCATTGGCCTCCCACCATGATTCACAAGCTTTGGTGGTGGTGGTGGTGCTTTAGGTGGGTTTTTACACCTGTTTTTGTAGTGCCCTTCTCCTCCACAGTTTGAGCACTTCACCTTGCCATATCGAACCCTAGATATAGCACTTGGTGGATCTTTTCCCATTGACTTTCTCCTAACCTTCTTAGGCCTCCCAGGTTGTACAATGTACTTTGGTAGACCTGACTTTAGGTAACTAGTGCATTTCCATTCTGATTCTCCAGGTTGAGGGTGAATTATATTGTCATATGTCCTCATGTAAGTCTCCCTTGTGTAGTAAGAGTGCAAAAAATCATCCAACTTCCTTTTGTAGTTTGCAATACAACACATGGCATGTGGGCATGGTATTCCAGTCAAGTCCCACTTATAACAGCCACAAGTTTTCTGAGCCAAATCAACAACAAAGGTCTTATCCACATGATCAACTTTAAACCTGTCTCCACCACCCCAAGTAGGTGTACAAGCCTTCACACCTTCTTCCATTGCAAACTCTATCTTCTTCAAAACTTTTGGTGTATACTTCACTTCATACTTGATGATTCCCTATTTTTTGGTGACAAACCTTCTCATCAACTGCCTTCTAATAGACTCACACATTGACAGAATAGGCTTCTCCCTTACTTGAAGTATGAAAGAATTGAAGCTCTCACACACATTATTGAGTAACATATCTGACTTGGTGTATGATTTGAATTCATTCTTAGACCAAGTAGTAGGGTTTGCTTCCATAAGGTATGTCCAAGCAACATCATCTAATTCTTTCACCTCATTCATTGCATAGTTGAAATCAACAACAGTTGATGCTCTTAAGCAACCCATAGAGCATCCTTAAAACTCTTCTCAGGAAACCTTTGCTTGAAATTATTGTAGAGATGCCTAACACATACTCTAGTGTCAGCTGTTGGAACAACCTCATGAAGAGCCTCAATTAAACCCTGCAATTACATAGAAATAAAAGGAAGAAATGTGAAAACATTAAACTTAAATGGAAATATATAAGCAAGACAGTCACACTCACATTTTGTCTATCTGAGATAAATGTGGGATTGCTTTCCCCAACATCTCTCATCAAAATCTCAATAAACCATCCCCATATTTTCTTCCTTTCTACTTCAACAACAACAAATGTAATTGGAAAGATATCGTCATTCCCATCTTTGTCAACTGCTACCAAAACTTGTCTTGTGTAAGCCCTTATTAAATGGCACCCATCAATACCTATGATTGGCCTGCAACCCAACATAAACCCTTTTTTGCAAGCATCAAGGCACACATACAACCTTTGGAATAAGGGCTTTTCTGGATCATCTAGACAAACTTTCACAAACACAGAGCTTCCTTCATTGTACTTCTTGACAGTTGCAGCATAATCTCAAACCCTACCATACTGTAATCTAGCATCTCCTTGTGTCCTTAACATTGCCCTAAACCTATCTCTCCAAGTCTGTTTGTATGAGATCAGATTTCTATGATCTCTTTTCACTACAGCTATAAACCCTTTCAATTTCCATTCTGGATCAGCTCTATAATGCTCAAGGTATCTGTCAGCTAGCACATTGAGGTTATCTTAGTGTTTTCATGTTTCCATCCACACTCATGCTTAGGCTTAAAACTCTTAAGCTAAAATGTACCATATTTTTCCATTTTCCTAGCACAAACCCTGAACTTACAAAAAGTCTTTCCACACTTACACACTTTTCTAGCATGCTTTATAGGGTAATCACACTTATTCTTACAGTATAAAGAGACTTTGGTTTTATCATTATGTAAATAGTAATAATCACCCCCATTCTCTATAGCATACTACTTTAATGCTTTCCTAAATGTATCATTAGACCCAAATCTCATCCCCACAACTAAACATATTTTTCTGTTAAAATCTACAATTGGATTAAACTCAGGATACCTTAAAGATGATTTACCATCAGAATCTTTCACATTGTGCAAATCATCAAAATCTAGTGATTTCTCATCAATAGAAATCTCATCCACGCCAACTTCTTTAGCTACATCACCAACATCACCAACAGTGGGATCAACATTATCCTCAAACACTTCATCTTCACCGTCTCTGAAAGTGAATTCTTCAGCTGAAGAAGAAGACTCCTCACCTAACACCTCTTCCCCATCTTCTGAACCTTCTTCATCTGAGCAATATCTTTCAATTAGTTCTTCACCCAAAAGCATCATCGACTAGGGTTATGACATTAAATATAGGGGTTATGGGATTCGATATTGGGCTCAGTGGGTAGTTTAGGGATGAGCTATGTTGGTTGAGGTTATCTTTTGGGTCTTGGGATCTCCAATAATGTGGGCTAGGCTCATCACCTTGAACAATATACAGGTGAACCAGTTTATCACTCCCAACACAACCAACCATTTTCAAAATGTCACTGCCATCTCTCACAAATGTTAATCCATTATGTATGGTTTGACCTAATTTAGAGTATCATATCTCTTTCAATTCCAACAACCCAACATCTTTCTTTAACATTGTCTCTAAAACAATTTTGGACAGTAAATCAGGATCAACATTTGGGTACAAATAAAATTTAGATTTTCTATAAAATAACTCATCATCATGTCCTGTGTAAAACTACCCATCATACATAACCCTCAAATTGATATTCAGCCCTGGAAAAAAAAAAAGAAAAGCCCAAATTAAATAACATTTCATATTAGATAACAATCACATGTTTCCTAATTCAGTCAACTTTTCCATTAAACAAATAAGAAGTGGTCCTACACACAAACATGAATCATCTTGTATAAACAATATAAAAGTCTTAATTCAGATCACTTTCCTTTTACAGATTCTTCCACATCACTATTGTGCAAAAAAGCTCAGTGAATGACCCTACATTCTGCCATACCATTTAAGATGACTTAAAGTGACAGGAAAAAACTCAAAAGAAGACAATACAAATGCAAGACTGTAAATATAGGTGAAATTACTTCAATCAAACCAATTTACTCAGAAGATGCAAAATTACTTCAATCAAAGCCAAATTACACAAATGCATCAATGGAGAGAGAGGCACTCAAAAGATGCAAAATTAGGGCTTCAATCAAAGCGAAATTACACACACGATGCAAAACTACTTCGATCAAGTAGAAGTTACACAGTAGCAAGGAGTTAAATACACGACATTACTCATTAGGGTTGGAGAAGAGTAGCTACATACCTGATTCTATCGCTTCCCTTGAACGCGATCTTCCATTCCTTCTTCGAACCATCTCAAAGTCAAAGTTCTTTGCAAACGAAAACCTGGAGAAGAGTCTCTTCTTCATCGAAATCAAACCCGGAGTGATAGAGGGTGGTTATTGTGAGTAAGAGTAATGAGCAGGCAGTTGTAATCGTTAAACTTTCTCTTTAATTTAGTTATAATCTTGAAATGGTAAATATTAATGAAAGAAAAATGAAACAATTACAACTTTAAAATAGGAAGAAAAAAAAAGAAAAACGAAAAAGAAATTTTATTATTTTATTATAAAATGGGGCCCACAAGACGGATATTTAAATGGATACAAACACTTGGTGGCTTTTGGTAACGGAGTATGTTTAACGGGTGGTTTCCGGTAAATAGTGATAGAGCGGGTGGTTATTTGCAATATGACCTATTTAACGGGTGATTTTCGGTAATTTCCTCTCTAATAAATCCTTTAGAGTAACTTTTTTTAGCATAAAACTATTAATATTCATCTGTTTACAATCAACATAATTTTTTAAACATAAAATCATCTTTAATTTTAAACCTTTCCAATTAATCACCCTCACCTTGTACTAATTAAAATTAAAATCAAATAATTTTAAATTGAAATATAAACAAAATAATTATTCATTATAAATATTAATTTTATATTGGTTTCAATAGTTTGATTAAGTATTATAAGTTATAATAGAAAAATAATAAAGAAAGTTATATAAATTATTATTTATCTATCAAAAATAATTAAAAATTAAAAATTACTAATTCGTATATAAAGTATCGCCTAATAAATCAACAATAGAAAGATACGAAAAAACGAAAACCTACATATATATATATATATATATATATATATATATATATATATATATATATATATATATATATATATATATATTGGATTGCTTTGTGATAGTTTCAACCTTTTAGCAAGAAAAAAAGCTGCCGGAATCAAGACGTGGTTATTGGTCAACTAAAACAATTTTTTTAAAATTGCAACAACCACGTCGTCAATTTAGTCGGATTTGAGACTAGGCAATATTTTATGAGTTAGTAATTTTTAGAATTTGGAATTTATTTTGTTCGGGGTGATAATTTATATATATTTTATTACTATATTCCATTATAAGCTGTAATATTTAACTAAATTATTGAAATTAATTATGATATCAATATTAATAATGCAAATTATTTTTTATATGCTTCAACTTTAAATTATTTGATGTAATTTTAACTAGTATATGGTGATTAATTGCAAACGTTTAAGATTTAGGGGTGATTTTATGCCAACAAGTATATAAGGGGTGGTTTATTGCAAATAGATGAATATTAAAGGTGATTTTATCTAAAAAAAAATTTATAAAGGATTAATTTTTTGCAAAAGAGTAATTATTAAGGGTAATGTTATGTAGTTTTCTCTAATTTTTATCATAATTATAAAATAAGATATAAAATATTCTCAATTCTGATTAAACTCTTCAAATTAAGTTTAGTTTTAATTCAACGATTGAGGATTTAAATTACATATTTATTATAACTAAAAAACAATTAAAATACAAATTAACGCGGATATGATTAAACGTCATCGAATTTTAGCATTTGCATTTTACCGCAAATATGTGATTTTATTATGATAAACTAATTATTTTCCATTAGGTTTCGGATTGACCAGTTTAACCTTGTACTATACGCACCGTTCTAATATATATTACTTATTTAGTATGTGTTTTTTAACTAACAATAACCTTGTATTCTTGAATTTAAGGTCAATATTTGAATTAGATTGATAAACTTGCAAATACAATGAATGATTACTCGTAGTTTCATGCAAAATGCATTTATTTTTTCACATTTTATTTTCATATAGGGTATTAAAATTAATCAAATTCTACTCCAATTATTTCAAACCATAAGGAATGATTTCAAAAACTCTCATGAATAAGTGTATATGTATGGACTAGATTCGTTTCCATTTCATTTTCGTTTTCTGAGTTAAAATCAAACGGGACCTCACAAGTTATTTGAATCAATTTCAATTAATATTGTAATCTCAGCGAAGTGCAATCTAATAATTATAGAACTTGTATGTTACAATGGAAATGGAAGTAAAATCTAATAATAGAAATAAAATAAAATATAATTTATATTAAAGTTGTATTATTTTTATTTTTTGAAATCCAACATGCTTGAATTAATTATTTAATTTGCAAAGATAATGAACATAAAATGTGATTAAACTAATAGTTATAATCACAAGTACAAAATCCAGTTTAATCAAAGTTGTAATCAAATTGAAGTAAACTTTAAATTAAACAAAATTGTTTTAATTTTATTTTTATAACATTAAAATTATACATGATAAACGTGATTGCCGTATATTACTAGCTTCTATGGCCACATATTATGTGATATTGCGTTTTAATAAACTTTTGAACAACTATGTAATTAATATACATACTTTGGGAGATAACAAGTGGTGAGTTGCATTTACATTTTCTATAATACGTTTTAATTTACTTACAATAATTTTGTCCTAAGAGAATTATTAAAGTGGAACAAGTGAAAGAATGCATATGTGCACAAGTGAGGATCAACGGTGGCTTGACAAAACTCGTAAACAAGAGATATGGGATCTTTTATGAAGCCTTTGTTGAGGTCCCTTGCTTGTTTACAGTGATTTCATCAAGATCTTGTTTTAGCATGGAAAGGAAGTGTAGAGAAGGTTGTCTTCCTTCATTAACCGTGGACTGAGGGATCTTAGTTGGGTTGTGATGGAGTTCATGTGGGACCGAAGATGTCAAACAAGCAATGTAATTTGTGAACATCTTGACAGGTTTGTTTTGTAAACATCTTGACAAGTTTACCGTGACCGGTGACTAGATACGTCTTTTCCTCTCTTACTTTGGTCACTACTACCTCCTACTCGAAGAGCAAAGCGTCACACCGAGATTCTAGGTTGGGCCGATCATCCAGGCCTATGGTGTCCCATTGACGGGCTCATATCAACGTATAATCCTTCATCCCCAATTTCCTTCTCTTTTGGGTCGTCTTTCAGCCCATCCAATTAAGATTTGTTATATATGGTAATTAAGATAGATTTTAGTAGATCTTAGGAGAGATATGTTAAATTATTGCCATATAAATAAGGTATTTAGCCCTAGGTTTTATTCATTCCTTTTACGCTTTCTGAGTTCCCCAAAGAACATTGTAACGCCGGCCGATCAACCAACCCCTGGTGACCAATCGACTAAGTCCTGTTACAATGATAAATAAAGGTTGCGAGTATATTCAATATGCATGGTTGATTCTCATCTTTTCTAGAATCTGAAGAGCTACATTGATCTATGATATTGAATTGATTCTATGAATGTTGGATGTATGTATGTGAGAGTTATGGTAGTAATTGAACTGTTCCTTGAAAAACACGAGAGCCGAGTTTGGAATCTTCCTTTGTTATTTGTTCTTAAAGGCGTTGATGGAAAAATGCGATAGCCAAGTCACTCATGCCTCCATACTTAATTCGATGTAAAGAATAAACGCCGTCTTGAGTACATGACAATCAATTGGGGTGATAGCCATTAATGTATGCCAAAAAAGTCTTAACCACATGACAATCGAACGAAGTTGTATTCTGCATAACATGACTTACATTCAGTCGTAGAATTGTCAATTGAGACATATTCATATGCATGTTGTGGTTATCTTGATCCTAGAATTGCTTTATTAATTATTGATCTTTATTCTCATCACCTCTTTCTTAAATTGTCTGATTTTGGTTACGAAAAATACTATATGTTCCCTCATTATTATGACTACTTATTTACGTGATTTTCCTTTGGAGGCCGACCGACAAGAACATTGTTGGCCAATCAGCTAGTTGTTGAATTTGCTTTTGTTTTTCTTCGCTTTCGCTTTCCTATTTGATTTATTGCTAAAGTTTATGTCTTGGCCGATCAACTAGATCCCATTTGGCCGATCAACCAATGTTTTTCTTTCATCTTTCTTTTAGTATGTTTTGCTTTTTATATATATTTGGTTTATTTGTTTAGTTGTTTCTTAAATAATATGTCATATCAAACCATCATTTTCTCTGTGTTCGATAATGACTCCCTATAGTATAGGGGGTCTCGTAATTTATTTGCGAGATTTGAGGTTCGCGTTTTAACCGTCTTTGATAAGATGATTGAGATGTTGATTATAAAGGAATATTTAATAGGTATTGTTTCAATTTTAGGACAGAGATTTTGTGCTTAAGTTAAGATAAAGGGAATGTTGAGGTACTAAGAATCAAAATCTTTCAATTAGGGTCATATATAATTCAACTTAACCATTGATTGTGGTTAACGGTGAGCTTCATTGTCAGGATAAGATTCATTACATGCATATTTGGCTTTTTAGATTGTTATTTTATTTCTTTGAAATTTGATAATACCCCGTGACTCTATATCAATTGACAATGTTTGAGATCTCTCTCTTCAACCTTGTTTATGGCATTGAGTTTTATGAGCATTGATGAGTGATTTTGTTTCATGACATGACCTAGTGAGATTCTTATGTTCATACACATTATTTGTGTCTTCGTTTTACATGAGTGATCTTTGTTATGCTTTTGGTTATATACAAATTACTAGTTGTTATCTTTAGAGATTGCATTCTTGTTCTTGTTTTTACATATATTAAAGTCATGAAGACATGTCTTTGTTAAGTTACTATTCTCTTCCTACCGTCTATTATTGTTCCAACTCGTTAGCCTTTTCTAGCTTGATTGACTTTCTTTGTGGCTCCAAATTTTTTTTTCTAACCATGTTTAACCCCATTTGATCCATATGGGAATTAGGAGGTGAAGTCATGCATTGGAAGAAGAAAGCAAAATTCAAGAATGGGATCATGTGTTTGATACTTTGAAAGGTACTAAGTGTTATTATAGTAATATGTTTAACCCTATTTTTATATTGTATTTACATTTATGCACCACTTGGACCTAACTTTAGAAAGAGGGGTTTGGTTTTACAAAGCTTAAAGTGCTTAATTGTATAATGTAATGGATCTTTATAACTTTAAGTGTGAAGAAATCAGGCTATTGTAAGATAGAATTGATAGAATCGAACACATCGGCGTAGATATTGAATCAACCGCGATCTTCGTGATGTCTTGCTCCGGGATCTTTAGCATCACAAAGACAATATAATTCCTCACCAATTTTCTCATATCCTAGCCAAATTACAACCATATAAAAAACCTCTTGATTCTTATTTTAATTTGAAGTGAGTGATAGAGATTGAGAACGATATGGTAAGCGTATGGTTATTAATCATTGTATAATGTGTTGAGTTTGAGTCTTGTTATATATGTCTAAACAAATATGAGTGGTTTATACACATCCCCTTGAGAGGTCATGGAACTTATATATGATCTTTGACAAGATTTATCAATCCAAATTTAAGTATAAAGTTAAGGGCAACAATTCTTGGTGTAACAACTCCACTAACGGAGTTGGTACAGGAGGGAAGCATATGTGCTCCTAAAGTAGTAGGGTTGTTTCTTTCATTAGTTCTTCTGAACATTTTGATCTCAATTCTAATAGATTTAGCATCGTCACCAGCTTGAACGGCTCTTTTTGCTCTTGCTTCGGTATCTCAAATTCTCCGACGTAGTTGATCCAATTGTTGTTGCATTTTAACAAGGGTAGTGGGAGTAATACCACTTCTGGAGGGAACCACTAAATTGTGAGGATTAGACATGTTTGCAAAGACAAAGAGGTCGGTTGAATGGGGTTGGTGGTCGGGCGACTAATTGGAGTGATCGGTTGATTGGTCATAGTGGTCAAGCAATTTGATGCGTCTAGTACGTAGATTTCTATTTGGTTTAGGGTGTTAATGGTACTCCCTCTACGCGTTCAAAAGAAGCAAAACGATCAAATGACACAAGATTTCACGATTAATAAGTCAAGCAAAACAACCATTTTCCTCGGCAACAGCGCCAATTTGATGAGTGTTGAAATGCGATCCTCAAATCTCGCAAATAATTACAAGACTCATATGCAGTTAGGGTTAGGATCAACATGAGGGAAAACAATGAGATGATTTGACAGATTAATAGTGAACCCTGAATAAACTAACACATAAAGGAGAAAGATCGATTGGCCGAACGGCATGCACCGTACTGATCGGTCGATAAAAGTGAAAACAGAAGGAACGGAAAGGCAAAAATCAAAAATCACAAAAGGAAAAAGACACACAGGTCGGGCGATTGGTAGCGATTAGATAGACGACCGACTGGTAGAGAATAAAAGAACACATATTCGGAGCAGTAAGAGAGAAAATTATTTTTTGTTCCGGTGACGAGGCTTTATAAAGAGAGGAGTGAAGAGAAATTTTGTCCATTTTTTATACTATATGTTCATCTTTTTACGTTTATTGTTCATTTTATTTTGGCATCACTATTCAGTTTTTGAAATTATGAAAAAAAATATGCATTCATTTTTTTAAGACAAAAGTTCATTTTTAAATTAGAGGAAAAAAATGAACAGTTAGTGATTAAAAACTAACCTCGATAGTACAAAAAACGAACAAAATTTTCTCCTCACCTCCTCTACATAAGGAGCATCCTCATCCGAATCAAACCATATATATATATATATATCAACTACAAAATGTTAAACATATAAATTGGTCATATAATTGAACAAACGTTTAGTTGAACAATTGAACATATAAATTAACACTTGAATAATTGGTTATATAGTTGAACAATTGATCATATAGTTGAACAATTGGTCATATAGTTGAAAATTTTCAAATATAGTAGAACAATTGACATATTTGAAAAATTGTTATTTGATCTAATGATTGTGGATCCTTCCTACTTTTGACTCTAAAACCCCTTTTCACACGCACTTAACCCTATATATATATAGTATAGATCCTATGAGAACACCCCTAACGTGTATACATGAGAACAAATTCGTAATTATTATTAGTTTTGTTACGAATGTGACATATCATTTAATGTATTATTCGTAGTTATTATTAATTATGATATCTACTCTAAATCTCAACCCTTAATACTCACCATCCAACGGTGTACGATTGTTCTCATGTATACACGTTAGGGGTGTTCTCATGAGAACCACACCATATATATATATATATAGGGTGTAAGGCACATTATTCCGGTACGGCCATACGGCCGACACGTGTCCCGGAATTTTTTTTTTTTTTTTAAAGAACGAGTAAAAGTAATAGTTCAAAATTTATTATGGAATAGTTCATAACTTATAAAAGGATAGTTCATGAACTATAATAGGATAGTTCATAGTGCAAAATTTATAAAGGAATGAAAGTAATAGTTCAAAACTTATTAAGGAGTAATTCATAACTTCTAAAAAGATAGTTCATGAATTATAATAGAATAGTTCATAGTGCAAAATTTATAAAGGAGTGAAAGTAATAGTTCAAAACTTATTATGGGATAGTTCATGAATTATAATAGAATAGTTCAAAGTTTATAGGAGAATAGTGTATAAATTATAACATGGTAGTTCAAACAAATTTTCATTCATTTCTGAAATTTTTTTTTTTCGGGATACGTGTCGCCCGTACGGTCGGCCGTACGACCGTACCACAATATATGAACCGTACCTGAACATATATATATGTATATATAAGAATTGGTTCAGGTAATAACCAATTTTACGGAAAGGAATGAGAACCTCTAATAGTCGTTGAATTATATTAGATCAATGGTCAATATTAAAGATGAGATTTTAACTATACCCTCAGATAATTTACCATTATTGCAATATACTGGTCCTTTTATTAATGAGTATAGTTTTAATTTTATTACCAAAATTAATTCAAACAACTAAAACATAACCTATTTGTTTCCGACAATTATCGTTGTCGGAGCACAACATGATACAAGTAAAAAATGAAGGTTGTACGAACAATGAAGGTATTTTCATAACGATTGGTTTCTTACTCGTGCACATGAAACACAATGGTGAACACGGCTAAATGAAACAAAAATGCACGAGCACTTATAATTTATGTAATATATAAACACATGCACATGAAACACAAATTCATATAATATTATAAGTTATGGCGACTCTCAACCTAAGGAACACACCTAAAGAAACAAGTATGCACTGGCACACATAATATAATCACACAACCGATTAGATATGAGCACATATATTAAATTAATAGACACATTTAGATGAAAACTAAACTTATAGATGTACACGAGTAGATGAACATGAAGTTCATACATATACTAAATCGTCACAAATAGATGAAAACTAAACTCAGGGATGGACACGGTTAGATGAACCTGAAGTGCATACATATACGAAATTGATAATCACGAACAACTTATAGATGGACACGAGTAGGTGCACCTAGGTGAAAACTAAATTCATAGATGGACACGAGTAAATGAACCTGAAGTTCATACATATATATAATTGATAGACACAAATAAATTAAAACTAAATTCATAGATGAACACGAGTAAATGAACTTAAAAGTTCATACATATATTATATCGATATACACGAATAGATGAAAACTAAATTCATAGATGAACACGAGTAGATGAACCTGGAGTTTATACATATATTAAATTGATGACACGAATAGATGAAAACTAAATTCATAGATGGACACGAGTAGATGAACCTGAAGTTCATACATGGATAAAGACACGAGCACATATGAACGTCGATTGTGGCAAATAAAGACACGATTAAAAAGGAATAACATGATTGTCAAAAGTATTATATTCACCGGAGAAGATGATAATACAATTGAAATTACATTATCTTTTAATATAGTAAATCTCCCTATTTTGTACATACTAGTTGTGACGTATTTTTTGTTATCGTATAATGTTGGCTTATTACGATGGTGAGATTAAGATTTGTGAAACATAAACTATAATTTAAAAACAGAAACGTAACATTACATCGTAAAAATTATCTTTAAATGCTATTAATCTATGTTTAGTAGCAAATAGAAGTAAGAAGAGTATGAACTCAATACATTTTTATCCACATTATTTCTACGAAATACAATTCATACATCTTATTCGGCAAAATTTTGCACCTATACAAAGATCAAATTTGTAAATGAACGATCTTAGCAACCAGAGCCGCTGATACAAAAGATCTGTAACGCCCCAAAACTTAGGCGCGTTTGCGATTTTTTTTTTTCCGAATATTTATTGATATTTCAATAGCCTAAATATTTTGACGAGTATTTTCGCGTTGTTAATTAAATTTTATAATTTTATATAAATTATATTTATATATATTCCGTAGTTTTATTTTACGGAAAAGTCGGAAAAGTATTCCGATTCAATACTTTTGATCGAGTTATTCTATTTTGCCTTTTCTTTTCATTTCCCTTTTTATGTTCAGCCATATTTTTTTTGGTCTTGCTGCCCAGCTATGAAGGAGCTTAGCCCTCCCCGCCTACTTAGACGTCTTTGCACCAGAGAGCTGCCCTTCTCACCTCTGTCCCTTTCCTACCCTCACGCAATCCCCAACCCTCACTCAAACTCTCCCTCACTCGTATCTGAACTACTCCTCTTTCCCCGCACATCTCACTCTTCTCAATCTCTCCCAACTTCTCTATTTTCCTCATGTTCCGGATCGAGAATTTCAGCCTCGACAACAACCACTGGAGCTCGCTGCAACTCTTCCAGGTTCATTCCTCAACTCTCCTCAAGTCACCCCTCAGGCCTCAGTAGCTCCCCTCTGCTCGAACCACAACAAGATTGGAAAGCTCCTCATCTTGGAGCTTTCTACCCCTGTTGAGCCTGCCACTGGAGAAAAGGGAGCCGCACCGCCTCAATCGAAGCCGGAGAGGCCCTCCCTCACTGTCGCCACCATCAAAGTCGCCGGACGAACCCAGTGACATCGCCGGTCGAAGCCTCACCACCAACGCCTTGCCCAGTCGGAGCCTCGCCTGCGTTGTCGCCTCCTTCGTCTCTTTCTTCTTTGCAGAACTCTACGCAGCATCCTTGGTCCAGTGAGCTCTACGGGCTGATAAAACCGCCACCTCCACTTTGGCCGCCAAGGACGACACTAGAGTGGGAAGCCCGCCCTTGCCCGGCCGCCGCCTACCCTACAGCGCCCTCGCCCTTGCCGCCAGGTCCTTGCGTTGTGTGCCCCTTCCCCGCCGCAAGCTACGGGTTCAAAACCCTTTTAACATATTTAAAATCGGGCTAATTTGGTTAGTAGACTATTTTGGGTTTTTAGTTTAAGTAACTAGCCCTTTTTTATTATCTATTAAGTAAATATACCCTGATTCTTCTTTTACTGTTCTAAGTTTCATTCATCCTCTCACGCAATTGTTGCTTAGCCCCACTCTCCCTTCTCTCCGGCACCCTCCCTGCAACTCTCTTATCTCTATCAGCCTCGACCCTCTTTACCTTCTAAATGCCAGCGATAACGAATTATCCTGTCCATTGTGCAACTCCCTCTCAAATCTAGCATTCCTCTTTGTCCTTGACCTTTACAATAATGGTGAAGTTGTATTCGTCGTTCTCGTCCTCAACAACTTCCAGGACCAGCCGGTCTTCTACGTCACTCCTACCGATGCCCTCGACAAGCTCCGTGCAAATCCTTCCAAGACGAAGTTCCGACTCGGCGGTCTCGTCCTTGGAGGCAGCGTCAACTAGCCGGCTTCATCCCCGAAGATGGAGTTCGTCGTCACCGATCTCGTTACTCACATACTTGTTAGGTACGAGGGTTCCCTGCCCGATTTATTCAAGGAAGGTCACTCTGTGGTGGTTGAGGGCTTCGCTAAGCCTCTTACCGATGAGATCCGCGGAGTATCGCCTTCGGAGCCTGACGAGAAGCATATGCCCGAGGTGCGTAATGGTGGGAGGACCAAGGAGGTGACTGCCAAAGCTAGACCCAGATAACGAATTATTTGGGTCTAGATCTAGATCTGGGACTCGGATTGAAGGAAGTAGATGCACTTTGATGCACACGCCCTCTCCCTTTCAAACTCAATTTGGCCTGGGGCACGCCAGTGCAATCCCACCGAAATCGCCTTCTCCGCGTATCTATAAATTCCGCTTACTATGATTCCAATCATGAATCAAAATCAACGTATTGCGATCAAAACAAATCAAGATGACTACCAAGCAAATGGGTTCTTCACATCGCTGTAGATGGAAAGGTTAACTCGTTAATTGTTTTCACTTAGTTGAACATTTATTGCACTTCGATTTTAGGTTAATATGCTAGTATGGACTACATTGTGAATGCTATTTAAGAGTTTTGATTGTTTGATCTAGCTGAATGGTTTAGGTTGTTAATATGCTAGTATGCACTACACAGTAAAGGCAATTTAAGAGTTTTGATGGCTAGAATGCTGAATTTTGAATTGATAATTGATACATGTTGTGTGGATCGTGTAACAAAAACTAGGATGGCGGAATTTTCTAGCATTTGTAGGCCCCGGTTTTCTTGTTTCCTTGGCCTATCTTAATCCTGCAAACTGTAATTTCTCTTCAATGACAAACTCATTTTGTTGGTTCTATGTGTTTTATAATTCTAATTATCTTATTTTCTGTTTTTTTGTGTGTGATAGTGGAAGCTGACATGAATTCTAATTATCTTATTTTCTGTTTTTTTTGTGTGTGACAGTGGAAGCTGACATGAATGTAAGAATCAGAAACAATTTCGCAGGCTAAACACCAAAATTCTATCATGTTTTTGACAATTGTTGTGTAAATGTGCTTGTATGACTATTCTTTTCCGATTTTGGTTTCGGGATTTTGATGGCATTTGTAATGCTTCTTGCCTACAATTGCTGTGGGTGACATTTGTAATGCTCCTAAGTGGTTTTAGTACTTTGCTACTACAGGACATATTATGTGAGCATTGTGGTTTATTTTAGAATATTTTCTAGTATGAATTTTCTAATGCCAGAATAATCAATTATGAAGTTTTGTAAATTTATTGAAATTTTGGTATGTAATTTTGTTAATAAAAAATTCTGGTATGAAAAATTATGGTAGAAATTCTGGTATGATAAAATTCTGGTATGAACTTTTCGTATGATAATTTATGGTATGAAATTTCTGGTATGAACATTTCGTATGAAATTTCTGGTATGAAAATTCTGGTATGAGAAATTCTGGTATGAGAAATTTAGTCCAGAAAATAAAAAAGAAAAAAATATAAAAAAAGGCAAGACAAATAATAAAAAAAAAATTCAGTAATTAAAAATTAAAACTTATACTTATATAACAAATAACAAATATCATTTATTTTTTTCTTTCTAAATAGAAGGGTTAATAAATTTTACCTACAATTAAATGAAAGTGGTAAAAAATTTGGAGTACACTTTCTTAAACAAAAACTCAAAAATGCCTAGTATGTCAAATTATCCCATTAAAATTGCCCCCTCCCCCATTCATTTTGGTATAATTGCACTTTGTACCCTATTTTTGGTATATTGCGTTTTGCCCTGCTGATTTGTATTATTACAAAATGTACCCATGGTTTTATATTGTTGTTGACCCACATTTTTGAAAGATGCAATTGTGCCCTCAGCAGGAAGTTAAGTACATATATTGACCCGGTTTTTCACCAAGTAATAATCATGCCCTTGTTGTATTAATTTCGAGTTATGGCTCCAAGTTTTTAATTCCGGTTTAATGACCAAGTTTCTAGAATTTCATATTGTGCCCGAGAGGATTATTTACGAGATTTAACGTGGCATTTGAAAAAGAGTTTTCATTAGATTTATATATATGATATATTCCATTCAATTTAGCATATAAGCTAAATTTGCGTAGATTTGGTTTTAGGTCCTGAAGCGCCCCGATAAAGGCCTAACGAGTCCAAGTTCGACATCCGTCCTGACGTCGTGTGAGTATTCTCTTCCTCGATTTAGTTATGTTTAGTATTAGTATCATGCTAGGTTGGATGAATGCCAAGTAATGGCTTGAGACCTCAGGTGAGTTTTGAGGATTTATGATCGTTATAAGGCTTGAGGTGTTGATGTTATCTTGTGAGGATTGTAGGGCGTTGAGTGTTTGGGTTGATCTTGTGAGCTTATGAGGATTGAGATTTGTGTGATCTTGTTGAGATTGTGGAGACTAGGAAGAGAGTATCCTAGCATATGTTGTGATGGTTATGACCTTGTGAGATCGTGAGGGTTATGAGTTGTTATTCTAGTATGGTTATGGTTTATGATCTTGCGAGATCATTGGGACTAGAAGTCTAAGGAATTCTAGCTTGTGAGAGAGATGTTGATTGTGTGCCTTGTTTTGACCAGGCGTTGAGTGCCTTCCTACGGGAAGTTGAGAGCGGTGGGTAGCAGGATTATCTTTGGGACGAGGTAAGTCTCCGGACTTACTTAGCTCGTATTCCTTGTATTAGCATTGATATGTGTTTGGTGGTGTGTGTTTATTGTTTATTGTTCATAACAACTAAACCGGAATTAGGATTACCGATCTTTATATTATTTTGGCCAAAGTGTATGATAACGGGCGGTGACAACTTGCCTAGCTCCCGAGAGAGCTAGGAGGTTCTCGGCGACTATCCCGTGTTGGTAGACGGTCGGATGCATCAATACCATTCCATGCTGGTAAGTAGGGACCAAAGCGAGTTTCAGTGACTCTCGTGTCACAACATAAGTTGAATTAGAACGGGATACGACTTAATAATAATAAAGATAATAAATCGGATTGGTGTGCTTTTAAGTATGTTGTGTGCTTGCGGTGTTCTACTTGTGTACGTGCCTTTCCCATTAATTCTAATGCTTTGAATATGAGCTAACGGTTTTATACCGATTGTTGTAGATTGCCTTGCAGGTGAGGAATGCGGCCGAGAGATCCGGAAGAGTGGGCAACCGGGGTCCGTACATTGTAGGAAGGGTGTTTGGATGGAGTTGAGTTGTGTTTTGTCCTTCAATTGTTATGTTTTGTATGCCGTGTTTTTGGCGTTCAGTTTTGTGTTGTATCTTGGCTGAAGTCTTTTGTTGTTTTCCTTCGGGTTTCTTATCATTTGCATTAAAAGGAATTTCGGTTTTGCCTTTATTTGTGCCATGTTGGAAAGGTCCGGTGAAATTGTTGTCAAGCTAAGGGTCGGGACCCTTGTGAGGTCCAAACCCGTAGTATCCCGAGTCCCGTGGAATCGGGGGTGTTACAAAAGTGGTATCAGAGCCCTAAGTTGACAACAATGGCACTCGCAATCTTCTAAAGGCCGAATGAGGAATAAACAGAACCCACACGGGTTCTGACTTTTCGTTTTCAAAATCACATGCATAAGTCGGGGTAGAATGTACGGACCACCACTCCTTCCACGGATCTCGGCAGCTTAGTTTATTGGACTTTATATATATGTATATATATGTAGATATGTAGATTGTATGTGGATTGTAGTTGCATGATGGACATGATTTATGTGTATAGTTGTATATGTGAACGATTATATATTTTGGACCTTGTATTGTTGTAATGGAATGCCGAATGCGTGATATTAGTAGTAATATGGACTTAGGACTTATATAGTTTTGTATACGTATTCTTATTATATATAGTAGCATATGAAGTTATGGAACCTTTTAGCTAAGATGATAGTATGATATCATTACCTTCAAGACGACGATGTGGTTGGCTTCGGATAGCGTTTCATACGTGGAGGAGTACACTCAAATATCAAGTTGAGCTTTTCGTGCTAACGAGCACCATGACGTTTCTCGGAATTTTTTTTTAAAAAAAAGGATGTCGAAGAAGAAGATTGGAGATGGCGTAAACGAAGGACAACCAAGTAAAAGAAAAACACGAGAAAGCGGAATGGAGACCATACAAGAAAAAGGAGTAACATGAAGATGTGGAAGTGGTTACAACGAAGTCACGAATGGAAGACGAGGAGACTAATAGGGATAACAAACATAAGTTCTTCAAGAAGACGTGTGGACAACTAAAGATGTAAATCGAGGAGGAGAGGGATACATTCTAACAAGGTTAAACGTGACATTCCATTAAGATGTGAAGTTTTCTTTAGACGCTCCTAAGCATTTGAGTCAAGACGAGAAGAGTGATCGAACCATTGGCGAAAGATTAAGATTCCGTAAGTTAAGCTTATGAGGTACCAATAAGTGAAGTGTCAACATTACTAGAGCTATGAGAAGAAGGGCATGGTGGGATTCACGTGGAGTTGACCGATTTCTATTATAATGATAAGGCTAAGATTCGCCAAGAAGGAGGAAGTGTGTATAAATGATGATCCTAAGAAGATGAAAGACGAGACAAGGAGCAATGATCAAGAGACTTAAGATACCAACCAAGAGGAACGTGAGTGGATGCTAGCTAGTGCTATAATATTTGGGAGGGTGCACTTGAAAGACATCAAGGAAGAATGGTTAAGTCTATGAAAGGGAGTTATATGAAACAACAAGGCAAAGAAGATATAGTTATCTTAGAGAAGTAGAAGGAAGCGTGGAACGTAGAAAGAATTAAGGAAGGGTATGAAGAGTGAAATGAGCAAGTGAAGTTTAAGACAGAGTACCCTGAGAAGGTAGCCTTCAGGAGTATGGTAACATGGAGGGTAAGAAGAATGGTAAGTCATTGACATTGTAGAAGGTCAGTTATAAGTTAATTGGTGACAACCAAGAACGCACGTGTGCGGGATGGCTATTGATGAGCGTAGATGAGAAGAGTAGACAAGACAATGGCATGAAGGATCGGTAACAAGAGCTCGGAGAATTTCCGGTGGTTCGGTGTAAGTAGTGAAGAAGTATGTCAACTAAGTACAATTATTTTAATCAAGTAATATTGCTTGGGATCAAAGCCAGTGAATGTATCAAACCTCCCGGGGAGTGATTGTAATGATCCTGTGCAACTTTCTTAGGTCATGGGATTGACATATGAGGAATGACACGGATCAGAACTGTAACACCCCAAATTCTGAGAACTCGGGGAGTTACTGGTTAGGACCTCACAATGGGTCCCGACCTTAGTTTGACAACAATTTAACTTGGATCTTACAACAAGGCACAAAAGTATTTAAAACATTTGAAAACTTTAAACAATATATACATGAAGAATTTGTATCAGCCTTACAAAGCAAAGGTACCAAAACGACACATAAGAAGAACAGAAGACATCCCGTCCCCAACTAAATAAGTACGTGGACCCGGCTGACCATTCCCTCAGGATCTCTCTACAACTATTTTAACCTGCAAGACATCTACAAGCGGTATAAAACCGTTAGCTAACATTCTATGCATAGGTATAAAGGTAAAAGCACAAACACACAACATACACAATCAACATGCAACAATCAATCCTTTTATTATCTTTAATTAGGTGATATGTCATTACTAATGATACTTATTTTGTGACACGAGGGATTCCCAAACCTCGCCCCTGTCCCCGTTTACCAACGCGGAATGGTACTAATGCATTTGACCGTCTACCGGATTGGGCTGGTCGCAAGGAACCTCCTAGACTCTCGCAAGAGCTAGGCAGATGATGTCACGACCCGTTATCATACACTTGGGTCAATTACACAATATACTAAAGTCGGCCTATTCCGGTTTCGTTATTTATCTTAACTAGCAAACACCACTCCTATTCCGGGTTACATTAGAAAGCTCAAAGTGTGTAATTATCTGCCTAGCTCTTGCATGTGTGTGATGTGTATGAGTGGTGTTTGCTAGTTAAGATAAATAACGAAACCGGAATAGGCCGACTTTAGTATATTGTGTAATTGACCCAAGTGTATGATAACGGGTCGTGACATCATCTGCCTAGCTCTTGCGAGAGTCTAGGAGGTTCCTTGCGACCAGCCCAATCCGGTAGACGGTCAAATGCATTAGTACCATTCCGCGTTGGTAAACGGGGACAGGGGCGAGGTTTGGGAATCCCTCGTGTCACAAAATAAGTATCATTAGTAATGACATATCACCTAATTAAAGATAATAAAAGGATTGATTGTTGCATGTTGATTGTGTATGTTGTGTGTTTGTGCTTTTACCTTTATACCTATGCATAGAATGTTAGCTAACGGTTTTATACCGCTTGTAGATGTCTTGCAGGTTAAAACAGTTGTAGAGAGATCCTAAGGGAATGGTCAGCCGGGTCCACGTACTTATTTAGTTGGGGACGGGATGTCTTCTGTTCTTCTTATGTGTCGTTTTGGTACCTTTGCTTTGTAAGGCTGATACAAATTCTTCATGTATATATTGTTTAAAGTTTTCAAATGTTTTAAATACTTTTGTGCCTTGTTGTAAGATCCAAGTTAAATTGTTGTCAAACTAAGGTTGGGACCCATTGTGAGGTCCTAACCAGTAACTCCCCGAGTTCTCAGAATTTGGGGTGTTACAATATGGTATCAGAGCCAGGTTTAGAATGTAACGGCTGAAGATCGTGTGAGAGGAAAGGACAGCAGGTACCATCTCCTTACTGGGCTGGGAGCAACTGGGCCAGGTGAAGGCTGATGCAATCCGGCTGGCTGGAGGCACGCAGAACTGGGTTGAGGCAATCTGGATGGCATGGGCTGTAGCAAGGTAGCGCTGGGCTGGTTGGAGGCACGCAGAACTGGGCTGAGGCAAGGTAAGAATCAAACTGGGCTTGTCAAAACCTTGTCAACAGCTTGTCTGGGCCTCGTCAACTGCTTGTCTGGGTCTCGTCAACCGCTTGTCTGGACCTTGTCAACTGCTTGTCTGGGCCTCGTCAACTGCTTGTCTGGACCTCGTAAACTGCTTGTCATGATCTCGTCTCAGCTTGTCATCGATAAGAATGAATTATAATAACTAGGGTTTGATATAAATCTATCATTTTATGTGAATTAAATTCTACATAAAATAATAGATAATTATAAGGATTAGAGTTTGATATAATTTTATCATTTTATGTGAATTAAATTCTACATAAAATAATGGATATTTCTAAGGATTAGAGTTTGATATAATTTCATCATTTTATGTGAATTAACTTCTACATAAAATAATGAAATTTGTGAAGGAAGAGATACTAGATAGAATGGGAAACCGTCAACGGCGGAATTAGACGGAATAAAAATTCCGGATATTACATCAGTACCCCCTTAAAATAAGTTTCGTCCCGAAACTTAGGACAAGGTACTTAATTAAACGACTTCCATAAATAAACTGGTATGCCCTAGTCTCACTAATTTTTTTTAATTTCGTTTTCTAAACCCCTCTAACCCTATTAAAGCGTAACGAAAAATCCGGTCGTTACATCAGATCCCCCTCAAAATAAGTTTCGTCCCGAAACTTAGGGTAAGAAAATCCTGATCGGCCTTTAAGGCACCAAAAGGGTGTGTTTGGTCACTACACAAAAGTCTTGTCGTTTCCACATCTAAGTATCCCGCACATCAAGGTTACCAAAAGAACACATCACTGACTAAACACTCAATCATGAAATAAACAAGTAGTCAAACAATATCACACAAACAAGGTCAAGTCCTAACTCGTTACTCCCGAGGTTACAACTATCGCTACATAAGTCTTTGAAATGTTACGTCTCTTACTATCCCCAATATCTTAAGTAGCCTTATCGGATTTTCATAATACCACTAAATCTTAAAACTTTTCAGGTATTTAGATCACCAGCGTATGTTACCACGTTCTAGAGTGGTTACCGAATATCTCACCGGTATCATCCGGCTCAACTGGATAATCCTCTAATCTGATGACCTAACTCGTGTCTGGTAGGTATCTCTCCAACTGAAAATCTCAAACTCAGTTCCCAGACTTAGTCTCCGTGGAAAACTGAAGCTGCACTCTCATATAGGGTGAGGAATATTAGTCCATCAGTCATTTTTAAACCGCTTTAAAACTTCCAATGGTTGCCTTACTTAACTCACTTCTAGATCCTTTGATGACCTTACTGCGGCAATTTATTCCAATTCCTTTCCTTTTGGTCTCAAAAAAAAAAAAAAAAAAAAAAAAAAAAAATGTCAACTATCCGATCTAGGATATCCGCCTTATAAATCTCCCAACACTTTACTAAGTGTTTAAGGCTAGTTGTATCACAACTCACTTGGTCTTGTCTCCTAATATGACTCAGTCATATGGTTCCTCAGGTACGGAATCGTCGCCGTTACCCTTTTCAGGTCTAACACTCGAGACAACTAAAAATCAAATCTAGTGGTCATCCTCTTTGTTCACCTGGCATTATTATATTATTTACAGATCTCTAATATATCGTTTGCTCAAACTTAGGTTTATCACGCATTTTCCAAGATCTTAAGTGACATAGAATACGTCCGGAATGACGGTATTAGACACAAAGTGATCTCCTATCACCGTTATTTGATCATAACTACTCAATAATTGTTAATATACCATCAGCAGTGCACTCTTTTATCCACCATGGTTATCAGGCCAATAATATCCCGTTGATACAAAAGCAACTTGGATCCGTTCTGACATAACATTCCCCATAAAATCTACTCCGAGATTATGCTTTCTTTAAGCACGGTTACTAGGTTGCAAGTATACTCCTGTCGCTTCTCTTTCTTATGTATCTTTGACTCAGAATGATAATTACACACTTTGAGCTTTCTAATGCAAACCATGCACAATACTTTTATTACATCGTTAATTCTTCTCTCAATTCATCAAGAACTCACTCTAACGTACTCCGTTAGGTATAAAATTCCAAAACTACTTGCCTGGCAACATGTAACAAAGCCATCACTCTTCACTCGGATCCATAATAGGGTACCAACCTCCTTCTTTTACCTCTACATGCACATAAGTTTCCGTACAATATTTTCAGTAACTTCACATAGCCTATCTCACGTTCCTTCCAACTAGAATACATTTCACCAACTATCACCATCTTAAACTCGACAAGACATCCATCAACACCCTTGAGCTTCTTGCTTTGTGGGTTAGGACCCACCATGCTTCCACTGCGCTACTCTGGTTATTTTGTTGTCACCCCGTAATCATGAGGACGTGTTCTGTCAGTCCAAAATGATTAACCGGATGAAGTGCCAAGTACCTTCTTTACTTGCCTTAAGAAAATAAAACAACGATTGAAAAACAACTTCTTCCGCTTACTTTATTAATTCTTCTACCACGGATTCAAACTCTCTGAATTGACCGGAGTTTGATCTTAACTGGCCAAGAGGTAACCCTTAAAACGTTTCTCTTTATACCTTTAATTCATCCAAGAAGGTTGTAGTTGCCTACTTGAGGGAATCCTCTAAGGCGTCGGTAAAGCTACTCCATAGATCCACATTCACAAATATCTCTTCTTAACGGCACATAACTCGTCAATATCCAACAATACTTGCACGTTCTTGGTTGACATCGGTCAGTCTATAATTGACTTATCTCAATCTCATATCTCTACTGGTATTAAACTTTTGGTGCACATCACCTACTAGATTAATACTTTTATCCTTCTTTAGTTCGTCTTATCTTTCACTCTTCTTCTTCCTTTGGGACAACTTTCTTTCTCAAGTCTCACTGTGCCATTCGACTGACGTTAAAAGTTGTTCCTAACACTCCACGATAGATTATAAGCGTCTTGTAGTTCCGATGACTTTTAATTACCTCCCAATTGTAGTCCCTTTACAAGAAGCCAGCTAAGTAAGTCCGTGGACTTACTTAGCTGGCTTCTTGCATGTGTGTGATGTGTATGAGTGGTGTTTGCTAGTTAAGATAAATAACGAAACCGGAATAGGCCGACTTTAGTATATTGTGTAATTGACCCAAGTGTATGATAACGGGTCGTGACATCATCTGCCTAGCTCTTGCGAGAGTCTAGGAGGTTCCTTGCGACCAGCCCAATCCGGTAGACGGTCAAATGCATTAGTACCATTCCGCGTTGGTAAACGGGGACAGGGGCGAGGTTTGGGAATCCCTCGTGTCACAAAATAAGTATCATTATTAATGACATATCACCTAATTAAAGATAATAAAAGGATTGATTGTTGCATGTTGATTGTGTATGTTGTGTGTTTGTGCTTTTACCTTTATACCTATGCATAGAATGTTAGCTAACGGTTTTATACCGCTTGTAGATGTCTTGCAGGTTAAAACAGTTGTAGAGAGATCCTGAGGGAATGGTCAGCCGGGTCCACGTACTTATTTAGTTGGGGACGGGATGTCTTCTGTTCTTCTTATGTGTCGTTTTGGTACCTTTGCTTTGTAAGGCTGATACAAATTCTTCATGTATATATTGTTTAAAGTTTTCAAATGTTTTAAATACTTTTGTGCCTTGTTGTAAGATCCAAGTTAAATTGTTGTCAAACTAAGGTCGGGACCCATTGTGAGGTCCTAACCAGTAACTCCCCGAGTTCTCAGAATTTGGGGTGTTACAATATGGTATCAGAGCCAGGTTTAGAATGTAACGGCTGAAGATCGTGTGAGAGGAAAGGACAGCAGGTACCATCTCCTTACTGGGCTGGGAGCAACTGGGCCAGGTGAAGGCTGATGCAATCCGGCTGGCTGGAGGCACGCAGAACTGGGCTGAGGCAATCTGGATGGCATGGGCTGTAGCAAGGTAGCGCTGGGCTGGCTGGAGGCACGCAGAACTGGGCTGAGGCAAGGTAAGAATCAAACTGGGCTTGTCAAAACCTTGTCAACAGCTTGTCTGGGCCTCATCAACTGCTTGTCTGGGTCTCGTCAACCGCTTGTCTGGACCTTGTCAACTGCTTGTCTGGGCCTCATCAACTGCTTGTCTGGACCTCGTAAACTGCTTGTCATGATCTCGTCTCAGCTTGTCATCGATAAGAATGAATTATAATAACTAGGGTTTGATATAAATCTATCATTTTATGTGAATTAAATTCTACATAAAATAATAGATAATTATAAGGATTAGAGTTTGATATAAGTTTATCATTTTATGTGAATTAAATTCTACATAAAATAATGGATATTTCTAAGGATTAGAGTTTGATATAATTTCATCATTTTATGTGAATTAACTTCTACATAAAATAATGAAATTTGTGAAGGAAGAGATACTAGATAGAATGGGAAACCGTCAACGGCGGAATTAGACGGAATAAAAATTCCGGATATTACAAGAACTTTTAAAATTTGATTAAGGGGACACATGGTATATTTGTTCTAATAAATGAATGGTATGTTTTCGCAAGCAAAACTGAGTCAGATGTTTCGAACTCACATGGAAGAGTCATGGTGGCTATGACGCAAAAAGGAGGACCTAGATTAGGGGCAACGTTGCAAGCTTAGAGTTATGAGTTGGATACTTCAGTGATGTTGGTAGGGGGATATTAGCCTAGCGTTCTTCACAAGGCATACCGGTATGGTTGTAAAGTTGTTTTTGGAATACCAAGAGATGTATAAGGTGACCAACAAGAGTAGGAGAAGATTGAAAATTTGAAGTTTGAAGTCGTTGTGAGATGTACACGAAGTACATGAAAGATTGAGGTTAGAACCTCTACGGTCGATTGAACGTTACAAAAGAAAAGAGAGTAAATTCTACACCTACTCGAAGGAATGATGCAAGCTTTGGTAGAATACGAAAAACTCCCCCAATATGTTGGATGTTTGGGAGAGCGAAGAAGATAAGATCAATTGTTTTGAAACACAGTTAAGTCTTGTGGTTTGGACCCTTATGGTAGCACATAAGTGAGAAACCTTAGAAGATTTTTAAAAGAAGGCCCCAAGAGTTAAATGAGATTAAGTTAAATGAATACTTAAATAAGGCCCCAAGAGTCAAGAGACTCGAGCAAGTCTCTCGATTTCAGGAGATGAAGAATCTTTAAAAGAAGACGGTCAACATTGTAGCTAAAGATGGAGCAATGCATGTATCTAAAGGACGCCACCCCAACAAACCGAGGTAGATCATTAGTACCATGGCCACCTGTGAAGTTTTAAGACAAGGTTGTGTCGGTCTCATTTTATGTGACAAAAGAGGAAAAGACAAAAAAACCGAGATATCACGGATTCCAATACGTTAGAATGTGGATTTTCCCACTAAGTCGAGCTTGATTCAATTCCGATATCTAAGGCGCCATATGAAATGACACTTGTGAAAGACATGAGTTGTAGATGTAATATCCGTAATTTTTTTTCTTGAATATTTCCGAGTCAAACCCGTTTTGACTCGCCGACAATTTATATGATATCTAAGTTTCGTACTCATGCAATTTATATCATTTTATGTAAGCTTAACTCACATGAAATGATGATTTCCAAACCCTAATCTAAGTCATGACAAGAATATGACAACAATTGACGAGGTCATGACGAGGCCATGACGAGGCCATGACAACATTTGACGAGTTTAAGACGAAGCCATGACAAGCGGTGACAAGGCCATGACAAGCCTTGACAACCTTCAGCCCACCTCCCCTTTACTTTGTTTAGCATATTCGTCCATGCTTACAGCTTTGGCCCAACCCAGAACTTTGCAACAGCCTCCTTAGCATGCCAGCCGCTAGCAGCCCAGGGAAGAGAAGGGCCAGCTGCTTCCTTGTCCTCGCAGCCCAAAATCCCAGTGAAGTAACATCAGTGACTCTCCACGTCACATGGCCAGCAGTTACGCCTCTCATTATTCACTCCTCTTAATTGCACAATCTCCACAATCACAACCGTATCTCGCTCTTTCCAAACTTGCATACCCTATGTGCTGCTTCGGAGTCCCCTACGCGTACACCACGAGATGGCCTTCAAGCGGACGCTCAACACCACAGCAACAACAACCAGAGCAGGAACTCCTTCCTTCTCCTTGTGCGCCTCAACCCTCTTGCACACAGCTGCGACATAGGTGAGTTTGAGTATCTCCTTCTGCTCTTATCTGTGTTCGTTTCCTCACTGTCTCGGCTGCTGATTCTTTAAATCTGCATCGGGCACAGACCATAGAGGAGGGCGAACCTTCCAACCGAACTGCAGACCCGTACAGACCATACGACTCCTAGCCAAGCGCACACCCTTACAGACGGGAAAGATTCCTCTACTGCCAACTATACCATACATGTGTCTTCCTTGCCTTACCGATCAGCACCCGAGCCTCAGTAGCATCAGCCTTCCTTCCTCGCTACAGACAGGTAACTCGAACCACCGTATGCTTTTCGTTATAGTTGTGAAGAGAGTAGGACTTTTCTGATCTTTTGTGGAGAACTTGAGCACGTGAGTAGAGGGAGGAAGTACAGGTTGTTATAGTGAGTTTCACTCTAGTGAGAATAGGTTAGAATTGGTTTTATCATTTGTAGCCAGTAGGAGTCGAAATCAGAGCATCCATTAGCACTTCATATCTCCAGAATTGGGTTGTGTAAGTGCTGACTTTGGAAGTAATTTTAATGCTTTAGATTAAACATCCACCGTTGAAGTTTTGATAGGGGTAAATAGATATATGTAGTTTACGGTATATAAATTTGAGAATGAATTAACGGTCGGATTAGAAGTTATAAGGTCCCAAAGTAGGTCATTTGGGCTGTTTTTCAATAGAGGGAAAAATTGACTAAGTATAGAAATGTTTGATGTTATACCCAACTTTAGAGAGTTATGTAGGATTTATGGTTGAGTATTTTTAAGGGATCCTTGCTCCTAAGCATGTCCACGGGTCGAACCCGCCGGGTTGACGGGTCTGACCCGCCGGGTCGAGGGTCCGGGAAGGGTGACCCGGACCCGTGTAAAAGGCCAACCCACCGGGTTGGCGACCCGCCGGGTCACGGGTAAGACCCGGCTGGTCGGCGGGTTGGCCCTTTTATTTTAAAAATCGATTTAAAAAAAAAAGATGACCCGGCGGGTCGACCCGCCAACGGCTATTTTAGCCGTTGAGTTTGTTTTTTTTTAATTTTTTTTTGCAAAATTAATGACCCGCCGGGTCACGGGTAACCCGTGACCCGTGAACATGCTTACTTGCTCCTATGTTTAGTATACATAATAGAGGACCTAGATTTTTATTTCGGATTTTTATACCTTTCTTCGAGCCTCTTATCTTAGGCCAAAGTCGGACCTTAGTGACTTGTATGAAATCTAGAATTTTGGTTAACTTCTTTAAATCTTTAGCGAACCATCTTGTGAGAACTAGTTTATGAAATTAGGTTCCAAGGGAGGATTTGGAACTAGATTATAGATCTTTCTGAAAATTTTCGGGATCAGGGGTAAAATAGTCATTCCACCTTAAGAGGGCCTTTTTTTGTAAATTCTCTTCATAAGTTTGTACATCTTAGGAGTTTGTAACTTCTAAGAATATAGGATGTAATTTTGATCCGCATGCCTTGTGTGATAGGCGTTTGAGTTTCTACGGTTGCGGACCGAGTTGAGAATTTGAGAGTTGTGATTTGGTTCAGGTAAGTCCTTGCGACTTACTTAGCTAGTTTCTGGGTGTTAGCCGAATGATGATAGTGGTGTGCGTGTTGTGTGTTTATAATAATAACTTGTTAGGACGACTTTATTATTATTATTTATGGCCCAAGTGTATGTATAACGGGTCGTGACACCACTGCCCAGCTCTGACAGGAGACTGGGAGGTTCTCTATACCCAGACCATACATGTACAAGGTGAGATGCATCAGATCCATTCCTGATGGTTACACGGGGCGGAGGCGAGGTTTGGGAATCCCTCGTGTCACAACATAAGTATCATTAGTAAGAGTGAATGACCTAAGTAAAGATAATAAATGGTTTGTTTGAAAGCATGATGAGTGTTTACTTTTGCTATGATGTGTGAGTGTGTTGTTCTCATTTGTCTAACGTTTAGATAGCTAGCTAACGGTTGTTCTGTTGTGTTGTTTAGATTTACCGCAGGTTAGAGCAACAACTGAGTGATCCGGAAGTAGTAGTCAACCGGGTCTCCGTACTCCTTAGAGTTGGGTTGAGTGTTTGCTTTGTTGTTTCTTTCTTCGTATTTAGACAGTTAGACTTTTATGTTTATTAAGTACTTGGGCTGTTAGACATTGTTGCATTCATCTTTAAAATACTGTTTTGTAAATTTTGGTTTTTCTTATTTGTGTCTTGTTGCAAGATCCTAGTAAAATTGTTGTCAAACTGAGGTCGGAACCCATTGTGAGGTCCTAACTAGTAACGTCCCGAGTTTTGAGAATTCGGGGTGTTACAACATGTATCAAAGCTCTAGGTTGGCAACAATGGCACTTGAAATCTTCTAAAAGATCAAATAAGTCAATAAGCAGAACCCAAAAGGGGTTTGAGTTTTCCAAAGGATTTTTTTGTTTTTAAAATACATGCACAGTCGGGTTGGGATAGAAAGTACGGCTGACCAGCACTACTACCGCGGATCTCAGTATGCTTATTATGGACTTTAGGTTTTTACTCTCATTGGATTTATTAGCTAGATTATAACTGTAATTGTTATCACTCGCGCATATGACACGTACTATGGCTACACTAGCTACTGGTCGAGGTAGAGGTCGTTCACCTCTCCCTCTAACTGGACAAGGTGGGGGCGATATGACTCCTTTAGTTAGAGGATGTGGCCGTGAAGGTAGACCTCCATTAGCAAGAGGTCGAGGTCGAGATCCTCGAGAGGATCCACAAGCAGTGAACATGCCAGATGCTAGAGTGGAGGAGGTGGCTGAGAGTGTGGTTTCCGAGGTCAGGAATGAGACCGCTGCTAGGTATGAAGCACAGGGAGCACGTTCAACTGAGTCAGGACGCGTTTCTATAGGGGCATCCGAGTACCGAGAGTACAGAGCATACGTCCAGCGTATGGAGGAAGCTGCCAGGGCAGAGAGACTTGCCCAGGTACCACCAGTACCGGCTAGGTCAGTTCAGGTGACACAGAGAGTGACTTAGGCGCCGGCTGTGCCTCAGAGGAGAGTTGAGGCTGACAGAGCTCCTACTGGGTCTAGAGCCCCGAGACCGGATCAGTGGTTGAAGGCTTTCAACTCCCAGAAAGTTTCCTCATTTATTGGGGAGATAGGGTTGGAGGTGGAGCATTGGATAGGACACGTAGAGACTGCACTAGAGGCGATACGTTGCCTAGAGGATCGACATGTAGAGTTAGTGCAAACCTTGTTCACGGAGGATGCTCATTCATGGTGGCGGACCATTCGTAGCCGGGTCACTAGTTGGGAGCAGATGAGGAGTATTATTAGAGAGAGGTACTGCCCTACCTCATAGAGGAGAGAGAGGCTTCAGGACTTCATTGAGGCGGGATTCGAGGATATTCCGATTGCCGAGGTAGTCAAGAAGTTTCAGAAGGAGCTGACCCTACTTGGACCAACTGCACCTCTTGAGGAGCAGTATGTGTACCTCTTTTCATGGAGATTGAGAGAGAGTGCTCGTTCTTATCTGACAAGATTTCGCTGTGAGTCTTTGTCAGACTATCAGGATAGGGCTTCTGCATATGTGATAACATGATTTATGACGTTAGTATAGGCATTTATTTAGATAGTTTTTCCCGTTATTCATGCACGGTTTGGCATTAGTTCATGTCGTTTACGCTCATTTCGTGCATATTTCTAGGAAAGACGTCTACACGAGCTTTTGTCGGTTTTGTAGGTATTTCGGGGATCTTTTGGACATTAATCGATACATTCGAGGGTCAAGCCTCATGGTGGTACACATCCAAGGCTTTGAAGGAACATAATTGGAGCAATGAAGGACACAAGGACCCTTATTGGTGCAAGCAATGGAGCAACTCATGGTTAGACGATCATAACAAGCCTCTGTTGAAGAAAATTGGACCAACACTCAGGAAAATCGTCCGATTTTTCTGTCTGGGTCGATTTTTTGGCCTTTGACAGCTTGAGCCACGTGTCCCACGATCTCTTTGTCCGGCCCTTGCTTCTTTGTGGAGTATTTAAGTGGTCCTGCAGGCTGATTTGGAGGATCCTTCTCCTTCCTTTTGGACCCTTCTCCTCTAGCATCTTCCCGAAGGATTCTTCCATTGTAGCCTCTCTTCAAGGCACCCTTGTGGGTGTTCTTGAGAGAGATTAGTGTAGGCTTTAGTTTTCTAGTGAGATTTGAGTGATTTTTGTGAAGAAACTTGTTGAAGGTTGTAAGATCTGACTTGGAGCTACATTTGGTGTGTTGAAAGACTTGTTTTGAACTCAAATCCAGCTAAGTTTCATTGCTTTCATTTCCTTACTTCATCTTCTTGCTATGGATTCCATGTATGCTTGTATGATGATTTTAGATCTTGAAATGCATGTTGTTGGCTAGTTTATTGTGATTCTGGAGTGATGGATTGATGGTTATGGCTTGGGAGATGATAGAAATGACTTACATGTTAGTTTAGGATGATTTTTGTGGCCGAAACCTAAACCAGAGGAGAAAAATCGACCTGTTCTTCAGAGTAAATCGGCCGATTTTTGCTATGATCCACCCGATTTTTCCTTCTGTTGCTCTTTAATTGATGAATCTGTATGTTAGGATGTTAGATTGTTGAAATCCTAGTGTTTGTTGAGCATAATATAGCTTAGGGTGACCTAATGCTAGCAAACTAAGTGAGGAAAGAGACCTACCTGGTGATTTCCGATCTTAGATACCAAAGATGATGAACTCTAGGTAGTAGTGAGCCTCATAAGCCGCTATTGGACAGAGTGTGCTAGGATTGTTACTTGAGACTTACCTTTTCCGGGACTTACCCGGTAAGGAGAGGTTTGCCCCTTAAGTAGTGTCCGGTTTGTGTAGAATTCCCAACTTTACCTCCTTGAGACTTACCCGGTAATAGGAGTTTGGTGCGGGATTAGTGAAGCATGCGACTTACCCGGTAATTGCTTCCATTAGAGAAACACCCTTTCCCAACACCACAACCTTGTCCTTAGAATCTTTAGAAGCTTGAGTCCAATGCCATAACCGGGAATCTTGATCTCTAGAATCCACTTATCTTACCTGTTATCTCCTATCTTGCATTCGTGTGTTTGTTTGCTTGTTTGATTTGCATATTTTGTGATCCTTGTTTGATCACCCCAAAACCAACCAAAAATATTGTGTTTTGCATCTTCTTTATTCCTCATCTCATCTTAGTTTAGATTTGCACTATCTTTGATCATTAAATGACTTGATTTCGCCTCAGTCCTTGTGTTCGACCTTTGAATAATTTCCTTCCTACATAACGATCCGTACAGTGCGGGTTTCGCTAGGTAGTTTAGGAGATTAGATCGAGTTTATAAATGTAAAGCTTTTTGCGTGTCACATCCTAGCGTAACAAGTTTTTGGCGCCGTTGCCGGGGACTAGGTCTAGATTGAGTCATTTGCTTTTGATCGTTTTTAGTGTTTATCTTTCTTGTTACTTTTGATCTTGTGTTGTTTTTGTCTTTGCCTTTTCATGTTTCCCATGGACGGATTGTACTTCCAAGACGACCTTGACAACATGGAGTATGAGGAGTGGATGGAAAGCCAAGATCTAGGACCTCTCCATGATGAGTTTGAGTATTGGGAGGAGTTTAATGCCTATCATGAGTCTCATGATCAAGCTCACATGACTACATTGCCTTATGTGGAACCTCACCATCAACGTCACAATGACCGAGTGGAATCAATGCTAGAAGAAATGTTGAGGAAGATGGATGATCTAGAGAGCAACCTTGCTTCCATTTCGAGTGCCCACATGGTGCTTGAAGCGGAAGTATTTCAACAAGAGGAGGTTCACCATGAGGAGATCCAAGAATTACCCAATTCAACCATAACCAATAGAGACCTTCAAGAAGAGTTGGATAAAGCTTGGGATCAAGTGAGGCTAAGGGATTTGGCCTTGAAGGATGAAAGAATATTGAATTTCGAGAGAGAAGAACAAATGAGGAGGGAGATTGAGGAGATTAGGCATGCTCTTATGCTAGGAGATCCTACCATCCTTCAAGGCTTACCTCCACCTCCTTCACATTTGGAGGAGTGCAATGAAGTACTCTCACCCCCGGACATCCTTGCCATCAACCCCGAAACCACACTTGAAGAGCTCACGAGGGAGAACCCTAAGTTAACTTCAACTCCTTCCAATCCTTTCTTGCTTGCCCGGAGTACACACGAAGATTGGAGTCCCTTTCCTAAGGAGTCTCCCATGTTGAATTATGGAAGCAAGCATGATGGATCCATGATGGTTATGAAGCACCTCAATGAAGAATTCTTTCCAAGAACCGGCCTTCTTTGGATCATAGAGGATGAGGATGGCAAGCATCTCACCGGTGTGACTGCGGAGTACAAATTGTCTAAGTATGGGGTGGCACCTATGGTTGCAACTCCATACTATCATCAAGGAAGCGGTGATGACGGAGTCTACTACTCACCGGTGAAGAGAAAACTTAAAGCTTATTTGGGCATCAAGTGGCCCTTGCTTGTCATCATGGATGCCAGAAAGCGATGGTTGCTTGGACTCCTCAAGCAAACCATGGTATTCGAGGTGGATTGACACATCCTCTGAGTTTGGTCAAGCTAATGACCTAAAAGAAGCGCTTCTTGGGAGGCAACCCAAGGGTAACAACTCTTTCCCTTTTCTCTTTCGTCTTCGTTTTTGCTTTTGTTTTTGGTGTGCTTTGTTTTTCTTTTGTGTTTTTGAGTGCTAGATCTTGTTGTTGTCATGTGTGATGATATACTAGAGGTCATGTGAAAACCTCATGGAATTGCTGAAGGTACAAGATCCGAGCACATGGATGAGGAAGAAAGCACCCAGGAAAATCGGACTGATCTTGCACAAAATCGGCCGATTTTCCTGGGTAGATGTGTAATAGCTAGGATTTCCGAATTCTAACTAATGTTGATTAACTTAATCGTTGATAGTAATTAACATATAACTCGCGAAGACTTCGCAAGTGATGAGTAAGAGTCCCACTGTTATGTTCCTGGCGGAATTTTGGACGTTTGGGGAGATTTTTACTTTTTCCCCCGGGTAATTATTTTTACCCTCCGGTGTTATTTGGAGCATTTGGGAGCTCTAATTAATAAAAATGCAGTTGAGAGAAATGATCAGGACATTGGATATGTCCTAGATATGAAATAACATGGAGAGGCAAAACGGTCAAAAGAGTCGCTATTTCGTTTCTTAACGGCTAAGAAAGACGGCTTAGGAATACACGTTTTCCGAGGCAGTTGTGGAATAATTATCCCTACAATATTCCAGATTTATTATTCCAATCTTGAGAAGTTTGGAGAAGGAGGTTCGACCCGCCTTTGGATCGGTTAAAGGATAATTATCGACTTTGGTAAAGGATAATTATCGTCTTCACTATAAATAGCGGAAAATCCTTTATTAATTCATTTCATTTCACGTTTCCTCGTAAAAGCTCTGATTTCTCTCAACCTTCAAACTCAGATCTACTCTCCGTTTCTAATCCGATTTCAATTCCGTTTGAGTTTCTAGATTCCTCTTTTCATTCTCTTCATATCAGTACCGAGTTTCTGCATTTCCGAGTATATGGAGGGCTGGTCGAGCATATATGTCACTAGGACGGTTCCGTCGCTCAGATTCCGGTGAATTTGATGTTGTCCATGCGTAGCCTGCATCGCTGCGTTTCCGAATCTTCTTTCAGATCGTCAATCGGGTTAGTAACGAATAAGTTATGAATTTATTCGTTTTCCGTACTGCGATTTGGCTTAAATTGACTTTAGGCTTGTCAAAATGGATAATTAGAAATTCCATTATGGTCGTTATATTATTCTGGTGATTATGGATAGTTTGTTTGATGAAATCTGATGACAGGTGGGTTTAGAAATTACCTGCGGGCAAAACGTTATTCTGGCAAGATCTAATTAATTAATTAAAGGTTAATTAATTAAATTAGGATTAAAATTGAGATTGAGGAATGTTGATTAGATACTACTTGAGATTTGAGGAATTGTGAGTTATGCTGAGATATTGAGGTTTAGTTGGTTGTGAGGCTCATAGATTGAGTATGATCCTTATAGATACGGGTCTAGGTGTGACCCCTTTGATGAATAGAGGTTGATATATCTCTTTATGCCTTGTTTACAAGCCGTGTTGTCCCTCCAGTGTAGAGGTGATCGTGGTTGAGTTTTTACAAGGTTGAGGTAAGTCCGTAGGACTTACTTAGCTACCATCCCTATATTGGGTGTTTGCATGAGTGGTGTGTGCTTTATATGTTTGCTATGATAGCATGAGTTGTCGTTTTTATCGACCTATGTTCTATTGACTGCCCCACTGCATGGCTGTGATAACCTTTCCCTTTCATCCCGCCGTGGAGTCTGGGAGGCTCTCTGTTGTCGGGCCAGACTGGTTTACAGGAAGGGCACAATCCACTCTCATAGGGTACACGGATTGTGTGACCGATACTCGTACAGCTAGACATTGCACTCAGAGGCGGGATGTATCGGTCCTCGTGTCACATACTTTCGTCTATCTATATATATATACGGTTTTTGAGTGAATGGTTATTATATAAAGATAATAAATGGGTAAATGTGTGATAGCATGCTGATGTGTTTATCTTTCATGATTGTGCTTGTGCTTGTGCTTATGCATTACCTCATATATGTATGGTTAACTAACGGTTTCATACCGTGTTGTAGATGTTTACAGGTTAGGCGGTACTGGGTGATCTGGCAGGGTGACAGGCCGAGGACTCTTGTACATTAGGTGGTTGGTTTGGGGTTGTTGTGTTTCCCCTCCTGTGTGAGGATGTCGTTTTATATACTCGGCTATGTTGTTGTTTACTTTGGGTCGTACAGTTTATATTGTTTTATGTATTTTTTTTATATCTGTCAGTGCCATGTTGTAAGGTCCAGTACACTTGTTGTCAAGCTAGGGTCAGGATCCATTGTGAGATCCTAACCCAATGTGACATCCCGAGTCCCGCGGATTCGGGGTGTTACAGAGTTGGTATCAGAGTCCAGGTTGACAACAATGGCACTTGCTACCTGCAATGAAGTTTGATAGGTAAAATAAACAGAGCCCACATGGGATCTGACGTTTTCAAAGGTTTTGGTTTTAAGTGTGGTTTTGGGATAGAATGTACGAGAAGTCATCACCTCTGCCATGGATCTCTGCAGCGTAGATATGTATATATATCTGTGTGTACTATGGATTATGTGGATGTATTATATACATATCGATACCTATGGCATATATATAGCCTTATAAGATTAGGTGCGTATATCCTACAGATGACTCAGACTAGAGTAGTATCTGTAGTGGGATGAGGTAGGGGCACACCCCTCTTCCTCCAGTGGTGATAAGTAAGGGACCAGTTTCCGCTGCTGTTTCGTCTATGGCAGAGAACGAGTTTGAAGAGGCTGATCGTGTCTCCATGAGTAGATCCGAGTTTCAAGAATATATGTAACAAGTATATGAAGCGGTGATAGCGGGTAGATCCACACCGGATTTAGCAACAATTGCGAGATCAACTGAAGCTTATGGATCCGGAAAGAAGCAATAGATTGAATCAGTTAGTGGAGAAGCCAAGATGATGAATGGTGAACCAAGTCCGATATCAGGACAATCTAGTGATCCTTTGGCCATGAAGATGACTGGCAAGGAACTACAATGTTTTAATTGCGTGGAAGTTGGGACACTGGCGAATTGTGTGCCCAAAGACGCCCATCATATGCTTTACGTGTGGTAAAGCAAGGCATAGAGCGAAGTTTTGTCGACAGGGCAAGGCATTGTCTTTACAGGTTCCCTTCAAGAGTGAGATCATTCCAGGTGGACGACGAAGGTCGAGTTACCCTTCAGTTGCACAAGTTGCAAGGATGGGATGATTATGTTTCAGTTGTGGCTATCCAGATCATTTGCGTTCTGTGTGCCCTTTGGCACTGATAGCTTATTTCACTTGTGGTGAGTTAGGCCATCTGGCCCTTTTTGTCAGCATGGTGGTGTTTCTTCCCAGCAAGACCTTCCTCTTTCCGGTGCAGAAAGAGTGGAAGTGGAGGCTATAGTAATGACCTTAGTGATACCTGAGGAGCATGGATCTGACATTGAGTGATGATATGTAGAGGAGCTACGAGTGTTAGCTGTTATAGGTACCATTCTCGTTAATGGTTTACCTGGTGGAGTTTTGCTTGTTGTGAGTGTTATGCACGTCATGTCTTTCGACGCATGCGTTAATGGTTAAATTTTGGTATATAGTAGAAGGTGGATTTTTCTTTACAAGATTACCTTTTTGGGTCTGAGATACCCGTGAGATGCGTGTTTGTTCCCTTATTTCAGGGACCCGTGTATGGTTGTAGACTTCTTTGTCATGTCGTAGGTGCATGAGGAAGTCATTATGTGTATGGTTTGGATGAATAGATATCATGTGGTGTTAGCTTTTAATAGTAAGACTATTATAGTCTTTACTGAGTTGAGTTAAATAGAGGTCTTCTGAGGTTAAGACCTTTGAAGAGACGGGTTTGTCATCAGGACTGTACGAGCAGCGAGCTGATAGCACAGGGATGTGACGCCTTCTAGTGTTATACCATGAAGGAGCAAGATAGTCCAACATTGGAAGGTATTCCAGCTGTTTATGAGTTTATAGACGTGTTAGTGAACCGTCTAGCTGCCACCTCAGCGGAGTGTGGACATTGTTATCAAGTTGAAGTATGATACAAGATTGAATGGGAAAGCCACACTATACAGTGCTTGTTGAGATATTGTACTGATAACTTGAAAAGTTGACTGAAACGGGCTTCTTTTACCCTAGTGGGTTCCATGTTCCGTATTGACGACATGATAAGTTAGCTTCAAGAAGCAATTGTGTTTTCATGATTCCTTTGTGCTCAAGATATCCCTAGTCATGAATAAGAGAGCAACATGTGTATGAGATAGCATCCCATACCCGTTATGGACACTACGAGTTTTTAGTGATGTCATTTGGGTTGACGAATGTTTTAGTAGTTTTTATGGAGTTGATGAACAGTATCTTCATCGACTTCCTTGATTAGTTGGCGGTGGACTTCATTGATGACATGTCGGTATACTCTCATAGCAGAGAATAGTAGACCGATCGTTTGAGGACCGTTCTACAGATTTCGAGAGATAGAGGGTTGTATTCTACGCTCTCTAAGTGTAAGTTGAGGTGCCAGCGGTAGCCTTTTTAGGCCATGTTGTCTCCGCCAGTGGGATCATGGTTGACCTGGCGAGAATTAAGTATGTTGTAACATGGGAGATACTGATGAACATTAAGGAATACGTAGTTTTCTCGGCTCAGCCGATTGCTACCAATGCTTTGAGGAAGGATTTTATATGATTACGTATTCATTTGCGAGTCTTTTGAGAAGACCGTACCGGTGTGATCTTCATGTCAGATTTCTATAGATTATAGAAATCTGAAGTATATTTTATGCAACAGGGGTTGAATAACCACCAGTGTTAAGAGCTTAAGTTGATCAAGACTTTGACTTGAAGATTCCATATCATTCAGAGAAGTTGAACGTTGTCACCAATAACTTGAATGGAAAGACGCTCCAAGAGAAGATGATTGTGAGACTGATAGTTCAGCCTCAACTTCAGAGAGATCTAGCTTGGCTAGAGTTGGACAATCAGTTCCTTGATGAGGATACCCTGTTATACCTCAGAGGTTCTTCCTGGTCTGTTGGATGAGGTCCAACAGAAGCAGGAGACCTGCCCGGCCTTGACAAGGTTTAGAGAAAGGATGTCTCGTACTGAGGCACCATAGTTCTCCATGGGAGTAGATGGCCTGATGAAGAGTCATGACCGCTTTTGTGTACCTGTTGATGCAGATGGAGACAAAGAATATTACGGTATACCCACTGTACGCCTTATTCAGTACATTCGGGTACGAGTAAGATGTACCACGAGATGAGATGATTATATTGTATGAAACCGATATTACCAGATTTGTGATACAGTGTGTGACCTGTCAGCAGGTCCAGATAGAGTATTTCCGATCTAGATATAAGCCCCACCCACTAACAGTGTAGTAGTAGAATTTGGGAGGACATCTCTATGGACTTTGTTATGGGATTGTGACCCAGTAGAAGATTGATGTTATCTGGATTGTTGGTAACAGATTAATGAAACCGGCACGTTTCATTTCTATCATAAGGACGTGGCTAGTGAATGAATTGGCTGAGGAGTACACTAGACAGATAGTGAGACTCCATGGTATACTGAGAATGATCATTTCTGATTGAGATGGATGTTTTTACTTTGAGATTTTGGGCAGCAAATTCAGACTGCTTTGGGGACGAGTTTGTACCTCATGACTACACTTCACCCCCTGACAGATGGTCATTTAGAGAGGATCATCTAGATCTTAAAGATCTATTATAAGTTTTAAGTTGAATGGGAAACGTGGATGGTTATATTACCTTCCATTACTGATTTTATGATATAACAATGAAGGACGTGCATCTTTCTGGGATGGCCCTATGAGGCAATATATAGACATAGATGTCGTATATCCTTATGCTAGAAGTGATCTAGTAGTAGTAGTGGAAATAACACATGACCAGACTCAGGATTTTATAGTTCGAGTAACGATGATTAAAGGAAGAGTGTTGGCTCTGCATAGTCGCCAGATTGTGTGTGTAGACAAGAGGTGTTAACCTCTAAAGTTCAAGTGAGAGTTCATGTCCGGCTGGAGGTATCTCAATTGTGAGACGTTAGTTGTGTATTATGGAAAGGGGAACTGAGTTTCCAATATGTCGGTTACTTGAGATCTTGATCAGTTTTGTGAAGACAACATGATGTGTAGCTTTCACTCTGAAGTTGGTGGATGTTCACCCAGTGTTCCTGTGTCTCAACTGAGGAAGTATATACCAGGTTGGAAACACTTTGTGAGTTATAATGATCTAGTGGTTAAGTTGAACCATATCGTTGTTGAGTATCTGATTACATTCTTGGAATAAGATATGAAACGCTTGCATTCGAAAGACATTCCCATATTGAGGATGTTATGGTCGAGATGAAGACCTGAAGAGGCTATGTGAGAGACTGAGGACAGTGTCCTGAGGAACTATCCAGAGTATATGTTGGGACAGACCCATTTGTGGGAGCACGAGTAGATCTTAGTGCTATCTTGATGAATGTTGTGCTTATGTGCTTATATGTCTTGATGTGTTATTCCATGCTAGCTGTGATGTGATTTATGATCTTAGTAGATCTTGATGTGCTAGCGTGATGTATGTTATAGCTGGAGATGATTACTTCCTCCACGCTACCCGAGTATGATTATATTTATAGCTGGAGATGGTTCTTTCCTCCATGTTATTTGAGTGGGATTAGGATTCAGCTGGAGATGGTTCTTTCCTCCATGCTACCTTGATGGACATAGTTCAGTGGAGATGTGATTCCTCCATGCGATATATATGTTTATGGGTTGTCTAGAGACGTATTTCCTCTATGCATGTGATATGTTTTGGCTAGAGATGTGCTTCCTCTATGCCTTGTGATGTGGTATGGCGAGAGACGTGATTCCTCTACGCCTGTGGGTAGCGTTATGGCCCTGTTTCCTGGAGTGATGATTCCTCCATGTTTATACTTGAGGTTATAGATTGTTATAGGTTGTGATCTTTTGAACGGAGATGTGATACCTCCGATAGAAAGAGTGAGAGTTATACCTCGGCGTATGGGTCCGAGAGGATTTGAGAATTGTTCAAGTTTCGGGGCGAAACTTTTTTTTAAGGGGTGTGTGATATAATAGATAGGATTTCCGAATTCTAACTAATGTTGATTAACTTAATCGTTGATAGTAATTAACATATAACTCGCGAAGACTTCGCAAGTGATGAGTAAGAGTCCCACCGTTATGTTCCTGGCGTAATTTTGGATGTTTGGGAAAATTTTTACTTTTTCCCCCGGGTAATTATTTTACCCTCCAGTGTTATTTGGAGCATTTGGGAGCTCCAATTAATAAAAATGCAGCTGAGAGAAATGATCAGGACATCGGATATGTCCTAGATATGAAATAACATGGAGAGGCAAAACGGCCAAAAGAGTCGCTATTTTGTTTCTTAACGGCTAAGAAAGACGGCTTAGGAATACACGTTTTCCGAGGCAGTTGTGGAATAATTATCCCTACAATATTCCAGATTTATTATTACAATCTCGAAAAGTTTGGAGAAGGAGGTTCGACCCGCCTTTGGATCGGTTAAAGGATAATTATCGACTTTGGTAAAGGATAATTATCGTCTTCACTATAAATAGCGGAAAATCCTTTATTAATTCATTTCATTTCATGTTTCCTCGTAAAAGCTCTGATTTCTCTCAACCTTCAAACTCAGATCTACTCTCCATTTCTAATCAGATTTCAATTCCGTTTGAGTTTCTGGATTCCTCTCTTCATTCTCTTCATATCGGTACCGAGTTTCTGCATTTCCGAGCATATGGAGGGCTGGTCGAGCATATATGTCACCAGGACGGTTCCGTCGCTCAGATTCCGGTGAATTTGATGTTGTCCATGCGTAGCCTGCGTCGCTGCGTTTCCGAATCTTCTTTCAGATCGTCAATCGGGTTAGTAACGAATAAGTTATGAATTTATTCGTTTTCCGTACTGCGATTTGGCCTAAATTGACTTTAGGCTTGTCAAAATGGATAATTAGAAATTCCATTATGTTCGTTATATTATTCTGGTGATTATGGATAGTTTGTTTGATGAAATCTGATGACAGGTGGGTTTAGAAATTACCTGCGGGCAAAACGTTATTCTGGCAAAATCTAATTAATTAATTAAAGGTTAATTAATTAAATTAGGATTAAAATTGAGATTGAGGAATGTTGATTATATACTACCTTGAGATTTGAGGAATTGTGAGTTATGCTGAGATATTGAGGTTTAGTTGGTTGTGAGGCTCATAGATTGAGTATGATCCTTATGGATCCGGGTCTAGGTGTGACCCCTTTGATGAATAGAGGTTGATATATCTCTTTATGCCTTGTTTATAAGCCGTGTTGTCCCTCCAGTGTAGAAGTGATCATGGTTGAGTTTTTACAAGGTTGAGGTAAGTCCGTTGGACTTACTTAGCTACCATCCCTATATTGGGTGTTTGCATGAGTGGTGTGTGCTTTATATGTTTGCTATGATAGCATGAGTTGTCGTTTTTATCGACCTATGTTCTATTGACTGCCCCACTGCGTGGCTGTGATAACCTTTCCCTTTCATCCTGCCGTGGAGTCTGGGAGGCTCTCTGTTGTCGGGCCAGACTGGTTTACAGGAAGGTCACAATCCACTCTCATAGGGTACACGGATTGTGTGACCGATACTCGTACAGCTAGACATTGCACTCAGAGGCGGGATGTATCGGTCCTCGTGTCACATACTTTCGTCTATCTATATATATATACGGTTTTTGAGTGAATGGTTATTATATAAAGATAATAAATGGTTAAATGTGTGATAACATGCTGATGTGTTTATCTTTCATGATTGTGCTTGTGCTTGTGCTTATGCATTACCTCATATATGTATGGTTAGCTAACGGTTTCATACCGTGTTGTAGATGTTTACAGGTTAGGCGCTACTGGGTGATCTGGCAGGGTGACAGGCCGAGGACTCTCGTACATTAGGTGGTTGGTTTGGGGTTGTTGTGTTTCCCCTCCTGTGTGAGGATGTCGTTTTATATACTCGGCTATGTTGTTGTTTACTTTGGGTCGTACAGTTTATATTGTTTTATGTATTTGTTTTATATCTGTCAGTGCCATGTTGTAAGGTCCAGTGAACTTGTTCTCAGGCTAGGGTCAGGATCCATTGTGAGATCCTAACCCAATGTGACATCCCGAGTCCCGCAGATTCGGGGTGTTACAAGATGGTCCGATTTTTCCTTCTGTCAAGGAAAGTGATGATCTCCAATCAAGCATGGGTGGAGCGGACGTGGAACTTGGATGGATTGCGGCGCCAAGCGCGGGTTCCGACACCATAATGAACATCAAGAGCTCTCTACCATCCTTGATCGATCATCCACCATCATCATTCGATGTGAACCGAAATACCAAAGCATCACCAATTTTACATTGTGAGGACTCTCTTTCACTTCTTTATTTAGTTTGCACATTGGGGACAATGTGTTTCTAAGTATGGGGTGGGGTTTTCATGATCACTTGCATGATTAGCATCTAGGATAGTTTAATATTGTCACATGTTTCTTTATATCTTGCATTGTACATACATATTTCGAAAAATCCAAAAAAAAATCAGAAAATTTAAAATTTTTTAGTGCTTCTAAGCTTGGGAAAGACTCTTATGATGAAATCGTCTTGTGAATTGGCTATGGATGGCCTTATTTGTTGAATAGATGAATGCATATGTGGACTTGAAGTACTTATCTTGAATCCCATGAATGATTTGTGATTATGATGCTTGTCTTGATTGGTTTGAGGATTGAAAGTCGAAATTACATGCTAGTTCTTGCACATTATTTAGGAGTGATTAAGACAATTCATCCTTCTCTACTTCTCATCTTGATCATGTTATTTGAGCACCTCAATTGATGAAAAATTTGACCTCTTTTGACCCATCCGGGAATAGGAGCGTGCTAGTGTGTTGATGTGTGTGAAAAGCAAGTGTGGGGTGAAGTTGTTGATGAATGAATGATGTGAATGAAGTGCTGAATTTGTTGTGAAAAGTGTAGAAAAAAATATAGGTTTGGGGACGTCGGTTTAAATGACGAGTAACTCGGCACCATTCACATAATCGGGTGTTTGTGCCTTGCCAAAGTCAAATAAACCGATAGTCCTAACGAGTTTTGGTATGTGTGCCCGGTGTGGATGCACCTCCAAAAATAAAAAAACCCGAGGATGGCTAATCACCAAGGTTTCGGCTTTTGTACACCAATGCCATTGTCTCAAAAAAAAGTGAAAAAGAAAAGAAAACAAAGAAAAGATGGAGAAAATTATACACTTGTTGGGAAGTTGAGCAAAAACGAAATTGTGGAGTTAGTTCCTTTCCCGGATTAGCATCACATGACCTAAAAATTCCCACCTAATCACAACGTTTCTTAGCCTCTTCTTTCCTAAGTCCTTGTGACCTAAATGCATGTGTGTAAGACTTAGTGATCTAGATTGGACATACTCATGATCATCTTGACTTCTTCATTTTCACCTCTCATGCATGCTTTCTAGTTAAGTATAATTGTCTTTCCATGCCTTCATTCATTTGATGCATGATTGATTGTCCATTGCCATGAAACATGAATATGAAGGTGATCCGCTGTTAGAAGCACAATACCAAAAAGATTTTGTTGTTTTTTTGCATGCATAAATCATGTCATCTCTTAGTCTATAGTTGGGTCTTGCTCGGGGACGAGCAAATCTTAAGTATGGGGTATTTTGATAACGTGATTTATGATATTAGTATAGGCATTTATTTAGATAGTTTTTCCCGTTATTCATGCACGGTTTGGCATTAGTTCATGACGTTTACGCTCATTTCGTGCATATTTCTAGGAAAGACGTCTACACGAGCTTTTGTCGGTTTTGTAGGTATTTCGGGGATCTTTTGGACATTAATCGATACATTCGAGGGTCAAGCCTCATGGTGGTACACATCCAAGGCTTTGAAGGAACATAATTGGAGCAATGAAGGACACAAGGACCCTTATTGGTGCAATCAATGGAGCAACTCATGGCTAGACGATCATAACAAGCCTCTGTTGAAGAAAATCGGACCAACACTCAGGAAAATCGTCCGATTTTTCTGTTTGGGTCGATTTTTTGGCCTTTGACAGCTTGAGCCACGTGTCCCACGATCTCTTTGTCCGGCCCTTGCTTCTTTGTGGAGTATTTAAGTGGTCTTGCAGGCTGATTTGGAGGATCCTTCTCCTTCCTTTTGGACCCTTCTCCTCTAGCATCTTCCCGAAGGACTCTTCCATTGTAGCCTCTCTTCAAGGCACCCTTGTGGGTGTTCTTGAGAGAGATTAGTGTAGGCTTTAGTTTTCTAGTGAGATTTGAGTGATTTTTGTGAAGAAACTTGTTGAAGGTTGTAAGATCTGACTTGGAGCTACATTTGGTGTGTTGAAAGACTTGTTTTGAACTCAAATCCAGCTAAGTTTCATTGCTTTCATTTCCTTACTTCATCTTCTTGCTATGGAATCCATGTATGCTTGTATGATGATTTTAGATCTTGAAATGCATGTTGTTGGCTAGTTTATTGTGATTCAGGAGTGATGGATTGATGGTTATGGCTTGGGTGATGATAGAAATGACTTACATGTTAGTTTAGGATGATTTTTGTGGCCGAAACCTAAACCAGAGGAGAAAAATCGACCTGTTCTTCAGAGTAAATCGGCCGATTTTTGCTATGATCCACCCGATTTTTCCTTCTGTTGCTCTTTAATTGATGAATCTGTATGTTAGGATGTTAGATTGTTGAAATCCTAGTGTTTGTTGAGCATAATATAGCTTAGGGTGACCTAATGCTAGCAAACTAAGTGAGGAAAGAGACCTACCCGGTGATTTCCGATCTTAGATACCAAAGATGATGAACTCTAGGTAGTAGTGAACCTCATAAGCCGCTATTGGACAGAGTGTGCTAGGATGGTTGCTTGAGACTTACCTTTTCCGAGACTTACCCGGTAAGGAGAGGTTTGCCCCTTAAGTAGTGTCCGGATTGTGTAGAATTCCCAACTTTACCTCCTTGAGACTTACCCGGTAATAGGAGTTTGGTGCGGGATTAATGAAGCATGCGACTTACCCGGTAATTGCTTCCATTAGAGAAACACCCTTTCCCAACACCGCAACCTTGTCCTTAGAATCTTTAGAAGCTTGAGTCCAATGCTATAACCGGGAATCTTGATCTCTAGAATCCACTTATCTTACCTCTTATCTCCTATCTTGCATTCATGTGTTTGTTTGCTTGTTTGATTTGCATATTTTGTGATCCTTGTTTGATCACCCCAAAACCAACTAAAAATATTGTGTTTTGCATCTTCTTTATTCCTCATCTCATCTTAGTTTAGATTTGCACTATCTTTGATCATTAAATGACTTGATTTCACCTCAGTCCTTGTGTTCGACCTCGGAATACTTTCCTTCCTACATAACGATCCGTACACTGCGGGTTTCGCTAGGTAGTTTAGGAGATTAGATCGAGTTTATAAACGTAAAGCTTTTTGCGTGTCACATCCTAGCATAACAATATGAGAGAGATAGGCCAGTCCCGAGGAGAGCTGCTCAGTCAGATAGGTCGGATAAGCGGCAGAGGACAAGATATGCTAGTGGTAGTATGGGAGTAGCTGGTTTTGGACGGGGACAGAATCAGGGATGACATAGTCACACCGCTACAGTCCAGACTCCAGCTGGGGGTTCACAGTGTCATAACTCTAGTGGCTTTGGACACATTCGATCAAACTGCATGAAGCCGTTAGTGACTTGCTTTTTGTGCGGCAAGGGTGGACATAGAGCTGTATTTTGCCGCCAGGGCAAGGCTCCATCTCAGCAGGGTTCTTCCCTTGCAGGTCTATCAGGGGGTGTACAGCGGCAGCCACAATACCGAGCTCCGAGCCAGCAATAGCAGTACCGAGCCCCAGGTCATCAGCAGCCTTACAAGGCTCCAGGATATCCTTCCTCACAAAGTTCTATGCAGGGATCCGGTCGGGGCAAGGGACATGGTAGTACAACTGATACCAGGGGGGCCTCGGCGCGGGTGTTTGAGTTGAGGAGTGCTGATCAGCTAGAGGCACCGACGACCATAGGTACTATCTGGATTCATGACTTACCCGTACGAGTTTTGTTTGATGCGGGTGCTACGCACTCCTTTATATCTTATGCATGCGTAGATAGGTTGTCCTTAGCTACTGTAGAGGGGATACTATTTATGATAGGATTACCTGATGGGAGTAAGGTCAGCAGGACCCGAGAGATCTATGACTGCCCCATTCGTTTGGGGGATCGAGATTGGCAGGTAAATTTGCTAGTCATGCCCTTAGCACATGAGAACGTGATTTTGGGGATTGATTGGATGAAGAGACATGGAGCAATTTTAGACATTGGTAAGAGGACATTGACTGTTGCTACGGAGGAGGGTCATAGAGTGATATTTCGAGGTTGGGACCTCGGAAAGTCCGGCACAATTATCAATGCAGTGAGAGCAACAAGACTGATAGCACAGGGTTGTGAGGCCTTCTAGTGTTATGCCATGAAGGAACGCAAGAGCTTGACAGTAGAGGAGATACCAGTTGCTTGCGAGTTTGCAGAGGTGTTCAGTGACGACCTGCCAAGGTTACCCCCACATAGGAGCGTTGATTTCAGCATTGAGTTAGAGCCGGGCACGAGACCGATCTCGAAGGCCCCGTACCGTATGACACCGATAGAGCTGCTTGAGTTGAAGAAGCAGTTAGAGGAGTTAGCAGAGAAGGGCTTCATACGCCCTAGTGTTTCTCCCTAGGGAGCACCAGTATTGTTTGTGAAGAAGAAGGATGGATCGATGAGGTTATGCATCGATTACAGGGAGTTGAACAAGGTCACCATCAAGAACAAGTATCCACTGCCACGCATAGATGATCTGTTGGACCAGTTGCATGGAGGGTCTGTATTTTTGAGGATAGACTTGAGATCAGGTTATCACCAGCTGAGGGTGAGAGATCAAGACATACCTAAGACGGCCTTCTGGACTAGGTATGGTTATTATGAATTTATAGTGATGCCATTTGGGCTCACTAATGCGCCAGCAATGTTCATGGAGTTAATGAACGGGATTTTCATCGACTTCTTAGACCAGTTTGTAGTGGTCTTCATTGACGACATCCTAGTTTACTCTAGGAGTCGAGAGGAGCATGCAGGGCACTTGAGAACATTATTACAGATTCTACAAGATAGCCAGCTTTATGCTAAACTGTCCAAGTACGAGTTTTGGATGTCAGAGGTGGCTTTCCTAGGCCATGTAGTGATTGCTGAGGGGATTAAGGTCGATCCGGCAAAGATTGAGTTAGTGTCTTCTTGGCAACCTCCGAAGAATGTTAAGGAGGTTCACAACTTTCTAGGTCTGGCAGGTTATTACCGCTGGTTTGCGGAAGGGTTTTCCTTGATTGCCCGACCACTTACCTGTCTTCTGAGGAAGACTACTTGGTTCATCTAGTTTGAGCCGTGTCAGCAGAGTTTTGAGGAGCTGAAGAGGATATTGACATCTGCTCCGATTTTAGGACAACCTGAGGGTACAAAGGACTTTGTAGTATACTGTGACACATCCAAGCTGGGCTTGGGGTGTATCTTGATGCAAAGGGGTAATGTCCTAGCATATGCATCTCGACAGCTGAAGACGTATGAGGAGAACTACCCCACACATGACCTAGAGTTAGCTGCAGTAGTCCATGCTCTTAAGATCTGGCGTCACTATCTCTATGGGGTGACATGTCAGATCCTCACAGACCATAAGAGTCTGAAGTACATATTCACTCAGCGGGAATTGAATAACCGCCAGAGGCGGTGGTTAGAGTTGATCAAGGATTTCAACCTTGAGATTCTCTACCACCCCGGGAAGGCGAATGTAGTTGCTGACGCTTTGAGACGGAAGACGCCTCGGGAGAAGGCGATAGCTCGGTTGACAGTACATCCGCAGTTGTAGAGGGATTTGGCTTGGTTGGAGGTCGAGATTCAGTTCCCAGATACAACCCATCGGTTGGCTACCTTGGAGTTACTTCCTGATCTGTTGGATGAGATCCGACAGAAGCAGGAGACCTGTCCGACTTTGACCCGGATCCAAGACAGGATGTCTCGAGATGAGGCACCTCATTTCACTATTGGTGCTGATGGAGTGATGAGACGTCAGGACCGCATCTGTATGCCATCAGAAAGTGAGTTGAGACAGAGAATATTAGGTGAGGCTTATGTTACCCCGTACTCAGTACATCCTGGAGCGAGCAAGATGTACAAGGATGTGAGACGTTCCTTCTAGTGGGGTGGTTTGAAGCCTGACGTGGCTCGGTATGTAGCTCAGTGTGTGACCTGTCAGCAGGTCAAGATTGAGCATCGTAGGTCCGGAGGAGAACTCCACCCACTGCTAGTACCGCAGTGGAAGTGGGAGGATATATCTATGGATTTTGTCACGAGATTGAGGCTCAACAGATGTTTTGATGCTATATTTGGGTAGTGGTAGACCGTCTGACGAAGACCACACATTTCATTCCGATTAAGGAAATGTGGCCGGGTAAGCCGTCTAGCTGAGGAGTTCACCAGACACATTGTGAGACTCCATGGAGTACCGAGGACTATCGTCTCTGACAGGGATGGTCGTTTTATCTCGAGATTTTGGTAGTAGGTACATACTGCTTTAGGGATGAGTCTCCACTTTCCCACTGCTTATCACCCACAGATTGACGGTCAGTCTGAGAGGACCATCCAGACGTTAGAGGACATGCTGCAGGCCTGTGTACTAGATTGGGGACAAGTATGGCCAGATCACCTTCCACTGGTAGAGTTTTCATATAATAACAATTGGCACACGTCTATTGGGATGGCCCCTTATGAGGCTTTGTACGGGCAGAGATATTGCACGTCATTGTGTTGGGATGAGCCTAGCAGAGCTGATGGAGTAGCTCCAGATCGGATACAAGATGACATCGCTCGGATTGCCCTGGTCCGAGAGCGGATGTTAGCAGCTCAGAGTCGTAAAAAATCCTACGCCGATAAAAGGCGTCGACCCTTGGAGTTTAGGGTGGGTGTACAGGTGTGATTGAGAGTGTCACCGACAAGAGGCGTCCGGCGTTTTGGCATTAAGGGGAAGCCGAGTCCCCGATATGTCGGACCTTTTGAGATCTTGGAGAGAATTGGAGAGGTTGCCTACCGATTAGCACTACCGCCGAGACTAGAGGGTGTCCATCCGGTCTTCCATGTATCTCAGCTGAGAGAGTACATCCCAGACCCGAGACACGTCATCAGCCATGAGGATCTGATAGTTGAGCCAGATCATACTTTTGTGGAGTACCCGGTAGCTGTCCTGGAGCGTAGTACTAGACGTCTACGGTCCAAGGACATACCGATGTTGAGGATCCAGTGGTCTAGACGAGGAGCCAATGAGGCCACTTGGAAGACAGAGAGAGTATTAGACGTAGTTATCCCGAGTTCTTTGCGGAGTTAGCTGCTACTTCTGTACCGACGAGTTAGTACTCGGATGTTGTGTTGTTTGACTTTTCATGTTTTTAGTTGGATTGAGTGATTGTGTTTCCTTTAATGTTTGCCTAATTATGATGATTGAGTAGTTGCACGTTAGAAAACGAGATTTAATGAGATCAAGTTAAAGAAATCTATTTATGGAAATCGTTTGACTAGATACATTGTTTTAAGTTTCGGGACGAAACTTATTTTAAGGGGGAACTGATGTAATATCCGTAATTTTTTTCCCTGAATATTTCCGAGTCAAACCCGTTTTGACTCGCCGACCAAATATATGATATCTAAGTTTCGTACTCATGCAATTTATATCATTTTATGTAAGCTTAACTCACATGAAATGATGATTTCCAAACCCTAATCTAAGTCATGACAAGAGTATGACAACAATTGACGAGGTCATGACATCATTTGACGAGTTTAAGACGAAGCCATGACAAGCGGTGACAAGGCCATGACAAGCCTTGACAACCTTCAGTCCACCTCCCCTTTACTTTGTTTAGCATATTCGTCCATGCTTACAGCTTTGGCCCAGCCCAGAACTTTGCAACATCCTCCTCAGCATGCCAGCCGCTAGCAGCCCGGGGAAGAGAAGGGCTAGCTGCTTCCTTGTCCTCTCAGCCCAGAAGCCCAGTGAGGTAACGCTAGTGACTCTCCACGTCACATAGCCAGCAGTTACGCCTCCCACTATTCACTCCTCTTAATTGCACAATCTCCACAATCACAGCCGTATCTCGCTCTTTCCAAACTCGCATACCCTCTGTGCTGCTTCGGAGTCCCTTACGTGTACACCACGAGATGGCCTTCAAGCGAACGCTCAGCACCACAACAACAGCAACGAGAGGAGGAACTCCTTCCTTCTCCTTGTGCGCCTCAACCCTCCTGCATACAGCTGCGACATAGGTGAGTTTGAGTATCTCCTTCTGCTCTTATCTGTGTTCGTATCCTCACTGTCTCGGCTGCTGAGTCTTTAAATCTGCATCGGGCACAGACCATAGAGGAGGGCGAACCTTCCAACCGAACTGCAGACCCGTACAGACCATACGACTCCTAGCCAAGCGCACACCCTTGCAGACGGGAAAGATTCCGCTACTGCCAATTATACCATACATGTGTCTTCCTTGCCTTACCGATCAACACCCGAGCCTTAGTAGCATCAACCTTCCTTCCTCGCTGCAGACAGGTAACTCGAACCACCGTATGCTTTTCGTTATGGCTGTGAAGAGAGTAGGACTTTTCTGATCTTTTGTGGAGAACTTGAGCACGTGAGTAGAGGGAGGAAGTACATGCTGTTACAGTGAGTTTCACTCTAGTGAGAATAGGTTGGAATTGGTTTTATCATTTGCAGCCAGTAGGAGTCGAAATCAGAAGCATCCATTAGCATTTCATATCTCCAAAATTGGGTTGTGTAAGTGCTGACTTTGGAAGTAATTTTAATGCTTTAGATTAAACATCTACCGTTAAAATTTTGATAGGGGGTAATTAGATATATGTAGTTTACGGTATATAAATTTGAGAATGAACTAAAGGTCGGATTAGAAGTTATAAGGTCCCAAAGTAGGGCATTTGGGTTGTTTTTCAACAGAGGAAAAAATTGACAAGTATAGAAATGTTTGATGTTATACCCAACTTTAGAGAGTTATGTAGGATTTATGGTTGAGTATTTTTTTAGGGATCCTTGCTCCTAAGCATGTCCACGGGTCGGGCCCTCCGGGTCGAGGGTCCGGGAAGGGTGACCGGGACCCGTGTAAAAGGCCAACCCACCGGGTTGGCGACCCGCCGGGTCACGGGTCAGACCTGCCTTGGTTCAGTGAGCTTTGCCGGGCTAATAAAACCGCAACCTCCACTTTGGCCGCCAGGGACGATGCCGGAGTGGGAAGCCCGCCCTTGCCCGGCCGCCGCATGTCCTGCAGTGCCCTCGCCCGTGCCACCAGGTCCTTACGTTGTCTGCCCCTTCCCCGCCGCAAGCTACGGATTCAAAACCCTTTTAACCTATTTAAAATCACCCCCCCCCCGTTTTGGTATAATTGCACTTTGTACCCTATTTTTTGGTATATTGTGTTTTGCCCTGTTGATTTGTATTATTACAAAATGTACCCATGGTTTTATATTGTTGTTGACGCACATGCTTGGAAGATGCAATTGCGCCCTCAGTAGGAAATTAAGTACATATATTGACCCGGTTTTTCACCAAGTAATAATCATGCCCTTGTTGGATTAATTTCGAGTTATGACTCCAAGTTTTTAATTCCAGTTTAATGACCAAGTTTCTAGAATTTCATATCGTGTCCGGGAGGATTATTTACAAGATTTTAACGTTGCTTTTGAAAATGAGTTTTCTTTAGATTATATATATGATATATTCCGTTCAATTTAGCATATAAGCTAAATTTGCGTAGATTTGGTTTTTGGTCCGGAAGCGCCCCAATAAAGGCCTAACGAGTCCAAGTTCGACATCCGTCCTGACGTTGTGTGAGTATTCTCTTCCTCGATTTAGTTATGTTTAGTATTAGTATCATGCTAGGTTGGATAATCTAGCATAACTTAGAGTGAATGCCAAGTAGTGGCTTGAGACCTCAGGTGAGTTTTGAGTATTTATGATCGTTATAAGGCTTGAGGTGTTGATGTTATCTTGTGAGGATTGTAGGGCGTTGAGTGTTTGGGTTGATCATGTGAGCTTATGAGGATTGAGATTATGGTTGTGTGATCTTGTTGAGATTGTGGAGACTAGGACGAGAGTATTGTTACGCTAGAATCGTGTGATGTGCACGCAATAAGTCTTAAATTTATACTCGTTATATTTATCCTAACTCCTAGCAAACCCGCAGTGTACGGGACGTTTGTAGAAAGGTAAGTATTCCGAGGTCGAACACAAAGACTAAGGTGAAATCGAGTCAAGCAATGATCAAAGATAGTGTGAATCTAGACTAAGATAAGATGAGGAACAAAGAAAATGGAAAACGCAATGTTTTTGTTGGTTTTTATGGTGATCAAATAAAGAACACAAGTCAAGCAAGGAAATAAAACAACTAAAAAATTTAGCTAGCAAACGAGTGAGTAACACAAAGCACAAGTATATGATCAAGAGAGAAAAGTAGATTCTAGAGGTCAAGATTTCCGGTTATGGCATTGGACTCAAGGTTCTAAGGATTCTAAGGACAAGCTGCGGTGTTTGGGAAAGAATGTTCACTAATGGAAGCGATTACCGGGTAAGTCTCTCACTTCACTAATCCCGCATCAAACTCCTATTACCGGGTAGGTCTCAAGGGGCTAGAGTAAGGAATTCCGCACAAACTAGATGCTACTTAAGGGTAACCTCTCCTTACCGGGTAAGTCTCGGAATAGGGAAATCTCAAGCAATAATCCTAGCACACTCGATCCAATAGCGGCTTATGAGGCTCACTACTACCTAGCATTCATCATCTTAGGTGTCTAAGGTCGGAAATCATCGGGTAGATCTCTTCCCTCACTTAGATTGGTAGCATTAGGTGATACTAAGCTAAATTAGGCTTAATAAACACTAGGATTTAAACAACCAAACACCCTAGCATGCAGATTTATCATTTAAAGAGCAACAGAAGAATAAATCGGGCTGTTCTACAGATAAATCGGCCGATTTATCTGATGAACAGGTCGATTTTTCCTTCTGTTGTGAGTTTCGTGCATATAAATCATCCTAAACTGACATATAAGCCCATCCTATCATCACCCTAGCCATAACCATCAATCCATCACTCTAAAATCACAAGAAACTAGCCAATAATATGCATATCAAGATCCGAAATCATCAAACAAGCATACATGGTGTTCATAGATGAGTAATGAAAGATGAGTAAGCAAAATCAATAAATCTCAGCCAAATCCAAGTTGTAGCAAGACTTACAAACTCTAAAATGAAGATTCAAAACGTTCTTAACAATCCTTGCAATTAGTTCTTCAATCCAAGACTACAAAATCACTCAAAATCACTCTAAACTCTTAGAATGGTGTTCTTCTTCTTCCTTCAATCTTTGAGAGCTTTTCTTCTCCTCCAATTTTCCTACCAAAATTGATGAGCTGTGAGTGAGAGTGTGGGAGAGGAGAGATGCTCAGCAACCACCTGCAGAACCACTTATATTCTCCACCAAGAGCAAGGACGGACAAGAGATCGTGGGACACGTGGCTTAAGTTGTCAAAGGCCTAAAAATCGACCCAGAGGAAAAAATCGGCCGATTTTCCTGGGTGTAGGTCGATTTTCTTCAACAGAAGCATGCTATGATCGTCTAGCCATGAGTTGCTCCATTGCTTGCACCAATGGTGGTCTTTGTGTCCTTTGTTGATCCAATTATGCTCCTCCAAGGCTTTGGATGTGTACCATCATGAGGCTTGGCCCTCAAATGTATCGATTAACGTCCAATAGATCCCCGAATTACCTACAAAACCGATAAAAGGTAGTGTAGACGTCTTTTCTAGAAATGTGCATGAATTTAGCGAAGACGTCATGAACCAATGCCAAAACGTGCATGAATGAGTGAGAAATCTATCTAAATGATTACCTAATCCTAAGTCATAAATCTTGTTATCAAAAATACCCCATACTTAAGGTTTGCTCGTCCCCGAGCAAATTCCCAACTATAGACTAAGAGATGACATGATTTATGTATGCAGAAAAATGGCAAAATCTTTTGGAGTTGTGCTTCTAATATTGGATCACCTTCATAGTCATGTTTCATGGCAATGGACAAGCAATTATGCATCAAATAAATGAAAGCATGGAAAGACAATTACACTTAACTTGATAGCATGCAATGAAATGTAAAGATGAAGAAGTCAAGATGATCATGAGTATATCCAATCTAAATCACTTAGTCTTACACACATGCAAGTAGGTCAAAAGGACTTGTAAAATAGAAGGCCAAGAAACGTTGTGATTAGGTGGGAATTTTCTAGGCTATGTGGTGCTAATCCGGGAAAGGAACTAAACAACCACAACTTCAAATTTTCTTATCAACTTCCCTCAAGTGTGTATTTTTCTTCATTTTCTTTTCTTTCTTTTATTTTTGAGACAATGGCATTGGTGTGCAAAAGCCGAAACCTTGGTGATTAGCCATTATCGGGCTTTTTCTATTTTTCGAGATGCATCCACACCGGGCACACATACCAAAGCTCGTTAGGACTATTGGTTTATTTGACTTTGGCAAGGCACCAACACCCGATTATGTGAAGTGTACCGAGTTACTTGTCATTTAAGCCAATGTCCCCAAGCCTATATTTTTGGCTACACTTTCACAACAATTTCAGCATTTTATGCATGACATTCTTTTCATCAACAACTTCACCCCACACTTGCTTTTCACACACATCAACACACTAGCATGCTCCTATTCCCGGATGGGTCAAAAGAGGTCAAATTTATCTCAATTGAGGTGCTCAAGCAACATGATCAAGATGAGAAGTAGAGGAAAATGAATTGCCTTAATCACTCCTAATTGATGTGCAAGAACTATCATGTAATTTCGAATTTCTATCCTCAATTCAATCAAGGCAAACATTCATGATCACAAATCATTCATGGGATTCAAGATAAGTACTTCAAGTCCACATATGCATTCATCTATTCAACACATAAGGCTATCCATAGCCAATTCACAAGACAATTTTCATCATAAGGGTCATTCCCAAGCTTTAGAAGCACTAAAAATTTTTAAATTTTTTGATTTTTTTGGATTTTTCGAAATATGTATGTACAATGTAAGACATAATGAAACATGTGACAAAATTAAACTATCCTAGATGCTAATCATGCAAGTGATCATGAAAACCCCACCCCATACTTAGAAACACATTGTCCCTAATGTGTAAACTAAATAAAGAAGTGAAAGAGAGTCCTCACAATGTAAAATTGGTGATGCTTTGGTATTTCGGTTCACATCGAATGATGATGGTGGATGATCGATCAAGGATGGTAGAGAGCTCTTGATGTTCATTATGGTGTCGGAACCCGCGCTTGGCACCGCAAGCTGTCCAAGTTCCACGTCCGCTCCACCCATGCTTGATTGGAGATCATCACTTTCCTTGACAGAAGGAAAAATCGGACCAAATGCCCAGAAAATTGACCGATTTCTGTTGAAGAACAGTCCGATTTTCTGGGTGTTTTCTTCCTCGTCCATGTGCTCGGATTTTGTACCTTCAGCAGTTCCATGAGGCCTTCACATGACCTCCAACATCTCATAACTCATGACAATCAACAAGATCTAGCACCCAAAAACACAAAGGAAAAACAGAGCACACCAAGAGTAAGATCAAGCAAAAGCAAGAAAAAGAAAGGGAAAAATATGTACCAATGGGTTGCCTCCCATCAAGCGCTTCTTTAAGGTCATTAGCTTGACCAAATTCAGGAGCGTTTCAATCAAGGTGAAGCGGGGCAATCACTTCCACCGGGGCTTCCGGGATGTACTTCTTCAATCGATGCCCATTCACTTTGAAGTCACCACAATGATCTCCTCCTATCTCTACCGCTCCATGAGGAAAGATCTTCTTCACCACATATGGCCCGGTCCATCTTGATTTGAGCTTTCCGGGGAAGAGCCGCAGCCTCGAGTTGAAGAGAAGGACAAGGTCGCCTTCACTCAACTCCTTTGGGATGATCCTCTTATCATGCCATCGCTTGGTTCTCTCCTTGTAGATCCGAGCGTTCTCATATGCATCCAACCGGATCTCCTCAAGGGCGTTCATGTCTAGCAACCGCTTTTCTCCGGCCTCCTTGAGATCAAAATTTAGCCACCTTATAGCCCAATATGCTCGATGCTCCATCTCTACCGGAAGGTGGCAAGACTTTCCATAGACCAACTTGTAAGGAGTGGTGCCAATTGGTGTTTTGAAGGCGGTCCTATATGCCCACAAGGCATCATCGAGCTTCATAGCCCAATCTTTTCTCGTCCTTGATACCGTCTTCTCAAGAATGGCCTTGATCTCCCGGTTGGAGATCTCCACTTGGCCACTAGTTTGGGGATGGTAAGGTGTTGCTTGTTCGCCCCTAAAGGTGTGTGCAAATAAGCTTTAAATTTATAAAACTAGAATCAAGCAGCGAACCCGCAGTGTACGGATCGACGTAGCTAAGCAAGAATTCCAGAGTATCGAACACAGGGATTTGGGTGGGAACAAATACGATTGCAAATTATCAAGCGAGTAAATATGAGAGTTTGCAAATATATTGGGAAAATAACAATCCTAAAGATCCAAGTATCCAGCTGTGGCAATCGATTCAAGATATACTTAATGATATAAAGACAGAGTTGGGATATGCAAAGGTATGCTAATGTAAGGTAATCGTACGGTGAAGTTCCAAAAACCTTATGTAACTCACCTACAAGGCGCTCTCTATACAGGTTGTTGAGGCTCAATATAGAAAGATTCTAAAGGCAAGAATTTATGTCAAATACCCAAACTTGTAACCCAAGGATCAAGACTAACTAAACCGATTGAGGTTGTGACACTCACAATCGAGGTAGAGGTTGTTGAGGCTTCACTACCACCTAGAAAAGACAAGTCTAAACTAAGTTAAAGCAAATCTTTAACTTTGGATTAAAGTAAAAGCAAGTTCGTAGACTTAAGAGAAATCACGGTTAGTTCTTGAGGTTCCACGGCCGTGGACTCAAGAACAGGCCGTAATTTAGGGTTGTCGGTGATTCTCTCTAACTCTCAGGGTCTAATCTGTTTACGATCGATCTATCATCATCGAAGCCACAACTATCAACCCTTCACCTTAGAATTGTTAAGGGTTTTTAGCCAATAACAGTCATGTTGATATCAATTTAAGAATTAAAAGATAGAAAGACGAAAACTTTCAAGAACTTTCAATAATCTTCAAACCGATCTCAAAGTCACAAAGAGAACAAGTATTGTCAAAGGATTCAAAGTAAAACAAACAATCACAACCTTAGGAAAGAAGGGAAAACGGGATGTCAATCCGTTTTCCAAATCAAACCTAAACAAGAAGAGAGATCTCCTTGCAAAATCTTCCAAAAGCTTCGATCTTCCGCCAATCCGGAGATCTCAACAGCAATCTCCACCAAAAGTGCGAGATTAGAGTAATTCCCAGATGCGAACTTCAATATCCAATGAGATGATCAATACTTCCAAGCAAAGTCTAAACAGCGTTGAGATTCCTCCAACGGAGATGGCGGTGATAAATGAGGGTAAGCGAAAAAAACTGGAATCTTGCTTCGTCCGTCTTTTTATAGGGCAAGATAAAATATCGGCCCGGCCCAATCTTCAAAAGATCGTGGCTTCAAGGTGTGGCGAAAAGATCCGTCAAGATCACGGTCGTGGAAGTTCTCACGACCGTAATTTAGGGCGTGGATTAGGTCACGGTTTGTACCATGTATTCCACGGCCGTGTAAGTTACTGGAATGCATCACACCTCTCTTGCAGGGTTCCACGGCCGTGGAACTAAACGTGGTTCGTAGTACGGCCGTATTTTAGAGCGTGGTTTAGGGCAAGAACGTGATTCTTCCCTAGCCTCGTGCATTCCTCAAGCTAAAACTCCAATTTGCTTCCTAAGAATGTCCTCAATCTATGGACATATCAAATCAACTCTCCTTTGCTCGATTCCGTTCGGAAATAGCTCCAAATCACCTATAATCAACATAGAACTAGTGTAGACATCCATATCGACAATATAGGTAATACTAGCTCACATATGCAGCAAAGTTCAATCAAAGACTATCAATATGAATCAAATACGTTTAGAAAACGTGCCTAAAATATCACAATATTTCATGCTAACAAATAACCCCATACTTAACACTTGCTTCTCCCTAAGCAAGGTCTTCCAAAAAGCTTTAAACAAGAGTTAGGATGAAATATGTGTACCTTCTTTTGGATGAATGTGACTTCTAAAGAATAGATCATTCTCAAACCTTGCTTCAATCGTTCTTCAAACTTTCACACACTCAATCAAAGAGTAAAAAGCAAAGAAAATTCATGAACCAACTTAACTTCTAAACAAGCATTATAACCTTCAAACATTATCAAAATCAATCACAAGAAACTTCAATTTAGATCACCAAGTCATATAACATTCTTTTGATCTTAAGGACTTCCAAAGAAAAGGTCTAGAATATGGAAGGGAAGGGAAAACTTTAAGGGAAAGTGGTGCATAAATCCGGGAAAGTGGACAACTACCTTCTTCTTCTTATGCGGTTCCCGCAACACTTCAACTTAGAGCTTCGCTCTCTTCTTCTCATTTTTCGACTTTTACTTTTGGAGTTATGGACAGAGGTGCACAAAAACCGAAACCTAGGAGATTGGCGTTTTTCAATTTTTCAAGAGATGCCTCAAACCCTTAGCGCACATACCATAATCCGCTAGGAATATCGCTCAATCCAACTTTGGCAAGACACAAACACCCGGCTATGTGAATGGTGCCGAGTTACTCATCGTCATGATTGACTTCCCCAAACCTACAATTTCTTTCTATTCATTTGATTGCAAATAATTGCTCTCATGGCCCTCCCACATCAAACATGCCTTTTTCTCATTCACTTCTCCAAATTCCCGGATAGGTAAAGGAGGCTAATATTTCAATGAGGAGCTAGATGATCAAAGAAAGGAGAAAGAAAGTATCGAATTGCCTTAATCATTTCAACAAGAAGTATAGGAACTTATAATGTGATTTCAACTTCAATTTCCTAGCATGATTTAGGTAACATTTTCACAATATAAAACTTGCAAAAGAGGTAAAATTCATTCATTCAAGTTCTTTTCGATTCACAATCCTTTTAAGCATGCAATTGTCATCAAACTCAATTCACAAGTAGTGATTATCATAGAAATCATCTCAATTCATTAGAAGCTCAAAATTTTCAAAATTTTTCAATTTTTATGGGTTTTTCAAGTCACTTTTCATGCAATGCAATAAGGAAACGTGCAACACATAATGAACATGCAACGATAGTCTCAATTGAAAGCGAACATAGTAAGTAGAGTTATTACAAACTTTTTAGTACATCCCACCCCATACTTAGGACGAACATTGTCCCTAATGTTCAAAAGAAAGAAGAAAAAGAAAGAAAAGAAAAGAAACTCACAAAGTGGTGGCGGGAATGTCTAAAACGAACGGTCATGCATCTAATCACTGCGGCGCCGGCGGAGGTGGGAATGGGGAGAAGCTGGAGTCGTAGTGCCGCCCAAACTGCTGGCGGTAGACGTCCCTCATCATGTGGTCGAGGTCGTCGAGGCGTCCGTCTCTAGCGTCGGCCCGGATCTCCAACGCTCCAACTCTCTCTGAAAGTCCGGTAGCCCAATCCGGCATCTGCTCGTACCATCCCGGGGCGTGACTGTACCATGCTGGGGCATCGGATGGTGCTGGTGCTGGTGGTGGTGCTGATGGCTGCTCCGTGGACCAAGGAGGGGGAATGCCATACCATGTGGGAGGTGTGGTCATCCACGTGGGCCTCTCACTCACGCTAGCGCGGCGAGATGACGAGCCTGAGGCTCTAGCTGGACGTGGAGAGCGTCTAGGTACATCTGGGGCCGCCTCCGGCTGGTCCGGAAACGTGCCAAACTCGTGCTCCGCTCCTCCTCCACTCTCAAACTGATCTCCCATATCCTCCTCCTTGACAACCGGTGGTGGGACGTAAGGGGGGAGCTACTATCCTGTTCGCATGCATCGCAGCGAACGTCTTCTTCCAATTATGGCGTCCCGCCATAATGGAATACTCCGGCAGCCACTCTATACCCCTACCCGTCCTAGTCTCCCAAGGCATGCCCGCATAAGGCGGACCTCCATGTGTGGGGAAGATGAGACCCCTAACCATGAATGCATGTAGCCCTAAAGGAACGGCATGTATGCGGGTGCAAGCAGAAAAATCCACACCAAAACTTCTAGCAATGTGGGTAACTATCCCACCATACCCGATGTTCCCCTTCTTCTTGTTCTTGAGCTTGCTCATCGTAGCAGCCAAGAGAGTAGCACAATCTGCACGGCGTCCGTATAGCATGCAATAGAGCAAAAATAGCTCATCCGTCTTGATCTTTTGGGGCGTCTCCGTCCTAGGAAAGAGACACTCCGAAAGAACGCGGTGAGCTATCTTCAAGGCTAGATGGTACATCAATCTAGCCTTGGTATCAGCGGGTTGCCAACGGTCCTCGTCGGCATAAACCATAGCCACTTCCTCCCAAAAGTTCTTGGGGTAAACTCCACTCGGAAATCGACCGTTATATGTCTCATGAAACCCAAAAATGGTCCCAAACTCAATGATACTCAACTGATAATCTCTCTCCATGAGGCGGAAAGAGACGGTCCTATCTACGTGGCTGTGCTCGAAAGACGTCACAACCTCCCGGGTGATCTCCTCATAGGCGTCTTCACGAATGTTCGTGAAGACAAGTAATCCGGCTCTATCCAAGAGCCATGTAAGATCATCAACTATGTTGAGAGGATGTAGATCCTCCAACAACAAATACCTAGGGCCTATCACTGCCCTCTCCGTGATCCTCTCAAATGCAACAAGATGGTTCTCATGTATGGTCGGGATGCTAGGGTGAGGAGGTGAAGATGGAGGTGAAGATGAGGATGGTAGTGAGGGAGATGAGGGTGGTGGTGCCCTAGAGGATGAGGAGGTGGAGGGATTGCCTTTCCTTTTCTTATTCTGCTCTCCCTTCTTCTCTTTTATCCTTCCCGACATTCTCCTTACGAAATCCATTTTTCACCAAAATTACGGTCTGTTCTTGAGAAATTACGGCCGTGGATTACCCAGAGACCGTGATTCGTCTCAGAATTTCACGAATCTCAGCAAATTCACCAGCAATCACCACAACAAGCAGTCCTAATCTAATTCCTTCCAGTCTTTGTCAGTTCTTCCTAAAAATCTATAGGAAAAACGAACCAAATCCGCGAAAATCAAGAAGAAAGAATAAACCTCTTTTTCGGAATTGAAAAACCCGAAATGCACGTTTGTTGATGGATTCCGCTCGGTTTGTCGCTTGGATCTTGTTCGTGGTTGGATTTGCTGCAGTTTAGGATGAAGAATCGTTGAAAACGATTAGAAAACGAAGATTTGGAGGAGGTCGTGGGGTTTCGGCGTCTAGGTCGTGGAAAGGGGAAATTTTTGGGGTAAATTTGTGAAGAATGTGGCTTATATAGTTGCAGGCAAAAATTTGAAAATCACGGTCTGTCGGGGTGTTCCACGGCCGTGGAAGTGTACGGAACCGTGGTTTTGGTGATTTTTCAAAGGCTTTTGAGAATTACGGCCACTGTAGCTATGACGACCGTAATTTAGACCGTGGAACCTTCTGTAAAGCTTCAAAGTCCAAATTTTGTCACTCTTCCTCGACATTATTCTCCCTTTTTCCTTTTCCATTGATCCTACAACCAAAAACACGAACATACCGGAAGAAATCGAGGCAAAATAAAGCGAAAACGTCTATTCTAAGCTAAACTATGAATCGGAAACAAAAACGAAAATGCAATACCTTGGGTTGCCTCCCAAGAAGCGCTTTGTTTAAGGTCCGTAGCTAGACCAATCTCGCACTTATTCGAGTGCGGTAGGCGCAAACTCCTCAGCTTGGAGTTCCGGCGTATACTTCTTGAGTCGTTGGCCGTTCACCTTAAAACTTCCGCTAGCTTCACCCCATACTTCAACTGCACCATGGGGAAAAATACGCTTAATTAGAAAAGGTCCGGTCCAACGGTATTTAAGCTTACCTGGAAAGAGGCGAAGTCTTGAATTGAAGAGGAGAACTTGATCTCCTTCTTTGAAGTCCTTTGGAATGATATGCTTATCATGTCAACGCTTTGCCCTTTCCTTGTAGATTTTGGCGTTTTCATAGGCGTTCAAGCGAAGTTCATCCAGCTTATTGATGTCTAGGAGACGCTTCTCTCCCGCTTCCTTCATGCCGAAATTCAGCCACTTGATAGCCCAAAACGCTTTGTGCTCCAGCTCCACCGGCAAGTGACAAGACTTCCCATACACAAGGTTGTATGGTGTGGTTCCTATGGGAGTCTTGTACGCAGTCCGGTACGCCCATAATGCATCATCTAACTTCAAGGACCAATCCTTCCTAGTCCTTGAAACCGTCTTTTCTAGAATTCCTTTGATCTCCCTATTTGAGATCTCAACTTGTCCACTAGTTTGTGGATGATAAGGAGTAGCGATCTTGTGAGTAACCCCATACTTAGCTAGAAGAGCTTCAAAGCGACGGGCTATGAAGTGAGAACCTCCATCACTAATGATCGTCCTTGGTGTTCCAAATCGCGGAAAGATGGTCTTGTTGAAGAACTTAACCACCACCATGGCATCATTTGTGGGAGAGGCAATTGCTTCCACCCATCTAGAAACGTAGTCTACCGCCAATAGTATGTATTGGTTTCCACAAGAAGATGGGAATGGTCCCATGAAATCAACTCCCCAAACGTCGAAAATTTCCACCTCTTGGATGTTGTTGAGAGGCATCTCGTTCCTTCTAGAAATATTGCCTGTTCTTTGACAAGCATCGCAGCAAGAAACAAAGGATTGCACATCTCTAAATAAAGTAGGCCAATAGAATCCGGATTGCAATACCTTTGCGCTAGTCTTGTTCGAACTAGCGTGTCCTCCACAAGGTAGTGAATGACAATGGCGGATAACACTTTGCATCTCATCTTCCGGCACACATCGCCGGATGATGCCATCCGGACCTCTCTTAAAGAGGAGAGGCTCGTTCCAATAGTATTCCCGGACGTCCTTAAAGAACTTCTTCCTTTGTGCGTAGGATAGTCCGGGCGGTGTCTCCTGGCAAACCAAATAGTTAACAAAATCAGCAAACCATGGTTCGTTACCTTTGGAGATCACGTTGATGCACTCCTCTATGATGTGTAAGTGTTCGTCCGGAAAGGAGTCATCAATGGGTAGATGGTCGTCCCCTAGATGTGTTAGACGACTCAAATGATCCGCAATAGAATTTTCTGAACCTTTCTTGTCGCGGATCTCAAGATCGAATTCTTGTAGGAGAAGAATCCATCTAATCAGCCTTGGTTTCGCGTCTTTCTTCGCAAGGAGGTACCGGATCGCAGCATGATCCGTGTAGACAATCACCTTTGCACCTACAAGATAAGATCGAAACTTGGCAATAGCGTAGACAATGGCTAGAAATTCTTTCTCGGTAGTGGCGTAGTTGAGCTGCGCTTCGTCTAGCGTCTTGCTAGCATAGTATATGGCATGGGTTCGCCCTTCCTTTCGTTGTCCAAGAACAGCTCCAATAGCTACGTCACTAGCATCGCACATAATCTCGAAGGGGAGAGTCCAATCCGGGGGTTGGATAATAGGTGCTGAAATTAGAGCTTGCCGGATGGTATTAAACGCATCCAAACATTCCTGCGAAAACTCAAAAACCGCATCCTTCATCAATAGATTAGTGAGAGGTTTTGATATCTTAGAAAAGTCTTTAATGAAACGTCTATAAAATCCAGCATGTCCTAGGAAACTTCTTATCCCTTTCACCGAAATTGGGGGAGGAAGTTTCTCTATGGTCTCTATCTTAGCCTTGTCTACCTCTATCCCTCTACTAGAGACTAAGTGACCTAATACGATTCCTTCCTTAACCATGAATTGACACTTCTCCCAATTAAGAACTAGGTTAGTGTCTTCACATCTTTGTAAAACAAGAGAAAGGTTAGAAAGGCAATCGTTAAAAGAGGAACCGTATACGGAGAAGTCGTCCATGAAGACTTCCATGATTTCCTCTACGTATTCGGAGAAGATGGCCATCATGCACCGTTGAAAGGTGGCTGGGGCGTTGCAAAGCCTGAACGGCATTCTCCTATAGGCGAACGTACCCCAAGGGCACGTGAATGTGGTCTTCTCTTGATCATCCAGATGTATCGGAATCTGAAAGAAACCACTATAACCGTCAAGGTAGCAAAAATGTGAATGTTGTGCTAACTTTTCAAGCATTTGATCGATGAATGGCAATGGAAAGTGATCCTTCCGCGTTGCGTTGTTGAGCTTGCGGTAGTCTATACACATTCGCCATCCAGTCACGGTTCGGGTAGGAATGAGTTCGTTGTTCTTGTTGGTGATGACCGTCATTCCTCCCTTCTTCGGAACTACTTGAACTGGACTCACCCACTTGCTATCGGAGATAGGATAGACGATACCTGCATCAAGAAGCTTAAGAATTTCCTTCTTGACAACCTCCTTCATGGTCGGATTCAACCGCCTTTGAGGTTGTCTTGAAGTTCTAAAGTCCTCCTCCATTAGTATCTTATGCATACATAGGGAGGGTTTAATTCCTACTAAGTCCTCAATAGTATAGCCTATGGCTTTTCTATGTTTCCTAAGGACAATCATGAGCTGTTCATGTTCATCTATGCTTAATTCGGAGCTAACAATAACCGGAAAGGTAGAATTAGATCCAAGGAAAGCGTACCTTAGATGAGTAGGAAGTGGTTTGAGTTCCATCACTTTCGGAGCTTCTAATGATCCTTGAGGAGCATCCGACGTTTCCTTAGAAGTTTCTAAGGATGTTGAGTGGTTTGGAGGAGAATCAAAAGAAGTTGAAGAAGTATGCCGGTCATCTTCTTCCACGGTCAGAATTACGGGCCCTCCAGATGTTCCACGGCCGTGTAATCCACTGGAATGGAGGTCGATTTTGGTTGTGAAATCCACGGTCGTGGAATATAGGGTGTGACCGTGGATTCTAATATTCTCAGCCTCATCGTGGAGTTTCTCAAACTCCACTTTATGCATCTCTTCTTGTGCTTCTAAGGCTTCAATTTCCTCTTTGCACTCTTCTTCTTCCCCTACATTGGTTAGACTCATAGTGATAACCTTTTGTAAAGGATCGTTAAAGAGAATCGCACTTACCTCCTCCCTAGACAAACCTTCTTCGTCTTGGATATCGTAAATATCCTCGTCAAAGATTGGCTCCTTCACTAGAGTGGAAAGAACGAACTCTACTTTCTCTTCTCCAATATCAAAAGCGAGTCTTCCATTCTTGCAATCGACCATGCAGCCGGAAGTTGCAAGAAACGGTCTTCCGAGTATGATCGGGACCGGACTATCTGCAGGAATGTCAAGTACGACAAAATCAATGGGAACAAAGAATTTACCTAGCTTGACGGGGACGTCTTCTACAATACCGACGGGGCGAGTGATGGATCGATCCGCCATGTATAACGTCATCTTTACCGGTTTAGGCTCGCCTAAACCGATCTTCCTGCATAATGCAAGTGGTATGATGCTCACACTTGCTCCTAAGTCACATAAAGCGTCATATGTGACATCTCCCACTCCAATGGGAATGCAAAATGACCCCGGATCCTTCAACTTTGGGGGCATTTTCTCCTTCATGGTCTTGATGAGATCCGAAGAATCCGAACTCATCTTGACCTCTCCGAAATCTTCTAGCTTCCTCTTGTTGGAGAGGAGCTCTTTCAAGAACTTGCCATAAGTCGGCATACCTACAATAGCATCAATGAAGGGTATATTAATATGCAGCTTACTCATGAGTTCTATGAACTTACCGAATTGTTTGTCTAGGTGCGATCGCGCTCTAGATTGAGGAAATGGTAGGGGAGGTTTGTAAGCTGGAGGAGGAACATAGACATCTTCCTTCTCCTTCCCCTTTTCTTTGTCCTTCTCTACGGGGACTTCAACGAACGTAGGCTGCGGATCGGTGGTAGTCACTCCGCTCCTAGTTGTAATCGCCATCACCCTTCCCTTAGGGTTGTCCTCCGTCTTTCCTGGGAGTTTCCCTTGATTTCTAGGAACTTCCTCCGCGTGGTTGAACATTTGGTTTTCCAAAACTTTTTGAGCTTTGTCAACCTTAGAAACTTGATCATCAACCTTGATGAGGCGGTTCTCCAACCCTTGAAGCTTTCCCAAGATCGTTTCCAACATGGGATCGGGCTTCTCCTTTCCCGTATTGTTTCCTCCATTAGATGATTGCCCCTGGCTTTTCAAAGGAGTAGAGGAAGAGGAAGGTGGAGTTAGTGAATTAGAATTGGAAGGATAAGAGTTACCGGAATTTTGTTGATTGGAGCGCCAATTGTTGTTTTTTGAACCCCTATTGTTGTTCCAATTGTTGTTCCGGTTGTTGTTGTTTCCATTCCAATTGTTATTCCGGTTGTTGTTCCGGTTATTGTTGTTGTTGTTGCGGTTGGTGTTATCACCGCCATTGTTGTTGCCCAAATAGCCAACATCCTTCTCTTGTTGCTTTGGAAAGTTGGTCTTGATAGCCTCCTTCAACTCCTTGATCTCATTGTTGAGGGAGAAAATCTGATTTTGAGCTTCATGTGTGAGCTTCGCTCCTTGCTCCACACGATTTCCCTCCACTTTCCGGTGGGAATACTTCTCTATGACTCTTGCCTGCTTCTCGATGAAGTCCCAAGCGTCATCTTCTCTCATGTCCATGAACGTTCCACATGAGAGGGATTGGAGGTTGAATTGCGTTCCCGCATCCAGCCCCTTGTAATAAATCTCTAGCAAGGCAAGCTTGGATATGCCATGATGAGGGCAATCCAAGAGCAAGTCCTGAAACCTTTCCCAAGATTGAAACAAACTTTCGTTAGGTCTCATGGAAAAAGCATTAATCTTACCTCTAAGTTCCGCCGTTTTGGAGGGCGGAAAGAATTTGGTGAGAAACTCCGCGGAAAGGTCTTCCCACGTGTCTAGTTTCCCATTAGGAAGAGCTTGGTACCAAGACAACGCTTTCCCTTTCAAGGAGAAGAAGAAAGGCTTGAGCATGTAGCTGTTGGTGGTAGCACTCTTCGGTCTCATCGTCTCCATCATACACTCAAAGTTTTGCAAGTGTTGGTGTGGAGATTCAGCGCTTGTACCGCCAAATTGGCTTTGGCGAACAAGAGTAATAACTTGAGGGTTAAAGCTAAACCCTTGCACATCTTCAGCATCAAAATTCACACCCAAGCGGCGTGGTTGTTGCGTTGGATCCATCCGCTGGCCAAGAGTTCTTGGCTCATTATCCACACGTTCGACCCACACATTCCTAGGTGGAATGCGGCGATTAGCAGCTCCTTGTGGATGGAATGGATTTACATTGATCGTGGGATCAATCTCCTCCAGCGGAGGCATGGAAGAATCACTATCATCAGCGGATGAGTGACTTTTTCTTCTAGACCTTGATGCTTTCCTTGAGGATTTCTTGCTTCCTTTATTCTTAAGGTCGCTCATTTCTACCCTCATCTGGAAGATCATGTCTTGTAAACTGTTAACTTGAGATTGGTGACGATCCATCTCATCTTGGCGGAGAGTCTCGTTCCATCGGAGTTGAGCTTCCTTCTCCGCCAATTCCGTTTGAAGATCACGTTCGTGTTCTTCGGCCATCTTCTTTTCCTTGCGCTTTTGCCTCAAGGTTTTCTCTAGCTCTTGATCAAGAGGTAAGAGATCTTCGGTGTTCCTAGACCTGCGCATGCACTCAAAGGAATATCAAATAACGAGAGCAAGCTCCCAAGCTTGACAACCGGCAACCGGATTCGGCCGAAACCAAATCCCCGGCAACGGCGCCAAAAACTTGTTCGCCCCTAAAGGTGTGTGCAAATAAGCTTTAAATTTATAAAACTAGAATCAAGCAGCGAACCCGCAGTGTACGGATCGACGTAGCTAAGCAAGAATTCCAGAGTATCGAACACAGGGATTTGGGTGGGAACAAATACGATTGCAGATTATCAAGCGAGTAAATATGAGAGTTTGCAAATATATTGGGAAAATAACAATCCTAAAGATCCAAGTATCCAGTTGTGGCAATCGATTCAAGATATACTTAATGATATAAAGACAGAGTTGGGATATGCAAAGGTATGCTAATGTAAGGTAATCGTACGGTGAAGTTCCAAAAACCTTATGTAACTCACCTACAAGGCGCTCTCTATACAGGTTGTTGAGGCTCAATATAGAAAGATTCTAAAGGCAAGAATTTATGTCAAATACCCAAACTTGTAACCCAAGGATCAAGACTAACTAAACCGATTGAGGTTGTGACACTCACAATCGAGGTAGAGGTTGTTGAGGCTTCACTACCACCTAGAAAAGACAAATCTAAACTAAGTTAAAGCAAATCTTTAACTTTGGATTAAAGTAAAATCAAGTTCGTAGACTTAAGAGAAATCACGGTTAGTTCTTGAGGTTCCACGGCCGTGGACTCAAGAACAGGCCGTAATTTAGGGTTGTCGGCGATTCTCTCTAACTCTCAGGGTCTAATCTGTTTACGATCGATCTATCATCATCTAAGTCACAACTATCAACCCTTCACCTTAGAATTGTTAAGGGTTTTTAGCCAATAACAGTCATGTTGATATCAATTTAAGAATTAAAAGATAGAAAGACGAAAACTTTCAAGAACTTTCAATAATCTTCAAACCGATCTCAAAGTCACAAAGAGAACAAGTATTGTCAAAGGATTCAAAGTAAAACAAACAATCACAACCTTAGGAAAGAAGGGAAAACGGGATGTCAATCCGTTTTCCAAATCAAACCTAAACAAGAAGAGAGATCTCCTTGCAAAATCTTCCAAAAGCTTCGATCTTCCGCCAATCCGGAGATCTCAACAGCAATCTCCACCAAAAGTGCGAGATTAGAGTAATTCCCAGATGCGAACTTCAATCTCCAATGAGATGATCAATACTTCCAAGCAAAGGCTAAACAGCGTTGAGATTCCTCCAACGGAGATGGCGGTGATAAATGAGGGTAAGCGAAAAAAACTGGAATCTTGCTTCGTCCGTCTTTTTATAGGGCAAGATAAAATATCGGCCCGGCCCAATCTTCAAAAGATCGTGGCTTCAAGGTGTGGCGAAAAGATCCGCCAAGATCACGGTCGTGGAAGTTCTCACGACCGTAATTTAGGGCGTGGATTAGGTCACGGTTTGTACCATGTATTCCACGGCCGTGTAAGTTACTGGAATGCATCACGCCTCTCTTGCAGGGTTCCACGGCCGTGGAACTGAACGTGGTTCGTAGTACGGCCGTATTTTAGAGCGTGGTTTAGGGCAAGAACGTGATTCTTCCCTAGCCTCGTGCATTCCTCAAGCTAAAACTCCAATTTGCTTCCTAAGAATGTCCTCAATCTATGGACATATCAAATCAATTCTTCTTTGCTCGATTCCGTTCGGAAATAGCTCCAAATCACCTATAATCAACATAGAACTAGTGTAGACATCCATATCGACAATATAGGTAATACTAGCTCACATATGCAGCAAAGTTCAATCAAAGACTATCAATATGAATCAAATACGTTTAGAAAATGTGCCTAAAATATCACAATATTTCATGCTAACATTGCCACCTTATGAGTCACCCCATACTTGGCCAAAAGTGCCCCAAAGTTCCTATTGGTGAAGTGCTTCCCTCCATCACTTATGATCACTCTAGGTGTTCCAAACCTAGGAAAGATCACTCGGTTGAAGAACCGCACCACAACCTTGGCATCATTTGTAGGAGAGGCGATTGCCTCCACCCATCTTGAAACATAGTCAACCGCCAATAGGATGTAGAGGTTGCCACATGAAGAAGGGAATGGCCCCATGAAGTCCACACCCCACACATCAAATATTTCCACCTCTTGTATGTTGTTCAAGGGCATCTCATTTCTCCTTGAGATGTTTCCCGTCCTTTGGCAAGCATCACAAGCTACCACAAAGCCTTGCACGTCCTTGAACAAACTTAGCCAAAAGAAGCCCGATTGTAGCACTTTCGCACATGTCTTGTGTGCACTAGCATGCCCTCCACATGGCAAGGAATGACAATGGCGGATCACACTCTCCACCTCATCCTCCGGTATGCATCTTCTAAACATCCCATCCGGCCCTCTTTTGAACAAAAGTGGTTCACTCCAATAGTAGTGTCTCACATCCTTGAAGAACTTCTTCCTTTGGGCATATGTCAAACCGGGAGGCACTTCCTCACACACCAAGTAGTTCACAATGTCGGCATACCATGGCTCACCTCCTCTAGACACTTGGAACAAGCATTCCTCCACCATTTGCAATTGCTCATCCCGGAATGAGTCATCAATCGGGATGTCATCTCTCTCAAGCTCTATCGGTGGGAGTCTACTAAGGTGATCCGCCACGGAGTTCTCGGATCCCTTCTTGTCCCGGATTTCCAAGTCAAACTCTTGAAGAAGAAGAATCCACCGAATCAACCTAGGCTTGGCATCCTTCTTGGTAAGTAGATAATGGATCGCAGCATGATCCGTATAAACAATGACCTTCGCTCCAACAAGGTATGACCGAAACTTCTCAAAGGCATACACTACCGCTAGCAACTCTTTCTCGGTTGTGGCATAGTTGAGTTGGGCATCATCTAGCGTCTTGCTAGCATAATAAATGGCATGAGTTCGCCCATCTTTCCTTTGCCCCAAAACAGCCCCAACGGCTACATCGCTTGCATCACACATGATCTCAAACGGTAAACTCCAATCCGGAGGTTGCATTATAGTTGCGGAGATCAAAGCGTTCTTCAACCTACAAAAAGCCTCAAGGCAATCTTTGGAGAAAAAAAATTCAACATCCTTCATTAGTAGGTTAGTAAGGGGCTTAGAGATTTTAGAGAAGTCTTGAATGAACCTCCGGTAAAAACCGGCATGCCCTAAGAAACTCCTTACCCCTTTCACCGAGGTAGGTGGTGGCAACTTCTCTATCATTTCAATCTTGGCCCTATCAACCTCAATGCCACGGTTAGACACCAAGTGTCCTAACACAATACCTTCACTTACCATGAAGTGACATTTTTCCCAATTTAAGACAAGATTTGTCTCCTCACATCTTTGCAATACTAAGGACAAGTTAGCCAAGCAATTATCAAAGGAAGAACCATAAACAGAGAAATTATCCATGAACACTTCCATGATATTTTCAATGTATTCCGAAAAAATAGCCATCATACACCTTTGAAAGGTGGCGGGTGCATTACACAACCCAAATGGCATTCTCCTATATGCAAAAGTTCCCCATGGACATGTAAAGATTGTTTTCTCTTGGTCATCGGGGTGGATAGGGATTTGGAAGAATCCGCTATAACCATCTAGGTAACAAAAATGAGAATGTTGAGCTAACCTCTCTAGCATTTGGTCAATGAAGGGAAGAGGGAAGTGATCTTTCCTAGAGGCCATGTTCAACTTCCTATAATCAATGCACATCCTCCATCCCGTAACCGTTCTAGTGGGGATTAATTCATTGTTCTCATTGGTTACTACGGTCATCCCACCCTTCTTAGGTACTACATGAACGGGACTAACCCACTTACTATCCGAGATAGGGTAGATAATTCCCGCATCTAGCAACTTAATGATTTCCTTTTTGACTACCTCTTTCATTATGGGATTCAATCTTCTTTGATGTTCAATAGAGGGTTTATGATTATCTTCCATCATTATCCTATGCATGCACAAAGAGGGCTTGATGCCAACAAGATCATCAATGGTGTATCCTATTGCCTTTCTATGCAGTTTCAATTCATTCAACAATCTATTAAGCTCATCATCATTCAAAGATGCATTCACAATCACCGGATAAGTAGAATTTGAACCAAGGAAAGCATACTTTAAATGAGAAGGAAGAGGTTTAAGATCAAGTTGAGGAGGACCTTTTTCGGTTGGAGACGATCCATACAATGTAGGTTGAGATGATTGCAAAGCCATGGAAGCCTCCTTGAAGTCCCTTGATGATTGCTCATACTCAATTGGTTGATGCTGAAAAGACTCAGGAAAATCGGTCCAGGAAGAAAAATCGGACGATTTATCTGAAGGGGGGTCGATCTGAGTTTCTGTTTTGGCAAAACTGGCTGAAATTTCAGCATAAGTACAAAAATCGGCCGATTTTTGCCCTTCAGTCCGATTTTTCTGGCAGTTTTCCTCTTCTTCTAGCACTTCAAACCCAACACTTGGTAGCTCGTCCAATGCATTCAAGGCCTTGATTACTTCATTGCTACTCTCCTCAATTCCTTCTTCCATTAAGCTTGAGCTAAGAACTCTCTCAAGTGGATCCTTGAGCAAGATTGAGCTCACAACCTCTCTAGACTCCTCTTCTTCAACTATGTTGAATATATCCTCATCAAGGGTTGGCCCTTTCATCATTGTGGACAGCTTGAACTTGATGTTCTCTTCTCCAATGTTGAAGGAGAGAGTCCCATTCTTGCAATCTACTAGACATCCGGAAGTAGCTAGGAAAGGTCTCCCCAAGATGATAGGAACCGGATAGTCCGCCGGGATGTCCAAAACAACGAAGTCTATGGGCACATAGAACTTCCCTAATTGCACCGGGATGTCTTCCAAGATCCCAACCGGATGAGTGATTGAGCGGTCCGCCATGTAAAGGGTCATCTTGACCGGCTTTGGCTCTCCTAGCCCAACCTTGTTGCAAAGTGCAAGCGGGATGATGCTTACACTTGCCCCAAGATCACATAGGGCGTCATACTTCACTTCTCCTACTCCGATTGGCACACAAAAGGATCCCGGATCCCTTAGCTTAGGAGGCATCTCCTCCTTCATCGTTTGAATCAACTCCGAGGATCTCTTAGTCATCCTTATCTCCCCATACTCCTCCAACTTCCTTTTGTTGGAGAGTATTTCCTTCAAGAACTTGCCATATGCCGGCATCCCTAAAATAGCATCCATGAACGGAATGTTAATATGCAATTTAGACATTAGTTCAAAGAATTTACCAAAGTGATTGTCCAAGCGAGCTCTTTCTCGTGATTGAGGGAACGGTAGTGGTGGCTTGTATGGAGGCGGCGCCACATAGGTTGGCTCTACATCCTTGCTCTTGCCTCCATCTCCTTGCAAAGTTTCTTCTTCATTCACCACTTGCTTCCCTTTAGCATTCTCCTTGGGCAAAGGCTCCTTCATACTCAACCCACTTCTTGTTGTAATAGCCAACACTTGGCCTCTTGGGTTTTCTTCGGTTCTCCCAGGAAGCTTTCCCGGATCTCTATGTGCCTCACCCGCCTTTTGGAACACTTGTGCTTCCAAAACCTTTTGAGCCTTAGAAATTGAAGTCACGGTGCTCTCAAGACCACTCAACCTTCCAAGCAATTGCTCAAACATCAATTCGGTTCTATCCTTTGGAGGTTGAGTAAATCTGGGTGGAGGTTCTTGTGAAGCTTTTGGTAGTAGAGTTGTGCTTGTAGAAGCGGGAGGGTTCAAGGCTCCATCCGGGTTAGAGTAAGAAAACCCGGGATGGTTATGGTTGGGCCGGTAATTGTTGAATTGCCGGTTGTTGTTGAAGTTCCTTGGGCCTTGATAATTGTTGTAATTGCCCCTTCCCATATAGTTTACATCCTCCTCCTTGGAAGATAAGTTAGCTTGTGGAAGCACTTGAGGGGTTGCTTGACTCTTCAAAGTTGTAGCACACAACTCCCTCAAGGACTTTAGCTCGTTGTTGATGGCGTCGAGCTTGAAGTTGCTCATGGTGACCTCACTCACCTCATATGCTCCCGCCTTTCTCCCTTCACTCTTCCTATGGGAGTACTTCTCAATTACTAGAGCTTGCTTCTCTACAAACTCCCAAGCATCATCCACATGCTTCTCCATGAAGGTCCCACCGGAAAGGGATTGAAGCTTGAATTGGCTATCTTCATCAAGTCCCTTGAAGTAGATCTCCAATAGCTCAATTTTCGGTATGCCATGGTGTGGACAATCTAGGAGAAGGTCTTTGAATCTCTCCCAAGACTTGAACAAACTCTCTCTATCCTTCATCACGAAGGCATTGATCTTCCCTCTTAATTCGGTAGTCTTGGAAGGTGGGAAGAACTTAGTCAAAAACTCGGTTGTCATCTCCTCCCAAGTACCAACTCGCCCTTGTGGAATAGATTGAAACCAAGCCAAGGCCTTGTCCTTAAGAGAGAAGGAGAAAGCCCTTAGCTTATGGTTGTTGCTCTCCAATCTTGGCGGTCTAAGAGTCTCCATCAAAATCTCATAGTTCATTAAGTGTTGATGAGGGGACTCTCCTTCCATCCCTCCAAATTGATTATGCCGGATCATTTGTAGAACTTGAGGGCGGAGCTCATAGTTGTGGGCTGCGGGATCTCCTAAGTTCACACCCGGACGGTGTGCTCTTTGTGCCGGATCCATACGTCTCCCTAGGGTTTGTGGCTCTTCAATGGCAATGGGTACAACCCTAACATTAGCCGCCGGCTGCGGTTGTTCCATCGGTGGCGGAGGAGGTGGAGGTTGTCGGCGATTAAGCTCTCCTTGAACAAGGGCTTGCCTAATCTCCTCAATCTCCCTACTAGTTTCCTCTTGCCTCTCATTGGCAAGTCTCTTTTCTTCCTCCAAGAGCTCATCTCTTAGCCTTATTTGCTCTAAGGCTTCATCCAACTCAGCTTGGAGGTTTCTTCCGGCCATCTCTTTCTCTTTTCGGATGTTCTTGGATCTAGATCGAAGGGTTTTCTCCGGTTCGGGATCGAATGGAGCTAAATCCTTGCCACGAGATCTTCGCATACACCTAAAGAGAGAGATGATGTCCTGAAAAGCAAAGACACACACCAAAGAGAGATCAAAAGCAACAAGAAAGATCTACACTATTAACAATCACGAAATGACTCAATCTAGACCTAGTCCCCGGCAACGGCGCCAAAAACTTGTTACGCTAGAATCGTGTGATGTGCACGCAATAAGTCTTAAATTTATACTCGTTATATTTATCCTAACTCCTAGCGAACCCGCAGTGTACGGGACGTTTGTAGAAAGGTAAGTATTCCGAGGTCGAACACAAAGACTAAGGTGAAATCGAGTCAAGCAATGATCAAAGATAGTGTGAATCTAGACTAAGATAAGATGAGGAACAAAGAAAATGGAAAACGCAATGTTTTTGTTGGTTTTTATGGTGATCAAATAAAGAACACAAGTCAAGCAAGGAAATAAAACAACTAACAAATTTAGCTAGCAAACGAGTGAGTAACACAAAGCACAAGTATATGATCAAGAGAGAAAAGTAGATTCTAGAGGTCAAGATTTCCGGTTATGGCATTGGACTCAAGGTTCTAAGGATTCTAAGGACAAGCTGCGGTGTTTGGGAAAGAATGTTCACTAATGGAAGTGATTACCGGGTAAGTCTCTCACTTCACTAATCCCGCATCAAACTCCTATTACCGGGTAGGTCTCAAGGGGTTAGAGTAAGGAATTCCGCACAAACTAGATGCTACTTAAGGGTAACCCTCTCCTTACCGGGTAAGTCTCGGAATAGGGAAATCTCAAGCAATAATCCTAGCACACTCGATCCAATAGCGGCTTATGAGGCTCACTACTACCTAGCATTCATCATCTTAGGTGTCTAAGGTCGGAAATCATCGGGTAGATCTCTTCCCTCACTTAGATTGGTAGCATTAGGTGATACTAAGCTAAATTAGGCTTAATAAACACTAGGATTTAAACAACCAAACACCCTAGCATGCAGATTTATCATTTAAAGAGCAACAGAAGAATAAATCGGGTTGTTCTACAGATAAATCGGCCGATTTATCTGATGAACAGGTCGATTTTTCCTTCTGTTGTGAGTTTCGTGCATATAAATCATCCTAAACTGACATATAAGCCCATCCTATCATCACCCTAGCCATAACCATCAATCCATCACTCTAAAATCACAAGAAACTAGCCAATAATATGCATATCAAGATCTGAAATCATCAAACAAGCATACATGGTGTTCATAGATGAGTAATGAAAGATGAGTAAGCAAAATCAATAAATCTCAGCCAAATCCAAGTTGTAGCAAGACTTACAAACTCTAAAATGAAGATTCAAAACGTTCTTAACAATCCTTGCAATTAGTTCTTCAATCCAAGACTACAAAATCACTCAAAATCACTCTAAACTCTTAGAATGGTGTTCTTCTTCTTCCTTTAATCTTTGAGAGCTTTTCTTCTCCTCCAATCTTCCTACCAAAATTGATGAGCTGTGAGTGAGAGTGTGGGAGAGGAGAGATGCTCAGCAACCACCTGCAGGACCACTTATATTCTCCACCAAGAGCAAGGACGGACAAGAGATCGTGGGACACGTGGCTTAAGCTGTCAAAGGCCTAAAAATCGACCCAGAGGAAAAAATCGGCCGATTTTCCTGGGTGTAGGTCGATTTTCTTCAACAGAAGCATGCTATGATCGTCTAGCCATGAGTTGCTCCATTGCTTGCACCAATGGTGGTCTTTGTGTCCTTTGTTGATCCAATTATGCTCCTCCAAGGCTTTGGATGTGTACCATCATGAGGCTTGGCCCTCAAATGTATCGATTAACGTCCAATAGATCCCCGAATTACCTACAAAACCGATAAAAGGTATTGTAGACGTCTTTTCTAGAAATGTGCATGAATTTAGCGAAGACGTCATGAACCAATGCCAAAACGTGCATGAATGAGTGAGAAATCTATCTAAATGATTACCTAATCCTAAGTCATAAATCTTGTTATCAAGTATCCTAGCATGTGTTGTGATGGTTATGACCTTGTGAGATCGTGAGGGTTAGTAGTCGTTATTCTATCATAGTTATAGTTTATGATCTTGCGAGATCATTGGGACTAGAAGTCTAAGGAATTCTAGCATGTGAGAGAGATGTTGATTGTGTGTCTTGTTTTAACCAGGCGTTGAGTGCCTTCCTACGGGAAGTTGAGAGCAGTGGGTAGCAGGATTATCTTTGGGACGAGGTAAGTCTCCGGATTTACTTAGCTCGTATTCCTTGTATTAGCATTGATGTGTGTTTGGTGGTGTGTGTTTATTGTTTATTGTTTATAACAACTAAACCGGAATTAGGATTACCGACCTTTATATTATTTTGGTCAAAGTGTATGATAACGGGCGGTGACAACTTACCTAGCTCCCGCGAGAGCTAGGAGGTTCTCGGCGACTATCCCGTGTTGGTAGATGGTCGGATGCATCAATACCATTCCATTCCGGTAAGTAGGGACCGAGGTGAGTTTCAGTGACTCTCGTGTCACAACGTAAGTTGAATTAGAACGGGATACGACTTAAGAATAATAAAGATAATAAACCGGATTGGTGTGCTTTTAAGTATGTTGTGTGCTTGCGGTGTTCTACTTGTGTATGTGCCTTTCCCATTAATTCTAATGCTTCGAATATGAGCTAACGGTTTTATACCGATTGTTGTAGATTGCCTTGCAGGTTAGGAATGCGGCCGAGAGATCCGGAAGAGTGGGCAGCCGGGGTCTGTACATTTTAGGAAGGGTTTTTGTATGGAGTTGAGTTATGTTTTGTCCTTCGATTGTTGTGTTTTGTATGCCGTGTTTTTGGCGTTCAGTTTTTGTGTTGTATCTCGGCTGAAGTCTTTTGTTGTTTTCCTTCGGGTTTCTTATCATTTGCATTAAACGGAATTTCGGTTTTTCCTTTATTTTTGCCATGTTGGAAAGGTCCGGTGAAATTGTTGTCAAGCTAAGGGTCGGGACCCATTGTGAGGTCCCAACCTGTAGCATCCCGAGTCCCGTGGATTCGGGGTGTTACAAGATCCATGTAAATTGCATACAAGGTTAGTGCACATCACATAGTAAAAAAAGTCGGCAAATCCTCACTACGACAACAATTGTAACACAGTAACATATGATCAATTGTAACACGGTAACTTATCATCAATACATTAAAGATCAATTACTTTTACAACAAGTGTGTCAACATACATTTTATAGCATTTTACCATCTTAAAACCTGAGGGTAGGAACTCATCCCTTCCCCATATACATATACCTTCACCTATCTCTAGTTATTCACGGGCCAATCCCCATCACTTCCGAATCGCCCATGTTCGAGGACAGGATAAGGAAATTAGCGTGCAACTGGAGAAGCTCAATGAAACCTAGAACATGAAGAAAATATGAGTCAATAAATAAAATGAGTACAAATTAACTGAGCACCACAAACAAAATTAAAATTAAGTTCGCATTCAAACAAAATCAAAGCATGAACAACAAGCAATTATAATTTTTTTAGAAAAGTTGATTCATGATAAACAAGCAATAAACGAAATAAGAAGGAAATACTTGCGTTCAACAATTGTACACAATCAGTACAAGCAAGCGAAATAAGAACTCTATAAGAGCGTGAAGGCTTCAAAGTGACTACAAGAAACTTAAACAGAAAACAACTCATCTGATAACTTCTAGAGAACTATCTTTGCTTCATTCTCCTTGTAACTCATGCTAATAACAAGTGATAATGCTTCATCTAGAAATAGGAATTGACAAAAAAAAATTCATTTTGATCGCCATCTCCAAAACATGATCAAGAGTCAATAAGCAAGAAAAAGGAATTGACAAATTTTCAATTTACCTTCATGTTGTCTCCTTCCTAGTTTATTTCTTTAGTTCCATATTTATTGAATCAACAATATCAACATATGAGAAATTCAACAAAAAGTTAGAGGACTAAAACTGAGTGTATGCTCATTCAACAACAAAAGGGAAAGCTCTTGTCAAGTGAGAAATGGGTGGTCTGACTTACTTGAAACCAACCACGAACCAACTGACCTAAAAAGGTATAAAAAATTTGAAGGGCATTGTAAGTACAAAGCAACTTGTCTGATACTTTACAATACGATTTCTGACAGCAAAATGTTCAATAGGAACTGTAGCAACTATATAAGCATTAGCCAACATGCCCTAACCATACCTGACAAAATCTATCTGGAGCAAACATAAAAACTTTCATTTCCTGTTATGGAGGAAGAGATGAAAATATATGTACTATCAGCAATTTATGATACTCAGCAGGTAGTTGCTTTAATCGATCTTGAACAAGTGCTTCAACAACTTCAATCTCTTATTGACCAGTCAAGAAGAAAAGAATATCGCCAGGGCCCTCATCTAGATGAATCTAACAAAAGAAATGTATAAGCTCATACAAAATTATACTTCAAAAATAAAATCAGAAAAACCTTGAAAAACAAGGACAATACCTTATATGGGAAGACGGCAAGAAGAATGAAGACGTTTAAAGCATAGAGACGAATAATTTTTTGAATCCTCAACTTCCTGAACTTTGTTAAAATAGTATTATATTACTTTAGATCTATGACTATGACTATTTGCTTTTGTTACGACATAGATGGGCAGAGAACAAAATGCAGTTGCATTTTCTTCTGCTTTCCTCCCTCCCTGCAAATCCAATTCAAAAAAAATCAAGTATATTTCCTTTCATATAAATTAAGAAATGTTAATAGGTCAAAACTCAAAGTTGGTCATACAAAGGAATGAATGTGCAAGGCTGTTATTGTCCATGTAGTCATAGACGAGAAATATCTTAACCCCATCAACACAACATCGTCTTAGAGTAACAAGATTTTCGTGCTCGATATGTTAAAGAGCTACAATTTCGGATATGAATTGCCTCTCCCCTCTTAGGGATTCTAGCTCGACCGACATTTTGACAACAACTTGGGTTCCATTCTTTAGCTCTCCCTACACACCACCAAATATGATCAGAAGATTCAAGGAGCGAAAATTAAACTCAAATGCAAATTGACCAACCTTGTAAACACACCCAAATTCTCCTTGTCCAATCTTGTTCGAACAACGGAAGTTGTTCGTTGTAAGGCGTGATATCATAGCGGAAAATCCTCATATGAACCCGGTCTTCCCACTACAATGGAAAGGAGGATTTAGATTAAGTTCAAATTTACAAGAAGATTATATGCATATAGTTTTACGACCACATTATTCTTTTTAGGGTTTGGCTTGCTTACCCTCTTGTATGCAAAGAGAGGAAGTTTTGACCCTATAACCAGTAAAAAAATTCTCCATCAAAATTATGACAAACAGAGAAGAAAATTAAGTACTTCACTAAATCTCTACAAATCCTAATTCACAAACTTCCAATATCAAATTGCATAGTTTAACCTAGGAATTAGCACATCCAATGATTTTATATATGATACAATCCCAGTAACTCAAATTCACCCAAATCTCATCTGAGAAAATTTGAGAAGTATGCTCATAAAATGAAAGAATAGAATAGCAGAAGACTGTAACCACGAATGTGGACGATAATTCTTGATTCAAATATCTTTTTTTCCCCTTCATAACTAAATAAATTAATGGACATAAATTTACAACAAACTAATAAAGAGAAATTACCGAAAACCACCCGTTAAATAGGTCATATTGCAAATAATCACCCGCTCTATCACTATTTACCAAAAACTACCCGTTAAACATACTCCGTTATCAAAAAACCGCCAAGTGTCTGTATCCCGTTAAATATCCATATTGTGGGCCCCATTTTATAATAAAATAATATTTTTCTTTTTTTTTTTTATAGTTTTTCTATTTTAGAGTTGTAATTGTTTCATTTTTCTTTCATTAATTAAATTTTGAAAATCAAATTAAAAATAAATTACTTATCAATTAATGTTTGTAACTGGCTTAAACCCTAAATCGAAAAAAAGAAAGGGAGAAGTGAAGAGAAGAATTCGATACTGGAGAAGTAAAGAGAAGAACTCGATCCTGGAGAAGAGAAGAACTCAATCCTGGGGTTTCCAAATGACAAGCTCAAGCTCAAGCTCTACAAAGAAACATTGCACTCCAAGATCGACATATTCCCAACCTAGGCTATGTCACCATGGTTTGCCAGAGAGGCATTCTACTGCTCGTACAAAGGAACATTATGAAAGAAAGTTTTTTGGTTGTCCTTTGTACAAATCAAGAGGAAAGTGCAGTCATTTTGTGTGGGATGATGAGAAATTTACTCCAAGATCGACATATGTTATCTAACAATTGGTGAGGGAGAAGGAAGAACTGAATGCTGCTAACATGGAGTTGAGACAGTCAACAAGAGTTGACAAGAGAAGATTGGGAAGATGCTTGAAGAGCTTGCTTCTAAAAACAAGTTGATATCTGAGCTGGAGATGGAGAATGAGCAATGCAGGTTGGAAAATGATAATTTTGTGAGAAAGTTGAAGAATGAACATAATAGTCGTTTGATGATGGCAATTATTGGCTTGTTGTGTATGATATTGTGTTTGGTAGTTGTTGTGAAGCTGTAAGGTTATAAAATGTTTGATTTTTGTTGGAAGTTTAAGCTTTTAGTTCAATCTTTTAGTTGTTGTCATTAAGGTCGGTTGTCAAGCTTTTAGTAGCTTGGTTCATGTAATATGACTGTTTTGTTGTTTAGAAATTAATGAATGAGCAGTTGTTTGATCCTTGTTTATGAGCAATTGTTTAATAGCAATTTAAGGTATGTTGTCAAGGTTTGCTGTCTCTCAGATTGTCAAGGTTTAAGAGCAATTTATGGGCAATTATTTAAGAGTAATTGTTAACATGCAATAACTAATTGACAGACATTGACAAACCTTGACAAATGCAATAACCATTTAAAAGAATAATGAAATTCATACTTTACTGTCTCTTAGATTGCCAACCTTGATAGATGCAATTGTTTAAGGTATTGGATGATATTTTGGTTTGCTGTCAAGGTTTTTATGAGCAATTGTTTATGAGCAGTTCTTCAATAATTGTCTCATATTGACAGAGGCTACACTGTAATATGTCAAGGTTTGTTGTCAAGGTATTGGATGATATTTTATGTACAGATTGTCAAGGTTTATGCAATAACCATTTAAGGTCTTTTAGTGTAATCAAATAACCATGAAATAACTAATAGACTCACACCTTGACAGTGTAAACAAATAACCATAAAATTCATACCTTGACAGTGTAATCAAATAACCATGAAATAACTAATAGACTCACACATTGACAGTGTAATCAAATAAACATGAAATTCATACGTTGACAGTGTAATCAAATAACCATGAAATTTTGTACAATGACCATGAAACCTTGACAATACATATAAGAAGGTTGACAATACATAAAAACCTTGACAATTCATCATCTTCATCAAATAACTATGAAACCTTGGCAGTACATAAGAAACCATTCATAAGGCATTCATAACTTTGACAATAACCATGACAATTATAAGAGATCATTCATAAGACATTCATAACATTGACAATAACCATGACAGTACAAAAGGCCAACAAATTGGCAATATTGTGAATTGTATGAGACAATACAAAAGGCTAAGACAGTCATAACAATACAAAAGGCTAACACATTCATAATAGTACAAAAGGCTAACAGTACAAAAGACTAAGAAAATATATTTTATGGTCCTCCTAAATCTTGAGTTGATGCTTGTTTTGGACCTTGACTTGATGAACTCCCTCCAGGTGTAGTTGAGCATTGTGTTCCTACATCTTGTCCTCCTAATATACTCATAATAAAGCTCAGTTTAGGCTGCAAGAAAACAGATTCCAAATTAGGTTGAACAAAAAATTTGAAGAGCAATTGAAAGCTTTAAAAAAAGGTTACCCTCTTTGTGTATTTCCTTTTCTAGAGCCAACCTCCACAGTGTTAGGGTTTCTTGGCCTCCCACCATAATTCACAAGCTTTGGTGGTGGTGGTGCTTTAGGTGGATTTTTACACTTGTTTTTTTGCAGTGCCCTTCTCCTCTACAGTTTGAGCACTTCACCTTGCCAAATCGAACCCTAGATATAGCACTTGGTGGATCTTCTCCCATTGACTTTCTCCTAACCTCTTTAGGCCTCCCAAGTTGTACAATGTACTTTGGTGGACCTGACTTTAGGTAACTAGTGCAGTCCTATTCTGATTCTCCAGGTTGAGGGTAAATTATACTGTCATATGCCCTCATGTAAGTCTCCCTTGTGTAGTAAGAGTGCAGAAAATCATCCAACTTCCTTTTGTAGTTTGCAATACAGTACATGGCATATGGGCATTGTATTCCAGTCAAGTCCCACTTATAACAACCACAAGTTTTCTGAGCCAAATCAACAACAAAGGTCCTATCCACATGATCAACTTCACACCTGTCTCCACCACCCCAAGTAGGTGTACAAGCCTTCACACCTTCTTCCATTGCAAACTCTATCTTCTTCAAAACTTTTGGTGTATACTTCACTTCATACTTGATGATTCCCTTTTTTTGGTGACAAATCTTCTCATCAACTGTCATATAATAGACTCACACATTGACAGAATAGGCTTCTCCTTTGCTTGAAGTATAAAAGAATTGAAGCTCTCACACACATTATTGAGTAACATATCTGACTTGGTGTATGATTTGAATACATGCTTAGACCAAGTAGTAGGGTTTGCTTCCATAAGGTATGTCCAAGCAGCAGCATCTAATTCTTTCACCTCATTCATTGTATAGTTGAAATAAACAATAGTTGTTGCTCTTGCAGCAGCCCATAGAGCATCCTTAAAACTCTTCCCAAGAGACCTTTTCTTGAAATTGTTGTAGAGATGCCTAGCACATACTCTAGTGTCAGTTGTTGGAACAACCTCATGAAGAGCCTCAATTAGACCCTGCAGTTACATAGAAATAAAAGGAAGAAATGTGAAAACATTAAACTTAAATGGAAATATATAAGCAAGGCAGTCACACTCACATTTTGTCTATCTGAGATAAATGTGGGATTGCTTTCCCCAACATCTCTCATCAAAATGTCAATAAACCATCCCCATGTTTTCTTCCTTTCTGCTTCAACAACAGCAAATGCAATTGGAAAGATATTGTCATTCCCATATTTGTCAACTGCTACCAAAACTTGTCTTGTGTAAGTCCTTATTAAATGGCACCCATCAGTACCTATGATTGGCTTACAACCCAACATAAACCCTTTTTTGCAAGCATCAAGGCACACATACAACCTTTGGAATAAGGGCTTTTCTGGATCATCTAGACAAACTTTCACAAACACAGAGCTTCCTTCATTGTACTTCTTGACAGTTGCAGTATAATCTCAAACCCTACCATACTGTAATCTAGCATCTCCTTGTGTCATTAACAGTGCCCTGAACCTAGCTCTCCAAGTCTGGTTGTATGAGATCAGATTTCTATGATCTCTTTTCACTACAACTATAAACCCTTTCAATTTCCATTCTGGATCAGCTCTATAATGCTCAAGGTATCTGTCAGCTAGCCACATTGAGGTTATCTTAGTGTTTCCATGTTGCCATCCACACTCATGCTTAGGGTTAAAACTCTTAAGCTGAAAGGTACCATATTTCTCATTTTCCTAGCACAAACCCTGAACTTACAGAAAGTCTTTCCACACTTACACACTTTTCTAGCATGCTTTATAGGGCAATCACACTTATTCTTACAGTATATAGAGACTTTGGTTTTATCATTATGCAAATAGTAACAATCACCCCCATTCTCTGTAATACCCGAAAATTTAATTTTCCGTTTAAATTTTGAATGCAACCGGATTCCGATCCGCCAACTTTTATCCTTTTAAATAAAATAAAACGAGATTTAATTTCTATCATTTTATGTGACCTTGATTCACATAAAATGATAAATTTGGGTAACCGGAAATAATTCCGTACCTTTAAAATAAAATGATAACTTATATAATACAGTGAATAATTCCGTAAGTAATCCCGTAATTAAGTTCCGTATTTTAACGGTTCCGGGCGAACAACGGGTATTCTTTCAACCCATTTGTTTCATTTGAGAAACAAGCCCAATTTGGCCCAAAAAGTCTTCAGTCGGCCCACCTACTTAAAATTAACCTAACCTAACCCTAATCCCTGGTTAATGAAACTAAACCTAATTTTCCCTAGACCTAATTGCCGCTACATTACTCGTAACCTCCTCCCTCTCTACCGTGACAACTACCTCACGCTTTCTGGATACTGAGACTACCTTCCACCTCGTTTCTGCCCAGCCGCCGTCACCACCGAGTCGGAGACATCGCTGGGGGCAACACCTCGCCTTCGCCGGGAACCCAGGAAGACCATCACCGCTGAACCGCTGCTCATTAGCCGCCACCGCCGCCCTCAACCATCTACCCTCCGACGCCCGCCTGCTGCAGCCGCTGCAACGAGTCATTCACGAACTGCTGTGCATCGATCAGACGACCATCAACCGCCAGCCACCACCGGGAAGCCGGACGCCGCTGTAGACTTCACAGCCGGTGAGAAAACGCTACCCTTCCCTCTCCTTCTCCTCCAACTCTCCTGTATGTACACCGCTGCACCGCAGGGAAGGGTGCGGCTGCTGTCAAGAACGCCCGCGCAGCCCAGAAACCCTCGCCACCTCGACACGGACCAGCAACGAACGGACTCGGAACACCACCCTGCTGCCGGTAAGCTTCTCGTGTGTGCCCTTTCCGTTGTTGTTGTGATAGTGCAAAGAATGTTAGGCATGTCTGTTCCAATATCGAGAGTGCAGACAGAATCAAGGATTAGGAGTGTTGGGCTGGGTTGTTTTTGTTGTTCAAAATGGGTGACAGTAAGTGTAGAACTCATGACCTCTTGAAACTTTATGTGCCCAGATTTTTGTTTGGTATGTATAAGTTGACCAGTTGAGGAATAATTTCCGATACCTTATATCGAGAATCCACCGTTGAATTTTTAATATGTTGTAGATTGAAATACATAGTTTACGGTGTTAAATTTTGAGAGAAAGTTAACGGTCGGATTAAAACTTATAAGGATTCAAAGTAGGACATATGGGTTGTTTTTACAGCAAAGGGAAAATTGACTAAGTATGAAAAATTTCAGCTTTTACCTCAACTTTGGAGATTTATGAAAGGACTATGGTTAAATATTTTGGAGAGATCTTTACCCCTATGTTTAGTATGTATACCATAGAGAAGCTAGGATTTTATCTCGGAATTTTATACCCTTATCAAAGCCGTGTATATGAACCCAAAGTCGAACCGTAACGACTATGGTATAAATTAACAATGTTGGATAACTCTTATAAAACCTTACTAAATCCTCACCAAACTTTTCAAGGAGAACTAGATTATGGACATAGGTTCTAAAAGAAAATATTAGAACTAAATGAAAGACCTTGAGAATTTTCGGTACTAAGGGTAAAATGGTCTTTTACCGTAAGAGGGCTTTTTCCGTAATTCCTTCGCATGAGGTTGGACATCTGGATGTGATTTTGATCCAAATGCCTTATTTGACAGGCGTTTGAGTTACCACGAGTACGGACCGATTTGAGACTTGTTAGAGTGTGATTTGACTCAGGTAAGTCCTCGCGACTTACTTAGCCGGTTTCTGGATATTAGTTGGGTGATAATGGTTGTGTGTGTGCAATGTGTGTTATAATAAAAATAACTTGTTAGGACGACCGTGGTTATTATGTGTTAAGGCCCAAGTGTATGTATAACGGGCCGTGACATCACTGCCCAGCTCTGCCAGGAGACTGGGAGGTTCTCTATACCCAGACCATCTAGGTACACGGTGAGATGCATCGGATCCACTCCTGATGGGTACACGGGGGCGGAGGCGAGGTTTGGGAATCCCTCGTGTCACAAAATAAGTATCATTAGAGTGAATGACTTAAATGAAGATAATAAATGGATTGTTTGAAAGCATGATGAGTGTTTATTATTTTATGTGTGTGTGTGCTATTATTACTCTCCTAATGTTTAGACAACTAGCTAATGGTTGTTTTGTTGTGTTTTTAGATTTACCGCAGGTTAGAACAACAGCTGAGTGATCCGGAAGTAGTGGTCAGCCGGGTCTCCGTACTCTTTAGAGTGGGGGTTTGGGGTTGTTGCTTTGTTGTCTTTCCCTTTTGTTAAGACAGTTAGTCTTTTCCGTTGTTTTAGTACGATAGGCTGTTAGACTTTGTTGCATTCATTCTTTTACAAATACATTTATAAATTTCGGTTTTTCTTATTTGTGTCTTTTTGCAAGATCCTAGTAAAATTGTTGTCAAACTGAGGTCGGGACCCATTGTGAGGTCCTAACCAGTAGCGCTCCGAGTTTTGAGAATTTGGGGTGTTACAACATGGTATCAGAGCTCTAGGTTGGCAATAATGGCACTTGAAATCTTCTGAAAGACCGAATAAGTACCTGAACAGAACCCGAAAAGGGATCTGAGTTTTAAAAAGGAATTTTGGTTTTCAAATGCATGCATAGTCTGGTTGGGGATAGAAAAGTACGGCTGACCACCACTACTACCGCGGATCTCAGTATGCTTAGTATAGACTTATAGTATTGTACAATTATGTATGTTATATAAATATCTATATATATGTAGCATGTTGTTACCCTAGAGGATATGAAATATCCTTTAGTTGAGTTATCATGATGCGATCATCGCCTCATGATAAAACGTTTGGGGATCTTAATGGGTATCTGTAAGAAGATAGTGGACTCATACCTCAGATTGGAACATTACATTATGGCAGACGCATTGGTGGTTTCTACAATTGTCCGAAGAACGAGTGGTTAAGGAGTTGAGGATTACTAGAGGATGTTAACATCAAGAACAATCGGGCGAGAAAAGAATATCAAGCAATTCAAATAGAAGTAATAGAAAACCGTACAAGGATTTTAGCGGTATGACGACGAGAGGTGAAACTCAAGATGCATGTAAGGACTAATAAGAGCGCGGATTGAAGAGGACAACATCAAAACACAATTCAAACAAAGTATAGCACAACTACACTTGGCGGGTTAAAGGACACTACAACCAAGGTGGATGCCACCATAGACAAGTATGAGCATGAGAGTATAGAGAAAATAGAGTGATGACCCAGATGTAAAAGATTAAAGGAGTACCAAGACAGAGATTTACGATCGAGTTTAAAAGACAAAAATTTATAAATTTCATAACCATGGAGATGGGTTGACTCCTTTAGAGACACGAGAATATTGAAGGAAAGCACGACACAAGTATCAAAGATAGTAGAAGTCTGAAATTGAGACAATGGATTTCCATGAAGGTAATGTTACAAAACAACATCCACCGAGGAAGAAGCATGCGTGGGAATGATCATGACGGACTTGAGGGATCATAATAACTACTCAATCACCAAGAGACTTGAGTTAACCATACTAGTGGTTCACTACAAAGAGCTGCAGGTAGACGATAACTTAGGTAAAAGGAACCGCGAAGATGGGTTTGCACACTATCACGGAAGGTTTGATAAACCCATAGATGGCAGGTGAATAATGCAACTAGACCCGGATAAAGTGATCTTAAAAAAAAAAAAAAAAGAAAGAAAGAGAAGTGTAAATTGTGGAAGGAGCTAAATGTGTATAAACGGATAACCTATAAGGGATAAGTTTTCACCTTGTATATCCGCATCGAAAGAGATAGAAGAAAAGTAAGTCTACGATCTGGTAGAAGACCAACTACAGACTAACTAGTAATAACGGAGAATTCACACGTCTGAGTTGACCAGTGATGACCGGTTGGTAGATAAGAAGAATAACATCAGATTTACTAAAGAATGTTACCGACATATGGAGAATCTCTACAAAAGATCAACGACGACAATTGTAAAGTTAAACCGATACAAGTACCAGTACTCTTAATAGTAACATGGAATGAGTTCGAGCCAATATCTCTAATTAAGAATTTAAGGAGAAGATTTTGACGGCCGGGAATGACGCCATAGGTCTTTAAAGAGATCAAGGAAATCATTGTGAGCAATTTCTTAACTTCTGGCTAAGAAAAAGGTACAATTCACAGTAGTACTAATGAATTGCATAAGGAGAACTAGAGGAGTAAGAAGAAGCAGATGATTTTAATCATGTCCAACGTCAATCAAGACAGAAGGTGCTTAACATGCCACACATATGAGACTGATGGTGCCCTCCCGAGGTTTACAGAGGAAGCCTTTTTGACTAAAGATGTCACACTGAATAACTACAGTTATAGAGACGCAGCAAACATAGAGATTATGACCTTAGTGTCTTGATAATATGTCTCATCGAGTTGTGAGGTGATTGAAGATGGAATCTGCATGTTGGTTAGATTAGACATGAGAAGGAGTAAAGTTGAATGACTAAAAGTTGCTAAATAGATCCGGTATTACCCCGATAAGATAATTACCGAAATGTGTCTATATAAGTAAGGAGAAATGGTAGTACTCCGATGAAAATTCAAGCTCGACTGATGACATAAGAGTTGATAAAGTAATAAGACCAACCAACGTGGTTTGTAAAGCGAGTACGAGAAAACTCAAAGGGGTAACTATCCTACTGGGGGGTAAAGATTTATAGAAGGTATAACGACACAAGCATAAGGACAACGCGAGTCAAGAACTTTGATTTTTGAGGAAATCATATACAAGTGAGGTTTCTTATACAAATGGTACAGATAGGTGTTTGATAAAAGTCATACACATCGGACCGATAACGCTAGGATGGATAAGGTGTAAACCAAAAGAATACCTTAACCAGTAAGAGGAAGAGTCATGTATCAAATGACGGGTCTTGCTAAATTGGAATAAAGTGTTGAGATGAGGATGCCTTTGTAGAATCTATGCAAAGTACAACGTAAGTGAGGTTCCAACATGAAATGGGCAATAATGATCAACTGAAAGTTCAGACCGATTCAAGGGAGGAAATTGTTATAAAACAAGTCACCCGGTGAAAGAGTTCACAAGACAAGCTTGAGAGACCAAAAGAGATAAAATGTCGACCCAGATATGAGGGTCTAAGGTGCATGGAAGGGATACCTACAATGGAGTATAGAAGCATAATGTAGACTTTACAAGTGTGGAGAGGTTTTGACCTCCTCAAAGATATAGGAATTTGAAAGAAATCACAATGTCGGTATCAAAGAGTTGAATCCTTGTAGCGTAAACAACGGAGTTTCATGAAAGCAATATTGCCGGTAACACTAGCAAAGGAATGTATATACGAGAATGGCCTTGGTGGACTCGAAAGTCCAAGGTAACCCCAATTATCATGGGATCTAAGTCATCAACACCGACGGTCCATGCAAGGGGATGATAACTAAAGTCATCAGAACTACAAAGACATTTACCAGCTATCGTTGAAGACTCGGAATGATTATTTATGTCAAGATGAATGACCCAGTTGGGTTCGAGAAGTAGATTTAGCCTAAGGAAAACAGAAGTGTAGAAGATAAAACGAATTAGCAAAGCATGAAAGGATTAATCGAGCAGATGATGTTCACTAGGAATTTAACGCCAGTATAGGTATGAGAAGAGTAAGTCCGGGACATTGAGATAAGTCAATTATAGGCTGACCGACGTCAACTGAGGACGTGTAATTGTTGGTTGATATTGACGAATAGGTACCGTTAAGAAGAGAAATTAGCGACTGCGGATCTTAGAGGTAACCTTACCGATGCCTTGAAGGATTTCTCAAGTAGGCAACAACAACCTTCTGGGATGATCTAAGGATATGGAGAGAATCGGGTTAGAGGTTGCTTACTGGTTGATTAAGAACAGACTACGGTTGAGTAAGAGAGTAAGGGTATGTTTGAAGAGGATCTTGCTAGTACTAGAAGGAAAGTATATGCGGGTATGGGTAAATCATGTTGACCCTCAGAATTCAGAAAGACGCCATGGTGACTAATGGGTGTTACAACAGAAGCGTGGTAGACCCATAACCCGCAGATGAAGAAAATCAATGTTAGATTAACTATGAATTCAAGTTAAGGAATTATAGATCTATATGAACGGGTTTACTTGGGATTGTGTTTTGTTTGAGTTATATAATTTTGAAAGCTTGACAAGAAATAGGTGATGAGGTATTATTTGAGAAACGGTCCAACTAAGTCGTATTAGGGAGAAAAGACCAAGTGCGTGGTCTTACAAAGAGCATTAACCACCTACCAAAGTACCGGGAGATGTCTCAGTTCATTGTTTCAGAATTTATAGACGGGATCTTCCGAAAAGTCGGGAGCAAATGGATTCAATAGAAGGAAGAAAGTTTTATCGTTATTTTTGGTAGTCGCCAAAAGATATAGAGGTGAGTTTAGAAAGGGAACCGTTGATATATATATATAAACTGTTTGAGCCTTCACTTTATCGGTTGACACTATTACCTATACTAGAGGATGTACGCCACCGTTCCCCCATGTCTCAATGAGAGAGTACTTACCGGATAAGAGTCACGTCCTCAGCTTTAAGAATCGGATAGATGAACCAAAGTAAACTTTGTGGAGTACCCAGTAGCCGTCCTGGAGCGCAGTACTAGACGTCTGCGGTCTAAGGAGATACCTAGGTTGAGAATCCAGTGGTCTAGACGAGGAGCTGATGAGGCCACTTGGGAGACCGAGGAGAGTATTAGACGTAACTATTCCGAGTCCTTGCAGGGCTAGATGTTACGCCTGTATTGACGAGTTAGTACTCGGATGTTGTGTTGTTTGACCTTTCAAGTTTTTTTTTATTTGAGTGATTACGTTTTATGGGATACGTGTCTGCTTTCGATGATTGAGTAGTTGCATGGTAGCAAACGAAAATGTTTAGAAAACTAAAATATACCCAAGGAAACGTGTGAGTAAAACAATGATTCTAAGTTTCGGGACGAAACTTCTTTTAAGGGGGCACTGATGTAATACCCGAAAATTTAATTTTCCGTTTAAATTTTGAATGCAACCGGATTCCGATCCGCCAACTTTTATCCTTTTAAATAAAATAAAACGAGATTTAATTTCTATCATTTTATGTGACCTTGATTCACATAAAATGATAAATTTGGGTAACCGGAAATAATTCCGTACCTTTAAAATAAAATGATAACTTATATAATACAGTGAATAATTCCGTAAGTAATCCCGTAATTAAGTTCCGTATTTTAACGGTTCCGGGCGAACAACGGGTATTCTTTCAACCCATTTGTTTCATTTGAGGAACAGGCCCAATTTGGCCCAAAAAGTCTTCAGTCGGCCCACCTACTTAAAATTAACCTAACCTAACCCTAATCCCTGATTAATGAAACTAAACCTAATTTTCCCTAGACCTAATTGCCGCTACATTACTCGTAACCTCCTCCCTCTCTACCGTGACAACTACCTCACGCTTTCTGGATACTGAGACTACCTTCCACCTCGTTTCTGCCCAGCCGCCGTCACCACCGAGTCGGAGACATCGCTGGGGGCAACACCTCGCCTTCACCGGGAACCCAGGAAGACCATCACCGCTGAACCGCTGCTCATTAGCCGCCACCGCCGCCCTCAACCATCTACCCTCCGACGCCCGCCTGCTGCAGCCGCTGCAACGAGTCATTCGCGAACTGCTGTGCATCGATCAGACGACCATCAACCGCCAGCCACCACCGGGAAGCCGGACGCCGCTGTAGACTTCGCAGTCGGTGAGAAAACGCTACCCTTCCCTCTCCTTCTCCTCTAACTCTCCTGTATGTACACCGCTGCACCGCAGGGAAGGGTGCAGCTGCTGTCAAGAACGCCCGCGCAGCCCAGAAACCCTTGCCACCTCGACACGGACCAGCAACGAACGGACTCGGAACACCACCCTGCTGCCGGTAAGCTTCTCGTGTGTGCCCTTTCCGTTGCCGTTGTGATAGTGCAAAGAGTGTTAGGCATGTCTGTTCCAATATTGAGAGTGCAGACGGAATCAAGGATTAGGAGTGTTGGGATGGGTTGTTTTTGTTGTTCAAAATGGGTGACAGTAAGTGTAGAACCCATGACCTCTTGAAACTTTATGTGCCCAGATTTTTGTTTGGTATGTATAAGCTGACCAGTTGAGGAATAATTTCCGATACCTTATATCGAGAACCCACCGTTGAATTTTTAATATGTTGTAGATTAAAATACATAGTTTACGGTGTTAAATTTTGAGAAAAAGTTAACGGTCGGATTAAAACTTATAAGGATTCAAAGTAGGACATATGGGTTGTTTTTACAGCAAAGGGAAAATTGACTAAGTATGAAAAATTTCAGCTTTTACCTCAACTTTGGAGATTTATGAAAGGACTATGGTTAAATATTTTGGAGAGATCTTTACCCCTATGTTTAGTATGTATACCATAGAGAAGCTAGGATTTTATCTCGGAATTTTATACCCTTATCAAAGCCGTGTATATGAACCCAAAGTCGAACCGTAACGACTATGGTATAAATTAACAATGTTGGATAACTCTTATAAAACCTTACTAAATCCTCACCAAACTTTTCAAGGAGAACTAGATTATGGACATAGGTTCTAAAAGAAAATATTAGAACTAAATGAAAGACCTTGAGAATTTTCGGTACTAAGGGTAAAATGGTCTTTTACCGTAAGAGGGCTTTTTCCGTAATTCCTTCGCATGAGGTTGGACATCTGGATGTGATTTTGATCCAAATGCCTTATTTGACAGGCGTTTGAGTTACCACGAGTACGGACCGATTTGAGACTTGTTAGAGTGTGATTTGACTCAGGTAAGTCCTCGCGACTTACTTAGCCGGTTTCTGGATATTAGTTGGGTGATAATGGTTGTGTGTGTGCAATGTGTGTTATAATAAAAATAACTTGTTAGGACGACCGTGGTTATTATGTGTTAAGGCCCAAGTGTATGTATAACGGGCCGTGACATCACTGCCCAGCTCTGCTAGGAGACTGGGAGGTTCTCTATACCCAGACCATCTAGGTACACGGTGAGATGTATCGGATCCACTCCTGATGGGTACACGAGGGCGGAGGCGAGGTTTGGGAATCCCTCGTGTCACAAAATAAGTATCATTAGAGTGAATGACTTAAATGAAGATAATAAATGGATTGTTTGAAAGCATGATGAGTGTTTATTATTTTATGTGTGTGTGTGCTATTATTACTCTCCTAATGTTTAGATAACTAGCTAATGGTTGTTTTGTTGTGTTTTTAGATTTACCGCAGGTTAGAACAGCAGCTAAGTGATCCGGAAGTAGTGGTCAGCCGGGTCTCCGTACTCTTTAGAGTGGGGGTTTGGGGTTGTTGCTTTGTTGTCTTTCCCTTTTGTTAAGACAGTTAGTCTTTTCCGTTGTTTTAGTACGATAGGCTGTTAGACTTTGTTGCATTTATTCTTTTACAAATACATTTATAAATTTCGGTTTTTCTTATTTGTGTCTTGTTGCAAGATCCTAGTAAAATTGTTGTCAAACTGAGGTCGGGACCCATTGTGAGATCCTAACCAGTAGCGCTCCGAGTTCTGAGAATTTGGGGTGTTACATTCTCTATAGTATACTGCATTAATGCTTTCCTAAAGGTATCATTAGACCCAAATCTCATCCCCTCAACTAAACATATTTTCCTCTTGAAATCTACAATTGGATTAAACTCAGGATACCTTAAAGATGATTTATCATCAGAATCTGTCACATTGTGCAAATCATCAGAACTAGTGATTTCTCATCAATTGAAATCTCATCCACGCCAACTACTTTAGCTACAACACCAACATCACCAACAGTGGGATCAACATTATCCTCAAGCAGTTCATCATCTTCATCTTCACTGTCTCTGAAAGTGAATTATTCACCTTAAGAAGAAGACTCCTCACCTAACACCTCTTCCCTATCTTCTGAACCTTCTTCATCTGAGCAATATCTTTCAATTGGTTCTTCACCAGAAGCATCCTCGACTAGGGTTATAGCATTAGATATAGGGGTTCTGACATTAGATATTGGGCTCAGTGGGTAGTTTAGGGATGAGCTATGTTGGTTGAGGTTATCTTTTGGACCTTAGGGTCTCAAATAATGTGGGCTAGTCTCATCACCTTGAACAATATACAAGTGAATCAGTTTATCACTCCCAACATAACCAACCATTTTCAAAATTTCACTGCCATCTCTCACAAATGTTAACCCATTATGTATGGTTTGACTTAGTTTAGAGTACCATATCTCTTTCAATTCCAACAACCCAACCTCTTCCTTTAACATTGTCTCTAAGACAATTTTGGGCGGTAAATCAGGATCAACATTTGGGTACAAATAAAATTTAGATTTCCTATTAAATAACTGATCATCATGTCTTGTGTAAAACTGCCCATCATACATAACTCTCAAACTGATATTCAGCCCTGGAAAAACAATAAGAAAAGCCCTAATTAAATAACATTTCATATTAGATAACATTCACATGTTTCCTAATTCAGTCAACTTTTTCATTAAATAAATAAGAAATAGTCCTACACACAAACATGAATCACCTTGTATAAGCGATTTAAAAGCCCTAACTCAATTCACTTTTCTTTTACAGATTCTTCCACATCATTACTGTACAAAAAACCTCAGTGAATGACCCTACAATATGCCATACCATTTAAGATGGCTTAAAGTGACAGGAAAAACCTCAGAAGAAGACAACACAAATACAAGATTGTAAATATAGGTGAAATTACTTCAATCAAAGCAATTTACTCAGAAGATGCAAAATTACTTCAATCAAAGCCAAATTACACAGATGCATCAATGGAGAGAGAGGCACTCAGAAGATGCAAAATTAGGGCTTCAATCAACGAAATTACACACACGATGCAAAACTACTTCAATCAAGTAGAAGTTACACAGAAGCAAGGAGTTAAATACACGACATTACTCATAAGGGTTGGAGAAGAGTAGCTACATACCTGATTATGTCGCTTCCCTTGAACGCGATCTTCCATTCCTTGTTCGAACCATCTCAAAGTCAAAGTTCTTCGCAAACGAAAACCTGGAGAAGAGTCTCTTCTTCATCGAAATCAAACCTGGAGTGATAGATGGTGGTTATTGTGAGTAAGAGTAATGAGCAGGCGGTTGTAATCGTTAAACTTTCTCTTTAATTTAGTTATAATCTTGAAATGGTAAATATTAATGAAAGAAAAATGAAACAATTACAACTTTAAAATAGAAAAAATTTTATTTTATTATGAAATGGGGCCCACAAGACGGATATTTCACGGGATACGGACACTTGGTGGTTTTTGGTAACGGAGTATGTTTAATGGGTGGTTTCCGGTAAATAGTGATAGAGCGGGTGGTTATTTACAATATGACCTATTTAACGGGTGGTTTCAAGTAATTTTCTCTATAATAAATTATCCTTTAGAGTAACTTTTTTTAGCATAAAACTATTAATATTCATCTGTTTACAATCAACATAATTTTTTAAACATAAAATCATCTTTAATTTTAAACCTTTGCAATTAATCACCCTCACCCTATACTAATTAAAATTAAAATCGAATAATTTTAATTTGAAATATAAACACAATAAGTTATCATTATAAATATTAATTTTATATTGGTTTCAATAGTTTGATTAAGTACTATAAGTTATCAATAGAAAAATAATAAAGAAATTTATATAAATATCTATCAAAAATAATTAAAAATTAAAAATTAATAACTCGTATATAAATTATCCCCTAATAAACCAACAATAGAAAGATACGAAAAAACGAAAACCTACATATATTTTTTTTGGATTGTTTTGTGATAGTTTCAACCTTTTAGCAAGAAAAAAAGTTGCCGGAATAACGACGTGGTTATTGGTCAACTAAAATAATTTTTTTAAAATGCAACAACCACGTCGTCAATTTAGTCGGATTTGAGACTATGCGATATTTTATGAGTAGTAATTTGTAGAATTTGGAATTTATTTTGTTCGCGGGTGATAATTTATATATATATTTTATTACTATATTCTATTATAAGCTGTAATATTTAACTAAAAGAAATGTATGAGCTCATACAGAATTATACTTCAAAAATAAAATCAGAAAAACCTTGAAAAACAAGGACAATACCTTATATGGGAAGACGGCGAGAAGAATGAAGACGTTTAAAGCATAGAGACGAATAATTTTTTGAATCCTCAACTTCCTGAACTTTGTTAAATTAGTATTGGATTACTTTAGATCAATGACTATGACTATTTGCTTTTGTTACGACATAGATGGGTAGAGAACAAACTGCAATTGCATTTTCATCTGCTTTCCTCCCTCCGTGCAAATCCAATTCAAAAAAAATCAAGTATATTTCCTTTCATATAAATTCAGAAATGTTAATGGGCCAAACTCAAAGTTGGTCATACAAAGGAATGAATGTGCAAGGCTGTTATTGTCCATGTAGTCATAGACGAGAAATATCTTATCCCCATCAACACAACATCGTCTTAGGGTAACAAGATTTTCGTGCTTGATATGTTAAAGAGTTGCAATTTCGGATATGAATTGCCTCTCCCCTCTTAGGGATTAGCTCGACCGACATTTTGACAACAACTTGGGTTCCATTCTTTAGCTCTCCCTACACACCACCAAATATAATCAGAAGATTCAAGGAGCGAAAATTAAACTCAAATGCAAATTGACCAACCTTGTAAACACACCCAAATCCTCCTTGTCCAATCTTGTTCGAACAACGGAAGTTGTTCGTTGTAAGGTGTGATATCATAGCGGAAAATCCCCATATGAACCCGGTCTTCCCTCTACAATGGAAAGGAGGATTCAGACTAAGTTCAAATTTACAAGAAGATTATATGCATATAGTTTTACGACCACATTATTCTTTTTAGGGTATGGCTTGCTTACCCTCTTGTATGCAAAGAGAGGAAGTTTTGACCCTATAACCAGTAAAAAAATTCTCCATCAACATAATGACAAGCAGAGAAGAAAATTAAGTACTTCACTAAATCTCTACAAATCCTAATTCACAAACTTCCAATATCAAATTGCATAGTTTAACCTAGGAATTAGCACATCCAATGATTTCATATATGATACAATCCCAGTAACTCAAATTCACCCAAATCTCATCTGAGAAAATTTGAGAAGCATGCTCATAAAATGAAAGAATAAAATAGCAGAAGACTGTAACCACGATATGCAAGAAACTGAAAATTGTGAAAATCAAAATTGTTTAACAGAGAATTCATTTAATACCTTGAATAGCCTTTTTTGGAACAAAAACCTTGTTATATTCAAGAGACGCTCACTTTATTGTTTCGGATTTGGCAAGGCGAGTTTCAACATTTGATGGTCATATTGAAAAGTTGCATTTATCAGGCGTTATATGCTTGCCAAGCATCATCAAAACAATCAATTAGAACAAAGGACTTGATTTGTTAACAAACCTAAGAATTCCTAGACGCTGGAGGTAGACGGAGGTAGAAACGACGATTCAGAGATAATGATGATTCTTCTTCGACGGCGGCGCTGACCCTGATGACGGCGATTCCTCTGAGTTTCGAACTCCGCCCGCCTGTACCAAATCAAGCCCGAAGTAAGAAATCAAACATTGATTGGTAAAACCTTGCGCTGACCAGGAAAGCGCAACAGTGAGGAAGAGGGGGAGGTAGTATCAGTCTTCTTACCCTCCAGAACTACGGTGTTGTGGAAGGAGAAGAGAAGGAGGAGCATGCAAAATACGGCACGTTAGGGTAGAAGGTTGGACAAGGGGACACGTATTAAGAAAATAATAATGAACGGGTGGGCTGGTAAAATGGGCAATACAACAAGGACAATAAAGGAAATTTCCTATTCATTGGGGTAAGTCCCTCTTTTAGATAGTATAGAGTATAGATATCAAATTGATAACACGGATAGATGAAAACTAAATTTATAGATGAACACGAGTAAATGAACTTGAAGTTCATACTTATATTAGAAAGGAATAACACGTTGAGTCGGACTCAACGTGATCAACATTTTAACATAGTAAATTTCCCTATTTTGTACATTTCAATCGTGTTTCGCCCTATTTTTCGTCAAGTAACATCAATTCATGCGTTTCTAGCATGACTAAAACTTCTAATCATAAAAAAAACTCAAAATTGATCAAAAATGAAATATCATCTATTCAACTAAACTCTATATACCAAAAGACATAAATTACAAATTGGCATGATTTTGAGTTTTATACAGAAAAAGTTGTACATTGAAAAACGTACACCGTTCGTTGTGTATGTGGTTTGAGGATTTGAGCTCTCAAACGTCGAATCTAATCAATATTTGAGCCAAAAATTTAAATCAAAGATTGAGAGAAAAATGAAAAATGAAAGATTTTAGAATGTTCTATGATTTTCCTCTAGATTATTTTTCTCTCCCTTAATCCCCCACAGTTAATATTTTTTTTAAAAAAAAATCTCCATGATCCCTTGACGTAGTCCAATCACTTCTCCTATGCTAAATATATTTTTTTAAAAACAAAAAAAGGGTGAACTCCATTGTAGATGAGGACCATGAGGTGGAGGTTGGTAGTAGTGGGATGGTTTGGATTTTTCCTTTAAAATGCTAAGTTCTCATGAACAACTTCTCAAGGAAAAACAAATGGACAACTTCTCAAGGAAAAACAAATGGGTGGAATTTGTCATCGGCGTTAAACTACAAAGCACATCTAATTAATCTGTAAAATTATAACAATATCATAACAAGCTTCAAAATCTAGACAAATACAAAACCCTAAATAACGTTTGTCAGCCGTACAACACAGCCGGAGCTATCAATCAATCAATCCCCCTACGGCAACACAACAATTATGTTTCACCGCCTATCCGCTCCCGGGGAATTTACCCTCGTAAGTCTGCGGCATCTGCATCAAATCCATCAAACAACAATGAGAATTTTATGTATCAAATACATCGGAATGGTGAACCCAAACTTACCATGAAGGTTGCTGTTATCATCTTCCCTGCAAAGTATCTTCCATGGAGTGCCCGCTGAGCATTTATGGCGGCTTTGGTATCAGCAAATCTCAAGTATACAAACCCAGCAGTATTCCTGCACCACAAATTATATAGCCAACAAGGTTCGATAGATCATCATTCATTTTACTGTAGCCAGTCAAAAATTTTACATGACAACTATAACACTGAATCCCTACTTCCAACAACTAAAAAGACTGCAATTTCTTACTTGTCCACGAATATATGGTTCAATTTTCCATGCTTTTCACACTCTGTCTCAACGTCCTCTTTGATTTCCAGATCAAAATCACCATCCTGAAATACAGATGCATAATCTAAGCATTAAGCTAAACATAAACATAACAATAACAAGTGACAAAAAAGCTTCTAGGTCTGTGAAACCAACCTCTACCGTTGGATCAAACATATTTTTCAGCAATAAACATTCACTAGGTACACCAATTGGATCAACTGCTGGGAATGGAACTGGTGCGGCGGGCAGACCAGTAGCAGTCAATCCTCCAAGCCCTGTAACAGGTCCCTGCATGAAAGGAGCTACTAGGGGAGACACCCCTGGTAGAACCCCTAACATCGGTGCAGGCATTGCAGATATTCCAGTTCCACTACTGCAACATGACAGTCATTCATAACACAAAGAAGATAATAATTTTCAAGTGCTCTCCAACAAATCAGTCAAAATCACTTGGCAAAGGGAATTTGTACTCCTGCAACATGACAGTAGTTCTCCGGACCAAAACAGATCGAGAACTATGTTCATTCTTTGCACATTGTGAACTGGAAGCAATTAATAAATAAAAATTGAAAGATACCAACCTTGGAGCAGTGCCACTACGATCCAATTTTGCCATGAGAAGTGCCCGGGATTGTGCATTCAAGGACTAAAACAAGTTAAAAGTGCATCAGTTAGATACACCTCAAAAAAAGCATGCACACATATATATCAATGAACCAACTAAATGGAGTGAAACTCATAAATGGCATTACTAAACAAGAGGGCATGCCTACACAGGATTGACGTAGGTGATAGCTGGAGACATTTTTTTTTAATAGAAATACCATCTTCTAACGAGCAGTTCTAAGTTCCACAGATAGAAGAAAAGTAAGTCCAGTAGAGCACATATTTGCCATTGTTGAGAAAACTCATGACAGAGCATGCATCATGGAAATGTTTGGATTCAATTGTCAACTGGGCCTACATTGTGAAAGCTTTTCATCTTGTTTTGTTGTGATTTGCTATGAGGGTTAGATGTTACCATGATGAAGTGATGACAAGATTCAACATTAGAGAAAATCAAGTAGAAGTTGATTAACAACTCAGGTGGTGCGTGGTGGATAGTATCTTGTAGAGTATATGCAGCAACTCCTACTATAAAAGTTAACAAAAGGGAAAATCAAGTACCACCTAGGTGCAGCAGATCATAAAATTTACAATATTATTTTGTAAACTATATGCAACAAGTCGTACTAAAAAAAAAGCCCAAACTAACCAGGCCACCCCCTTCATCATCATCCAAATCACCAGCAATCTTTCCAGCATCTTGTAATCCTGTTTGATCAGTAACTGCTGAAACCTGAGGAGTTGCCAATGCAATACAATTTAGAACAGAGATACAGCTTTATGACCATAAATCTACAAGAAAAAAAATCACTCTCTCATGAATATCAGGTCCTAAGAGGCTCCAAATAAAGATAAGATCTGGAAGGATCACAAATCAAACCAATTGCAATGGAGAAATAAAGCACAAATACTGGGAGATTATGCCACTCACCTTAATTGTTCGACCTGCAATCTCCAACTGCCCATTCAATGTTTGGGCTGATTTAGCATCTTCAAGACGTGAAAACTATATCAAATGAATAGAAATATCAGAAATTAAAAAAAAACAATTCACAGGATTGAGCAGATAAAATTCCTGTTAGCTGTTACTACCCCAGCAATCTAATTATCAAAATACTTTGTCTCAATACTTGTTCTCCAAGTACCCCAGGTAATATTTGGCAAACATTTACTGCAAACTGATTTCAATCCTAAAGAGTATATAGAATACATAATGCATGCATATCATCAATCAAGAAAGTGCCAGCTGAAGTATTACTCCAAATTTTGGAAAATAATAAAAAATATATCAAAATTGATTCTGAAATAACCTACTTAACTTTTCGTTGCGATCATGGCTAAACAAAAAGTTGAAAGGACACGTGGAATAAAAGAGTATAATCTTATATCTTTAGAATCAAAAAGTTCAAAAGTCTTCCATGTGTGTCTTTGGAAGATAGGCGCAGGAAAAAAAATTCATCACCAATGATCGAGCACATCTAAATCTATCTACTGTATATTAGGCAAGCCTAAGGTCACACATGTAGCAAACTCAGGCTTACACATCATCATGCAATTTTAAAGTTTAATATTTAATTTATTTTTGATTAAATAGATTCGATTATTTTCAGATTTGAAAAGTTGAATCAAGAACTTATAATGTAATCAGAATGTTACAAAAAACAAAAAGATTAACATCTGTTCAAAGAATACTCTTGCAAGATTTTCTTAATCGTCAAATTTTTTTAAGAATAATTCATTATTGTACATTTTTTCATTAACTAATAATAGACATTACAAAGGTACTTTACTGATGATATGACCTCCTGCTGAAAAGAATGTGGGACTTTCAAGAACAGACATAAGAACAAAACAAGATCAGGGTAACAAAACAAGATCAGGGTAACAAAAAAATTGGGGAACAAAATTTCCCCCCTTCTAGTAGACAAGCCATGATATAGAAAGGTGGCAAATTTTTCCCAGCTAATCAGGCATATGTGCCTATAACTTCTTAGTTTTTTTATGCCAGCTAATCAGACATATGTGCCTAATTACTATTTACTTCCAACTTCAGTTACATCTAATATGGATAAAATTGATTAATCACCTGGACAAAACCAAAACCTTTGCATTGACCAGTCTCGTCAAGAGGCATCTGCACTAGCTCCACAGTGCCAAATGCTTCAAACACCTGCATATAAAGTGAACATAGACCTAATTATGATATTTATCAACATTAAGAACACAAGTATACCATCTACAAGACTGAGATGGAAGATACAGAAAATATACACTTATACAGAAACTAGTTAAATCATCAAAAAAACACCATCAGATATTAAAATTTTGGCCATAAGTACAACGTTTATGTAGGACAGTACCAAATTTTTTTCAAGAAAAGATAATAACCAAGAGTACTTGAACAAATGTCACCAAATAGTTTGAGAAGTGAGCAGAAGTAATAATCAAGAGTATAGATTTGTAAATTTTATAGCAAAGTCATCATATCCGATTGAATTACTACACTTCCGAGCGTCAGAAAACTAAAAGGCTTGGCAATAGAAACCAACCATTAATCATGTTACAACCTTGTTATCTTAGAAACAAACTTGTTACCTGGCGAAGTTGTACTTCCGTGATATTGTAATGCAAATTTCCAACGTACAGTTTCCTACCACCCACAGCAAAAGGGCCTGCGACGCCACCAGTTCCAGCTGCTGTAGTTGTAGACTGGGCAAGATTCTTCTCAGCTTCAGATGGTTTAACCATCACAGGCTGACCGAAAAGAGGCTGGCCTGAGAGTGCTATAGCCATGGGAACCGACATTGAATCGTAGAACTCAATATACCTGAGTAACAAATGACAGTGATTATGCAATCAAAATGCCGCATGATAACCCCCCTGTTCTTGTAATTATTTAATCAACCTGTTCAATGGTGAGATAATAAAAGAAAGGGATAAATTGCATGTTTGGTCATTAACCTATAGGCGGCTGCTTCAAGTTGGTAGTTAAACATTGTTTTGTCCTACTGAAATTGAATTTTCGCACAATTTTACAACATTTGTCCTGTTACTACACCATTAATTTCTTAAGAAAAAACCAAAGTTTGGGGATCATGATGACACATCCCTTAATCATTAATGGAAGACATTTAACAGTGTATTATGAGGAAATTGGAAGAAGATCCAATTTTGCAACACTTCCACAAGTTTGAAACTTCATTAGAAGAAAACAAATATTAGGAACCATCGTGAAGATTTTGAGAACCACATTCAAATCACCTGCCAAATAATAATATTTTACCTATGAAAAATCCTCTTTCTATGAAGTGTTTGATGAGAAATAATTCAGTGCATAAAGGATTTGCCTATATATTAATGACCATGTGACAAGTGACAACCTACTGGGTCACATAACTTCATTATGCTATGGTTGATCCATATGACACAAACGCAAGAAGATGACTCAAATGACTTAAACAAATAAGAGGAAGAACCAAAGAACACTGGAGTGTACATCAACAGAAGATTTGGAGTCATGGGTCTTACTCCATTTATATTCCAAAAAAATGGTATCACCTCAGGCCTGGGGATTTGAGGCAAGCACACCACAATTCTAATGGCACATTGAGTTCCTAATGAGAAATTGTTCTACATAGCATGTCTACATGATAAACTCATGGAAATCGATGTGTTATATTAATGTAAAAAAGCAACAACGACTCGAAGTCACCTTCATACCTAAGTTGGACTAATTTGGTCATATAAATTTTACTTTCTTACAACTCTGTAGGAAAGTCGTTTTGATGTGCTGTTCTGCTTCACTAGCATAACTAGTGATCCAAAAGTTGCTTGGAAGTATAGTCAGTGTACCTCCAATATTTCATAAGTAGATAGGGATATCCAAAATTATTAATAGAGAAAACAAGATAAATTGGTATAGAACTTTACCCCACTCCCTTAGAGCGCCTTGAATTCCTATCCATGATGAGACGTACATCCCGCACCTGAATTTAGAACAATAAGCATAGACTAGAGAAGATAGTGGTGATCATGCTTCTCTCCACTTACTAAAGCAAAACAAAATGAAGTTCTACACTTCCATCTTATGCACATTTTATGCAAGATCATGATATTGATACCAGTAGGCAAACTGAAATTTTGGAGCAGCAAAATGAAACAGTGACCATATGGCTATTTTCAGATTGGAACAGAAATATAACACAGTACTTCACTCTGCTGGGTGGTTATGACCTGCACCGATGTACAAAAGTTCCCCACAAGAAGTTTTGTCTATAAGCAGGATAAAATATCATCAAACCCGTGACAAGTTTTAGCCAAGTTTTATTATATGATCACAGCTACACAACGATTAGTTAGGTGACGCAGACTAAACTGCTGGATGTAACCAAGAGTAAAATACCCTTAGCAAGAGAGAATTGATCGTGCAACAATCTTTTATGTTAAGAAAATATTATTTTGCTAAAATTACTGTATTACAATGACTGCTCCAAATAAATCTTACCTTTCCTGCTCTAGAAAAGAATTCATAAACATCCCTTTCATCAGCCCTCAGAGCAATCTGTTCAAAGAAGCAAGGATATGCATGTTAGTGGCTGCTATGATTCAAACATAAACTTCTATGAGAACGCAAGTCAATGCTCTCAATGACTCTCCATTATCTCCATTATAGCCACCCTCACAAACCACTACCCAAAAGTCAGTGCAGGAGGTAAATCAGAGGAAATGTGATAACAACACAAGGAGATGAACCTTTGACCACTTGGTCACAAAGTCCAGTCTTTGCTTGAGAAAACCGGAAAGAAAAAAAATTAGAGCGCACCTTTCACTGAAATAGCTCAAATATCAAATTTTAAACAATGTACACGTTGGTCAGAAGTGATAGGAGAAAAGTCGTTGCATACTTGATAGGCAAAAACTGTCCGCTGATCTCGCTCAGGGTCAACCTCAGGCTCTGCACCTTCCTCCTTTTTCTCTTTGTGCCGCCTAAATAACAATAAATCCAAAATATCTTAGCTTGGTATATATAGCAGAATGAAGTTAAAACATATATAGATGTGAAATATCTCATTGAAATGGTCATGCACAGAAAAGGCTTTATAAGCCTCATATTTCTCATAAAGAACCAAAAGAGCCAATCTTCAAAACAAAGAGAAAAAAATTAGAGTTCCTGGAAAGCAGCAAATTCAGCTTCCTTTACGTTCATAAAAGTTGAATCATGTCCTGCACGGAACTAAATGATGTTACATTGGGAAGGACAATAATACCAAAAAAATGAATGCAAAACATTATATACATCTTGATTTATTAGATATAACATGGCAAACCTGAGGAACAGAACATTGAACAGTCACAAATGCATGCTGAAAGTTTCATCTATAGACTCGTATAAAAATTGAATGATTAAACTTCATTTTATTTCAGATGCAATTATATATGATACTGTCAGGTGTCTCAATCCAAGCACTTGAAAACCACATCCTAATAACAGGACCAACAGGTTGAACCTTATGGGCAAAACATTATCAAACAATTGCAGACCACTGGAGCAAATAAAGTTTAAAAAGTCCAATAAGCAGAAAAAAGCTCTACCTGTAGATCAGAAAAGCAGAAAGAAAATCTTCAACAAAAAAGATGAATACTGCCCATAATTGCCAATAAATTCAATAGATTATGATTTTTGTAAAATATTCAGCCAATAAAGAAAGGATCATCTAAAAAGGCTTAGTGAAAATGTTCCGATAAACAAGCTCAATTAAGCTCTCTATAGAGGGACAAAAAGGAAAATACAATACAGCTTAAGCGGTATCCCATGACCTAAAGACTAAACTCCAAGGGAAGTCCTCACACTAACAAAAAGGCTTAGTGATCCTGCATAAACATTCAGGAATACTGTTAAAAAGTGAAGTTTCCACAAGCATCAGAAGATGAAGGCTTCTCTCAAGCCCATGACACCCTCACCGGCATGTCTGCAAGACATTACACAACAAATACAATTAAGCTACATTTTTTGTGATGGATAACACAAAATCATAGCAGGACATCACATCCCAATACTCCCCAACATATTGCATGGAATTCCACGATCCTATGTAGAACATTTATAACCCAGAACCTGAGCCCCAGAGTCTGGCTCAAATGCCAGAATGTCCATCGGGAGTTTGCTTTAGCACATCTGCGAGTTCCGAGAATCTAGTATTTAATAATCGAATTTTCTATCATCAGAATGAAAAAAACAAGAAGCAAATGAGAGACAACTGTAAATTCAAGTAGGCATAAGTTGTGTGTGAATTACTGACTTAGAACGCTGTAACTTCTTTTCGATAGGGAAAGGCATTTGCTCTACATATAAGGAAAGTGTACCAAATGAAAAGACAGAAGGGGAGGGTTGTGGCATGCATAAATATGCTTGTGACGTATGATAGAGCAAAGTACCAAGCAACTTATTCGGTGGATAAGGAAAGAGAAACACATGCAGCCGCAGATAAGACTAACATAACAAAACAGAACATGAAGACAACCAACAATGTACTCATCATAAGAAAAGCCATTTATCTGTAACTTGTCACTATGACCATAAATTAATCTAGAATCCAAGTAGAATGCTTGTTAGTGTACCAGAACATCATATATATTGTCATCAGTACAGCATTTTCCTCATAGATTAAATTAGATAGGAAGACACTTTTATCAATAGAATTGAAGAACATCATGAGGGATCCTTTTTCCATGATGAATGACAGAAGTCACAGAACCATATATAACAATTATTAATACCCCACGCAAGAAAGTGGGGCTAGTGATCCAACTAAGCGATACAGAAGGCCTCTGGCAGCCCCTGCTGCAAAGCCAAATAAGAAAACCAAAACCACTCTGTCCAAAGTTCCACGGATATGGCTCAAAAGAATGGGTACATGAATCCTTTAAAGTCTAAGAGACAAAAGTTCATAAAGTAAGAAATATTGTCAAATATAAAAGATTTTCAAGAGCCCTCTAAAATGGAGAGCAATGTGAAATGTATGTCCAGCAAAAATCTTCTACAAGTAACAAAAGCAGGATAAAGAAATAAAGTCATACCGGCTATCTCTGTCCCGCCCTATGATTTCCTTCTCTTTCGGCTCCCTATCCCGACTTTTCTCCCTGTCATCTCGATGCTTCACTGAATGACTTCTACTACGTCGTTCACGCTCACTATCTCGATCCCTCTCTTTCTCTTTTTCACTGTCCCGGTCCTTCCTTTGACGGTCACGATCACGTTCATGACCTCTATCTCTATCCTTATGACGCTCACGCTCTTTATCCTTTCCATTTCGCTCCTCTCTTTCTTTATCCCTGTCCCTGTGTTCTCTGCTGCTTCTGTGTCTATCTCTATCACTCCTTTCTACTTCTCTAGACCGGGACCGATGCCTAGATGAAACTCTGTCTCTGTGCCTATCTGAACCACGCGAGTCACGCTGATCCAAATCCTCATGACTGCCACTCCTGTGCTTTGAACTGCGACTGCGATCCCTCTCTCCAGATTTTACAGATTCATCGCCATTAGCAGCTCCTTTAGATTTCTCAGGCTGCGGGTCTTCACCCATCTTTTCCAAATACTCGTACTCGTCAAAATCCATGACGAAAGTCCAAATCAATCAACTAGCAACTTAAACAAGGTGATAGCCAAGTAAACCCTTAGCCCGCAAAACACTGCAACAGCATCGACCAAGACAAAGTAAGACAATAAAACCCTAATATCAACGTAATTCTGGAAGCGAAAAACAGATAGCAAAAAAACACACCAAATCCTGATGCAAATACACAAGAGGAAACGGCAATACAGCAAAAGAAGCTCGAAGAGCAATGACTACCCATTCAGAAACAGAAATCGAGGTGTATAAAATTGAGCAACCAAAAACCCTAGAGAAAGTTGATTGAGCAATTGAACATTACGAACAATACAACACGACGTATCTGACACTGAATGAGAAATAACCCCTACAATAGACGGAAAGCGGATGGAATCTCACCTTCAGAGGTATGCTGGTTGCGAAGGGGAGAGACCGAGTGAGCGAGAGGGAGAAGTTTTGAAGAGAAAGACTGTATTGAAAATATCTCGACGAGATCGGATGTGTTTACCGGGTAATGTATCATGGATCCAAATTTTATTTTGCAGCCTACACTTTGTATAAATTGTATATGGATCCAAATTTTAAGCTACATATGAAATCCAAAAAATTGTAAAATAAACTTGTGTATTTCCTTTTTTTTGGCCGCTGTTATTTAGCGCATCAATATTTTACTAATAGCGCACATTTGTCCGTCACGGACAAATGTACGCTATTTAGTAATTTGATACATCTTGTCCGGACAAGATGTATCAAATTACTAAATAGCTTTATTTTATTTTTCGGATATTTATTTCCATAATTTAACAAGCATAAATCTTATTTACGGATAGATAAATAATATATTTATTTACATAAATTAAAAACCATAAAACTTATTTTTGGATAAATAATATATTTATTTCCATAATTTAACAAGTATAAATCTTATTTACGGTTAGATAAATAATATCTTTATTTCCATAAATAAAAAACTATAAATCTTATTTTTGGATAAATAATATCTTTGTTTCCATAATTTAACAACCCTAAATCAATATTTTTCATCCTATAAAAACCGTAGTCAATCCCCTCCAACCCTCCTTCAGCCATCCACTCATAAAGTCTATTCTTATTGAAAAAGCAACTTAACAATGTCATACGAGGAAGATTATGATATTGATGATGAAGAAATATCTTTGAGTTTTGAGAACGAAGACGAAGATAATGTTGAGGTAAGTTTTGTTTATTTTGATCATTAAAGTTGAAAATCATTAATCGTGTTTGAACTTAGATATTTAACAATTGATCGAGTGGATTGAATTTGGGTTGTATCGTATACTTCTGTCCGTTACGGACAGAAAGCAGTTGTCTGTTACGGACAACTGCTTTTTGTCCGTAACGGACAAACAACATCTGTCCGTTACGGGCAACCTTTGAACAGATTGAACATTTTTTTAGGGTTTGGAGAAGATAGATGCGGACGTTGATAATCTTAGCATTGATGAAGGATCAACAGATGGCGTAAATGCATCCGCCTCAGAAGCGACGAGTAATGACTACTCTAGCCTGTTCACAATCGCCATAAACTTCAATAGTCGAGAGGAGGTAATAGGATGGGTTCGAAAAGTGAGACAGGAAAATAAAATGGTTTTTTCTGTTTGTCGGGTACAGAAGTCCGTCCTCGGTAGATTGGGAAAGACATGGTTGTCGTGCGAGAAATATGGAGCATACAACCCAAAAAAGGTGCAGCCAGCTCAGAGAAAGAATTCATCGACGAAGAAAAGCGGTGTGAATTCATGATTAGGGTTTTTGAGACTTACCAAGGTTTATGGAAAGTTCACGTGCAGTGTGGTGTCCACAACCACAAGCTTGGAGGAAATTTAAAGGGTCATGCATTAGCGGGAAGGATGAACGAGGAGGAGAAGAAGTTAGTAAAGAACATGTGGACCAGTAATTGCACCCCTGCCCAAATTGCGAGTGCTTTGAGCATTGATAAAGGTAACAACACCAGGATGAGACAAATCTACAACCAGAGGCAAAAATTACGTAAAGAAGGTTTGGATCAAAGGACAGTCGCTCAACAATTCTTTTTCGAATGTCGTAAAGAGGGCTATTTCTGTGAGCATAGGGGAAACAAGAACGGCGAAGTTACCGACATTTTTTTTGCACATCCGGAATCAGTTGCCCTCCTTAAAGCATTCCCGTACGTATTAGTAATGGACTCAACATACAACACCAACATGTAAGCTTTCACACTTGTTTACTTTTCCGTTAGATGACCTTTTTTTATTTATGTAAAATTAACGCTTTGATATTATTTTTTTACAGATACAAGATGCCATTTTTTGAAATTATTGGGTTTACATCGACATGGCTGAACTTTAACGTTGCCGGTGCTTTTCTATCCACGGAGAAGGAAGAGAATTATGTATGAGCAATTGAACAACTTGCAAGCTTTGTAGGCGCGTCGAGAGGACATCAACTACAATTGTGACGTATCGAGAGAAGGCTCTTATAAACGCACTTGATCGTATTTTCCCATAAACCCAGTTTCTTTTATGTCGCCGTCACATATTCAAAAACATTGAAGGAAGGTCTAGGAATAATCACATGAATAAAGAACTCGCTCGAATATTTGCCACTAGTTACTCGGGTTTATTTACATCCAAAATGGAAGAGTCTTACGAGAGACGGTTAAATGAACTTGAAAACAAGTGGAAGAGGAGAGGACATCTTCTGCAATATGTGAGGACGCAATGGCTAGATCCATACAAAAGACAAATTGTTTCCGTGTGGACGGATCAATATCCGAACTTCAAAAGTAACACGACGAATAGGTACGTATTTCAAAGCAATTTAAAATTTTATTTACCCGATTTGACGTTAACTCTTTTATTTCTCAACAGGGCAGAAACTGCGCACTCTGTTCTGAAACAATTCATGAAAACAAGTACTGCGAAGTTGGATACAATTTTCAGGTTCTATCATTATTTGATGAGGATTCAGTTGGATAATATCCTCGGTTCGTTCAACGAGAGCATGTCAAAAAAGATAACATGGACTTCTTGTGTTAAACAATTTCAGTCGTTGCACCACAACATCTCCCGCAAAGCTTTTTTACTTATTATCGATGAGTACAATAAAGCTCGTGCTAACAAGCCCGATGGTCCGTGCACATGTTCATTTCCGACGACTCATGGTTTGCCGTGTATGCACTTTATTTGGGGTTATATGAAGAAAGAAATGTCTATCCCTCTTACAGATGTGCATGAATTCTGGAAAAAGTTAGATATCGATGACGTGGTTCCGGACTCAGAAAAAGGACGAGATGTGCGTCGAGTTGCAAGAAATTTAATGACGGAGTTCTGCGATAAAGATTTTCCAAACCTGAGCCCTACTCGACAGTTGGATATTGTAAATAAAGCTATAGAAACTGCTTTTCCGGAGAGGACCAATTTGCGGGAACCTACGAGGGTTGCGATTAAAGGAAGACCGAATGACAGTCCAAACAAAAGATTGTCATCCGATTGGGAGTTAGCAGGTACCCCACCCAAAAAACAAAGAGGTCGACCCCCAAAGAACCCTATACCAGTATCAAGTCCATCTCCTATACCAGTATCAAGTCCATCTCCTAATACCGATTTACCACCCAAAACACCTTTAAAGAGAACTATATCCAAGCATAACCCTGATATTTTAGTAGAGTGGCCTCAGGCGGTTCACATTTGGATGAAAGAGTATGTAAGCAGTTGGAATAATGTTAGAGGGGATGGAAACTGTGGTTTCAGAGCACTACATCATGCAATCTACGGCACAGACACAGACGAAGGATGGCGTATGATTAGGCGATTGATGTTAGAAGAGGCCCTTTCTCATCGCGAATTGCATGAGGGTTTTTGTCATCAACGTAACATCGATAGGACGATTATAGCACTTGGATGGAATGGAGACGGTTTTGCACCACCAGAATATTGGTTTAATGTGACGGACATGGGGTGTTTAGCTGCCACTGCATTGCAGTGTATTGTTGTAGCGCACGGTGGGTGCGACTACACATATGTTCCAATATATCGTCGAGAAGAAGAAATTACTTCGAACTTAGGGTTTTCAGAGATTCATATATCAATAGTTCCCAACCAGTATCATTACATCATGGTATGTCCTTTAAGATCTTTTCATTTATCATTTTCGGTTTTGTTCTTCACAACATATATGTACTAATGTTTTTTTCTATTTGTTTTAGCTAACACTTGAAGAGGATTGTCCTTTACCAGAGATTCTTAAAACTTGGTCGCACTTTCGTAACAACACCGTTGATGGTATTGAAGTCAGATTAGCTTATCGCCTCGCTCGCTGGAAGGAGTTACATTTACAACATTCACGACCAACACGGATAGATTATGGCACAGTTAGTTGATCTTGTTTAGTTCAACTTGTTAATTTTAACTTTACGATCAGACATATTTTCTTAAGGTTTAGTCATTTATATTATGTTAAGGTTAAGTCATTTATATAGTTATTATTTATATTTAGTTAAATATAACGTAAAAAGTTAAGTACGAAGTTTAAACATACAACGAAACAAGTTTAAAAATACACAAAAATGTAGACATAAGATTCAAAAGTTTAAACTCACAATACAAACCCAAAAAAAGTGCATACACAAGCCTACTCGTCATCGTCATGACGAGTACCGCTACCCTGTCCATGATCGTAAGATCCGTATGAATAATCTCGGAGATCAGGAAAATAATATACATAAGTGCGTAAGTCCTGATGGAGGAAAGGAGGGACAGAAGGATCACCAATATACTGCCTAAATCGTGTAGCATAATCGTAAGGGTCCAACTGGCCGTCAAATGTCGAAGGTGGAGGTGGAATAGGAGGTGGAGGAGGATGCATCTGTTGAACACCTGGGCGTATAAACCGGTGCGATCGGTCTGTATACCACGTCATATAATCGTCGGTGGCGGTATATCCAGGGCCGTAACGTGCAGTCATCTCTTCAACCGTGACGTGATGGTGCTCCCATCTATCCACGCCCAGTTACCTCGAAGATAGCCAACTCTGTAGCTCTTGGGATCCTCGACTCTAATAGCATAATCAGGTTGTATGAGCGGAGGCGGAATCGTCTGAATGTATCCAAAAGCCCTCATGTTCCTGTATGGATCGTAGGGCTCTAATACGTCCATAAAAGTCAACAACCCGTGGAACAACGAACGCTGTAACTCTCTATCAGTGAAGTCCAACTGGTCGTATGGCTGCCAGTTCACCTGTTTAACAAACAAACAACATTGTTAGAAAATAAACACGTTAGATGACAAAAAGATTACAAGTATGCAAATGTAGTGGACTTGCCTGATCAACAATCATCTCATCAAGCATCCGTCTGTAGTCACGGGTGTCCCTCCTAACAGGCCTGATGTCAAATCTCGCTGCCCAAGGCATCCCATGCTCCCACCCCTCCACAATCTCCGGTGCAAAGCATGGAAAATATAGGTATATCCATGCCTTTAACAAAAAAGAAATAAAAATTAGATAAACAATACAAATTAAGTTACGAGAATAATAATATGAGTATAGAGGATATATTTTCCTGCAGTAGCGTTAGACAACCGCACATTTGGCGACAGTCGACCCGAGTGGCCTCTCCCATACGCCTATACAGGTAGGCGAGTGTCTCCGTACCCCAGGATGTACTCATCACCCGATCAAGATCCTCCATCAATATCAGTAAATCAGGAGAAATCTTATGCTGATATTTGTCGGTGAACAGCGTCGATCCCAGCAGGTACAACAATCACCCAGACGCTGCAGTCGTCGGATACAGATGTGCATATCCGTCACACTGATCCAGTAATAAAGCATGTGACAGCCCCCGACGACGTACATCTCCGACAATCATCTGCTCATCAATAAACGCAAAAAACTCCTGCACACGGATGACAGAATCAGGTCTGGCGATCACCTGAGTAACCGCCATCCCGGATATGGGTATGCTTAGGATGAGATGGACATCATGGAGAGCAATGGTCATCTCACCCCAAGGCATGTGCAACTGGTTCATCTCGGGCTGCCATCTCTCGATAAAAGCGTCCAGTAGACGCACATTTAGGTGCTTGTAGATAAGACCCTGCAGATGGGTCAGTCCACTGGCGTGCGCTAAACCCGACCAAACCTCCTCATCCAGTGGTCAGGCGTCCAGCTGGCTGACTCTGGTATGATAGTGAAGCGTATCACGATCCTACATAGAAAAAGAAATTTAATATATAACTAAAAATATTATAACATTAAAGATGCATTCATTAAACATATTTATTGCGTACTCACCATGCCATGCCAGACGTGGAGAGCGGTGTGAGCCTGGAAACTCCTAAGTATCTCTGGGATACGAGGGCCCCCTCCACAAGGACCTCGAAGATCGGGCTGAAAGGCCTGCCGAGTAGGAGGTACTGGTCTAGGACGATCTCCCAAAGCACGAGGAAGTACCTCCTCAAGTACCTCCTCCACAGGAGCTGGCGAAGGTGGCCTCCTCGCTCGGCGTCTCCTCTCAGCAGGCTGCTGCTGTGAAGAAGAAGGAGCATACTCCTGCTCCCGCTGGAAGAAGAAGGAGCATCCTACTGCTCCTGCCGGGAAGAAGAAGGAGCAAACTGCTGCTCCTGCTGGTAAGGAGCATACAAGTCCTCGATCTGAGAATAATAACCTGCACCAAGCGAAGCACCTCCAGTATAGGAGCTATGTATGGCTCCGCTAAAAGCCTGGTGAGGAGGGCTCAGTGGAGCAATGTCACGCGCGATACCAGATATACTACGCCGCGTGACTCCCGACTCATGTGTCGGGAACTGCTCCTCAAGCAAAGCACCTTCAGAATAAGGAACTGGCTCTCGTGCCTCGTGTCTAGAGTGGACCTCCCGCTGTCCCCTTAGAGAACGCATGCCACTGTGGAATACCTTCCTGAAGTATCTCAATCCGTTGAACCTCTTGGAGTCTTTGTTTGGGTTTCTTTCCATCTGCAAACAAAAACAACAAATGTTAATAAAAAGGAAAATAAATTAAAAAAGGGGGAAAAAATTTAAGAAGAAGAAGTAAGTTGTCCGTAGTGGACAACTTACTTCTGTCCGTGGACGGACAAAGTCTTTTTGTCCGTCACGGACAGAAGACACTTGTCCGTCAACGGACAAGTGTCTTCTACCTTCAGCTGATCGCGAACGCCAACAATGGCGTTCGGGATTTGCTCACTCAACCTCTCTAAAACAACTAATCAACTTTCAACCCTAACTCATATTCATCGATTTTAGTAACATATAAGCCCCTAAACCTCTCTAAAACAACCTAAATCGAACAAATTAAACTCTAAACCTAAACCTAACTAAAACAAACAAATTTAAACGAAACTAAAACGAGAAAGTGAAGTTTTTACCTTAGATTACAGTTGAGATTACGAGAAATGTCGAGAGAGATTGAGAGAGTCGTAGGTGTTCGTCGCGGCGAAGAAAGGAAGAGGAAGAAAGGGAAAGAAAATGAGCGTCGCTGTCCTTAATAGGGCATGTGACATTTGTCCGTCACGGACAGATGTTATTTGTCCGTGACGGACAAACTTCATCTGTCCGTGACAGACAGTTATACTTTGTCCGTGACGGACAGATCATTCCTTCAAAGCTTGGTATTTACAACATATATTGGTATCTTTTAGATCAACCAATAATGTGTACAACTTCATTAAATTAATGAGTTTAATTACCTATAGTAACATTTTCGTTAAATTTTAATTTAGTAAGATCTTTGAATGAACATAACGAGTTGTAAAGAACATAATGAGATAAAAATATCAACTTAACGTTATTGCGAGGATTATAAATTCCTGTCAATCAAAATTACGTAACTTCCTATCAATAAACGTTTTTTTGTTCAAAATTTATAGATTTCGTAACAAACATATAAAGTTTCAAGAAATAAACGTAACTTCATATCATACATATCTACGATCCAATGAAGGTTGTGTTATTGAAAGGATTTAAACTTCCTTTTACAAAAGAAGATCAAATCAAAGATATTTTATTCAAAAGATTAACACTTTCTTTCAATAAAGAAAGCAAACTTACTTACAAACATAACAATTACAAATGAATCAAAGTTTCAAGATCAATGTTACTTTTTTAAACATGACGTTGAACTTCAAACATAAATACGATCAAATCAAAATGACGTTATTGAAAACATTTAAACTTTCTGTTAACAAAAGACAATCAAATTAAATTTTTGTTATTCAAAGGATTACAAATTTTTTTCAAACAAACCAAATTTTATAACTTTAATCCACAAAATAGACTAAGTAAATTGATTTCACTTGTCCGTCACGGACAAATGGAATCAATTTACTAAGTCATGCCCATTTGTTCGTAATAGCCTGGACGTTTTTTTTAATTAGATTTGAATTATGAAAAAGGCTATACTGCCGTCAACAAATGGTCACGTGATACATAAAATTGGTAATAGAAATCCATGTGCTTCTTCATCACTCAACAAAAGAGCCACAAATCGAAGGAGATGCGTTCATAGAAGAGCTTGTCGAATGAGAAGGTGATAGACTGATATGATGGAACTAAGGACATAGTATAATCGAAGAAAGAGATAGCGGAATCGAAGGATACTCATCCGCATGAAGAAGGAGAAGACACAAATCACGTGAGACTCGATTTTTCATCATGACTTTTTCTTTGAACCATCTAATGTGCATTATAGGGTTTGAAATGTAGAAACGGAACCCTAGGGTTTCTTCCTTGAACTGTCTACAATGATTGAAGAATTGTTTATCCGCTCTTGCCTCCCTCTTTGATGTCACTAGGAAGACATATAAAATAACAATAGCTTAGTATTTGAAGGACTACCCAAACGAATTTTAGGGATATATGTTAGTACTTGTGGCTCAATCTCATATTTAGCACCTACTTGTAGTTGATTCAAAAAATTTATAGGAGGTAAGGGTCTAAAAATCAACATTTGTTATGTTCCTACACAACCAATCTGTTAGAAATGCTCTATTGCGTAGACTAAGTTTCCCTCCTACATCAAGTAGAAGACAAGGAAGAATGAAATGGGTGGGCAAGTGGGGTATCAACCCTCCAATTTTTGGTACGAGCTGAAGGTGTGTATCATCATTTAGTTTTTGCATCATCATTTAGTTTCAGTTTCCAAAACAAAAAATTTCAGATGCGTTTAGTAACAATTTTTGGTACGAGCTGAAGGTTTGTAGTTGTGGTTAAGTGGGGTTTCAACCCTCCAATTTCAGAAGCTAATCGATGAAGGTTTGAGGAGTTTCATCGAGAGTTTTCCCATTCATGCCCTTCTCTCATATCTCTCTCACTCACATCTTGGCACTCAGCACTCGCACAACTTGCTAATCTACGCTGATCCGTACACTGCGGGTTCGCTTGCTTTTATTCTAGTTTTATAAATTTAAGACTTGATTGCACGCACGTTTTAGGGCGAACAATGATTAAAGTAGATTGACGACTATGATCAAAATATCAAACAAAAGCAGTTGAATGATTTTAATATTGTTTCTTTATGAGTTAGTAGATAATTAGTTTACCAAGATTAATCGATATCATTTTGATTTCATAGACTACTCCATTACCGGCATTTTGACAAGAAATTTCACGGTATATATATGTAAAATTTGTTTCAATATGTGCATAATATTTGATATGCGTGTTAAATGGTGGATTTTGTCCTTCAAAATTTTGGTGTATATATATATATATGCACGTTTGTGTACAATTGTGCACTTAAACGTTTGACAATGTAAATTATAATCGGTTTGAGTGGTGTACATTATATATTATAAATGTGATTTATAAACATAAACGTGAATGCTATCATTTACAATAATACATATGAAAATAGTGCATGTAAAGTTTGCTTTGAGAACAAAAGTGTGCATGTTATAATCACAATATATTAGAGACGTGCACCTATTTTGATCGAACACACTCACAAGTGTTAACATAAAACTTGAATCAAGAGTAAGCAACACCGGTTTTGGATGAAATATATATGTCGATGAACTTTAGTATTCATGCACACTCTTAAGAATTATTGAATATTCAAAATCATGCACAACAGATTACATACAATTAATTCGAATAAGAAACTTATTTTTAAACACGATTGAAAATGCCGACATTAATGGGAGCACACGGGTAGCCAACGCCATCAATGAATGGGGTACCTCAAACAATGAGAAAATATTAATCATGTACCATTCTTAGAGAATAATATCTTAATTTCCATAAATACATATGCGTAAATTGTCGTTACTGTAACACCCCGAATCCGTGGGATATCGGAAAGCTACGGGCGATACCTCACAATGGGTCCAGACCCTTAGCCTGACAACAATTTCACCGGACCTTTCCAACAAGGCACAAATAAAGGCCAAAACTGAAAACAAGTTTAATGTAATGATATGATTCCCGAATACAACGAAAGGAAAGACATCAACCGTCTATACAAAAATGCCAAGAATACACATATATACAACAATAATACATGGACTCAAATCCCCAACTCGACCTATGATGTACGGAATCCCGGTTGCCCACTCCTCCGGATCACTCGGCCACACCTACCCTGCACGTCAACTACAACAATCGGTATAAAACCGTTAGCTCACATTCTAGGCATTATAAAGATATCAAAGGCACAAACACACACGGAAGCCCATAAAATACACATCATGCTCATATACATACACATCCGTTACTTATTATCTTTTTAGGCTATATCATAACTAATCAATTCGTTCAAGTGTGACACGAGAGTCTTATAACTCTCGCCTATATCCCCGTGTAACCAACAGGAGTGTGGTGGCGCTCAACCCGTATACCCTGAGGGAGTGATGAAGAAGTCCGCCCGTATACCATGTATGACCTGGTCGCAGAGATCCCCCCAGTCTTCCTCAGGAAACTGGGCAGTGATGTCACCGTCCGATAATAACATACAATGGGCCAAATATATATAACCGAGTTGCCCTAATCCGGTTTCATGATTATAAACAAAGATAAAGCACACACCACCATCACATATCCAAATAATGCGTAAAAGCGAGCTAAGTAAGTCCGTAGACTTACCTCGTCTCAAGGCTATCGTAAAAACAATCGATCTCAACTTCCCGAAGGAAAAACACCTCATGCCTGATCATAACGAGGCAAAAATCAATAACAATCTCAATAGCTCAGCTCAAGGACTTCCAAAACTAACAACCGAACACGAGTCCTAGCAACCTAGAAGCTAGGAAACGCTCCTAGACCCTAAGAGGTCATAACCTCGATAAAACTGAGGAAGGGTACCACAACAACCCACACCCTATATAAGGTTAAACACTACCCAAAGCTGGAGTAAAGCCACAAGGTAGAAGAGACCATAGGTTCAACACACACACAAAAACGATCAACATCGATCCAACGAGTTCTAAGGAGCACCTAGGTTCACAACCACTAGGTGGCATTCTTAATCTATCCTAGGTCCATCCTAGGCATGATACTAACATGATATAACCTCAAAGATAAGGAAGGAACGAAGAGAAAGGCAGAGGAGAGCCTACTGTTGAAGGAAACACAGCCGCGGAAACAAGCTAGCGTGACTGCGTGCTGAAGGTCACGGCCCCCGCGGCGCCTGGAAATCCTAACGCCGCCCCCGTGGCGCTGCTCACCGCCCCTGCGGCTGGCTAAGATCCGCCCCCGCGAGGCCTGATGCCGCCCCGCGGCAGAACTCCAGAAACAGCGATTTCTTCGATCTTCGACTGTGCACTTGAGCTTCTATGGCTTCCTTCTTTGCTTGGGCCTTCTCCAAACACTAACCACTGATCTTAGACACCTTTCCACGACCTAATCGAGCTAAGAACAAGCACATGCAAGGATTCAACAAGGTCTCTCTTCACAAGCTTCCTACATAGCCATGGAGGAGAAGAGAAGAAGGGGAAAGGAAATGAGAAAGAAAGGAGAAGAGGGGAGGAAGAAAATTACCCAAAACAGAACCAAGCTCCTCACTGCAGTAGATCCCTAGCTAAGAGCTTCTAAGGATAAGGAAGAGGAAAGAGCTCAATAGGGAGAGTGAGGAGAGATTAACGTGAAAGAGAAGAGAGAAGAGAGAGAGAGAAGAGTGAAAAGTGAGCTGCACAAAAGGGGTGGGGAGACCCAAGAGTCAGCTGCCCCATATGTCCCCTCACTTCAAAGACCAAGGGGTCGGAAATTGAAAAGGGGAAAGACGGAAGGTCGGAACGAGATTAGGAATAAAATCCCGTCACTCAGCATCCCATGTCTACAGGAAAACTGAGCCGCTAACGCGGAAAGGTCGATAAACCTCTCAACACCAGGAATAAAAATTCTGGAAGTTACAATTACCGTATGCATGAGTACGTATTAAATTTTTAACTTTCGACAATCGGATCATTTTAGATTGGGTTATTTGAGCTATTATGTTTTTCGGGTCGGGTTACTTTTAATTATAATGTCATTTGGGCCTGGTTATCGGGATGGACCATTTTGGTCTTTGAATCGTAATCTGGCTATTTTATTGGGTATAATCAGACCAGGGGCGGCCGCATGGGGGGGCGTGCAGGGTCGATCGACCCCCTTTATAAAAAAAAATTAATTGTAAAAAAGAAAGAAAACACAGCAGCAGTACAACGTGAAAAAACCCTTCTCCGGGCCTTGCGACTTGCGTAGAAGCGACCAAACGTGCTCCAGCCTCCGCACTTCGCAGTGCAGTCCGCCGACTCCGCCCCTGGCCACTTCTCCTCTCCGACCGACCCGGCGCTCACCACTGGTGGCCAACCGCCATTGCTCCGCCTCCGACGACCGACGATGCCTGCTGCCTGCTGGCCCTTCCGGTGACAGCCTCAGCCGCCCCTCTCCTCTACTGATTTGCAGCCATTCGACAGCCCTCGACCCGCCTCCGGTGACCACGGAACTGCCGGAATCCGGATTTACCTGTAAGTGCCTCAATCTTTGGCTTTTCCAGCTTTCTATTAAATCTATTCTAACCCTAATAACAGTACATTAATTAGATTTTTCAATTTAGGGGTTTTTGGAATTTTGATTATTTGACTTTGCAATTGTTAGTAAGTTACTAAAGTGCATTAGGATGTAAGTATGTAACTATCGATTCACTTAAAGCGTTTGATATATCTTTATCATGAAGTATCATCATAGAAAGTATAAACAGTATATACTTGTGTAGGAATATAGTCATTAAATTATGTTCTTGAAGTCATTTAGTCCCTTGATCTTATTTTTCTTTTTTGTATTGCTTATGCGATGGATTTTAAATTTTTGTGTGTTGCTTTTCGGGTAGACAACTCTATCACCTTCATAAATATTTTTTCTATTTTGTACTGCTTACGGTTAAGCCTCCTAATTGTAGATCAAAAGCAACAACAATTGAAACGAACCTGAAAAATTGGTGCAAGTCCATCTCCTAGGCTGGAGTTTAACACGTCCGGTCTTATTTCTCGAGAATGATTCTAAGGATGAGGTTAAAGTGGATATCAAGACGATGGGAACTAGTAAAGGTTAGGGTTATTTTCTGAACTTCTCTTGATATTTATGTTTTGTTGGCTATGGACAGCCGTTTTGATCACATACAGTTAACTTGAATCACATGTTTGGTGATGGTAGAGGAGATGAATTATCATTTTTCATAAGTTTTGATGCATTAAGCTCATCTGGTTGGATTTGTCTACCATGACGAGAAGTCGAGAATATTCAGCTTGGATTAGTTCTTGACCTAACAAGCTAACAGTACTATAGTATTACTATTTTCCAACATTTTGTTGCTAAAAGTAGGAGTAGTTTATATCACATTGAATAGGTAAACCTTAAAATTCACCACACTATTTATTTTGTTATATCTTATCGATGCATTTAAGTGCCTGCATTTTCTTTGGCCAAGTTAAATTAACTTGTTGTTAGATGCAAATGGAATGCTTAGTTGCTTGATTGTGTTTCTAACATCCTTTCCCTTTAACATTCTTTACTTGATAACTGTTCTTCATAAAGTAATCAATAATTTTGTTCTTATCTCTTTGTGCTTCTGTAAACAGCCAGAGAACTTGTTGTTAGATGCAAATGAAATGCTTAAAGTTTCTGTTTTTGGATTAAGTGCATTAACTCAGCAAGTTCAGGTGAGTTTCATAAGATTCTTTGCTGATGACTAAATATGTAGGCTATTATTTTCCATAGTTTTGACATTTTTTAACCGTTTAAAATGTTGATCCTTTATAATTTTCTATACCATCTGATTTCTGAATGGTCTTCTCCAGGAAGATGGGTTATTGCACACTATATGTGGGACTCCAAATTATGTTGTTCCAGAGGTATGCTATCCTGCAATGGTCTTTGTTCACTTGGGAGCCATTTTTTATTTGCATCAATTTTGGTAGACTTGTTGCTATTTTGTTTTCATAGATCTTTTTATCAATAATTTATTTTTTGCCCCCTACAGAAATCCTGCGGCCGCCACTGAATCAGACAGACTATGGTCATTTTTAAATTAAAATTATTTACTTTTTTGGGTTAAATTGGTTTGAAACAAGTATATTTGTTTATTTTTTTGGTGGAGATGAATTTGGAGTTGGTCGGCCTGCCTTTGTAATCCCCGGTGCTGCGGCTGCCACACCAAACTCTTTTCTGTGATTAATTAGCGCATCCGTCGGCCAATTAGCCGCTAATCCAACGCATCGGGATTCTTTTTACAAGCGATGTGGGCCTGCAGTGAGAGACACGACACCAGCACTAACTCTCTCTACCCACCGTCAGCCCTACCCCTACGGTACCCCTGGGAAAGGGGAACTCTGCATCTTCTTCCTCATAACCTCTCATCGGCCGATTCCTCCCACTCCCCTTTCCCAATCTCTTATCTCCATTGATGGGGTACCTGTCTTGCAAAGCTCAGTCCTCCATCTCCGTTGCCGACTCCCACTCCTCATCTCCGTCTCCGTCTCCTCTCCGTCACTTTCACTACAGAGACCTCGAGCTCGCCACCGACAACTTCTCCGATCACAAGCTCCTTGGCCGCGGCAGCCATGGCCTCGTCTACAAGGCCCTACTCCCCTCAGGTCACCTCGTCGCCGTCAAGAGACCCTCCCGCCGCCTCTCCCCCTCCGAATTCGATAACGAAATCCGCATCCTGTCCCTCCTCCGCAGCCCTCGTTTCGTCAATCTCCTCGGCTACTCCCACGACCCCTCCTCCCACCAATGTCTCATCGTCGTCGAGTATATGTCCAATGGCACCCTCTACGATCTCCTTCACAACCACCCTAAACCCCCAAATTGGGCCAGGCGAATTCGATTCGCTTTCCACACTTCCTTGGCTATCCATACCCTACATTCCCACTCCCCTCCTGTCATCCACCGGGATATCAAGTCCGCCAATGTATTAATTGACCGCCATTCCGATGCTCGCTTGGCCGATTTCGGCTTAGCCCTAACCTGCTACGCCGATAACGATCTCCTCCTTCGCTCCACTCCTCCTGCCGGTACCCTCGGCTATCTCGATCCTGGCTATGTCACACCTGACCATTTAAGCACCAAAACCGACGTCTTCAGCTTTGGGATTCTTCTTTTGGAGATTATTAGCGGTAGGAAAGCCATTGACGTTGCTCATTCCCCGCCTTCAATTGTCGATTGGGCCATCCCACTCATCAGGAAAGGCAAGCTCCTCGAGGTTTACGACCCGAGGATTCCTCCACCCAAGGATCCTTTCGTTATCAAGCAATTGGCTGTCATTGCTGCCAAGTGCGTTAGGTCTTGCAGGGAGAGGAGACCGTCTATGAAGCAGGTAGTGGAAGGTCTGGAGCTCATGGCTAAGCTGCTGCCTTTAAGTTCATGGAATGGGTTTGCTAACCCTTGCTTGATGGTCGATGCTGCTGCCCCCGTCGATTCCGGTTTGGGTGCTTTCAGGAAATGCGGTAACCCTAACGATGTAGAACCTCAGTTTGCTAGACCAATCTGGAATCCCAAGAGGGTTTACTCTGATTTAGGCTTTAGAAACAATCTCAAGGACTTGCTGATGGATGATGATAGCCACTCCCACCGCGCTACTCCTAAATCCAATCCGGCCAGCCGGGGTTCGAGTTTTAGGATCTCGACTGCTGGGAGGAGGAAACCAGTCTCAGACAGCACTGCCCGGAAACTAGAGCATTGAGGTTTAGATTCATCATCTTTGTCTACTTGTTTGTATCTTGTTGTTGTAGAATAGAGTTCTGTTTCTCAATGGAAATTAATTAATTGTTCCTGTAAAGGCTTTCATAGATGCAGCTACATTAAACTATCAGCAGGTTGTATAGTCTATCTCTTGATGCATATGCTCAAGCAAGTTCATCAATAATCCAATGAGTTTATTAGTTCTGATTTCGCTATGTTTTTTGTGTCCTCCTTGTTCGAGTAAAAGCAGTTGGTACCATTTACATTTACGTCTTATGTATTAAACTACAATACTTGTGCTAAAATAAATTAGAAGGTGGATGATCACTTACGGTCCTGTTATTTGCTGTCAGATCTAATAATAATATAGAAACTGAAGTCAAGTTTGTTAGATATTTAAAAAAAATACTGGCGGTCCAACTCTGACATGGATTATGAGATAAGCTTCAATGATTTTGAACTCTTTTAAATAGGCACCTAAATACTCCTAAATAGACTTAGGGCATGTTTGGTTCCAACTCCGGTAACGGAAACGGAATGGAAACGAATTTAGTTCATATGGATATCCTTATTCATGAAACTTTATGGAATCATTCCTTGGGGTTTAGTGCAAAGTGCACTTGTTTTCCCACATTTTATCCTATAGGGTATCAAAAGTAATCAAATTCTACTTTAATTACTTTAAACCATAAGGAATGATTCCAAAAACTTTCATGAACAAGGGTATACGTATGGACTAGATTCGTTTCCATTCCGTTTTCGATTCCGGAGTTATAACCAAATGGGCCCTTAATTTCTAATGATTGGTCTTTTCTCAAAATTTGAATTTCATACCTATGTTTTTAAAATTCAGATTAACCCACTTAATTTAATAATTTATTGACTTTACGGGTATTTGCTATCATAATCTACTAACTATATTATGAATAATAATTTTTCTCTTATCACAAGTCCATCATGCTCGTTTAGACGTAGTATCACTGCACCTTCAGCGTTGATGTAACTTTCGGCTTTATAACGATGATTAATCCTCAACCAAGATTATTTTGGTAAAATACAAATCTATTTCGTTGCATACCTTAAACCGTAGTCTATCACTCAAATTTATCTTTTATTAGGATGGGTGAAATGTATTCAAGAAAGTAAATTATTCAAAACATAGCTTTCAATTAAGTAGACTTCCCTTACTTAAATACAAACTTTTATCGAATTTGAAAGAGGGTTACAAGCACTCAAACACATTGAAATTTACAGACTCAACTCACTTCATTCATTTCAAGCTAGAAAGAGCCATCAAAGTGTTTTGATCTTAGAGAGTAAAAGCCCCTTCTCTTTAAGCTCAAAATCGATTTTCTTTCTCTTTCTAGTTTTCGTATTACTCACACTCACACTTTAACTCTATGACTTTCGATGTCTTACAATAACTCACAAGGGGTCGATTTATAGAGCCGGAGAGACATTAGATGTTTTTTATCTATTACCATTTTATCACCGACGTGTCTTATTGATTCTCACTCACTCACATGGCCAACAATGTCAACATTCATTAACTGAAAAAGAAAATAAAAAGTTAAAAGAAAATGACACACATTGACACAACACTCACAATATTTCTTCACTTGAAATGATGATGTTTCTGATTAGTCTATACAATGATAGATGTTGTAAAATCCTTCTTCTCCGATATAATACTCCCATCCTTCATCAATATCCTCATCATTGGCTTCATAGATATTTCTTACATATTCTCCATCCCAACATACGAGGGTGTCATAAAATGATCTCGGCATTCTAAAGACATGAAGTTTCCCAAGTTTAGGTCTCTTGAGTAATATGAAATTGAATTTGAGGACTCGGTGACTTTTGAAAAGTATGGTCGTAGGTGATAATGGATCATCCCCAACAATCCCTACACATGGACCAATTTCTAGAGCAAGGACAAGAGCATTGAAAGAGGAGTTATCATCTTCAAAAGCCACCTAAGAAGAGGTTGTTAGCTTATTGACATCGTGTACATCTAAGGAGACCTTACTTATGTCTAAGTCTTCCTTAGTGACATTGATATCTACTATGGAGGAGTCATTCATGTGTGAAGATGATCAAAGAAGCAAGGAATGCGGCTAATTCGAGATTTAATCAATCCAGTGAAGAATCTCGACCTTGAGAACCAAATCTCGCCCGAGATTTTAGTCGAGATTTGCTTTTGTCGAGATCCATAAGATTCAGTCGAGATCTTATTAGATGTTAGATATTTTATTTTAATACCTTTAAATCTCTAAACATTCTCTATGATATATTTTGGTTTTGATCCTATCTTTTAGGATTATCTTTATGTTATTTTCTTAGAGGAATCTCACCTATAAATAGCCTTAGAGGACGAGATTTATAGATAGATTTGATTGACTATTATTTCCACAATATTGTGAGATACTCGATGCTTCGTTTATGAAGTTTATGTTTTATTCATTTCATAATCATAAAGAGAGCCTTTGATTGAATAGTTGTGAGTCATTGCTCGGTTGTTCTTGTGTGTGTTAATCTTCTTAAAGATTGGTGCTACTAATCAAATTAGTCTCTCCTCATGTTTGTCTTATTAGAAGGCTTGTGTAAGGTTGATAAAGGAAGGGTTAAGGTGATTATTTATTAAGGGTTTTGATTCAGTTGGTCAAGGTTCTTTGCAAGTCTAATATTAAAGTCCTAACTTCCTATATATCCATACTTTCATTACATATTATCATCTTCTTACTTTTCCATTATCATTCCATCAAATTCACGTTCTTCGTGTTCGAGTTTTCACAAATCTCGATCTTGTTACACAAATCTCGCTCGAGATTTGCATCGAGATTTGCTTTTGTCGTCGCTTTCATGGACTTCAATCTAGATCGGGAAATTGCGGCATCAACCCGGCATCAAAGTGGTATCAGAGATAATCGATTGAAGTTCAACTCAACCATACAACAAAGGTTTGAGTATTTTTATTTGAGTCTTCTTTGAGTCATATTATTGTCATTCTTTGTGATATTATTTGAGTTTAGCGTTCATTGACTTGTGTCTATTGGACAAGAGAGAAACGTCATAGCCAAACACAAGTCAGCCAAACCCTAACTGAAAACCTCATTTAAGTTCCAAGAATATCTTGACCGATATTAGTGGTCAACAGCCGAGATTTTGTTACTTGGGCAGCAAGTCACATTTTTTTCCTTCAAACTAGTCGAGATACACATTAGATTTGAGGCAAATCTAATTATATCCAGCTGCCATATCAAGGAGGAAAGAGATTTACAAGTTTTCTTATTGTTAGGATCTTATCTAGCTAGGTGAGATCTTATCATATCTTTCAAATCCTAACCGAATATCTTTTCCTAAATCTCAATCCTATAACCTGTTATTGCAACAAGAAAATTCGTCCATGCCCGTCCCATAACTCCACAAGAAGGTCAAATACAAAAGTTCCATACTTAACCCGAGCGCCCTAACACCAACTGTATCATAGCGGGAATGCCTCTAGGCAAGAGTTATTGTGATTCATTTGAGAAGGGATCATCAAGGTAACAAGGGAGGAGTATATCCCACAACACATTTAGTGATTGTCATCAACAATTGACAATCGACGAATATCGACCCCAAGTCCATAATCTTGCCCGAGATTTAGGTCGAGGTTTGCTATTGTTACGTATTTATAGAAAAATTTGAGGCAGAAGTTGAGAAATTCAAGAGTGTCAAGTTCAAGAGGCATATAGAGAAGAATTTTTATACCATCCTTGATCTAGTTCTTAGCCAAAGACCTCATCTTTTGATCAATCTCGACCCTGAGATAGAAATCTCGGCCGAGATCCTCACCGAGATTACCTTCTGTTGAGACTAAACCTACACGGCCATCTCTTTCTCTAATTGCATAAGCTCGGGGTGCATATAACTCTCTTCTTAATCTCTTGTGTGCTTATTTTGTGCCTCTTTCTACTCTAAGCACATTGAGTCTATTTCTTTAGGTGTGTTAGTTAGTATCTATACTTTCTATCATACTAGTCATGTCTACTTGCAATATTCTTTCCATTTTGTGTCAATTGTGTGAAGAGAACTCAAACAGGTTTATCGTGACTATCTTTCAATACAAGAACCTTTTTCAACCAAGTTGACTACTTGAGTCATCCAAGGAGTTTCTAGTTGAAGCTAGTCATTGATTTTAAAGGATTATTAATTCATCCAAGGCAATTGCATCAAATTGGCTTGCAATATCGCAACAGAGTGTGAGTGTGAGAGAAAACAAGTAAGGAACTTCCGTATTCACTAACATAACAAGTTTGTTGTTACTTTGTGTGTTTGTGTAGATGTATAAACATGGTAGCCCTCAAGGGCACATAAAAGTGAATCCTCAGGCCCGGAGGCCATAGACATGTTAAAACAACTCACGACTATAGTCTCAACGTTGCCTGAACAAATGAAGAAACTAGAATCACGCCCCAAAGAGGATTTTTCACCCAAGATTGCCCTAGTACCACCGAGATTCCAACTGAGATTTGCCACTACATACAACATTGAAGAAAGTTTGCATAATCAAACTCAGTTTCCAGTCCCGGAAATACCTCAATGACCCCCCTCAAGGGTCAGGTATGAGACATTCAAAGCCTCTTTATAGTGCACCTAATGTTTCAATTTTGTTGATGATTTTCAAGAACTTGAGGAGGATTATGATGAGGGCATGTGGAGAAACTATCCTAGATGTCACACCCCCAGACCAGGAGAGGTCAAGTTATGGAAGCATATCGACCACCTAATGATCATGACAGATTAGGAAAAGTGAAGGTCAAGATTCTGAGTGTTAAAGGAAAATGCAATCCGGACGCCTTCATGGAATGAGAGACTAATATTGAACAAATTTGGTTTTGCCATTACTTTAGTGAGCAAGTAAGATCCAACCTGTTGTGTTGGATTTCTAAGGACATGTCTTAGTATGGTGTGATCATCTTGTCAAATAAAGAAGAAGAACGCTAGATCTGGACATCAACACTTGGGAGCAAATGAGAGCAATATGTGTGCCTCCACATTATGTTGGGGAGGTAAGGCAAAGATTGGAGAACCTCAAGCAAGGTTCTATGAGTGTAGAAGAAGTTTACACAACCATGCAAATGGTGATGGTGAAAGTCAATGTTATAGAGGATGAGGAGTCTACTATGACTCGAGTTTTTAGTATTTTGCATTCATTATTAGCTAATGAAATTGATTTATATCCCTATGATACTATGACTAATTTGCTGCATTTGGCCATAAGGATCGAAAAGAAGTTCAAAAGGGAGGAACCAAGGAGCAAGTTCATGGAAGTCACAAAAATCTCGGCCCAACAGTAACAATCTCGCCCGAGATTGTGTGACTGAGATTTCCACAAAGACGAGAATAAAGGTCGGACTGTCGACCAAGGAGCTTCGAAAACTTCACCCCAACAGTCACAACCTCGACCTTTGAATGAGCCTTCAAAGGAACCTTAAGGGAGCAATTATAACTATACTTTACATTCTAGAGATATTGTATGCTTTAAATGTCAAGGTATAGGTCATTATATGAGAGATTGTCCTAATAAAAGGGTATTATTTATAAATCAACTTGGACAATATGAAAGTAAAGAAGAGCATGATAATGATCATACACACCTTAATGCATTACATGAACATGATAGTGACAGTGATGAAGACATTGAATTTGAGGATGAAGAGTCTTTGATTGCTAGGAGAACATTGCATGTTAATATAGCCCCATGTGAGGATAATAAAAGGGAGAATCTATTTCATACTAGATGTCTTGTTAAAGGGAAGGTGTGTAATATGATTATTGATGGTGGTAGTTGTTGCAATTGTGCTAGTGTTGAATTGATAGATAAATTGCAAATTACCACATTTTATCACCCTGGACCTTATAAGCTACATTAGATGAATAACTGTGGTGAATTAAAGGTTAATAGGCAAGCTCACGTTACCATCACTTTAGGTGGTTATGAAGAGATCATTACTTGTGATGATGTGCTCACGCAAGCATGTCATATTCTATTAGGACGTCCATGACAATTTGATAGAAGAGTCCATCATGATGAATATAGTAATAGACATTCTTTTGAGTATAAGAGTCAAACACTAACTTTGAAACCTATGACACCTTTACACATTGCGGAAAGCTATGAGAAGAAAAAGGACAAACACAAGGAACAAGATTTCAACAAGTAAAAGGAACGAGAAACGCACTCTAGTGAGGAATCTCAACCCAGTAGGTCAGAATCTCGCCCGAGGAACACCAAATCTCGACCCAATGTGGGAGCTTCTTATTATAGTGTTAGACCTTCTCCCAGTTCGTTAGAGCTTATCCTAGTGATGAAATCTTGTCCGAGATTGGCACCATGATTCCTTCTACTAAAACTAATAGAATTCTTTTAGCATCCAAAAAGGAGTTTATTGATGATTATATTCCTTTGGATACTATTCTTATGAGTCTTTGTAAAATCCTTGTGACTTTGGGTGATGAAGTCAATACTACCTTACCCAAAACCATTCTAACCCTTTTAGATGAGTTTTGCGATATTTTTTCAAATGAGATTCCTGCAGGATTTCCACCTTTTCGAGGCATTGAGCATCAAATCAATTTATATTCATGAGCTTCACTTCCTAATCGACCCGCTTATAAGATGAGTCCTCAAGAAAGTCAGAAGATTCAAGATCAAGTTCAAGAGTTTTTGGATAAAGGTTGTGTCCGCGAGAGTTTAAGTCCATGTGCAGTCCCCGTCCTTTTGGTTCCCAAAAAGGACAACACTTGGATGATGTGTGTTGATTGTTGAGCAATTAACAATATTACTATCAAGTATCGACAACCCATTTCCCGTTTGGATGATACGTTAGATGAGCTTAGTGGATCCACCATATTTTTTAAAATTGATCTTAAGAATGGATACCATTAGATTCGAATGAGAAGGAGATGAAAGGAAGACAACGTTCAAGACGAAGTTTGGACTTTATGAGTGGTTGGTTATGCCTTTTGTTTTGACTAACGCTCCTAGCACTTTCATGAATCATGAGATTGATGAATCATGTCTTACGTCACTTCATTGGAACATTTATGGTTGTCTACTTTGATGACATTCTCATCTACAACAAATCACTCGAGGAGCATGAAGAACACTTGAGGAAAGTACTAGAAACTCTTAGAAATGAATCTCTATATGCTAATATTAAAAAAGTGTGAGTTTAGTACTAATCAAGTTACTTTTCTTGGATTTGTAGTGAGTACAAGAGATCTAAAAGTGAATGAAGAGAAGATTAAGGTCATCCAATAGTGACCTACACCTACGACAATTGGACATGTACGATCATTCCACGTATCTCACGAAGAAGCAAGTACAATTGCAAGCCCCCTCACGTATTGTACGGGATTTTAGTACTATTGCAAGCCCCCTCACGTATCTCACGAAGAAGCAAGTACAGTTCGAGTGGGGAGATGCGCAAGAGAAGGCCTTTAAGGAGTTGAAGTGACAACTATCATATGCACCACATCTAGCACCTCCAGAATTCACTAAACCATTTGAAGTTGAGTGTGACGCATCGGGAATTAGCATTGGAGGAGTGCTCATGCAAGAAGGTAAGCCACTTGCATTCTTTAGTGAGAAATTGAAAGGACTTATTCGACGTATGATAAGAAATTATATGCTTTATTTTGAGTTTTCAAGACATGACAACATTACCTTTGGAATAATGAATTTATTCTTAGAACTGATCATGAGTCCTTAAAGCATTTTAGGAGTCAAGATAAGTTGGATAGAAGACATGGTAGATAGGGCTGCACAACTTTGGACCGAACCGGAAAACCGGACCGGAAAGTACGGTCCGGTCCGGTCCTGAACCGTAATGTTCAGGTCCGTCCAGACCGTTAATTTACTTTTTATTTTTTTTCAATAAGAATAGTATTTGGTTCGGTCCATACCCGGACCAGACCAGATTTAATCCATACAAAAAAATATTTTTAAATTTAAAAAAAAATAATAAAATGGTCCGAGAGTTTACGGTCCGGTCCGGACCGTTTGAACAGCCTTAATGGTAGATGGGTGGAGTTTATAGAAAATTTTTCATATATTATTAAGTATATAAGAAGGGAAAAGATAATGTTGTTATTGATGTCCTTTCTAGGAGACATTCTTAGACGACTACAATGGATTCTAAGATTTTAGGTTTTTATATGTGGATGATAGCTAGTGATTTTGGTGACACCTATAAGATATGCATGGATCGAAATTCACGAGATAAGTTCTACATTTTCGAAGGATTTTTATTCCATGAGGATAAAGTGTTCATTCCTAGATGTTCTCTTAGACTTTTACTTGTTGAGGAAGCTCATATGTGTGGTTTAATGGGACATTTTGGTAGAGATAAGGCATTTCATATCCTGCATTCACACTTTTATTGGCCTCATATGCTTAAAGATGTTGAGAGTATGATTAAAAGATGTCTTGTGTGCTTGAAAGCTAAGGTTATATTGAAACCACATGGTTTATACACTCCTTTTCCTACACTTACTTCACCATTCACTACAACATTTAGAAGCATTCATAGCGTTTGAAAAACGCTATGATATACATTAATAGCGTTTTTATAAACGCTATGACAGAGCCCGCTATAATAGGGTCACGGTTTTTCATAGCGTTTGCAGAAACGCTATGAAAAAGTACACATATTATAGCGTTTGCAGAAACGCTATGGAAAAGTAACCAATAATAGCGTTTGTGCAAACGCTATAAAAAAAGTGAACCTATTATAGCGTTTTATAAACGCTATGAAAACGTGGAACTATTATAGCGTTTGTGGAACTATTATAGCGTTTGATAAAACACTATGAAAAAGTGGACCTATTAATAGCGTTTCCTCAAATGGTATGAAAATAATGTCATTTATAGTGTTTTATAAACAATATAGAACCCAATAATAGCGGTTTTGATAAACACTATAAAACCTAACAATAGCGATTTCTATAAATGGTATAGAAACTCAATAACGACATCACACAATTTCTCCGATTATACTAATCATGAAATACGGTAGTGTGTCTAATTATGCTTTGTTGTTTAACGTTGTACAAATTTCTTCGATTACATGGTTTTTGGAATAAAAAAACAAAACAAAAACCAATAGTTGTCCGTAGTTATTCCGTGTATGCATCCGAGTAGCATGTTTCACTTGTGTTGTAACTGTGTGAAGGAGAGTGCACTATAAGCAATATCTTGTTCTCTTAGTCTCTCTTCTTGTTGCATCAAAATGTAGTGTTCTTCAAATTGACAGCATTAGAAACCTAGGAGTACCAAAGGTTAAAGAATCCATATCTTCTGAAGCCACAACATAGACCTGAAACAGGAACAATACCTTTTGAATAGGTGAAAATAATAAATATTCATAATGTGTGTACTTGTGATCTCAATTTGAGATGCATGTTCAGTGAGTCTAGTAGAATCTTCCCCAATTCCGTCATTTCCATTAGCAGCCGGATTTTCAAATGCCATATTTGGATAAGTAGTATCTCCTGCATAAAAATCAATTGTGAGGAGGTGCTACCATGAGTTTTCCTAAATGATATTAAGTATGAGACCCTCCCTACTCCATCAATTTGAATTATAAGATAGACTATCTAACTGCACAGTTGACAAAGTCTATCCCCTTTCATTCTTCATAATCAAGCCATAGTAGACCTACAATTCTTGATTGACATAGATGAAACCATGATATTAATGACTTTAATGTAGATAATGCATTAACAAGATAAACCTAGTAGACCTACAATTTCTTTCTAATAACAAAAAACAAAGCTTTTCAACAACATTATGCAACTACAACCATTCAAAAAAAATTTTGATTCCCTAATGACAATAAAAGACTAAAAGTAGTGATCGATATATGAGCTAATTCTCTACACAACAAAATACCCAGTTTTATTTCACCTCCTTGTTGCTTCTAAACAACAACTACTCGATCTATGTATGGATCAATGATTAATAGAGGTACTTATGAAGTATAATGCGTGACTTACTTGATTGATTGACAGTTCTTGCTGGAAAAATGAGATTCAAGTTTTTTATATTTAACAAATCCAACGCCGTCTTCTACAAAACATGAACAAAGTCACTCTCTTATGGTCAAAATCCACCATGACTTGACCTACTTAGCGAGATAGCCCAAATAAATCCAACCAGTATATAAACCCAACCCATATTAAATAAAAATTGAAGGTTTATTTATCCTAATTTCAATTTAAAATATTAGTTTTCATAGGGTAAATCTTTTTATGTTCATAATTTACTTTATTTATTCATAAACATTAATATTATGACTCAAGAGAGTTTTTTATGAACTTGATTCAGACAGTTATTAGAGAAAGAAAAAAATGTTTCAAAAATGAATGCCAAAAGTGATGATTCTAGCTTCATCCTAGGTGCCTTGTTCCTGAAAAAGGGTCGACATATATGGTGCTAGCATATGTTCACATGGGGTTGATAAAATATTGGTCCAAAAATAATAAGAGTGGGGGATCATTTTCCGTCAATCATAAACAGGTTATAACTCTTATATATATTAACCATCACTTCTGCCACACAGACCTCGCTCATTTCAATTTGACTGCAGATTACAAATACGCTTTAAGCAGAATTGCTATCATTTCAAGTTTGAAGGACAATTTCCGACATCCAAACAATGACTAATGTGAATCTAATCTCAACTTAATTTCTACTCCACCCATCGACTCTTGTTTTGCTTTGACTGTGAATACCATTGCCACTCTAGATGCATCATCTCATTGAGACTAAACCCAACACCTAACAATCACCACCATAAAGCATTCCAACTGGCTACCCAAATCTCTTACTTAAACAAGACGACTTCAAAGTTCAAACCAACCCTCTATTTAGCAACCACACCTAAAATGCATGCGCACAAGATATGATGTAGGTATTGTTTCATTTTCATGTTCTAAAAAAACTTCAGCCACAAGTCTAAATAAAACTATTACAAGTCACAAAAATGTGTTGACATTGCTTCTTCTAGACTGGTCGAACTGAGCTACAATTTAAAAAACTTGAATCTCATTTACCCACAAGCAGTATAATGCACAAATAAGGATGGAGATTGTTGGAAGTTTATACAAACCTACAATTGTTCCTTACTATTTGAAGTAAGATATAGCGTGAAAAAAGAAGAAAGCCTACAAGATTGAAAAAGTATACTGACTCAAGGTTTTCAATACTCATAATCGATGTCGTTAGTAAGAATACATATCTAAAGAAGCAAAGTGTAAACCTTATTGTGGATGTTCCTCCTCCCATTGTCGACAACTCGAATGCAAGAATCAATTATGGCATTCCCTATGGGTAGCTGTCAAAAGAAATAAGCATGTGATTCTTAGTTGTATATTTAGTACTACATTCACTCAAGCTGCTAATACTCAATACAAGGCCGCCTTGTTGTTCTCCGAGGCCTAGTTAGCAACTTTCTCTAGCTTTCCAGCTCTAGAAAACCCTGAAATTAGAGTGTTATATGTTACTACAGATGGTAAGTGACCCTTCATTTTCATTTGACTTGATAGGTTCAGAGCCTTGTCAAACTTCACAGTACTACAAAGCCCATCGATAAAGACATCATAGGTGACCAAGTTTGGAGCCATACCACTCACTTTCATCTTCTTCACCAGTTTCTCAGTGTTTTCACAACTTTCTTAAGTCCAAAGATCCCACCAACTAATTTGTTATATATAACAACATTGCATGACACCTCATTCAAGCGTTTCATCGAGCAGGTTAAAGGCGCTATCTATTTTTCGATCTTTACAACACTCATTTATGACATAGTTGTAAGTATATATGTCAGCTCAAATGTAAGGTTGGTTTCCTAAAAGTTCATAAAATAGCAGCAGTCAAGTCACTTCGAACAAATAAATTTTACCATCAACCAACACGCAGCAGCTTGTTGTTCCGAGCTCAGGAAACTAAATGGACGCCATTTATCTTCTGAATTAAGAATGAACACGAAACAGATAGGGAAAGCTTACTTGAGGTGTTGAGTCCATGGAGACGGGTCTAGATCCGAGAATGCTCAGAAGGCGGCGAATTCTTTTAAGATTCGACATCCGCTCTCCTGTACAACAAACAGAATTGAAAAAAAAATGAAGCAGATTAGACTGAGAAAGACTATTTAGGAACAACAACACAAGATATTTCTTTATGGAAATCATTACCTGTTCAAACGGATATGTGCATGCATTTGAAGCCAAATCTTCGAAAGGCCAGATGGAGCCATGGTTGTTGCTAGCCAGGCGGTGTCATCCACAAACATCTATTGTCAATCTCAAACTCAAATAAAATTAAATTAGGTCTTAGCAGGTCACCAATGCATATATAAACCTTACTATAGGATGTTCACACAGATAGGAAGCATAGCATTTTACATTCAATATGTAATCGAACATCTCCACCATTTTACTAGCACAAGTAAATCTGAAGAAGATGAGCGCCGATTCAGAAGAAGAAGAAATCGAGACAGGCAGTTAGAGCGTGAGTTGAAAGGATAACTGAATAAGGTCGGCGTCGGTTTATGGAAGAAGAAATCGAGAGAGAGAGAGGAGCGTACATGGTTGAAAGGAAAGGGGAGATAGGGTTTTTTTTAGAATATTCTCTTTCTGAAGGAAAAGATAGCGTTTGTTTAGCCCGTTGTAGGAGGAAAAAAAATCGATTTTGGCGAAAAACGAAATTTTTTTTGCGCCTGTGTAATTAACAGCGTTTTTACAGTAGTGAAACGCTATAAAATATTTACCCTTATATAATTTATAGCATTTATTGTACAAACGCCATTACTTAATGCTATAAATAATTAATATTCTTGTAGTGATTGCTTGATATTATTATGAATTTTTTTGTAAGATTACCTAGGACTAAGAAGGGGAGAGGTTATATTTTTGTGGTTGTTGATCGTTTTTCTAAAATGGCTCATTTTATTGATTGTCATAAAACCGATGATGCTTATAATGTTGCTAACTTGTTCTTTAGGGAAGTTGTTAGATTACATGAAGTACCTATGACTATTGTGAGTGATAGAGATGTTAAGTTCCTTAGTTTCTTTAGAAGACTTTTTGGGGAAAGTTAGGTACTAGGTTGTTATTTTCATTCTCTAGTCATCCTCAAAAGGATGGTCAAATGGAGGTTAGTAATAGGACCTTAACTACCATTTTTTGGATTGTTTTGAAAGATAATTTGAGTGTTTAGGAAGATATGTTACCACATGTTGAGTTTGCATATATTCTCCATGCATTCAAAGTCTAGATGAAATGATATTCACTATTAATGAGGAAAAAGCTTGGGTAAAAAAAAGATAAGAGAAGCCTACACCCATCAAACTATTGAATTCACGCGTAGTAAGTGTGGCGAGAAATATATTTTCCCCACTAAAAAAAAATTGCACATGCTATAAATGAAGTAACCCTTAAAGAACAAATCTTAGATCAACAAAAAGAGTCCTACAAAGAGTTATATTATGAAAATCCTTTAAATTTTGGGACAAGAATAAACCATTTGCTACAATATAGTTAAAGGAACCTAAAATGGTCATTAGAGTTAAGTAGATGATTTACACTTATAAAGACCAACAAGAATTCAAAGAACAAATAGATGAGTTATTTAAAAAGAATCTGATTAGAGAAAGTAAGAGTCCTCATTCTAGTCCTACATTTATGGTTAGAAATCATGCTGAAGAAAAAATAGGTCAATCTAGAATGGTGATTAACTATAAAAAGCTAATGACAATACTATATTTGATGACTATTATATCCCTAATAAAACAATCTTATTTAATAGAACTCGAGGAGCCACTTGGTTCTTTTAAAATGGACTACAAGAATGAATATTGACAAGTTAAGATGGATAAAGATAATATTCCGTTATCAACATTTAGTGCACCTCAAGGACATTATGAATGGTTAGTTAGGTCATTTGAACTAAAAATACACCTCAAATATTTCAAAGAAAAATGGATAAGATAATTGAAAACTTGAAACAATGTTGTATGGTCTACATTGATGATATCTTAATTTTCTCAAAAACACTAGAACAACACATGCATGATCTTAAGGCTGTAACACAAGAATGCATAAATCATGGTATCACCTTAGGACAAAAGAAGTGTATCTATGTAGAACACGAAATAGAGTTTCTTGGATTAAAAATAAAAGCTAGAGAAATAGTATTGCAAGAACACATCCTATAAAAGATAGAAAAATGTTCAGATAAAATAGAAGATAAAGAACAACTAGAACAATTTCTAGGATGTCTCACATATGCTTAAGACTTTAGTAAGGATTTAGCTAAGCATTGAAAACCTTTACAAGTTAAGCTAAAAAAGGAACAAACTTGGACTTGGACCAATATAGATACTCAAATAGTTCAAGAACTTAAAAAACGTTGTGTGATTACTAGTCTTAACTTTACCAATTGTGGATGATAATCTAGTACTTAAAACTGATGCAAGCAAATGCCATTGTAGAATTATCATAATATAAAAAATATAATAAACTTTACAGGTATAGTAGTGAAAGTTTCAGTAAGACCGAATGCAATCTGAGTAACATGAAAGTTCAAGGGAGGCTCCTGCGCTGACAACTCATGCAATCAATATTCCTTTGATATTGAACATGTGTAGGGATCAAAAAAATTATTTGGCAGATACCCTAACTCGAGAGTTTGCGTATGAGTCTTCCCAAGTAATCGATGCCATCTTCCAACAAGTCAAACAAAAAAATATAATTGGAAATTTATATCAATCCCATGGACAACATTCGAGAAAGAAGAGTTGGACGAGATGGTGCAATCTGCCCTCTACATACTAGTAGAGGAGGCAGACAAACAAAAATATAAAGAAGAAACCGATTATCATTTAAGATGGGGATCACCTCTTAGTTATTACTATGTTAACCTTATGCAAAAAATTTCAGAAAAAAGATCTAGAAAAGGTCTAATCCTATCATGCGACACAATGACTCAAATAATTCTAGAGTTGGAGTTAGTTAAGTTTATACTTTGCCTTTCTTTTGATGTCCAAGAGAATATGAAAGGCTACTAGAAATACAAAGAGTTTCTTAGTTGGTATTCTTATGTGATGATCGGAATAAGATGTCCATATTATGATATCTACCATGAATGGAGTACCTTGATGAATCGATTCAAAAGATCTGGAATGAAGTCAATTAGTTTACCAACAAACCCATTGAGAGAAGGAGACCTTTTATATTCTTGGGATTATGGAATGTGTCAAGGTCTACTCGGAGGTCTTCCAACAGCATGTAGTCCACTCAAGGAGCATTTTACGAAGTTTCAAAACTATGTGTTTAATAAGGTCAAGAAGTGGGAAGGAGCTGAGAACCTATTGTACTAAATTCACTCATCAAATATGAAGGTTGAAGGAGGAAGATCTAGAGCGCCACATTATTTGATCATATTCCGAACATCACAAATCAATTATCTCAAGATCTAATTATAGTAAATATACCTACCATCCGGAATCATATTCATGTCAGGGCAACTAGGTTTTTCTACATCTATGACTATATATCAAACAACATCAAAAAGATAAAAATAATACTATATTCAAGGTTGGTTTTACTATTGTCGTAATCCCTAAAGTCCTACGACCATACTTCTCAGAAGCTATCGAGTTCTTAGATTTAGTTTCAGACTAGAACTGGGAAAATTCATGTCTTTAGAATGCCAAGATATTTTCTATGATACCCTCATATGTTGAGATGAATATAAAAAAATATTTATGAAATGATTGATGAGGATATTGGTGTATCATATGAAGATATCATTGGAGAAGAAGGATTGTACCACATCAAGTATTACTTGGATTAGTCAGAAACATCATCATTACAAGACTGAAGGAATCTCGTGAGTACTATGTCAACGTCTGTCATTTTTTCCAACCTTTTCTTTTTCTTTTTGAATTACTGAACGTTGACACTATTGTTCATGTGCAATCCTCCTTCAGTTCAATAAAAGTTTATTTTAAGTAAGGGAAAACTATTTAATTGAAAACTATATTTTGAATAATTTACTTTCTTTATTACATTTCATCCATCCTCATAAAAGAGATATCTTAGTGAGAGGCTACAGTCTGATCTAGGAAACAAAACATATATGAGTTATGCTTGAGCTAAGTTAGTCCTGACTGAGGATTAACCACCCTTAGAAAGCCGAAAACTACAAAAATACCGGTAATTAAGTGATATTACGTCTTGATAATGGTCAAAACTCTCTCATTTAAACTTTTAAATATGGATCATGATGGACTTGTGATCATAGAAAATTTACTATTCTTAATATAGTTAGTAGATTATGGTAGCAAGTACCACGTAAAGTCCATAAATTAAATTAAGCGTTTTAGTTTAGATAAATTAGTGCAATTAATATTTAAAATTGTAGCTAAAATCTATAACTTTGTAAATCTAGGGACAAAACAAAAAAGTAAAAAAAACATACCCAGTTATTGTTAGTTTAGGGTGAGAATAACAGTCACTAAAGAAGAAATGTGAATGAGAAGAGAGGAAGAAGTTCCCGATAGATTTAGAGAGTGTTTGGTAGGAGATGAAGATTATTTTGAAGATTAATCTAGATGGGATTTAAAAGGGGTTAAACTTTATATCGGATTTATTAGGGATTATTTGATATACAATAACCTACGTTAGATTATTTGGTTGAAGATTTTTTTTAATGGGTTTAATTGATACAGATTTATAAATGTACCTTTATTTTATTTTCTTAAACAGGGGCATCAGTGAAATCGTTATTGAGGGTTGGAGATTAATCTCCTTTAACCTTGGTAATATGAGATTATTTTTATCCGTTTTTACTCCAATTAATCTCTTCAATAATTTTACCCATAATCTCCATCTTCATCCAAACACTTGTATAAATTAATCTCCTAAATTTTAATCTAAATTAATATCCTTTAATTCCCATCGAACACCTTAGGAAAAAAAAGGCTTAAAGCTGAGTTTTATCTCAACTATTTTTTAATAAAAAGTTTAAAAAAATAAAATTCCAACAATAATATAATACCATATTGACCTTTTTAAATTTTGTTGGTAACAAAAAAGAACGAGAGGTGAGTTTTAGCTAACGCAAATTATAAGGAGTGATTTTTTATTAATTAGATTAATTGAAATCATACAATTTACAAACTGCATATATATGTAGGTAAATGTTCAGGTACGACCCTTTTATTGCGGTACGGTCGTACGGCCGACCGTACGGGCGACACGTGTCCCGAATTTTTTTTTTTTTTTTTTCTCTTTTCTGAAACGATTTTTTTTTTCCGGAAACTAATGAAAATTTATTTGAACTACCATGTTATAATTTATGCACTATTATCCTATAAACTTTGAACTATTCCCATATAATCCATGAACTATTACTTTTTAATATAATCCATGAACTATTCTATTATAATTCATGAACTATCCCATAATAAGTTTTGAACTATTACTTTCACCCCTTTATAAATTTTTGCACTTTAAACTATTCTATTATAATTCATGAACTATTCTATTATAATTCATAAACTATCCCATAGTAAGTTTTGAACTATTACTTTCACCCCTTTATAAATTTTGCACTATGAACTATTCTATTATAATTCATGAACTATCCTTTTAGAAGTTATGAACTATTACTTAATAAGTTTTGAACTATTACTTTCAATCCTTTATAAATTTTACACTATGAACTATTCTATTATAATTCATGAACTATCCTTTTATAAGTTATGAACTATTCCATAATAAGTTTTGAACTATTACTTTTACTCGTTTAAAAAAAAAAAAAAACTCATTCAGAAAAAAAAGAAAGAACTATTATAATAATTTTTTTTTTTTTTTCGGGACACGTGTCGGCCGTACAGACGGCCGCACGGCCGTACCGGAATAATGGGCCTTACTTGAACACTTCCCTATATATGTATATTATATATATATATTATCGTTCAAAAAACTAAATGATGTAAATATATAACCTAGTCGTATACGAGTTGAAGGAACACCAAAATATAGAAGGCCGTGAAAAGACGGTTTAGCCCTCGTACATCTTTCCCCCTTTTCTCTCCGAGCTCACGGAGAAATGTTTCAATTATGTGTTTCCTCTTTCCATTATAGCAATCGAACAAACAGAATTGGGAAGACCAAACAGCCGTTCGTTTAACTATATAAATCCCTCTTCCTCTGCACTTCCTTCTTTCCCTTTCTCGCTCTTCTCCGATTTATTCAAGGTACGTTTTTCTTTCTTGCTCCGCGAAGCGGCGGAGATTCTTTCGCTCCATTGGTTTGAGTTTCAGCATTCAAAATTTCAATCCTCTTTCTCCATTCGATTTGAACCATTCTTTCGTTGTTTTGGATTTCTCTCTATTCCTAATTTGATTCATCTCTCGATGCTATCGTCCGATTACAGCCTGACAATCTGTGTTCTTAGCTCATTTGACGCCTTCCTCGGCATTTGTTATGTTGTGAGCTGGATAAGGGTTTAATTTCTCTTTTGTTTCATGATATGAGCGCATACTGATTGGTTTATATTTTCTTTTAATTTTTGCTATCACGTCTCATCAGACATTGGTCAACATCTTGGTTTCGAGATCTGGAAAGTCTATTGATCAGATGTTTTTGTGATTGTTGTGATCCCTAACTTGTGAACAAACATGGTTTGATAGTGGTGGGAGACGGGATGGTCCAATGCTTTCGGATTTTATCACCCATAACCTGTTATGTTGATGATCAAGAACTGGGCTTGTCTATTTTCTCTGACGTTTGAAATTTTTGGTGCAGCAGACCATAATTTTGATGGATACTAATCTGCAAGACGGTGTCTTGAATGCATGTGATGCAACTTCAACTGTAAATGAAAGTTCTAACGCAAGTGTGGAGGCTTTGACATCAAACAGTTCTATTGCCAATATTAAAGGTCATCAAGATGAAGTTTCCATGAACCTAACTAACAGTAATCACATCTATAGGGATGATGTTGTTAAACTTATTGATGGAAATAGGATTGGGATTGTGACTGAGGTTGCTGGAGAATTGGACTCGGAAAGTGAAATTACAGATGATGATGATGACGACGACGATGATGATGAAGAGGAGGGAGACGAGGATGAGGAAGAGAGGGAGGTGGAGGGTGACAGGGACGAGGGAAGTGAGAAGGAAGGTAAGGACGAGGATGGAGAAGAGGAGGAAGGGGATAAGGAAAGAGGTGATGATGATCAAAACAAACAAGGTGAAAATATCAGAAAGAGTGATGCAACTGAGAGTGCAGATGAAAATAGAAATGTTGATTCATTGCTACCTGATCAGGTACGTATACTCTGGTTGGATGATTCCGAGTCATCTCATCACACCAATGAGTTAACTGTTGTCGACAGAGGCTTTCTACATGGAGATTATGTAGCTTCTGCATCAAACCAAACCGGGCAAGTGGGTCTTGTAGTAGATGTTAATATTCATGTTGATTTGTTAACCCCAGATGGTTCTATTATAAAAGATGTGTCCACAAGGGATTTGAAACGAGTGAGAGATATAACCATAGGTGATTTTGTTGTGTTTGGTCCTTGGCTTGGTAGAGTTGATGATGTTCTTGATAATGTGACGGTGTTATTTGATGACGGCTCAGTCTGTAAGGTCATAAGGGCTGATCCACTCCGACTTATACCAACTGCCAAAAGTTCGATTGAGGATGGTCATTGCCCGTATCATCCAGGACAACGAGTAAGGGCAAGTTCCTCTTCTATATTCAAGAATTCACTTTGGTCAACAGGTTCATGGAAAGCTAATAAACGTGAAGGTACAGTCATAAAAGTTGCAGTCGGATCAGTGTATGTTCACTGGATAGCATCTGCTGGATATGGACCAGATTCTTCTAGTACTCCAGCAGAAGAGCAGAGTCCTAAGAATTTAAAATTGTTGTCTTGCTTTACTCATGCTAACTGGCAGTTGGGTGACTGGTGTCTACTTCCTTCTTCGGTACAATCGTCCTCCATTCACTTGGACAAGGGCTCATCAAAGCTAGAGCTTCAGGACGTTTCTGGTTCTGCTTCCGATGATGTTATGCCGGAGGAAACAACTGGAACCAGTGAATCCATGGATATTGACAGGCTTGGTTCAATTGATGGAAGTGGTCACTGCAACGTTTCCTCCAAATCAGGTTATTCTGTCAATTCTGTATCAGGGTCAAGATCCAACCATGATGCATGGCCTATTCATCGAAAGAAGCTTCGTAAAGTTGTGATAAAGAGAGATAAGAAGATCCGGAAAAAGGAGGAGACATTTGAGAAAGCACTTCAAATAGTTAATAGCAAGACTAGAGTTAGTGTGGCATGGCAGGATGGAGTCATAGAGCATCAACTAGCAACTACATCTCTAATTCCAGTTGAGAGTCCTGGTGATCAAGACTTTGTTGCAGAACAATATGTGGTGGAGAGAGGTAATGATGACACTGATGATGTGTCTGAAATTAGACGGGTCGGAGTTGTGAAAAGTGTTAATGCTAAGGAGAAGACGGCTTGTGTTATGTGGTTAAAGCCAGTTGCAAGACCAGAAGATCTTCGGGAGTTTGATAAAGAGGAAATTGTGAGTGTTTATGAGCTTGAAGGACATCCTGACTATGATTACTGTTATGGAGATGCTGTTGTTCGCTTGTCGCCAGTGTCCATCCCAGGTGAAACAGATAATTCAGAGTCTGCGGAGGAAATGCGACAGCAAAGTGGTTCAGATGTGATGAAAGATGATATGAGGCAGTCTTCACTCAATGAAGTAGATAATGCTAAAGCGGAAGATGCTTCAACTGAGTTTTCTGATCTTTCATGGGTTGGGAATATTACAGGTCTTAAAGATGGTGACATTGAGGTTACTTGGGCTGATGGCATGGTTTCTACGGTATTTTTTTCCCCATGCTGATCCTTGTATTTGATGCTTTCCATGAAAACAATTTCCTACTTTATGGGTTCAGAGTGTTACTGTATTTACTCATATCTGGGAGCATCAATACCTTATTCTTAGTTGATTTGCAGCCATTATTCACTAACATCATTTGGTTTGCATCAGGTTGGACCACAAGCAATCTATGTTGTTGGACGGGATGATGATGATGCATCTGTTGTTGCAGGCAGTGAAGTTAGTGATGCTGCTAGCTGGGAAACAGTTGATGATGATGAAATGGATGCTCGTGGGAATGGAGAGAAGGTTTATTATTTCCCTTTTATCATATGGCATCATTGAAATGATATATGAACATCTTTTTTGATTTGTAGGCAATCTGCACTGCTAAATTGTGTTAACAATGTCAAACTATCCTCTGTGTTCACTAACACTGACAAACATTTGAGGAAACTTGTAGGAAGTTAAATTTCTAAACTGAAATCAAAGCAGAGGAAATCAAAATCTAAGGAGGAAGAAGATGACTTTGATGTAGAGTTTTGAGGTGTTAGATTTCTAAACTGAAAACAAAGCTGCAAAAAATACAATTCTAAGGAGGAAGAGGAGAGGACATTGATGTAGAGTTTGAGCTGAAGAATGCAAATCTTAGCCATGAAAGAGCTGCATAATTTGAACTGTAGAAAAGGGAGGTGAATCCTGTATAAGTACAGGAAAATGGAAGTGTTAAACTACTACCAGAAACGGTAAAACAGCGTAGTGAAAACACACCTAACACCTATTGCATATAGTATAAGGGCCAAAAAGTAAGCTAGGACAATATAAGAAACAAAATGCATTAATTTAAAAAAGAGAAAATTGGATGAGGTATCCACCTTCAATAATTAAATTAGCTTTTTGTCCTCCTCGATAATTTGATTAATTATTTATCCCCGTTGTAGTTCGAGGAGAGAGAAATAAGAGAGTGAAAGTTAGTGGAGAAAGGGGATTAGTTCTCAATAAATTTTGTAAGGGGGACAAATGCTACAAATTATTATCAGAAGGTGCTCGTTAGCCAATTCAAAACCTAATCCCATAAGAGGGTTAGTGTTATTATTTAGATAAGCTTGATTTCAAATTTCAAAGTTTACCTAGGAAGGCAGTATGAACTAATCATACTGGAAATGGAGATTATGGAATTAGATTAACAGATAACACAGCCCAACTAATCCGGAAAACATAAATTTTCAAACAAACCTGGCCAAGAAAGCCAGAAGCCTTAAAAACCTAAACAATAATCAGAACCTATGCCGAAAACTTCAAAGCCAGAAGCCTTCAAAACCACAAACCTGGTGTTGCAGATGTAGTAGAACAGTAATCAAAAAAAAAAAATGCTTGAGAGAGATGCTTCTGCCAGATACTTCAGTCAGCATATTGCTTCGTGTGAAGTGACTTGAAAGCACAGTGAGGCACTGAGGTGCAGGTTCAGTTGCTTCACATGTTTATTTAAATTGCTTGTGCGTTCATTTGAAGCACTTCTGTTGCCATTTATGTAAAATGGAGAGGTTGGACACCTGGTTGACAAGTGGAGTCTTAAATGAAATGCTAAAGATGTCCATCGTATGTCTGGTTACTATGCTGCACTAAATCGCATCCCAAGTTTTCACCACATCTTGCAAATTAGACACTATTTTCATGGTTGTCTAGACATCCCCTTCTCCCCCAGTCCTCTCCACCTTTTTATCGGAGCAGTGAAATTCCTTATTTGCCGATCAATTGTCCCTATTACATCCTTTGTGATTGTGTTAGGCTATGTTCTTTTGTTGTGATGTGATTAACTATCATCTCTAACATCTGAATTATTATACCACCAAAAAAAAAACATCTGAATTATTATTCCTCATTAATAAGAAGAAATACTTAGTGTATATTTATATTCCTGTATTTGTTCATTGAATGATATAAAAGTGCATACTATCTTGTATCTAATCATTCAGTATAGTTTCTCATCTTAACATTGGTTCCTGCTAACCTAATGCTAATGGTGTGTGATTGAAGGAACCTGTATCTGCGAATGATACTGACAGTACTGGCATTGGGGAAACAGTTGTGGATGAAGAAAGTAATCCAGGACGGAATGGCCCACTCGCTATACCTTTTGCTGCCATTGGATTTGTTACCAGACTGGCTAGTGGAATATTTTCGCGTGGAAGAAAAGATGAGGACTCATTAAGCACAGGTTCTGCAGCCGAAGACGAAGAGTTGCCAGTACAGGAGGCATGTAATCCTGCTGATGGGTCACACTGTGAATCTAGTTCTCAAGATTGTAGTTCTAATGGCGGGCAAGTTATTTGTGATAAAGGTGATGAAGTTGTCAATAAAGAGTCCACAAATTTGTCAGATGAGAAAGTAAATGATCCACCAACGGTTGTAGACAGTCTGCCAGCTGACAGTCCTTCAGTTGATAATTACAGCTTCAAACACTTCGATACAGCCAAGGATCCACTGGATCATTTCTTCCTTGATGTAGATTCATCGGTAAGATTTGACCTTTTTTTTTTTGCATTAGTTGTCATTGGTCAGGGTAAGTTATAAGGCGATTTTGCAGTTTCCAGTTTCCAACATTGCAGCTTTGTATAAATAGAAATTTCTGACTGGCTTTATCATTGCTCAGAATTTTATAAAGATCTTTCCTGCCCTTCTGGATTCCTTATCTCATTTGTTCCTCATTCATTTTTTCTGCATGTGGTTGTTTGCCGCCTTTTTTTAAATTAAAAAATGATAAAATATGGATTTAAAGGAGAAGGAATATGTCCAGATTATAATTTTTCAGAGTCAAAGCTGCTACGTTTTGGCCAATGGAGTTGTTGCTAAAGTGACTTTAGTACTTGCAGAAGAGTAGCAGCAGGAAGTGGCTTAAGAAGGTCCAACAAGACTGGAATATTCTTCAGAATAATCTACCTGGTTGGTGGCATTCTCTTTTGTGGTTGTGAATTTTTGGTTTTCCTAGTCTGCACTGTTGTAATCTTTATTTGTTGTACATTACACTAGACAGTATTTATGTGCGAGTTTATGAAGACCGCATGGATCTGTTGAGAGCAGTGATTGTTGGGGCATACGGGACACCCTATCAAGATGGAATGTTTTTCTTTGATTTCCATCTTCCATTCGAGTACCCTGATGTTCCACCGGTAAGAATGCACAAGAAGTTTTTATTTCAGGAGTGTATGCTGTTGAATGAGATATAGATACATTCTCCTTGAGTCAGCATCATGTTTTCATATTCTGTAAGCGCTAGTTCCATTTTGCAGTCAGCTCACTATCATTCTGGTGGGTGGCGGTTAAACCCAAATCTGTATGAGGAAGGCAAGGTGTGTCTAAGCTTACTGAACACCTGGACTGGAAGAGGAAATGAAGTATGGGATCCAAAATGCTCTAGTATCCTGCAAGTTCTGGTTTCACTTCAAGGACTAGTGCTGAATTCTAAGCCATATTTTAATGAAGCTGGATATGATAAGCAAGTTGGGACAGCTGAAGGAGAGAAAAACTCATTGTCATACAATGAGAATAGCTTCCTGTTGAACTGCAAAACAATGATGTACCTTATACGCAGACCCCCCAAGGTAATAAATCACCCTCCACTTTGGTGCTTCATCTTCTATTCGGATCGCCGTCAGTTCTTGTTCACATTGTCCTTGAGTTAGATTTAAACCAACTTTAGTTTTTTTGCCAATTTCAAAAGTGTATTTGCACAATTAGTATGAATTCCTTGCTAGATCTTACTTCACTCCATACATTGATACTTTATGATTTTTATTCTCTGCATCAGTGCTGTTGTTTTACGTCGGTCAATCAACCTATGATGATATGGAAACTCCTCAAGGTGTTCTTTATATGATGTACTGTGTTTCCGTTCCCTGCATCTTATGGTGTATATGCTAAATGTTGTGTCATGCTTAAAGTGTCACCTCCCTTTTACAATAGACGTGAGGAAACTGGGTTTGGTATGGACCGAGTTGGACTTATAGTACATTTTTGGGCCACGGATTTGACTAGACAGCGGGTTCAGATGCTAGGCTTTTAGAATTTAAATAACCTCTTTGTGTCTGTACCCATTATTTCCTAGGGCTATCCATGTCCATTGCAATCTTACATTTTTCTTGTAAAGAGGTTTCCTATGCAGATATAATACTCTGCAAATTTTCGTTTATTTTACTCGTTTCAAATTAAATTGATGGGACTTTTGATAAAAGATAATGATACAAAACACTTCATTGGGGGCATTTTTCTACCGTCTTTCCTAGCATCTGATCACTTCCGGTCTCTCGATTTGCATTGGATTATCTGGGTGAATCGACAAACTCTATTATCCAAGAAAAAGATTAGGAAATAAGAGATTATATATGTGTTTCTGTTGATGTTTATTTGATGTTGTTTGTGCTCTACCTATGAACTAAATTAATAAACTCATGCTGTGAATTTCTTGTCTAGGCAGGGTCAACATTAGCAGTCAGGCTGTCTGCAAGTGGTTGCTTTTGTAGAATTTCATGCCATTCTACCTAGTTTTCACTCCTGAGTCTTTTACTTTAGGTTTGTTTTCGGGTTGCTTGGCCTTGATAAGTTGTTTTTGTGATGATGATTAGACCCTAGATGTAGAGATCCTTTGTTGAATTTGCTTGTTCAGAGAAAGACTCACTGTTGTTTGCTAACCTGCTATTATTATGAAATTTGGTTCTGATCTTTGAATTGTGCCAATGCATCATAAACTGTTATGTGCAAAACCTCTATGCTCAATTGCATTTTCAGTTTGTGTTTAGAAAGTTGAAGATTTATTTGATTATGGTGACACCTCCTAGAAGTCCACTTGAGAAATTAAGAAGTTGTTAGCATCTTGTTACATTTGGGTCATTTAGATCTGTTTTAGGAAATAGTTTGTTTGTGATATTCCAAACTGCATTTTCTGTTTGCGGAAATAATATTTGAACCTGACTATAGTAAAAAGTGTTAAAATAATTTGACCATGAATATGTAGGATTTTGATGTCCTTGTGAAGGACCACTTCAAGCGCCGTGGGTATTATATTCTCAAGGCCTGTGATGCGTATATGAAGGGCTACTTGATTGGGAGTCTTACGGAAGATGCCTGTGTGAATGAAAAGAGTGAGCCAAACGCTACATCTGTGGGTTTCAAGTTGATGTTGGCTAAGATTTTGCCGAAGCTTTATACAGCTTTGAAGGAGCTAGGAGCGGATTGCTCTGATTTCAAACATCTTGAGCAGTCGTAGTCGACTTTGGGTATTTGCTGTCTCAAACTTAAAGGCGTGGTGCTTGTTGATCTTTGATGGGCAAAGGTTTCAGCTGCTGAAGCTTTGGTTCACTGACCAAAAATCTCATTCATTGTCCTGCATTCTGACCTGTTCATTTTATAATTTTATCATACGAGTGACCCGGGTTCCTTATATACGATGCTAAAATCTTTGGACTAATTCTACTGTTTACAAATTTTGTGGTGGTGACTTGAATTATAAGATGCACCACCATCTCCAAAATCTTTTGTTTTTTGTGCAATCTGAATGCTTGTACAAACCTCATCTTCTGTTTTGTTTTTGTGGTGGTGACTTGAATGCTTTTGTTGTGTTGTTAGGCTCAGTTTTGTGTTCCAAGGGGACTTTTGCTGCTGCTTGTGTTGTGAAACCTAAAATGTAATTATAGTGGAATGATTATTGCTAGGCTCTGTTTTGCTGTTCAATATAAACTACACTATCTGATCACCTATTTATATTATTTTTTCGTTTGATAATGGAAAAGGGATGAATACACTAGAGACATGTCTAACAAATAAACTGTCAGTTTTGTGTAGTTTGATGGTGGCATGGGGCTCCACAACAGCATACTGCCATACTCCTGTGGCTATTTTATTTGTAGAACATAAATATTACACCTCCAACCGAGATGTCATATCAAAAGGACGATCAAGTTTGATATTTTGTTTGCTCATAATCAACTTTTCAGTTTTATTCTATTCATCTTCAATTGTAAGTTCTAACTCTAATAATTTATATTTCATTTATATATAGAGAGAAGATATTCGTTCTTATTTGTTTACCTTAAAATATATTTTTACCCGAATTCATTCATATATATGATAAAAAGTGAGTTTAGGGTTGCAAGCAAAGAGATTTTGACCATGGGATCAAATCAAATAAAAAGTAAGATTTTTTCTCTTGGTGTCCTTAAGATTTGGACTTTTTCTCTTGGTATCCACTAAGTTTCAAAATTTCTCTGGGTGTCCTCAAGATTCTATTTGTTTCCTCTTTATACCCATTATTAATATATTACATTAAAACTTATTATAAAATAATAAAAAAATTAAAAAAATAAATTTAAAATAGATTATGACCTCATTACATTTTAAACTAATAAATATATAATCCATGCTATCAAAATCAAAAACTTGTTCGCTCCAAAAGGTGTGTGCAAGCTTTAAAATTTATAACCGAAGAAGTATGCTTGAACAATATGCGAACCCGCAGCGTACGGATCAATTGTAATAAAAGCAAGCATTCCAGGGGTCGAACACAAGGACTATGGTGAAACAAAGCACGGAATCAGGTTGTCAAATATGCTAATGACTACAAATTAAAGCAATCAAAGATGATATAAAGTCAGATAAAGGGAATGCGGATTCTAGGGATTAATGCATCTAGTTGTGGTTCCGACTCAAGATCTCAAAGTATAACGCGAACAAGCTGAGGCTTGCAAAGGGAAGGTGTTTCTAAGGTGGGAATAGATCACCGGGTAAGTCTCACTACTCACTATTCCAAACCAAAGCTCCTATTACCGGGTAAGTCTTAAGGTACTAAGGAAAGGAACTATAATCTCAAACCAACACACCACCCAAGGGAATAGAATCAACCATTACCGGGTAAGTCTCAGGCTAACTCACAAAGATGGAATGAATGCACACTCAAACCTCAATAAAGGATAAACCTTTATTACCTACACTCATGATCTTGGGTAAACAAACAAAGGAATCACCGGGTAAGTCTCATCCTAGGCTTGCGTTGAACCAAGAAAGGTGTAATAAGGATATGATTTGGCAAACTTAAACTCTTAACTCATATAAGGTTCAGGAAAGGTTCACCTTGTTCAGTTATATTCCATCCCGGCCAAGATGTTCAATGACTGACCGAGGTGTTCTACTATTAAAATAAAGACTCGAGCTTTCAGGGTCCTATTGAGATTAAGATCATTCTATCATCGTCTTTCCCACAACTTTCAGTCAATCACCCTAGAATTGCATAAGAAACTTAGCCAACAATCATCATGATAACAATAATCAAATTTATGAGAAAGGAATCAATATTCGAATAAGAAAACCTTAACACAAAAGTCTCAATAACTGAATCAAACAATTAACAAATTAGTGTTCCTCAATGTCAAAGTCAGAAAAGATAACAAACCAAAAGTAATCTAAGAAGATCTTACAAACTCCTTCAAAAGCCAACTTCAACTATGATTCCTTCCTTCCTTGAACTTCAACCTTCATTCAATTCTTCCTTCAACTTCCTTCAAAAAATACTCCAGAAAATCCTTGATCCGAAGATGGCTGAATTGTAAAAAATCAGCCCATATATATAGGAAAATTATCTTCCAAAGATAAAATATCTTAAAAAGATAATTTCCTAGAAAATATATTCATATCCCTCAAAATAAATCAGCCAAATATAATATTTTCCTTCCAGAAATCCATCCAAAAATATAAGATATCCTCCTTCCAAAAATAGAAGATCTCAACCAAAAATAAAGATCTCGCCGGCGACAGGGTGTTCGCCTCGGTCGGGACGCTCCTCAAGATCACCTCGGTTAAGGTGACATTATAGCTGACCGAAGTGAATCTCAACTGAATGTGAAATCTCTCAAATCTGGTCCAAAGTAAATCTTCTTCATTAATTCCATGGTTTATGAGTTCTTCCTTAAGCTCCAGAATGTAGCTCCAATGACTCCTTATCTCCTTAGCTCCATTTCGATACAAAACGTGCCATTTTACCTATGATTATAACGAAACTTGGTGTAGACCTCGATTCCCGTAAAAGTAGATGAAACGACAATATAATCACATAATATACATTCATACATACAGATTTATGAAGATAAAACGTCTAAACAAGTCCCAAACTATAGACTATAATACATGCTATCAAAATACCCCATACTTGTCCCCAAGCAAGTTCCAAATCTTAAGTACAAGATAGAATGGATTATAAGTCATAAAGATCAATGAAAAGTATTTCAAAATATTTTTGGTGGTGTGCTCCACTCATAAATCACTCTAAGAGAATGCTTCATGGCAAATAAAATCAATACATGATCAAAAAAATAAATAAATAAATATAAGAAAGCATGTTCATCTTTGCATAAAATCATAGAATGCATAATAATAGATATTTATCAAAATCAATCATGTATAATCAAGTTTAAACCACCAAGTCAATCAACAAGCTCGGGGTCTCAAGGGCTTCCAAAAGAGGTCAAAAAATGTGTAAGGGTAGAATGCATACAGGGAATGTGGTGCTAGAATCCGGGAAAAGGATCTTACTTCACTTTCTTTGAAACTCAGCATCTTCCACCAATAAGCTTTGCTTATTTTACTTTACTTTTTGGGATGCATGGACAGAGGTGCACAATAACCGAAGCCTAGGATATTAGCAATCATCAATTTCTTGAGATGCCTCAAACCCTTGATGCACATACCATGACCCGTTAGGAAAATCGCTCAATCCGACTTTGGCAAGACACAAACACTTGGCTATGTGAATGGTGCCGAGTTACTCATCATCATGATTGACTTCCTCAAACCTATTTGTTTCTTTCTAAAACTTCCAGCCAACATCTCAACTTCACTTTCACTTGCTTTTCTTTTGCTTGCTTCCAAATTCCCGGATAGGTAAAGGGAGACAAATATGTATATGAGGGGCTAAAACATGATCAAGAAGAAGAAGAGAAGAGAATGAATTGTCTTAATCATCCCAGGAAGAATGTGATAGAACTCATCATGTGCTGTCAACCTTCAAATTCAACATAATTTTGATAAAAATAAAGTATTAAACATCCCAAAACTTCAAACAAAGCATTTTGCAACTTAAACATATCATAAAACCTTTCAAGCATATAAAGATTTCAAAACCAATCTGCAAACAATATCTTCATCGAGGTCATATCCAGAAAAGAAGCACAAAACGTTTCGAAAAATCTCTTAGTTAAGCCACCTCGGTCGAGGTGTTCTAAGTCATCCGAGGTGCTTTACCTTGTTTGGCCAGAATCATCCCGGTCGAGGTCATAAAATTTTTTTTTCTTAAACCAATTTTTGACGTTTTTCTCAAACAAAAACTTGTATGTATGCTTGTAATGGCAGATAATCACATAGAGCATAAATAAGATCATAAATATCCAACTAGAGTCATACAAGCATACACACAATGTCAAGTAAGTACATCCACATACCCCATACTTGGGACACATTGTCCCAATGGGTCAAATAAGAGTCAAGTAAAACAGGAAACTCACCGGACCTAGCCGAACTGCATAATATATAAAGAAAAGATATCCATGCAAGCTCTAGTCCTGATCTGTTGGTGGTGGTGAATATGGGATGAAGAGATACTGAGATGGATAGTGTGCTGAAACTGGATCTCCATCATCCTCTACTGGTAGTGTTGGCTCTCTCTAAGCTCCATAACCTCCATTGTCAGGGTTGCGTAAGAGTCGATCATATGGTCCGTCAGCTCATCAATCCGTCGGTGAGCTACTAGGTCTCTCTGTCTGCGGACTCTACGCCGGGCAGGTTGTGATGGTGCTGCTGCCTCCTCCTCTGTCGCCTCATCATCCATGTCGACAACCGGCACACTAGGACCACCGGTATCAGTACCGGTCTCCATGTCAGCTCCGCCATCATCATACTCCTCCTCCTCTTTTGCGGGTGCAACATCTATAACATCCTGTAAATAGGGAAGACAAGCGGAAGACCAGTACTGCGCATCGAAAACTGTGAATTGGGTTGACCATAGGATACCCTAAGGGGCAGTTTGCTCCCAAGGCATAGCGACGTACGGTGTAGTAAGGCCACGAGGAATCAGAATCCTCCTCGTGATTATCTCCTGAAGTCCTATCGGCTTCGCAGCCGCCACTAATGTACAAGCACTCAAACCCAAACCCATGGTCGTAGCAATATGGGTCACCAACCCTCCACATCAAATATCTCCCTTGGCCTTGCCCTTGATCCGGTGCAAATCCTCACCTAGCATGCCTCCAAAGTCAGGCACTCCTCCAGTCACCATGCAAAACAAACTCAGCAACTCTCCCTGACTGATCTTCTGGGGCGTCTCAGTACGCGCCAGAAGAGTCTCACTGAAAATACGGTGGGCAAGACGGAAAGCTAAGTGAAAAATAATGCGCTCCCTGGAGTCTTCAGGTCTCCATCTGTCACTATGCTCCACCACATGGGCAATTTGCCCCCCAAACTGTCGAGCAACTGCTCGGGATGGGAAATCAGTCACGGTGGGAGTCGGGAAACCAAACACCTCTCGGAATTGATCCATCGATACAATGTAGTTCCGGTTCAGCAACCGGTACTTGATGTTGTTCCTCTCTGGCATGTGAGTGATGGAACTCATAAACTCCATGGTCGGCTCAAGGTAGGTTGGAGCTCGGATCTCCATAAAGTCCTCCAGCGCAACCATAGATATCATCTTCCTCAAGTCCTCCGCCACGTGGAGGCACTCGAAGGCTGAGACGTCCAAGAAACGCGGGGCAACTATGGGGCGCCCGCAAATGCGATTGAAGTCCGCCTAGTGACGCTCATGAATCACCGGAATAGAAGGTCGAGAAGCAGAGGAAGGGGAAGAACCACTAGGAGCATCTCTCAGAACAAGCTGAAGATCAGAATGGGTACTCATGATTGCTGACAAGAAGGCACCTCGGTCGGTTTGACAAACTGAAGAACACCTCGGCCGAGACACAACTCGATTGGACCTAGGCGAAAAACTGTGCGATTTCCTCTCTTTGATTTTCAGTTCTTTTCCCCCAAATTCACTACCAATTGCTTCCTATGGGGTACTTATACTCTTTTCAGCAAAAATCTATGGCAACCAAAGCCAAATATCTCCTAAATCAGTAAAGCGAGGGAAGTTAAGGGTTTTTGACAATTTACCCCAAATTATGCAGATTCGAGGCGTTTATCTTGCAATTTGTTGCTTGCAATCTGATCCTCTTGCTTTTCTTTGTGAAATCGGAGCAGAAATCGTGGAAAGCAAGTGAAGAAACGAGGTGAGATACGCGCCGCGGTCGAGACGAGGTTTGGGAGGGAAGAGAGAGAAATTTGTTCGCCTTTTATACCCCTCGCCGAATCTGATATCACCTCGGTCGAGGTGGTCCCGACCGGACCGAGGTGACTGACTAGATTGTCAGACCTAGTCGCCTCGGTTGCCTCAAGAACATCTCGGTCGAGGTGCTGTGACAGCAACCGAGATGTGTCTCAGTCAAACTCCGTCTTCTCAATTTCTCGAACTTCTGTCCTTCCAGTGGTGCTATTGAGTTGTAATCCTTCCTTAGAGAGTACCAGGTTTCTGTCTAGGACGCCAAAAACAAAACAAAGCAAAGCACAAGCAAACTATCTAAAACTAAGCTAGAAAAGGGAAAAGAAAGCAATACATTGGATTGACTCCCAAGAAGCGCTTGATTTAAGGTCGCTAGCTGGACCGTACGGCATCCTTAAACGAGGTATAGTGGTGCAATCTCCTCAACCTGAACTTCCGGTTGGTACTGCTTAAGCCTATGATCATTGACCTTGAAGCTTCCGCTTGTTTCACCCCAAATCTCAACTGCACCATACGGAAAAACATGTTTCACAACGTAAGGTCCTGTCCATCTAGATTTCAACTTACGTGGAAAGAGGCGAAGACGAGAGTTGAAGAGTAGAACTAAATCTCCTTCTTTGAATTCCTTAGGAATGATATGCTTGTCATGCCATCTCTTTGTTCTTTCTTTGTAGATCTTGACATTCTCATAAGCGTTTAAGCGCAACTCTTCCAACTCGTTGATGTCCAATAGCCTCTTCTCTCCGGCTTCCTTGATATCGAAATTCAACCACTTGATTGCCCAATATGCCTTGTGCTCTAACTCAACTGGTAGATGGCAACGGCGCAGTGTACGGACACCAAGAGAAATTTATTTTAAATTTATAACCCAAGAAGTATGCTTGAACAAAGATGCGAACCCGCAGTGTACAAGTCAATTGTAATAAAAAGCAAGAATTCCAAGGGTCAAACACAAGGACAATGATGAAACAAAGCACATAATTGGTTGTCAAATATTGCAATTAACCAAAGTAATTAAAGTAATCAAAGATGATGTAAAGTCAAGTAGGGGGGAAATGCGATTCTAAGGATTAAAGCATCTAGTTGTGGTTCCGACTCAAGATCTCAAAGGATAACGCGGACAAAGCTGAGGTTTGCAAAGGGAAGGTGTTTCTAAGATGGGAATAGATTACCGGGTAAGTCTCACTACTCACTATCCCAAACCAAAGCTCCTATCACCGGGTAAGTTTCAAGGTACTAAGGAAAGGAACTATAATCTCAAACCAACACACCACCCAAGGGAATAGAATCAACCTTTAGCGGGTAAGTCTCAGGCTAACTCACAAAGATGGGATGAAGGCACACTCAAACCCCAATAAAGGATAAACCTTTATTACCTACACTCATGATCATGGGTAAACAAACAAAGGAATCACCGGGTAAGTCTCATCCTAGGCTTGCATTGAATCAGGAAAGGTGTAATAAGGATAGGATTAAGAAAACTGGAACACTTAACTCTCAATTTCGGATCAGGAAAGGTTCACCTCGTTCAGTTTATGTACCATCTCGGTCGAGATGTTCCACAACTGACCGAGGTGTTCTAGGGTTAAGGTAAAGACTCGAGCTTTCAGGGTCCTGCTGGGATTAAGATCATTCTATCATCGTCTTCCCCACAACTTTCAGCCAATCACCCTAGAATCGCATAAGAAACTTAGCCAACAATCATCATGATAACAATAAATATATGGGAAAAGAATGAATACTCGAACAAGAAAACCTTAAGAAAAAGGTCTCAATAACTTAATCAAATAACGACAATTCAGCGTTCCTTAAATCACAAAACAGCTAAGACAACAAACCAAAAAGTGAATCTAAAAAAGTCTTACAAACTCCCTCAAAAGCTAACTCCAAACTAGATTTCTTCCTTCCTTAATCTTCGATCCTTCAATCCTTCCTTCAAACTTCCAAAAAATCCTTCTAATTGTTGGATGCTCTAAGCATTTTAAACTAATAAATATATAATAATAGTATTTTTTAAATATTTTTCAATTAAAAAAAGTAAAGTAAAATAAAGATAAGTTTTATTTTTGAACTAAAATAAATAAAATTTTTTAATTTTTTTTAAGAGTCCAAAAAATTAAACATATAATTTTTTTGAAGTTAACTTTCTATAATTTATTTTAATTCAAAATTAACAATATTATTTTTTATGTGTTAGTCTATTATTTTTTATAATATACTTTTTCATAATCTTAAAATTAAGAAAAAAAAAATTAAAAATTTTTTTGAATTAATATAAATTATATAAAATTTAAATTCAAAATAAATAAAATTTTATTATATTTTAATTCTCTAGACACTTAATAAAATTTCAAAAATATGTTTTTTATTTAATTATATATATATTTTTAAATCGAAAGTAAAAAGTAAATAAATATTTTAATTAAAAAAATAAAAAAATGTGTTTATTTCAAATATAAAAAATATATAAATATTTCTATTATAAATTTATTAATTAAATTTAATGAGGTCATAATCTATTTTAAATTTATTTTTTTTGATTATTTTATAATAAATTTTAATGTAATATATTTAGAATGGGTATAAAGAGAAAATAAATGAAATCATGAGGGCACTAAGAGAAATTTTAAAACTTAGTGGATATCAAGAGGATAAGTCCAAATCTTGATGGCATCAAGAGGAAAAATCCTAAAAAGTATCATAATTCCCTAAACTTGAATGTTTTGAATATCAGCTAAAACCGAATCCTTGAGGCGGGATCTAGGGACACGTGATTAATTAATTGTTAATAGAAACTATGAAATTAAGATGATAAAGATGAAAGGAAAAGAAGATAGAGCAAACCGCAGGTGTCAGCGGCGATGACGCTGTAATCAAGGGGGATAACGGAGAATAGGATGACTCCGGTGGAAGTCGCGATATTAGGCTATAGTTGAACAACTGTGTTACGGTAAGAATTTGATGTGCACAAACTTGGGAATGTTCTGTAGTTCAAATTTGATGTGCACAAGCACATACGAGTTCGGATATGAAGTGCATGAGAACATACGAGTTCGGTTGCTATATGCACGTCCATCTATAGATTTCACATCAACGTCTTTTTCCATTCGAAGGTATGATAGTGGAATAAACAATGCTAAAAATCGTGTGTAGATAAAATTGGTAATCGATATATTACGTACCTTGTTAGGAAGCATGCGATATTACATTAACTAGTTTAGGATCCGTGCGGGTATTTGTAAGATAGATTTCTTGATGCGTTAAATATTATAATCAAATAACATGTATAATTCGGGAATGATATATATGTAAACTGAGAGATACGTGGTTGAAGAGTCGCTTGTAGATAAACTTTATCATGTCCTTTTTTCTTCTACTTTTTTGTTAAGGTGCCAGATCGAGTGACAAAATTGTTCGCCATTGTTGAATTTTACACACTAAAAATAAGATAAATTATGACTAGTAAAGAAGTAAATATATGAGAAGAGTATGGAAGAAGACGATAAACAATTAGAATAATTTGAAAGACTATCAAAGAGTTATGAATCCGAAGGGTTACGATTAAAGAAGATGATTCTAAAACCGGAGGTCTTATAAGAACGTGTGAGATTGATGAATACAAAATAACTAAGTTGTACATATATAGTAGATTTGAAGACAAATAATTATGTAACTTAGTAAATAACATATTATTACCTGTGAAATAGAGGAGACAATGCGGGCGTATGTATAGTAGAAGAACACACTGAAATGAGAACATTAATGAAATAGTTAGTCTAATGAAAAATAGTAATGGAGAATCAAGTTACACGTGAATAAAATACCTATTTAGAAGACGATGTGAATATTGACTGTGGATCTGTTGTTTATATAAGGTCCGACATATTATATTTTATAAATACTAATTTAACAAAATTTGATTTGGGTTGTTAGGTTGTTTGGTAATATTTTAAATAAATTACTGACAAGATCGATTTGATTTGGGTTGTGAGGTACGGAATAACTTTTTTATAATTCTAAATTTGAAAAAATACAATATAATATGTTAGGTCCGGATTATTTTTTTTAAAAAATAGAACAATATAAACATATTAGTGATAAGATTGATCTGTTTAAATTAAAATCGTTATGTTAGGCTAACTGATAAGATCTGTTTGAAATTATTTATTATTGATATAATTTTACTTAAATAAAAAAAAATCTCATTTTTATTATACATATGTTCTAATATAAAATATTTTAAAAAAAATTTAACAATAAAAAAAAGATCTGTTTTTTAATATATCAATAATAAATAATTTCAAAGGGATCTTATCAGTTAAAATCGATCTTTTTAAAAATTTAACAATATAAAGTTTAATATAGATATTTTTAAAAAAATTTATATAGAAAAAAAAAGAATCTGTATACATCAAAAAATTCGGTATGTATAAAAATATATATATATAATAGTTTCATATAAAATAAATAAGCATACTTTTTAAAGAAGTATTTGTTAAAAATAAAAAAAAAAGATCTGTTTTTTATTATACATATGTTTGCGTTGTTAAAAAAAATCATTAGGGTTGTTAAAAATGTGTTAAAATAAAAAAAGGATCAGTATAAACAAAAATAATAAAAAATTAATTTGGGTTGTTAGTTTGTTTAAACAAAATCTTTATAAACAAAAAAAAAATTGTATAAAAAAAAATGTATAAACAAGAAAAAAACTATATGTTTTGATTGATCGAGTAGTTAAAAAAAAAAAGATCGATAATCGATCTTATTAAGGAGAAAATCGATATGTTACGTTGATTGATAGTCATCCCGTAAAAATATAGAACAATTTAAAATAGTGAAAAGAGAAAACTAATGGATCAAAATAAATATGTAAAAAAAAAAGACGTTGAACACACTGAAATGAAATTGGTGATATTCTTATTGTAAAGGAAAGAGTAATTACGGAGCTTAATAAATAACATATTGTACATGTGAATTAGAGGAGACGATACAAACGTATGTATAGTAGACGAACGCACTGAAATGAGAACATTAATAAAGTAGTTGGTATAATGGAAAATAGAAATGGAGAATCAAGTTACATTGACTGAGGTTCTATTGTTTTTATAAGAACCTAATAAATATTTTTATTTTTTCTTGATATTGATTTAACAAATTTTGATTTGGGTTGTTAGGTTATTTTGTAATATTTTTAAAAAATTAATGATAAGATCGAATATTATTAAGAAATTCAGTTTATTGAGAAGATCAGTTTTAACATATTTTGTAACACCCCAAGTTCTCGGAACTCAGGGAGCTATTGGTTAGAACCTCACAATGGGTCCCGACCTTGGTTGAACAACAAGATTACTTGGATCTTACAACAAGGCACAAATGTACTTAAAACAATTTCAAAACATAATATTTTTATTGTATGAATACACATATGACAGCCTTATAAAACATATACATATACATAACATGCATGCTGTATGGGAGACTCCCCCGTCCCCATCTAATGAATACGTGGACCCGGCTGACCATCCGTTCCGGATCTCTCTACAACTGTCTATCTCTACAAATCTACAACACGGATAAACCGTTAGCTAACAATCCAAATATAAGCAGAATAAGGATAGCACAAACACAAACAAGGTAATATAAACACCAATCATGTTGGCACACAATTTGGTTATTATCTGATAGCTTAGGTGATTCACTTTATTCCGTTTTAAAGTTGTGGCACGAGAATCTTAAGAGTTCTCGCCTCCGTTCCTTATCCAACCGGTGTAGGTCTATCTTACCTCCGCCGGTAGCATCACTACAAATCGAGTGTGGACTAGTCCCTAAAGAAACCCACAACGCCCTCAGGCTACTGAGTAGAATGCCACCGCCCGTTACTCTTAGGCCAATGTATATGTCGGTATATAATTATTACTAAAATATAACTATAAACATCTCATCCACACACCACTACCATTATTCATACTCATATCTAGAAATCAGCTAAGTAACCCCAAAGGACTTACCTGAATCAATTCTCAACTCTCTTAATCTCAACTCGATCCGCAATCGTAGAAACTCAACTGCCTGTCATAAGAGGCAAGTGGATCAAAATACATTCCATATGCTTAAAAGTCTATAACTTCTAAGATGTAAAATCCCAGCCTAAGAGAAAATACTAAAAAAACTCTCATATGGTAAAATGACCATTTTGTCCCTGGTGTCCAAAACCCTAAAAATTTCTTAGAATATTTCCAAGACATCCTTTGAACCCAGAACTATAAACTAACACTAAAAGGAAAAATCTTACTAAGTTGAAAGATTTTCCAACTTCTTAACTTTCATGAAAGTCCACTAAGGTCATACTTTGACCTAACTTAAAATACTCCAAATAATATCTAAAAATTCCAAAGAGAATATGTAGAACCTATATGATATACCCCCTCATTACTAAAGCCAAGAAACTTCAAGAATAAACCACTACCAGTCTTACACAAAACCAAAAGATGGCTCTAAGATATAAAGTTCCCATACTTAGCCAAATCACACAATTCTTTCATTACTGTAGTACAACCCCATTTCGGCACTTTATAACTCTAAATCCGACCGTTGGATCATTCCCAAAATTTGATACATCAAACTAAACATATCTACCAACAACATATCAAAAATTCAACGGTGGATGACAAATTTAAAGTCTAGAAACCTACTTCGGAACACCGCAGTTCACCACTGAAAATTTTGGAAATAAAAGAAGTTGAAACAAGTCCTAGGTTCAAATCTTCCATCCAGCATGATCCCAACCTAGGCCTAAAACTGATCCTAGGTTCGAGACCTTACAACCACAACTAAAGGATCTACAACTAGACCTATACAACTCACATCTGGATCCCTCGACCGATCAATCATACATCAAAAATCTCCCCTCATCATGTGTATAGAGGATCGACATAAACAAGGACCACTTACCCAGCGTCTGAGCAATCAGCATCAACGCCGATGATGGAAGCTCCATCTACGGTGTGTTGACGACGAGGAAGGGAACACGGTTCGACTAACCTCGACACCCTCTGTTGACAAAAGCGGTGGCCATGGAGGGCGTGATACGGGGTGCAGAGAAGATGTCGAGCAACATATAGGGGCGAGGTAAGGGTCGGTTGAGTGTGTGTGTTTTCTTGCTGCGATCTGCGGAAAGGACGCCAAGACATGCTAGGAAGATTGTCATCGAAGATGTGAGTCTGACCTGTCGCCGGTGCAAGCTCCAACAGCGTCTTCGTCTCCAGAAAGATTCTGCTGAATTTTTCGTGTAGGGGTCGATTGGAAGGAGAGTAGGAAGGTTGCAGATCCGTGGCGTATAAACGGGAAGATTCGGCCGTATGTTCGCTGAGGAGAGAAGGGGTGAATGTTGGTAGCACGATTCTCTGCGAGAATTCCGGGCATTGAAGGCACGTCCTCTCACCTATCTGCTTCATTGTTGAACGTGGGAAGACGAAACAGGAAAAGGTGGGCTGCCACATCAACAGAGGAAGGCAAAAAGGGCCGTCAGGCCAGCCAAGGAAAATAAATAGGTAGGTTTGGGCCCGGGGAAGGCAAAAGGCATGGGCTGGATAAGGGATGCTTCCTGGGTTGCTGTGGAGTAAGGGATAGAAGAGCTTCAACACTAGGAAGGAAGGGGATGGGCTGAAACAAGAGAAGGGAGTGGGCTGAAAATAAGGTAGGAAAAGAGTGGTGTAGTTTTGTCAAAGCTTGTCACAGCCTTGTCAAAACGTGTCATGGCTTCGTCAAGCCCATGCATGGCCTTGTCATGGCTTCGTCGTGGTCTCGTCTTGATCTCGTCAAAAGGACGTCATGACTTTGTCAAGGACAAGTCATGTTATAAACTAGAGTTTGATGGTTGCTATAAAAATCTTATCATTTTATGTGATGTGAGGTTACATAAAATGATAAAATTTGAGATATTGTGTCCGACTAGGTAGACATATAAGGATCAACGGATCGAAATCCGGATATTACATATTTATTATTGAAATTTTTTTGTTAAAATTATTACTATTTTAATTTTTTATGGCGGATCTTCTTAACAACCAATGATTGATTCGTTCTATTGATAACATCAATTTAATATTGTTATTTTAAATTTGTATGGCGGATCTTCTTAACAAACATTGGTTATAATTTAAAGAAAATTTAAAAATTACTGATAAGATCGATCTGATTTGAGTTGTTAGGTTCGGAATATTTTTTCTTAAAATTATAATTTAAAAAATATAAAAGTTTTATTAAAAATATAGTATTAGTTAACAAATTCGTTCCGTTGATAATATCGATCTTAACATATTTATTATTGAAATTTTCAAGTTAAAAAAGTTGTATTTAAATTTTGTATGGCGGATCTTCCTAACAAATATTGATTGTTACTGATTTGTTAGTTATAAAAAATTTATATTGATAATTTTTTTAAAAAAAAATTTTGGCTTTAATTGGGAGAGCTCGATTTCAAAATACTCGTATCATGGAGCGCCACGTCAGCTGTAGTGAACTCTACTTTAGTATATTTGTATTGATTATCACCTATTTTTCAAAATATATCGTAGCCTTTAAATGTATTTGATTACGTGACTGAGATGTGCTCTTATTTCTTACCGTAACATAGGTTTTCACCGATTCTAACATTGCATATATATATATATATATATATATATATATATATATATATATATATATATATATATATATATATATATATATATATATATATATATTCTCATCCAAATGCGTAATTCCAATTCTCAATTTGAAGCTCCAGCGTCCTCTAAAATATTTAGAGGAGAAAATGGATGGGAAGGGAGATTTTTTGAAGAATTTTCCAACCAATTTTCACGGTGAGCTTCTAAGCTTTTCTAAATGTTTATCTTACGAATTAATGAGTGATAAATTGAGTGAATTAGTCTAGACGTCACATCTTATACCTATTAAAGTAGAAGTTTTTTTTGTCACGTGTTAACGCCATGTTTCTCGAAGCCCGAAATTTATTTTAAAAAAGTGATTTCTAAATGCTAATATAAATTGGAAATAAAAAAAACGTACACAAATAAAAAATTAGCGTAGATATTATTTTTAGTTACAACAAACCATATAAAAAAATTGAATAACAAATCTATAATTACAATTTTTTTCCTTCAATTTGTTAATTTTAATCTTATTTCTACTAATCTTTTTAAAATAAAAATTTTTGATCTTTTCTTTAAATCTTTCATTTTTCAAATGAAATTGTGTATCTCAAAAAATTATATTTTATCTAAAAGTTTGTTAGGAAAAAATATTTAAATAAATATAAATGAAATTTTTTTATTGTTAATTACGTAACAACTTTGAAAATAAGAATATATATATATATATATATATATATATATATATATATATATATATATATATAGTCCGGTTCCGGTGAGGAGGACCCTTGCAGATAGGAATGAGGAGAGCCGGAGTGGTGACATGTGGCATGCCACGTCACCATTTTTTTCCTCCCCATTTTCTTTTTGTAAATAAAAATCAGTGTTCATATTTTTATAAGTATGTGTTCATTTTTAAAAGAGTCATTGTTCATATTTTATCAATAAATGTTCATTTTTTTCCAACACTAACTATTCATTTTTTAACATTCATTGTTCATTTTTGTATTTTTTTAAAAACATTTTTTTCTGATTTTTTTAAAAAAAATTATACTATTCTTTCAAATCGTGTTATTAAATATGATTTTCATTTTTTTACAAGTATGTATTCATTTTTTTGTACATTTATAGTGTTTATAATATGATGTTCTTTTTTTTTTGAAAATTATACTTTCTTTCAAATCGTGTTTATAATATTCAAAGATCGATTACATAAAAAATTGTGAAATCAAAGAGAATACAAGACGATTTAGGTTTTGTTTCTTCGAATTTCTACTCTCACTATTTAGATTTTCATTCTTAAGGTGTAAGTTTCATTATGATTGATGTTTGTGTTCGAAATCAAATTTGTTTGAATCGTTTTTGTGTTTGATAAATTTGATTGAGAAAATACATGTATATACATATGTTGAGTTGGTCTAATAGCTCCAATTGAATAATCTATATGCTCCTTTTAGTGCACACACAAACTGTTCGGCAAAATACCTTATAGAAAAATAGTTTATAATATTTACAGGAACAACGACGTAAAAAATATGAACATCAATGAATAAAAACATGAACAATGACGTATAAAAGTATGAACACCGATGACTTATCTATAATTTTGACACATATATAACATATTATGATCATCTTCTTCTTCTTCTTCTTCTTCTTCTTCTTCTTCTTCTTCTTCTTCTGTGTTTGTTTGTTTGTTTAAGGAAACCGTCCTCCTAAGGTGTTGTAGTGATGCGGGAGCATCCCAAGGGCAAACAAGAGGACCATTGACAAGAGCTCAAGTAAATAAGATAGGAGAAGAACTAGAGGACAAGATATGCCTGAGCTAAAAAGTTACTTAGCAAAGATGGGAACTAGGACAAGTGATGCATGAGCTAAAACACCAAGTGTAATGACCCGGAGTTTTAATAACCCAAGACATCACTTGGTTAAAGACCACACAGTGAGTCCCATAAGTTAGCTCGACAACAACTTTACAAATAAGACCTTGCAACAAGAAGCGCGGAGAAATAATGAACACATTCAACTTACTATTCAGAAAACATTTATTTTAAACAACTATACATAGTTATCCCAAAATGACACTTCAAAATATGACAACTTTATTGAAACATCAATCTGAATACAACACAATTACATCGTTGAACACGTGAAACAAAAGATCCGCTTACAAGCAAGTAGTTTCAAAACAAGTTCAACCAACCATTGGGTTAACATTGTCCCAATTGTCCACATCATGCAGTTGACATCCCTGCAACATTCTTATGATCGACATTACTTAAAAAGAATCGGTTTAAAACAGTTAGTTACCGATCATAATCTATCCACGAAAGATCTTATCCACACGGTACAACACATCACATGTATTCAAATACTAGATAACATGCTCGTGAGACAATATCATACTCTTATGAATGATGCACATGATGTAGTATGAAATTTACAATTAGCAACCCGGACCAAATCCGGAATTATTCTTTATTTGGTTATGACTTTGGTGTGAGCATCACCAATGCCCATATTATGTCAATTCAAACATTTTTCTCTTAGGTCGGAGCAAGACTGATCAAGCCTCGGGCAAAAAATTTTCTCATGAGGAGTTATAATCTTAACCACTGACCACATGCAATATTTATTCGTTCATGTTAATGCAACCATTTACAGTTTTAATTAAGTGTACGACCCGAGCCTAGAAAACCATCAGACTCGGTGTCATTTCTTATACAAATGCAAGTGATCTGAGCTTTGCCAAGCTCTGGCATTCACTGTGATTGTTAGCGACTTGGCTAATGGTTAAGTTTAACGTCTTGACTTACGCTAGCAACCCGGGTAACGTACCGGCCCAACATGACTGTTGTTGTTAACTACGTGGCTAATATTTAAGCTCAACGTCATTTACCCATCTTTACATGCTCTTGACCTTAACATGTCGCCATAATATCACACTCCTCAATAAGCTTATTGATACACCCCTGGATATCAATGTCATTCGTGCCTCCGCCCCACACGGCCCGTCTAGCGGCATGCCTTGTCTTCACTACGCCATGACATGAAGCTGACTAGTTTTGACAAATAGAAGGGATATTTTTTATGGAATAGTGTCTTCTAACCTTTCTCATTGGTCCGACTTTTTAGAACTTCATTTCAGATGGATTGATTGAGTTGATTCTTGAAGCATCCTCGAATATGAAGGCTTGAATCGAAGATCCAAGTAAGAATTTTGAGAAGGAAGATGTGATGCTCAAATCAAGGATGAAGATTTTACCTTCAAATAAACATGATTACTTTGAATATGAAAGCTTAGATCGAACATAATTTTTCTTATTCTTATTGTTTTGTTTCAATTGACTTCAAAGTACTGAATGATGATTGCCGGAAAAGCAGAAACACTGGCGGCAACTTTCCTCCTCTCGGAAGATCATTCCTTCGGTCAAGATTTTGGTGGTGGGAAGGTCTCTTAACGATGACCTCTAGATTTGAATTTGTTGGTTTAGTTGATCTGTTCATTAAATGGAGTCGCCAAGTCCGATAAAAGAGACGTTAATAATCGATTAAGATTAAAACGGTGAATGTGATTGAAGAAGACGGGGAGTGTGAGTAAACAATGAACACATTCTTTTGTCTTGCTTTTGAGTTTTTTCTAAAATAACATTTTTATATATTATAATGTTGTAGTTCATCACCCCAATGCATATAACCTTGTAAGACCAGATAATTCTAGTAATATATTTTATCACATAAAATACATTAATCATAATAACTTATTATACGATCGAATTACATATAATGTCTCCAACACCCCGAGCAAGAGTGTTGGCATGAGAAAAAAAAAGAAAAGAAAGTGGTGGCAGTGAGATAGGGAAAGATGATGACGTTTATTATGTAATTGGTTACATCGAGGTTGATGCGGTTATCCGAGGGGCAATGAGTACAAGTGACCTGAGTTGGCGTGACTCAGCATAGTATAGTAGAGAAAAGCAGGGTCACTTCCTATTCATATTTTAATGTAGAACAGCTTCATCCAGCATCAAAGGAGACCCCCTTCTTCTTTTTCTACTTGTCTCTGACAAACCATGTTGGGTTTGGGGCCTCTGCAACCAATTAATGCTCCAGATCCCACATATTATAATAATAATAATAATAATAATAATAATAATAATTACACAATAGCAATAAATTAATTCTAGGGACCGCTCACCTCTTCAAACTCTTTACATTATTATATTCTAAATGTCAATATTTTGTATTTTAACTTTTCTCTGCTTCACATATATATTATATAAACTTAAAGACTAGATCATAAATAAATTTATAAGATTAATATTATTATTATTATATTCTTGTATAATATTATTTTTGGAATATATTAAAAAATAAAATAAAAATAGATTTATATTTCTTCCATACATATTCTCTTAGAGTATATTTTTAGGTTGTCCGTCACGGACAAACGTGCATTATTAGTAATTTAATAGAGGCTGTCCGTCACGGACAAGCTTTATAATATCTTTATTTTATTTTATTTTATTTTTGGATAAATAATATCTTTATTTTATTTTAAATAAAATAAAAAAAATTATCTTTGGATAAATCTTATTTACGGATAGATAATATATTTATTTACATAAATTATATCTTTGGATAAATCTTATTTACGGATAGATAATATATTTATTTACATAAATTATATCTTTGGATAAATCTTATTTACGGATAGATAAATCTTATTTAAGGATAGATAATATATTTATTTACATAAATTATATCTTTGGATAAATCTTTATTTTATTTTATTTTTGGATAAATAATATCTTTATTTAAACAAGCATAAATCTTATTTACGGATAGATAAATAATATCTTTATTTTAACAAGCATAAATCTTATTTACGGATAGACAAATAATATATTTATTTACATAAATTAAAAACCATAAATCTTATCTTTGGATAAATAATATCTTTATTTCCATAATTTAACAAACATAAATCTTATTTCCGGTTAAATAAATAATTTATTTATTTCCATAAATCTTAATTTTGGATAAATAATATCTTTTTTCCATAATTTAACAACCCTAAATCAATATTTTTCATCCTATAAAAACCGTAGTCAATCCCCTCCAACCCTCATTCAGCCATCTATTCATAAAGTCTATTCTTATTAAAAAAGCAACTTAACAATGTCATACGAGGAAGATTATGATATTGATGATGAAGAAAGATCTTTGAGTTTTGAGAACGAAGACGAAGATAATGTTGAGGTAAGTTTTGTTTATTTTGATCATGAAAGTTGAAATCATTAATCGTGTTTGAACTTAGATATTTAACCATTGATCGAGTGGATTGATTTTGATTGTTACGTACATTTTGTCCGTTACGGCTGATTGATGATTGTCCGTAACGGACAGTCACCATCTGTCCGTTACGGACAGATTGTGACTGTCCGTTACGGTTGATCATCGAACAGATTGACCAAATTTTTTTTTTTAGGGTTTGGAGGAGATAGATGCGGACGTTGATAATCTTAGCATTGATGAAGGATCAACAGATGGCGTAAATGCATCCGCCTCAGAAGCGACGAATAATGATTACTCTAGCCTGTTCACAACCGACATAAACTTCAATAGTCGAGAGGAGGTAATAGGATGGGTTCGAAAAGTGGGACAGGAAAATAAAATGGTTTTTTCTGTTTGTCGGGTACAGAAGTCCGTCCTCGGTAGTTTGGGAAAGACATGGCTGTCGTGCGAGAAATATGGAGCATACAACCCAAAAAAGGTGCAGCCAGCTCAGAGAAAGAATTCATCAACGAAGAAAAGCGGGTGTGAATTCATGATTCAGGTTTTTGAGACTTACCAAGGTTTATGGAAAGTTCACGTGCAGTGTGGTGTCCACAACCACAAGCTTGGAAGAAATTTAAAGGGTCATGCATTAGCGGGAAGGATGAACGAGGATGAGAAGAAGTTAGTAAAGAACATGTGGACCAGTAATTGCACCCCTGCCCAAATTGCGAGTGCTTTGAGCATTGATAAAGATAACAACACCAGGATGAGACAAATCTACAACTAGAGGCAAAAATTACGTAAAGAAGGTTTGGATCAAAGGACAGTCGCTCAACAATTCTTTTTCGAATGTCGTAAAGAGGGCTATTTCTGTGAGCATAGGGGAAACAAGAACAGTGAAGTTACTGACATTTTTTTCGCACATCCGGAATCAGTTGCCCTCTTTAAAGCATTTTTTTACGTATTAGTAATGGACTCAACATACAACACCAACATGTAAGCTTTCACAGTTATTTACTTTTCCGTTAGATGTCCTTTTTTTATGTATTTAAATTAACGCTTTGATATTATTTTTTTACAGATACAAGATGCCATTTTTTGAAATTATTGGGTTTACATCGACATGGCTGAACTTTAACGTTGCCGGTGCTTTTCTATCCACGGAGAAGGAAGAGAATTATGTCTGGGCGATTGAACAACTTGCAAAGCTTTGTAGACGCGTCGAGAGGACACCAACTACAATTGTGACGGATCGAGAGAAGGCTCTTATGAACGCACTTGATCGTATTTTCCCAGAAACCCAGTTTCTTTTATGTCGTCGTCACATATTCAAAAACATTGAAGGAAGGGCTAGGAATAATCACATGAATAAAGAACTCGCTCGAATATTTGCCAATAGTTACTCGGGTTTATTTACATCCAAAACGGAAGAGTCTTACGAGAGACGGTTAAATGAACTTGAAGACAAGTGGAAGAGGAGAGGACATCTTCTGCAATATGTGAGGACGCAATGGCTAGATCCTTACAAAAGACGAATTGTTTCCGCGTGGACGGATCAATATCTGAACTTCAAAAGTAACACGACGAATAGGTACGTATTTCAAAGCAATTTAAAATTTTATTTACCCGATTTGACGTTAACTCTTTTATTTCTCAACAGGGCAGAAACTGCACACTCTGTTCTGAAACAATTCATGAAAACAAGTTCTACGAAGTTGGATACAATTTTCAGGTTCTATCACTCTTTGATGAGGATTCAGTTGGATAAGATCCTCGGTTCGTTCAACGAGAACATTTCAAAAAAGATCACATGGACTTCTTGTGTTAAACAATTTCAGTCGTTGCACCACAACATCTCCCTCAAAGCTTTTTTACTTATTATCGATGAGTACAATAAAGCTCGTGCTAACAAGCCCGATGGTCCGTGCACATGTTCATTTCCGACGACTCATGGTCTGCCGTGTATGCACTTTATTTGGGGTTATATGAAGAAAGGAATGTCTATCCCTCTTACAGATGTGCATGAATTCTGGAAAAAGTTAGATATCGATGACGTGGTTCCGGACTCAGAAAAAGGACGAGACGTGCGTCGAGTTGCAAGAAATTTAATGACGGAATTCTGCGAGAAAGATTTTCCAAACCTGAGCCCTACTCGACAGTTGGATGTTGTAAATAAAGCTATAGAAACTGCTTTTCCGGAGAGGACCAGTTTGCGGGAACCTGCTAGGGTTGTGACTAAAGGAAGACCGAAGGACAGTCCAAACAAAAGATTGCCATCCGATTGGGAGTTAGCAGGTACCCCACCCAAAAAAACAAAGAGGTCGACCCCCAAAGAACCCTATTCCAGTATCAATTCCATCTCCTATTCCAGTATCAAGTCCATCTCCTAATACCGATTTACCACCCAAAACACCTTTAAAGAGAAGTATATCCACGCATAACCCTGATATTTTAGTAGAGTGGCCTGGGGCGATTCGCATTTGGATGAAAAAGTATGTAATCAGTTGGAATAATGTTAGAGGGGATGGAAACTGTGGTTTCAGAGCACTACATCATGCAATCTACGACACAGACACAGACGAAGGATGGCGGATGATTAGGCGACTGATGTTAGCAGAGCTCCTTTCTCATCGCGAGTTGTATGAGGGTTTTTGTCATCAACGTAACATCGATGAGACGATTAAAGCACTTGGATGGAATGGAGACGGTTTTGCACCACCAGAATATTGGTTTAATGTGACGGACATGGGGTGTTTAGCTGCCACTGCATTGCAGTGTATTGTTGTAGCGTACGGTGGGTGCGACTACACATATGTTCCACTATATCGTCGAGAAGAAGGAATTACTTCGAACTTAGAGTTTCCAGAGATCCATATATCAATAGTTCCCAACCAGTATCATTACATCAGGGTATGTCCTTTAAGATCTTTTCATTTATCATTTTCGGTTTTGTTTTTCACAACATATATGTACTAATGTTTTTTTTTTGTATTTGTTTTAGCTAACACTTGAAGAGGATTGTCCTTTACCAGAGATTCTTAAAACTTGGGCGCACTTTCGTAACGACACGGTTGATGGTATTGAAGTCAGATTAGCTCATCGCCTCACTCGCTGGAAGGAGTTACATTTACAACATGAACGAATAACACGGATAGATTATGGCACAGTTTAGTTGATCTTGTTTAGTTTAACTTGTTAATTTTAACTTTACGATCAGACATATTTTCTTAAGGTTTAGTCATTTATATTATGTTAAGGTTAAGTTTGCTTATATAGTTATCGTTTATATTTAGTTAAATATAACGCAAAAAGTTAAGTACGAAGTTTAAACATACAACGAAACAAGTTTAAACAAACACAAATTTAAACGAAACTAAAACAAGAAAGTTATGTTCTTACCTTATATAGCAGTAGAGAATACGAGAAATGTGGAGAGAGATTGAGGGAGATTGCAGCCGAAGATCGAGCGAGATCGTCGTAGGTGTTCGTCGCGGCGAAGAAAGGAAGAGGAAGAGGAAGAAAGGGAAATAAAAGAGCGTGGCTGTCCTTATAGGGCAAATAGGGTTTGTCCGTCACAGACAGAAGGAGTTTGTCCGTGACGGACAACTTCACTCTGTCCGTGACGGACAACTTCAATCTGTCCGTGACGGACAGATCACTCCTTCAAAGATTGGTATTTACAACATATATTTGTATCTTTTAGATAAACCAATAATGTGTACAACTTCATTAAATTAATGAGTTTAATTACCTGTAGTAACATTTTCGTTAAATTTTAATTTAGTAAGATCTTTGAATGAACATAACGAGTTGTAAAGAACATAATGAGATAAAAATATCAACTTAACGCTATTGCCAGGATTATAAATTCCTGTCAATCCAAAATTACGTAACTTCATATCAATAAACGTTTCTTTTGTTCAAAATTTATAGATTTCGTGACAAACAAATAAAGTTTCAAGAAATAAACGTAACTTCATATCATACATATCTACGATCCAATGAAGGTAATGTTATTGAAAGGACTTAAACTTCCTTTTACAAAAGAAGATCAAATCAAAGATATTTTATTCAAAGTATTAACATTTTATTTCAATAAAGAAACCAAACTTACTTACAAACATAACAATTACAAAGGAATCAAAGTTTCAAGATCAATGTTACATTTTTAAGAAATTCAAACATAAACACGATCAAATCAAAATGACGTTATTGAAAACATTTAAACTTTCTGTTAACAAAAGACAATCAAAAGGATATTAAATTTCTTTCAAACAAACCAAATTTTATAACTTTAATCCAAAGACAATTTTCATTTAGTACATGTCACTTGTCCGTTACGGACAAGTGACATTTGTCCGTCACGGACAACTTCCATTTGTCCGTGACGGACAACGTCCATTTGTCCGTTACGGACAAATGGAATGAAATTACTAAATCACGCCCATTTGTCCGTCACGGACAAATGGGAATGATTTAGTAATTTGGCATGCGCCAAATAGCCTGGACGTATTTTTAATATGAAATTAATTTTCTATTTTAAGACTATCAAGATATTACGAATAATTTTTAAAAAGTATCTTATTTTCCAAAATTTTCGACATATAATATTAGTACTTTTTAATTATCAATAATATGTAAATAAAAAATATGAAGAGTGACTCGAAATTTTAGAAATTTTATTTAGTATATTAACATGAAAATTTAAAAATAATTTTATATTTAAATTTAATAAATACATAGTTCTTATTAAAAATCTTTTGAAAAAAATTTAGTCGTTTAACTAGAATATAAAATTATTAATGCAATATTTTAATTTGTTATGATATTTTTGTTCGATGATAAATAATATTTAAAAAATGATTAAGAAAAAATTTACTTTACAATAAGATGAGATTTAAGATTAGAGATGACTCGTATTTTAAACAATATTTTATTAATGCATATATTGTCTGTATTAATAATTTACTTGCTTTATTATATTTTCAGCCGATTGATAATAATTATTGAAATTATTAGTTAGAAAAACCAACTTATGATGAATAAGCGGTATTTATGGAAAAAGGTCTTCAAATCTCAGAGTTTATCCTATTCTCCAAACGAATTTGGGAAAATCCATTTTGTGAATAAAGTTACTTTTAATTTGTTTGAAAAGAAAAAGAAAAAGAAAAAGAAAAAAAAGAAGTCGAGCAGTGTGAGACTGTGGGCACCGAAGAAGACTCTGAAAGTGCGGTGTCTCCATTCTTGTGTACCTCCAAAACCAGAAGCTTATAAAGCAAAACCAACAAAACCCCATTTTCACATTTGCCCATTCATTGCTTCACAATTCATAAAAGCTATTCGAAAGCCTTCAACCTCAAGGCCAACGGCCTTTACATCCTACTCAGATCCAACACCAGGAAACCCCCATTCTCACCTACCCATCCAATTTGCAATCCACTCTCAGGTGACGACATGTTTAAACTCGGGAAATGGCGGAACCAGACTTCCAAATTGGTCTTCAGATTGCAATTCCAAGCTACTCAGGTACTACTGCTCATCTAAACCTTTCGGAATGGTGTTCACATTGCACTTCATCTTTCTCCGACTTCAAATCATGTGATTTTCGTGATAGATTAAATCAGAAAAATCTATGACCTGCAAAATTACTTGTTTCAGGTTGCAAATCCAGGAACAAAGCTTATGCTGTCATTGATCCCGGAAGATGTAGGGAAACCAACGGTTCGACTCCGAAAGTCGATCGTTGGAGAAGACGGAAACTGCACATGGGAGGATCCAGTCTATGAAACTGTAAAATTGACAAGGGATACTAAGTTGGGGAAGATCCAGGACAAATTTTATCATTTTGTTGTGGCAACTGTAAGAAAATTGTAGTTTACTTGTTTCAATTGTGTGCGCCTTTTTTTTGTGGGGTCATTGTTGATGATTACAATGATCGTGTTTCAGGGTTCATCTAAGAAGGGTTTTGTGGGAGAAATTCTATTCAATTTTGCTGATTTTGTAGAGGCTGTTGCACCTGTTACTGTTTGGCAACCTATCAATGCCTCTAACTCAGATGCTGCTTTACATGTAAGCCTCCTCCAAAATCTCTATCACACAACAAGGGAATGGGACCTTAATACAATCATATTATGATTTTGTGCTTTCATAGATTATTTACAACAACGAGGCTTATTTGGTCTCCCTCATTTCAATAACGTAAGAAAACACATTGTGTGCAGTTTTTTTACTAAGTTTGATAGCCTTTCATCATCTCCCTGATAGGTGTCTATTTTCGAGGCAGGTTACCATCCAGAATATGCAGGGAGGAGAGGATCCAAGGTAACCGCAATAAACTGAATGCCTGAGCAATTCTTTTTGTTTGTTTGTAAACATTAAACAAGGAGCCATCTGACTTCATTTTATTGAGGGAAATGTTACAGGGTGATTGAAGGAGCCACAGCTGAGTCCCCCTCTCAGCACAGGCAGTTAAAGAGTCAACTAAGCATGTCTACGACAGACCGAAACAGTGATCACGATTCGGTTGGAGTAAGGTCCCTTCCCCTTAAATGCAACATTGTTCATCTATTATCATTGCACCTAATTATAACACCAAAAAGGCCTTGATACTTCACACTGCTTCTTATTCATGCTTTGTCTTGTTTAGTGTTGATTGTTGACCTAAATTAATCTGTCTACTAGGGTTCACTGCTATTCATGTGAAAGGCAACTTTCTTGATCCATTCCCATAAAAAAGAATTTTCATGGTTTCATCTCCTTCATATCTTTTTTTTTTTACTCAATGTCAACAAAGATTCTGAGGAACCTGAAATCATTACTCTAATTTACTCGGAACTGAAAATAGTTGATTTCTATGACAGGAGGATTACTGGAATACAGTCCTTTTTCGAGATGATGAGAAAAGCAGAACAAGCTTCGATGAGCAGGCAAGCTTCAACCCTGTGTCCAACCAGACACCGGCACTGGATCCAAGAAGGAACTCCTCAATCAATTCCAGGCAGGATACAGCCATGTATCTGGAAACTTCCAGCTCCGAGCCGTCTCCAAACTGGAACTCTTTGTCTCAGAGAAAGATGTCGTATAATGCAAGGGAAAATGGTCAGGGAGAGGACAAAGCTACAAGGAAACGTGAAACACTGTCGTCAGATGCTTCACCTGAACACAGCAAAAAGGAAATTCTTTCCCTTGATAGACAGGTGGAGGTAATGGAACTTGAACTACAAACCCTGAGAAGACAAGTTGTTAAAGAAACTAAAAGGGGACAAGAACTATCGAGACAAGTTAGCTCTCTGAAAGACGAAAAAGAAGTGCTCAGAGCGGAATACGAGAAGTACAGATCAAGGAAAAATGAGAAGGGGCGTGGAGGCGAATTTTTCTCGGAAAAAGAAACAGATGATGAAGATTCGAAAGAGCGGCTAGGAGAAGTGGAAGATGAGCTTGCTCATGTGAAGAGTATTAACAAAATGCTTAGGCGACAACTCGGGAAGACACAGGATTCAAACTCTGAACTGATTCTTGTAGTGAAAGATCTTGAGGAAAGACTAGATAAAAAGGAAAAGGAATTGGGTCAGCTTTCTATCCAGTTTAGGAAGAGTAGGCAAAGTGAGGATTTCCAGATTGAGAACAGAGATTTTCATTATAAAAGTGGCGTTGAGGAGAATCAAGGAGTCTCTAAAGATCTGATTCCTAATAAGAGACATGATCAAGAGGTAAAATTGCTGAAAGCAAAGATTTTCGACCTAGAGGAGGAATTGGAGAATCAGATAGAAGAAAAGAAACAGCTGCATGAGAAAATGTCACAGGTTCTTCGTGATTACGAGTTTTCAAAACAGAAGAACTTTGATATATCTACGAAGTATGAAGATGCGCGTCAACAGGTGATTGAGAAAGAAAACCAGTGCAACTGTTTTTTGCGTGCAATAGAGGAACTTGAATCCGAAATCACGAAAATGGAGAGTGTAATGGAAAAGCAGGGAGAAGAATTCTCTGATTCTTCTGATACTGTTCACAGGCTTCAAGCCCAGATAAAGAATTTGGAGAATGAGTTGCAGAGTAAGAGCCGAGAATATGAAGATAATATCGCCGAGATTATGAATGCCAAAACTGAGCAGGATCAAAGAGTCATCCTGGCAGAGGAAGAATTAAGAAAGGTGAAAATGAACCATGCAGCTGCTGCCCAACGTGTTCAAGAGGAGTTTCAAAACTTATCAACCGAACTTGCTGTCAAATTTGATGAGAATGAAAAGCTAACCATACAAGCTCAGACTGAAGCGGATGAACTTCACCTCCAAGTTAAAACTCTAGAAGAACAGCTTACTACAGCTAATGAAGATATTCGGATGATGAAAGATGATTACGACATTGAAGTGGAGAAGCTCTCAGAACAGTTGACTGAGAAAGACAAGCAGTTAGAGCAGCTGTTAGTGAAACTAACAGAGGAATGCAAAGTTATTGAAAGTGTAAAGCAGAAACATGAATTGAAGTCCAATACTTTGTCAAAGGAAAATGAAGCACTTAGGGTTGAGATGGAGAGGCTAACGGAAGAGAATTACCACTTGTCTAAACAGTCTGAGGAGACAGAAAGTATGAGAGCCGAATTGAAGGTAATGAAAACATCAATGGGGAAAACGAAAATGCTTCTCGAAGTTGCTAATAAAGAGAAGGAGGAATTAGAGAACAAGTATGTGGCAGTGAAAATGGAAGGAGAAGAATCACTAGAGGAGTTGAACAGTTTTAAGTCCTTGTATGAAAAAAAGAAAGAAATGATTGAAATTTTCCAATCTGAACTCCAACAGCTTAGAGCACAAAGTGAGGAATTGAAGAATCACTTGTTCGAAGAAAAACTCCAAAAGGAGAACCTGAAGAAACAGGTAGTTAAGCAGAATGAGGACTTGCAGAGGAAGGAACGGCAAATAGCCGAGATGGAGGAGAAGTTTCAGAATAACAAGGAAGCAAATGTCTCAAAGGAGAAAGTAAAGCAGAATAAGGTAAAATACAATCACCTGTTTGATGGTTGTGAAATTGTTCATACATATAAAATTTCAGTTTCTGGGTTTGTGTTAAACAGATGAGTTAACAAAAATATGATAAATTTCAATGTAAAGCATGTAAAAGAACATTCTGTAGAATGAACATCTGAATATCTCATTTTCATCCATAGATTGCAAGAAAGGTGCAGGCAGAGGGCATCCCATCACAAAATGGAACCGCAAGAGGATCGTGGAAAAGGTAAGAGCAGAATCACTCTCTAATAAATCACAGATTAATAAATCGTGATTGTTTGTCGCCTTTTTTTATTGTTTCAACAGCCGGAAGGAAGCTGAGAAGAATGTTAAAGTACATGATTTACGATCAGACTCGGAAGGTGAGGTTACGAGATTAATAGCTGAAGTTGCAGAAATGAAGGAGAAGAACACATCAATAGAAAGCGAGCTAAAAGAGATGCAGGAGAAATACTCAGAGGTTAGCCTGCGATTCGCTGAGGTAGAAGGGGAAAGGCAACAGCTTGTAATGACTGTTCGCAATCTGCGGAATGCTCAAAAGAAATAGTAGAGCTCCAAAGCCAGGGGAGACAAGCTGAAAGAGGGGCAAAAGAAATGCTGAATCTAAGATGCAATACACAACTGCAAAGCTGTTTGTTTGGTATAGTACTATAAACCCAGAATTCAAAGTTTGGGGAATACGAAAACTAATAAAAACTTTTACGCATTTTGAGCTCATTGAAAACACAAATGAAATCCCCATGCTAGAAAAGTTGCAACTCGTATGTAATGAAGCCAAATGCTCTTTTATGTATGGTAAATATGGCCTTCTTCACTACTGAAAATATAATTTTGCACTCAAACACAAACCAGAAGATTACAACGCCGTCTTATGGATATAAAAAACATGAATGTTTTTGCTTCTAAATAAATTACTACTCTCCAAGCCAACCTACTAGCAGAATGGTTTACAAAACGAGAGATCATTCGGGACTCACTAGTGATGATCAGTAAAGACTGAACCCAAAAAACTGGCTGACAATAATGGCCACCCCAAGGCCGATAGCCACAAGCGAAGCTGCCCACGTTAGCTTCTCGGTTATCCTAGGCACCCGGTCTTTCAATGCCTCACTACATGAACCGATGAACACAGTGTAACCCCCCATTGCAACCACAGTTCCAACTAAGAACATTAACAAGAAGGCTGCCCCAGCCACCCGAGAAGGCAAGGCCAAAGCAGGCAAAACCATCATCAGGGCATCCGGTTGAAGACCGTGGACAATCCCTGTTGCAAACGTCGCAAATCCGATCTTCTTCTTTGCCATTTTAGGGGCTTCAAGCGTCTCGTACACACTAACATCACATTCTCCGGATTCTAGTGCAACGCAAGGTGCTGGAATTTCTGAGGCTTCCTTTATCCCCATTCCACCAATCACAAGAAGGGTCAAGCCGACAACCCGAGTTCCCCATGTCTTGAGCACTTCAATATGAAGCCTGTCCTTGAGGAGTAAAAATAATAGCCCAAAAATCACCTGCCCAGCATCATGGCCACAGCCCCAGAGGGCTCCTACAGCTGCACTCTCCATCCGGGTCCGCCCTATCGAAAGTGGGGCCAGGGCAGCAAGGTGGTCTGGGCCTGACAGCGTGTGTAAGCAACCAGCAAAGAAGCCGGCCCAAGCACTAGTTAGTATTTCTGTCCGAAGAAGACCTCTTCCTACTGAGGTTCCGGTCTGAGCAGCAGCTGATGCTGGGAAGCTTGCAAAGGCAGGAGATGTCAATACCGGTTGGATTAAAATCATGGCCAGAGCTGAAAGTAGAACAATCCTCCCAGCTGCAATTCCCTGAAAGAAGATCAGCACATTGACATTATAAGCCTTGTTGATATTTCATGAATAAAAGAAGTTGCAAAATGCAACATGACATGCTTTACTGCACAAAAGAAAAGCATTCAGGAAAAATGTGGATAAATTATATTCATTCATACATTAAAATAATTTTAATGGAAAGCAATCTATTCCAAATATCAAAATCCACAAAAATAGAACTTGATGTTGATTCTTAGTATCAAGATTAACATTGTTTTCTTCTCATGGTGGAAGTTACATGCTATAATCAGTCCATTGAAATCTCCAATTTCAATTAAGATAAACATTCTTAAATTATTAGCTTCTTCAGATAACTCTCACAAAGTTTAAGTGACACATGAAGAATGCCAACTTTCTGTTATTTCAATAAGAGGGCTGAGAGATCAAAAAGGAAAGGGATAAATCAACAAAACCACAGTAAGACACAAGCAAGGAGTAGACGAATAATTACACATACTAATTCCACAGGACGGGTAGGGTTTAATAGTTAGTCTTAAGTAATATAGATGCAACATAAAGCATATCCACACAAAACAACTCATAACCAATTGTGAGAAAACAATAATTAAATAGAAAGGAAATGATGAAAGAAGCAATCTTCCAACATGATCCATTACATACCACTGAGCAGCTTGAGTAAAATGATGAAGCGGCATATATTACAATGTGCTTAAGTTTGAAAGCAGTACATTCAACAAGTGGGTTAAGTTCTTTTCTCAATATTGTACCATGCAGGGCATTGATAAAATACTCACTGAAGTATACATGATCATCTTCAAGTAAAAGTGAATGCATCAACTTATAGGTACAAGAAAATCCAACACAAACTGTCCAACTGATATCCATTTATGGCAGTTAAGGGGCTTAACAAGGCCACATTCACACGGAAATCAAATGCTCCAGTATAGGATGTGAATCATGTCCTACAACTCACCATCTAAATCAATATCCCGACTTTCTAAAAAGCTAGGAAAGAAGTTATGTAACAAAACTCGTAAGTAAGATAACAAAAATAAAGACACTTTATGTCCAATAGATGTACTAGCCTGTCTTCAAGTACCAGCCTAACAAGTAGAGGCCTAGAGGATTATTGACCGAGAGCTCAAACAAGGAGACAAAATGTAGAGAGAAATAGAACAAAGTAATTGAATTTCCCCTGTATCAGAGTGAAAATCTGTGCCTTACATTCAGCCATAAAAGAGTACCTTTAGCTCTTATAGAGGAAGAAATCAAAGCATATCTTTTTCTAGGTCTTAGCAGCTAATGATGCACTAAGACACTACTAAACCTAGGACTTCCTATACATGCTTGTCAAACAAAGTAAAGGCCAAAGAAATACCACCAAGGATCCAACTGTTTCAAATAAGGGGTTCACGTTCAATTCTACATCAACAGATAAACTCCTAAACTTTTAACTTGAATCAACTCAACCCTCAAACCTTTGTAAAGGATAAGCAATCCCTATTAAAAGTTTACATTCTTGTCATGTTCACAACATTTAAAACTATAAATAAATTAAAACCAGCCTATTTTTGTGAGCCCAGGACTTTTGTATTGATCCAAATCAGCCTATTTAGCTGTGAAGTTAAAGGACACAGCTTATACGTTATTCCATGTAAACTTCAGGATATTTAGCAAACAAATATAAGTTTGAAAAGTCGCAGTTATAGGAGCTGGGAAACGGGAATATTCCCAAACTTAAAAACCAAAGATGTAGGTATGCATACGCATCTAATTCAGTAGAATATACACCGCCAACAAAGGTTGAAAAGGATACAGTATCATGTTTGGGTTGATACTGACTAGAATTTCAATTACGATTATGCAATCTGTCTGTGTGATATTAAACTTATGAGGCTCAAACACCTTCGTGGCCGATAACAGAAATTGATGAAAACTGTGACCGCAAAACCCCGATCGAACAAACTAGACCAAAACCGAAGCATGATAAAGCAATACCTTGTGGAAAGTAGGACTAGTTTGGTGATTTTGCATGATGGGTTGCGGCTGAGGCGAGGAAGAACTTGAAGTGAGGGCATCAGAATCTGAAAAACCCAGGGAATTGGCAAGCGGGTCATCTCCGGACTTGGATAAACAATCCAATTGCAGGCAAGGACGACGAGAAAGAAAGAGGTTGACCCGAGCGGACCCTAATCGGGGGGAAAAAGACCCGAATCTGGGGGGCTGAAGGCATCCCAATTGAGAAGGAGAAGGATAGGGCTTGGGATGGAGTTTGGCGGGTGGGTTGGAGGAGTATATAAGCCTCTGCATTCTGATCGGCGACGAGATTGCTCCTTGTAATGGTCGCCCCGTGAGCGAGAAGGGTGGTGGACTTTGTGAAATTGGGACGACGACGGAGCTTTGGGTTAGGATAAAGCAGTTAGGCTGGATTTGAGAAATTGTTGGTATCGCACGTCCCACCACGCTTACAAATTTTAAATCAAATAAATTTGAGGCTTTTATTTCTCCATATTTAATATTTTACCTAATTTTAGGTGCTTTGGGTCCCATTATTTCAGAGTCATGGACCTCTTCTCTTCCTTTTATCTTCACAAAGAGTACAGAATTTATACAAGATCCCATGATTTTAGGAACTAATAAAGAAGATAATTATACATTCTCAATATATATTCAAAATCGCAACAACTGATTTGCTCACAAACGACTGCAATTATACGACGGCGGCGCTCATTGAGTGCAAGTGCCTACCTACGCTCAAAATCGAACATCATCGGCCCTTTGAGCCTGCGCCGTAACCCTAATTTTGGGCTATAATATGTAATTGTTTCAGAGGCCGTCACCGCCTTCTCCATACCGTAAAATAGCTGTAAAAGATGATTTCTCCACCTCGCTGCCGGCAGCCCTCTTCTCCATCCCACTGATGTCGTCGTCAACCCTCTTTTCCATCCTGCCAACGCCTTCTAATAAGTATGAATCCCAACCAAACATCTTCATTCCACAAAAGATGATTATCAGAAAAACTGGCGAAGTCCAACCGAGTTAGGTTTCTCCGGCGATTGTTTTGATTCCATTTATATTTTTGTTGTTTGCCGTGGAAATTAGTTATGTTTGGATAGTTTGATTAGATTAGGTATAATGGAATGAAAATTAATCCGAATCGTAGTCGAAAAAAAATTAGAATCAGAAAAACCTATCTCTAGAGTCACTCTTCCATCATCGGAGAAGACGAACAAGGCCGGCGGCCACCTTCGTCCGGGTGATATCCTCTTCTATAATTGATTCCAAGGCAAAAAGACGTGTTGACATAACCGGTACGTCCCCTTATTCGTCCAAAGGGTTGACTAGTTTTATATCGGGTAAAGCGGTGATAGTCCAACTGCTAACAAAATTTTCATCATCTAGAATTGACCACTAACAAAATTTTCATAATCGAGAATTGACCAAGGAATGTTTTGTGCCGAAAAATCTTGTAAAAATTCTTTGTAACGAAGGGCTTGACCAAGTAATTTGTAAGTAGAGTTCCAAAATAGTTATAATGTCTTTTAAAAATGCAATTAGGTGAACATTATTAGATAAACATAATGTTCTCCATTTTTTTCTCAAATAGGAGGAGTGCCAAATATGATCAATAACGTTTGATGATAGGGCTAGCACAACCGCTAAATTTTTAAGTCCATCTTGAACACATAAGTTTAAAATATGACATGCACATGTTTGATGAGTAAAAGGAGTTCGCAAATATTTACCCGACGTCTCGACCAAATGGTTTACGACGGTGGTCGGGTGGTGTTAGCAGATGCATTATCAAAAGAATATGAAAAAACTCAAACTTGTAAAATTAAATTTTTATAAAATCGTTTTTATCAAGTTTGAAATGTTTGTTACATCATGTCTTTGGTTGAAATGGCAAAATGCAATAACATATATATGAAAAAACATATCGTTATCAACAAAACGTAAAGTAATGCCCATGTAAAAATGTCTTTGCGATTGTGTACTTCAAATATCACTACAAATATAAACTTGGTGCAAAAAAGATGTCAAAATTGAAAGAACTTTTTCTTCCTTTTGTACGTAAGATTTTAGAAACTAATTTGGAATCGGTTTTGCGAGAAGTTGGTTTAAAAGAAGGTTGAAGATATTTAGTGTTATATGCTCGAACTTCTTCATATCCCGCATAAGAAAATGGAAATGCATGAGAACATATAACAATCCTAAACTTTCTTCACTTTGATTATAAATAAATAAAGGAGATTAAGAGGAATAAGATGCAAACATGTGGGACAATTGTGATTGTCCTCGTCATATCCCTACCTTTTTGGGATGAATTTTTTACATGTGCGTTTGCAAAGTCCTGTAGCCTCCCTTCCCCTTCCACTTGTACACCTTTGAACAATAGTTGCATGAAACTTGACAATATTTGTTCACCGGCTCACCCTTCGTGTATGCTTCGTAAAAATCTCGTATGTAACCATTTTTGGTTGAGGTATTTGTCGATATGCACCTTGTGACATTTCAGGCATTTCAAGTTCACTTTTTTGGGTGCTAGTGAAGAAATGAGAAGGAATGTTATCACTCGGGTTTGCCATTAGGAGAGTTGAGAGTTGATAATTCGAGAAAGACGAGAATTATGAGATTATGAGATTGAGAGTAGTAGAGATAGCTGAGAATGTAGGAAGATGGTGTGGGATAAAATGGAAGAGGAGTTGGGTATTTATAGGAAAGAGTTGATTTTTATTAAAGCATTCAATTTTTGTTAAAAATAGTTGTTGGCATGGGCAACAAATAACAGTTGCAAAACGGATCTTTACGACCAAACCGGCGGTTTAACGACCGGTTTTGTCCATTATAAAATTTAAAAAAAAAAGGATTTTCCTCTTGGTGCCATCAAGGTTTGGACTTTTCCTTTCGGTGTCCACTAAGTTTTAAAAATCCTCTTGGTGCCCTCAAGTTTTCATTTGTTTCCTCTTTATACCCATTCTTAATATATTACATTAAAATTCATTAAAAAAAATTTAATTATTTTTTAAAAATAGATTATGACTTCATTAAATTTAATTAATAAATTTATAATAAAAATGGTTTTTATATATATATTTTTTGAAATAAATATATTTTTATTTATGAATTAAAATATTTTTGTACTTTTTACTTTCAATTTAAAAAATATATATAAAATTAAATAAAAATTTTTTTTTTTGAAATTTTATTAAGATTTTGGAGAATTAAACTATAATAATTTTTTTATTTATTTTGAATTTAATTTTTATATAATTTATATTAATTCGAAAATTTTAAAAAACTATGTTTTTTTTAATTTTAAGATTATTGAAAAGTATGTTATAAATAATAATAAATTAACACATAAAAAATAATATTGTTATTTTTAAATTAAAATAAATTTTAGAAAATTTACTTCAAAAAAAATACTATATGTTTAATTTTGTGGACTCTTAAAAAAATTAAAAAATATTATTTTTTAATTTTTTAAATAAATATTATTAAAATAAGTTATATATTTTTTTTAAACGAAAATAAAAAGTAAAAAAATATTTTAATTCAAAAATAAAAAAATATATTTATTTCAAAAAAATATAAAATATAAAAACTATTTCTGTTTTAAGTTTATTAATTAAATTTAATGAGGTCATAATCTATTTTAAATTTATTTTTCTAATTTTTTAATTATTTTTGAATGAATTTTAATGTGATATATTAAGAATGGGTATAAAGAGGAAACAAATGAAACGTTGAGGGCACCTAGAGGATTTTGAAACTTAGTGGACAACAAGAGGAAAAGTCCAAACCTTGATGGTACCTAGAGGAAAAATCCAAAAAATAACAAAAAAAAAACACCTAAATTGGCGGTTAACGCCGGTTTAGAATTTTTTACAAACGTAAACCTAAACCGGCATTTTCCGGTTAACCTAAACCGTCAAGCGTAAACCGGCAGTTTGAGCCGGTTTGGCGATTTATGTTATCCGGGACCCATGTCTAGCTAAGGAAAACAACCAAGGAAGATCCTTGAGTTGATGAGCAACTCGAGTGAAGAGGACGGATGCACCTTCGGTCAACCTCAAGCCAATAAGAACTCAAAGAAAGCAAACATCCCCTTCGAGCTAGCCTCGAACCAACATTCACCCCATTCAAAGAATACCACTTACGTTGAGTGAAGGCACCAACACCCTTGATTTGAAGGTTACCCCGAGCGAAGAAGCATTCCTACCTTGGCCAATTTGTAAGGCCGCGGCACCCCAAAAAAAGGCAACGAATCATGGTTGAGGTGACCCTTGAGATGAAGGATCAACTCCTTTTAGGAGCATCTTTCTAACTAACTTAGATTCCTTTTGCTATGGGGACCACGTCATTGAATCCCTATATAAGGCATTTGGTTGATTATAATTGAAAAAAACTCTCTACAAACTCTTCCTACACTCTTTAGTTACAATTCTCAAATCTAAAAACTCTTATTGGAGCATTTTTGGATGGAATTTCGATCAAAATTCAGAGAAGTTAGGTGTTCTTCATATTTTCAACTTGTCCTATATCTCTATTTTGTTGTATAGTTTCAATCCATGGCATTTGTTTATATTATTCCTATCTAGATTTTGGGGGTAACAATTCCCAAATTATGCTATATTAGTGTTGTTCTGGTGTTCATTCATGACAAGAAGGGAACTCAAGCATGATTAGTAGCATGTAGGAGGGACGAAAAACTAGATTTCTTGATCATTCATGTTGAATTTACTTCATTGTTGGTGGTTTAGATTATTACTAGTCTAAATCTATTGGATGAGTTGGCTAAGTAGACAGTTTATGTATTAAGGTGTATAAATTAGGCCCTTTTGTTTATAGGTTGACAAACTAGGCCCCTGTATATTTTACTAAGAAGATTTATTATACATAATATTAAAGATTCTACAGATACTCAAAATCTTTTTTCCATCCTATTTAAATTTATCAATTAATGTAATTAAATATTGTAATTATATTAGAAAACCGTTAAACAAGGATATAAATAATAACAATCTCCTTTGATTGGGGGATATCATTTGAAGAGCCATTAATCGTAAAAATTAGACGCCATTGTTTCTGCTCTTGTGTCCTTCGAAGTTCGTTGATATAGATCGATCTGTTACATAATACGGTGGCAATCAACTACATATGAAAGTTTGAACGTCAATTCTTCCGTTGGTCCTTACTTGCTGTTACACAATACGGTGGCGATCAACTACATTATTTGCTTTATTTAAATAACTAGTACATAATATTTATCAGCAAATGTTTATCATCAACTATGTGTGATGCATAACTAGTACATAATATTTATTAGCAACTACACGTGATACATAATTGTTTGATTTGGCAAAATTGGGTACATAATCTTGTAATATGTCGCAAGAAACTTAAATCCGATTTAGAAAATGTACCTTTTTGGTAGTCGGAGAAGACGATAACTTGTGAAGAGTTTTCGAGCGGCCTTCAATGGAGATAGATATAACCGACCTTCAATAACCTTCAATGGAGTGGGATAGAAACGATAACTTGCATCGGCTTCAATGGAGAATAAAATAGAGATGAAATGGAAGGGAGAAAGATGATACCTAGAAGGGAGAAAGATGAGACCTTGAATCGCCCTTCAATTGAGAAGAAAATGAGAGTAAAACAGTGGTGATTGTGTTTGTGATTGACGGATGTAATCACTCATATATAGATTGCAAGAATCTCTCCCATTCGGTTTCCTTTTTTTTTCAAATCCGTTTCAATATTTAAGGTATTTTATTATTGTAGATTTATTAAACTGCCCAACTACCTCCCTAATTTATCTCCTTAATACTTTTATTTATCTTTATATTTTTGTTGGATATTACTAGGGGCCTAGTTAGTCTACACTAAACAAAAAGGACCCTATTTCACCAATCTTTTCAAAGCTATTTGTTAAAGCATTGTATTCTTCCCAAGATGAACGATTGATTGCTAGAGTAATAATCTAAATTGAGACTTACAAGGTACTATGAGGATGATCATGCATTGTTTAGATCCATATCATGCTAGAGTGGAATCAGTCGGGGCCGAAAGAATGATTGATTCTATTTGTAATAATTTATCCATGTTATAATTATGCTAGATAATGTATACACATAGCAAACACTATGTGATGCTTATGTTATTTAGTATGATCATATTTGTGACCTAAACATAGTCAACTAAAATGTAGGTTGACCATAACATAGTTTAATTGATATAAGTTATCATTTGAGTAGAGGTGTCAAACGGGACCAACGGGTCGGGTTCGGGTCGGTTCACAACAAGTCCAGGTTGAAACGGGTCGGGTCAAAAAAAGGCTTGGTTAATAACCGGATTATTTCGGGTCGGTTTGGGCCGGGTATTGATTGTTCGGGTGATCAAATAGCCTCGGTTCTCGGGTCATAATGGGTCGGTTTAGCTCGGTTCTTGATAGCTGGGGCCGACGGGTCAGTTCGGGTCGGCCACAACAAACTCATGTTCAATCGGATCGGGTCAAAACAATCTCTCTCTCTCTTATTATCATTTGTTTCAGGTTTGATCGGTTTGGATCGGGAATCAATTGTTCGGGTTCAAACGGCTCGAGTCAAAACAATCTCTCTTGTTCGTGTTTTGTTTGGCTCGGGTCGGTTTAGATCGGGTTTCAGTCGTTCAGGTTAATACTGGTTTGGATCGTATATCAACTAATTTGATTATGATCAATAACCCGTCATATCGGTAATTTAAAGTTATATTAATCAACTATAACTTTCTTAAACTAATGGGAACCACAATATAAATTATTTGAGACTTTGTTTGAAAGTAACACTTTATTTGAATGTAACGATTTATCACTTTCATCGAATCGGATAGTAAACCGTGGATATTTGGTTTTATTTGATCCAAATTATAAAATATGGTATGTAAAACGATTTTAGTCGGATCGGATAATTATTCGCGAATACTTGGGTTATTAGTTTCTTCGGAATGATTTTAGCCTAATCCGTTTGATTGAAAATGACTTTAACCGGATTTGGATATCCAACTGATTCATTTCATCCATATATCTAATGTGACCGATCCATTTGATCCATATATATTTTTTTTCCCTATTTTGTTTGTTATAAAATGTAAAATAAAATATACCATAGTCAATTAGTCACATAATTTGATCCAGATGAAAGTGAAAAACGTATAACTTATACAAGTTTTTTGAAAGAAACTTATATTTACACTTTAACATATATCTTTTCTCTAACAAGGTAAAAAAAATTAATACATAAAAAACGTCATCATATATACTTATACAATTATACTATGTCTTATATAATAAGTATACTTCAATACTTGTATAGAAAATCGAAAATTAAAGTTGGAAAATATTTAATAAGTAATTAGCAAACCATAAGTTAAATCAAAAGTTATTTTGATGAGTTAAAATCATCGTTACCTTACATTTATCGTGTCGGAGTTGAAAATGTCATTATAGACTTATAATTATAGTATAAATTATGTAATATGTATTTATGTATAGACAATATAGTAAATAACAAAAATTATCTTTAAAATGTCTTAAAAATTATAGTATGGATTATGCATTTATGTGAAAATAATTTTAGTTGGTTTGAATAATTATCCGCAAATATTTGGGCGATTTGTTCGATCGAAATGATCTTTAACCACATCTAGATATCCGAGTTATAGAATGGATTATATAATATGTATCTAATATGTCATTATAGACTTATAATATAAACTTATAATATGGATTATGCCATTATAGACTTATCGGGTTACTTCGGGTCGGGTTACTTCGGGCTATCGGGCCAATTCGGGTCGGGTTACTTTGGGCCGGGTCACTTCGGGCTATCGGTTTACTTCGGGTCGGGTTATTCGGGCAATCGGGTCATTCGGGTCGGGTTACTTCGGGTCATTTATTATTTTGGGTTAAATCGGTTAAAGGCGGGTCGGTTCCGGGTATTCAGTTTTTAAAAATTTTCGGGGCCAGGTCGGGTTCGGATTCGGGTTCGTCGGGTCGGTTTCACGGGTCAGGTCAACTTTTGACAACTCTGCCTTTGAGCTTCAAAAGTAGATTAGGATGATTAGATGAACCCACCTACATGTCATTTACCCTTCATTGATTGAATATTATCACTAAAGCATGCTAGCTAGTTATAATTTGGGAAGATTAAGCCCTAAACCTTGTGTTTTCTCATATTTCTGATCACTTGTTTGTCACTTGAATTTAGTTACTCAACTCTCCTTTAAATCACTGATCTATTGATCACCCTTTTTTAAATTTCTTTTTACACACTTGAATTGCCTTGAACTTGACTTCATTAAAGCTATATAAAGTCCTTGTGGAATTTGACATTGGTGCATCTATCATACTACTACATTGACAATGTCCGTGGACTTACAGTTTTGTGTGCTTATTGAAGCGTATTTCACCTCACATAAACTGCTTACCACCCTACCTGTTCCTAGACGTGGGTCCCAAACCTAAACCGCCAAACCGGCGGTTTGGAGGTTTAGCACCGATTTTTTATAACAAATTAAAAGGTATATAACTTGTTGTTTTTTGAAATTTTAACCGAGTTTGCATTAATACATTATCAAAAATAAAACCGAGTTTAGCACCGGTTTTTGGAAATTTTAATCGAGTTTGAACAAAAAATTAATTTGATAGTCGCTCAAGGCGCTTCCCCTATTCTTCTCTTCGAATCGTCAACCCTCGTGCCGTTTGCTTGCTCAATCAATGAGATGAATTGCTGCTTCAAATACCTTTTGTCACTGAAGCTGAAATCTCACGTGAATAAGGAATGGGTTGCTATGCTGCCCTGATTTTGAAGTTCAGATCACCCAATCCCTATTTTGGCTAAAGTTTCCTTCGTCTCTTCCAACAACAAATGCGACTACGATTTCCAAATTGTCTACTGTATATCCTTCTTCGACCCTGATCCTAAAATCTGGTTGAACAAACCTTGTCAATGTAACACCCCAAATTCTCAGAACTCGGGGAGCTACTGGTTAGGACCTCACAATGGGTCCCGACCTTAGTTTGACAACAATTTTACTAAGATCTTACAACAAGACACAAATGTATTTAAAACAATTTCAAACATATTATTTTTAATGTATGAATGTACACATGTGACAACCTTACAAAAACATATATAAAGATACATAACATGCATGCCGTATGGGAGACTCCCCTGTCCACATCTAATGAATACGTGGACCCGACTGACCATCCGTTCCGGATCTTTCTGCAACTGTCTATCTCTACAAATCTACAACACGGATAAAACCGTTAGCTAACATTCTATGCATAAGTATAAAGGTAAAAGCACAAACACACAACATACACACTCAACATGCAACACTCAATCCTTTTATTATCTTTTAATTAGGTGATATGTCATTTCTAATGATACTTATTTTGTGACACGAGGGATTCCCAAACCTCGTCCCTGTCCCCGTTTACCACCGAGGAATGATACTAATGCATCTGACCGTCTACCTGACTGGGCTGGTCGCAGAGAACCTCCTAGACTCTCGCAAGAGCTAGGCAGATGATGTCACGACCTGTTATCATACACTTAGGTCAATTACGTAAATAATAAAGTCGGCCTAATCCGGTTTCGTTGTTTATCATAACTAACAAACACCACTCATACACATTACACTCATACAAGAAGCCAACTAAGTAAGTCCGTGGACTTACTTGAATTAGATCTCGACTCTCTTAATCACAACTCAATCTGTAACTGTATAACTCGATTGCCTGTCAAATGGGGCAAGTGGATCAAAACATATCCAATATACTTAGAAGTCTAAGACTTCTAAGATATAAGATCCTAGCGGAAGAGAAAAATACTAAAATACACGTCTAAGGTAAAATGACCATTTTACCCTTGGTCCCGAATCTTCTAAAAATCTCGTAATATGTACTTAAATTCTTACTTGAGACTAACTATCATATTCTAACTCTTAAAGTTGAGTTTAGGTCAAGAGTAGAACATTACATGTTTTCTTTAACCTTCTAAAAAGGTCACTAGGATCCAACTTTGGCTTCAAATATGAAATTCGAATAAACTTATAAAAATTCAGAAATAATTCTCTAGGTCATCTATGATATCCCATCTACTCCTAGGAGCAAGAATTTCTTAAAACTGTTCAACCATCACTTCTACAAAAATTTCCAAAGTTGGTTACAACACTTGAAATTTTCTATACTTAGCCAAAATCTGAGTATGTTTTCTAACTGTACAACAAGTCCACTTTGAGTTTCTATAACTCTAAATCCCACCGTTGGATTCATCCTATTTTCTGACATATTAACCTATGCATGGCACTTAACATCATCCCTAAAACTGAACGGTGGATCTTATCTTTAAGGCATCAAAATGTATGCTCAAACTTTGCTGATCAACACAGTTTTTGGAAATTCAGCAAACACTTAACAAAACAGCACACTGTCTTAACTTTGAAAAATCATAACTCCTAAACCACTCGCTGGATTAATTCCAAATTTTGATATGTTCTACTATAATATGTCAACTATATCATATCCAAAATTCAAGTCCAACAGATATCAAAAGCCTATTCAAAACTATCTCACAAAACAACATCACATACTATTTTTCCCAACACTCAGCACAGTTATAAAAAACTGTGGGAGGAGTCAACTTTGAAACATCATAACTTTCAAAAAGTAACATGGATTCCTCTAAAAGTTTAGTATGATTTACTATGCAGTACCGTCTATGACATATCCGAAAACCAGCCAAAAAGGAGTCTAGCTTACCCAAAATCGAACCTGAAGTTGACTGCTCGTCAACTTAGAAAATCCAGCAATGTGACAGCTCTTCCAGTCATCTTCCATGGCTGTTTTGGAGGATCTAAAGACATCAATTGGTACTCTAATCAGCATATACACAAAGAGGGTAACACAGAGAAGAGGGTTGCTGTTCTTACCAACCCAGCCGGACATGACATTACTGCGTGAACGAGGGCGAAAGAAGGGTTGTGACCCACTGCTATCAGGGTTCCTTTGCGGATCTGCTTCAGCGCACCTGTGGATCTAGCGTACAGTTCGTGAATCCGCATTGCTCTCTTGATGGTCGAGCCGCTGAAGGTCTGCATAGGTTGGATGGGCTCGAAAAAGAGCGTCTGTAGCGGTGGTTCTTGGCTCGAGAAGGAGAGTCCGGTTCACTGCGCAAGAGAAGGGAAACCATGGGCGACAACAACAGCCTGCGTGCAGAGGAGACATGGAGGGAGTCTTCGTTGCTAATGTCTGTCCCGAGTAGTCGAAAGGGAGAGGGCGAACGTTGCAGCACTGGCGTCGTTGTCGTTAGTGTGCAGAGGCTAGAGGGACAGTCCTGGTTGCTGCTCGGTGCACGAAGACGGAGGAGACGAGAGGGCTCACCCGCGAGGAAGACAGGTGCATGCTGTCGTGTGTGCCCAGATGTAGGCTGTCGTGTGTGCCGCAGGCTACTGTTTACATGAAGGTGGAAAGGCTGTTAAGGTTTGGTAGGGAAGGAGAGAAATTACACGGTTGAAGCAAGAAGGCTGGCCTTGTCTTTGGGCTGAAGTGATCTTGTCAAAATGGGCCCGGATGGCCTTGTCATAACTTAGTCATGGGTTTATCAAATGGGTCAATTACTATAAGGCTTGCAAGGGTGTGTTAGGAATGATTTTATATGATTAAGTTTCACATAAAATCATAGAAGTTGGGAAAAGAATATTTTATGTGATTAACTATTCACATAAAATGACAAGATTTTAGTTGACTCGGGATTTACCGGAAATTAAATTTCCGGGTATTACATTAGTACCCCCTAAAATAAGTTTCGTCCCGAAACTTAAAAGAAGACAACATAATGCCGGAATCCATACTAAAGAACTAAAGCGCCGAAAAAGTCATAATCGATCAAGTTCTGATTTGTTTTAAAAATAGTCGGAAGAAAATTTCGGGGTATTATAGTCAACGGCCGTCGTGTTGATATCCAGGTAAGATATTGCTGACTTGCTGATATGTTGTATTAAATTATGTGGCTAAGGAGCGCAAGAGAGAGATGATGTTCAAAGTCGTGTAGCCATGGGTTGCTATATTGCGTTGATTTTGTTGTCTGCTTGTTTGTTGTGTTGATGGTGGAGGAGATTTGGTTTTATAACTGAGGGTGGATATTACAGATTTTTGGGATATAGGGAAGATGCCCACCAAGTGTTTGTTGTTATGTCCCAAAGAAAATTTTCTTTGTTGAGCTGAGTTTTTCTATGACGATGGAGGGCAATGGTTTTCTTCATTGTCCGCTTAGATCCTTTCATGGGCGTGGTGATGGTAGAGAGAGAAATAGAGGTTTCTCTTGCCTAGTAAGTCATTTGAAAAAAACAACATCTATTTACGGTTAAACGCAATAATGAGGTTTGGGGCTTATTTGAGTGTGATTTTGATGTTTTTACGGCGTTTGTGGAGGTGTTGGTTGTTCTCAGGATGTGGTTGTATGGCCAATGTATGAGTCTTCATGCTATGATTCGTGAATGTCGTTACCCAGATGACTCTCTTTCTTCTTTTGATGAAGAGGGTGGATACATTATGGGTATCTCGAGGCCGATTGTGGGTATTTCGAGGCCGATTATTGGAGATCAAGTTGGGGTGGATGATGCGAGTATGGTTTTTGATGTAGATCTGTTGGACAGGGTTATGCGAGTTCCTATTACTACCGTGAAAATCATTCCTCATAGTTGTCATCTTAGCTTCTCTCAAGCATTGTTGAGTGCTCTCTTGAAGGTGGTAGCTGAGCCCGGAGTGTAGCTGCTCGGGTTATGCTGTTTTTACTTCCACGGTGCACTTTGCATTTGTTCAGGCCTATGAGCAGGCCAGACAGAAGATCGGGAAGTAGAAAGTCGATACAACATCAGCGGATTTTGCAGGCATTGCCTATTTGGGGAGAGGCTGAGGGTGTTTCGAGTCTATGGAGGCCTTGTTAGACCTTTCGGAGCATAGGCCTTTTGAGAGGGTTGATGGTGGCTCATACAATAAAGATGGTTTAGAGAAAAATCCTAATATCAAGAAATGTCTCTGCAAGGTTTCACATGGGCATTTTACGGTTGCTATTTAAGTTTTGTGTTCTTTTGGAGTTGCTTCTTATAGTGGAGAGACTTTGAAGGTGTTAGAGGCTAAACTTCCCTACAAGCCTCCACCTTCTAAGTCTTGGACTACCTTTTATGAACCACCTCTCGTTGTTGATAAAGATTTGGTATTTAAATGCATCAAGTCCTTTCCCAAAGGTACTTCTTGCGGTAGAGATGGCTTGAGGGCACAACACATCTTAGACGCTATGTGTGGTGAGGGTTATTCTGTTGCCACGGGTCTTTTGAGAGCGACCACCTCAGTGGTTAATATTTGGTTGGGAGGCAAGTGTCCATTGAGTTTGGCCGAGTTTGTGGCTCCGGCTCCTCTAACGCCGCTGCTGAAGCCTGACAATGGGATTCGACCCATTGCAGTTGGTACTATATGGAGATGGTTGGTGTCTAAAGGTGCTATGAAGGGAGTGTGTAAGGATATGAGAGGATATCTGGGAGATCTCCAGTTTGGAGTTGATGTTTTAGGTGGTGCAGAGGCTATTCTACATAGTGTTAATAGAGTTTTGAGTGATTGTTATGCCGATGATTCTCTAGCTATGTTGACAGTGGATTTTTCCAATGCCTTCAACGTGGTTGACATGACTATTTTTCTTAGGGAGGTTAGAGAGAGATGTCCGTCTATCTCCTTATGGGTTGATTTCTTGTATGGTTAAGCCGTCCGGTAGTACATTTGAGATAGATTTATCTGGTCGGCTACTAGTGTACAACAAGGGGACCCTTTGGCGCCACTCCTCTTCTCTCTTATCTTGCACCCGCTTTTGCATAGGATAAGAGACAATTGAAAGCCTATTCTACATGTTTGGTATCTTGATTATGGTACCATTATTGGTCGGTCTGAGGAGGTGACTAGAGATCTTGATATTATTCGAGAGTTTGGTCCGTGTTTAGGCCTCAAGTTAAATATTCGGAAAAATGAGCTCTTTTGGCCTTCATGCGACGGGTCAAAACTTAGAGATGGGCTATTTCGACTTGACATTGCAAGGCCGGCGTTGGGTGTTAAGTTGCTAGGTGGGACAATGAGTAAAGATGAGGAGTTTGTTAGATAGCTTGTCATAAAGATAGCTGTTAAGGCGGTTGAGTTGATGGATCTACTTCCACAGTTGAGGGACCCGCATGTAACATCCGGAATTTTTATTTCGGATTGTTAGCAAGTTACCTACCTTCCTGCAGGCGCAACTCAGTTTTGCCGCAAGCACGAGGCGCCGAGTAACGGGATTTATTCCAAAATCCCGCACCGACCCTTCGTTTTGGGGAACCGACCCCTCGTTTCCCCTAAGTTGACCCCTCGTTGCCTCCCTTTGGCTTATCCCTTCAGCTGAACTTCTCTCTCTCTCTTCCCTTTTCACTCTCACGTGATATTTTATTTTTCCCCTTTGCTTCTTCTCCATCCTTTGGCTTGAGCTTGGTAGCTCTCCTTGATGACCTTCCGTGTCTTCTCCTTGTTTGATGTCCAGCAGTGAGTTGTGCTACAGATCCAGATTGGTAGTGGTGAGTTCTTCCTTCCTTCTTCATTCCTTCACCTTCATCTTCTTCCTTGAGCTTCAATGGAGGAAGCCATGGATTCACCTTGTTGTTCCCTCTTCTTGTGTTGCATGTGTTTGGATCGAGTCTTGATAGATTGTGTAAGTGTGGATCCAAGTGGGGATGTTCAGGAGCGAAGCATGGAAGCTAGGAGGCCATTGCACACCAAGGAACCATCGAAGAAGCCGTTCGAGATCGGCCACTGGAGTTCGACCGCCCACGCGGCTGGACAGTGCAGTAGGGGCGGCTTTTGCACTGAACCGCAGATGTGGCCATCCTGGGCTGCATGGGCGGCCAGCCTGGGCCACAAGAGCGGCCACTGGCTCTGCCGGCCCTCCCTTGCGGTCTTCTTTCCCCTTTCGTGGCTGTTCTTCCTCCTTCCGATCCCGTGCCTTGAGTATGTATTCTTAGATGATCTTAGAGAGTGTTGATGATAGAAGCATGCTAGGTTTGGATCTAGGATAGTTGGAATGCCATGTAGTGGCTTGTGAACCTTAGGCGAGTATGGAGAGGTTGTTGAACTGTTCTAAGGGTTAAGGGTTGTATGTCTCTGAGTGGTACATGGGATGAGTGTAGGGATATCCTTGTGAGGCTTGTGAGGTTGAGATTGTAAGTTTATAGTTGTGAGCTTATGGTTGTTGAGATTATGTGCTAGGATATGCGTATCCTAGCATAGTGTTGTTACCATTGTGATCATGGAGACTAGGCATGTTATCCTAGTGTTGTTGTGAGTTATGATCTTGTGAGATCCGAGGGCTTAGAAGTCTTAGGACTTCTAACTTCTGTTGAATGTGATGTGAGCATGAGGGATTATATGATACGGTCCTAGAATTGAGAGTCAAATGGTCTTGCGTACATCATTTGTTTAGAAGTCTTAGACTTCTATTGTGAGTGGGTTGTTGTTGATATAGTTATCTTCTTGTGAGAAGGTTATGTGCTTCCTCCCTAAGGAAGCAAGAGTGTTGTGAGTTGAGAGTGGTGACGAGGTAAGTCTCCGTACTTACTTAGCTCATATTCCTTGTATTAGCATTGATGTGTGTTTGGTGGTGTGTGTTTATTTATAATAACTAAACCGGAAATAGGATTACCGACCTTTATATTATTTGACCCAAGTGTATGATAACGGGCGGTGACATCACTGCCTAGCTCTTGCGAGAGTTAGGAGGTTCTCGGCGACTAGCCCGTGCTGGTTAGACGGACGGAGGCATCCGTACCGTTCCATTGCCGGAAGAGGGGACCGAGGCGAGTTTCGGGAGATTCTCGTATCACAAAAGAAGTTAAATTAGAACGGGAAATGACTTAATAGTAAAAAGATAATAAACCGGACTTGTGTGATTTGGTGTATATTGTGTGTTATGTTGTTTTACTTGTGTTTGTGCCTTTCACCTTGATTCTAATGCTTCGAATATGAGCTAACGGTTTTATACTGAATGTTGTATATTGCCTTCCAGGTAGGAATGCGGCCGAGAGATCCGGAAGGGTGGGCAGCTAGGGTCCGTACATTTTAGGAAGGGTTTATGAGTTGGAGTTGAGTTGTGTTTTGTCCTTCGGTTATTGCGTTTTGTATGCCGCGTGTTTGGCGTTCGGTTTTGAGTTGTATCTCGGCTGAAGTTTGTTGTTGCATTCTTTCGGGTTTCTTATTATTTGCATTAAAAATGATTTACGGTTTTGCCTTTATTTGTGCCATGTTGGAAAGGTCCGGTGAAATTGTTGTCAAGCTAAGGATCGGGACCCATTGTGAGGTCTCGCCCGTAGCATTCCGATATCCCGCGGATTCGGGGTGTTACAAAGTGGTATGAATATATATATGTATATATATAGATATGGTTATGAGGTTTATAGTTATGCATGATGAAATTGATGTGTATCTTTGTGGATTGTAGTCGTATGATGGACATGATTTATGTGTATAGTTGTATATGTGGACGATTATGTATATTAAACTTTGTATTGATATGATAACATGTCGGATGTATTATATTAGTAGAAATATGGACTGAGGACTTATATAGTTATGTATATATAGTCTTATACATATAGTAGTATATGGATGATAGGTGATGGAATCACCATCATTTAGGGTAGTTTTTGGAGTCTTTTTATTGCATTAGTGTCGGTTTATGCTACTAACTCCTTGGTCCAGAAGAAGAAGATTAAAAGAAGCTAAGGAAGGAGTTATAAGCACTTAGGAGTAAAGATCGATCAAGAAGCAAAGTTTCTGTTGCTCCACCGCCCCCGCGGGCCCTTGCAGCCGCCCCTGCGGTGACCTGCCTTGACGAGACGAAGACCAGCTCCCCTGCGCCTCCCACTGCGCCCTGCCTGCGCCTCGCCTTGGGAGCTAGAAGGCGAAGAGTATGTGTCACCGCCCCTGCGTTAGCCTTAAGGCGCCCCTGCGCCTTGACATCAGAAACGTCAGGAAGGCGAAAGGTGAGACGTTGAAGTGCATTAAAGATCCGCCCCAGCCGAGTTGAGTAGCCGCCCCAACGGTTCTGAAGAAGATCAACCGATTCTGCCTAAGCCGCCCCTGCGGGTCCTGAAGGCCGCCCCTGCGGTTTAACGCCAGAAGCTTTACTCCGGCTGTTTACACCACCTTTATGGCATTAAAGGTGGTTGTTTTAGGCCGGCTATTTACTCCTAATTTAGTGTCTTTTGTAGTATAAATAGTCCATGGCTGATTGCTAGAATCATCCATATTTTTCCCCACAAAATCCATTTTAGACTTGAGTTTTCCATTGTAATGAGTTGCTAACTCTCTTGCTACATTGGGTTGGTTTAAAGCTGCTTTGTTACTTTGGTTGTAAGTTCTTTTAATATAAGTTTTTATTCAGTAATGCTTTGTGTTTCCTTGATCTCCATTGTTTAATTGCATGTTAACTATTACTTGAGATTGATCACCTTAGGTTCTAAAGTGTATGTAAACAACTAGGATTAATAGGTTTCGGGTTCGGGTCTTTAATCTAGTAGCAACTTTAAGTGATAACGGGTTGTAATTACTTAAAGAAAAGGAACACAAATATAAAGATAAGTTTAACGGTTTTAATCTTCTCTTTATATCCCTTAGTCTTTGTTTGAATGCTAACTTGTTATTTGTTCTTGTAGGTTTACGGAACTTTAATAAGTTAAGTTGTGTTGATGCCGGTTGGCTCAACACATATGTATGATCGAGACGGGAGATTACTTAAAAACTTGTAAAAGGAATGCACCAAAGTAGCAATTGCATGCCTAGAATCAACCTAGTGTAGATTCATCCATTATTGTCTTATTCGTCGCATTAATCGTTTTTATAAGTTTTTGTGCATCAATTCAACCAAACCCCCCCCCTTTGTGTCACTTGTCATTATAATCGATAATTGCATCTAAAACACCTTAACTCTCTTGGGTTCGACCCTTACTTCATCACTATACTTGTTCTTAGTGCTAAGTCGGGATTTACTTTTGATTGGGTATAGACGACCATAGAAATACCTTCGGTCAATGGACTTATGGGACCTTTGAGCTAAGATGATGATACGATATCATCGCCTTTAAGACGATGATGTAGCTTATGATGACGTTCATAAGTAGTAGAAGACGCTCTAGTATCGAGTTGGACATTTCGTGCTAACAAACACAATGACGTTCTCGAATTCCTTTTTAAAGGATGTCGAAGAGGAGGATTGGAGACAACGTCAATGAAGGACAACCAAGCTAAAGAAGAAAACAAGACAACTTAAGAGAGTAACATGAAGATGTGAAGTGGTTACCAAAGAAGGCGCGAATGGAAAGATAGCAAGACCAATGGAGATAACATATATTATTTTTTTTTTCAAAAAGATGCGTGGACCACTAAAGATGCGAGTCAAGGAAGAGATGGGAGCCTTCTAATAAGGTTAAAGGCGGTGTCCCATTACGATAAGTGAAGCTTCCTTTAGACGACCCTAAGCTTTGGAGTCAAGATGTGAAGAATGATCGAACCCGGTGTGAAAGATGAGGGATACCGTAAGTTAAGCTTACAAGGTACCGTTAAGTGAAGAGTCAAAATTACGAGAGTAATGAGAAGAATGGTATGACAAGGATTCACGTGGAATTGACCGATTTCCGTCATGACGATAAGACTAAGAAACGCCAAGGAGATAGAAGTGTGAATAGATGTGACCCGGAGACGAGGAATGACGTGACAAAGAGCTTTAGTGGGGAAAGGACTTAAGACAATGACCAAGAGACACGCTTACAAGATGTTACGAGGTGCGGTTAAGCTTATGAAGACGAGTTATACGAAACGTGAGGCCTAGAAGAGTGTGATTACATTATGGAAAAGGAAGAAAGCATGGAACATGGAAGGATCTAATGGAGTTGAGGTAGAATACCCCAAGGAGGGTAGCCATCATGAGAATAGTGACATAAAGTATTAAGAATTGGTAAGTCGTTGACCTTAGAGAAGGCCAACCAAAGGGTTATCGGTGATGACTGAGAACGTATTAAATGCGGGTTACCATGAAAAAGTTGTAGACGGGAGGTATAACCTCAAGTGAAGACTACAAAGGAACAATAACAAAAGCTTTGAGTTTCCCTATGGTTGGATGTCAATAGTAAGAGGTACATCAACTGAAGCGTAATTGTCTTGCACACTATAATGTTAAATGGTTTAAGCAAGTGACAGTAATAGGCCTCTCGGAGAGGGATGGTAACACCCTTTTTGTGACCTTTATAGGTCTCTAGTTTTTGGCATATGGAGGAATGACGTAGATTAGAACCTTAAGGGTGTAAGCACATAAGGACCTAGTGAGATCTGGAGGAAAGCGAAGTTTCCCGAGTTGCTTTAAGCAAACTGGAAGATATGGAAAGGAGGTGCATGGTATTTCGTTCTTAAGGAACGAATGATAAGTGACGCAAACAAGAAATGAGTCAAAGTTGTTTGACTCACCAAAGGAGTCATGAAGGCTACGGTGTGGAACGAAAGACCATAGCTACAATAGCGTTGTAAGCTTTAAGCCTAAGGTAGTAGTACTTGGGGGATCATGAGTCAGAAATCCATGATAGGAATGGGGAATTCTTCCAGTCTTTCCTTCAGAGCATTCTGATTTGAGTTTTGAGGAAATGTATGAGTCGGAAAATTGTACTTTGAGTTCCAAGGGATATGCTTGGTGAACGACGAGTAAGGGTGCCCTCTTTGTAGTGTATGGCTCGTTTAGCCTAGTGGCATGTGAGTGCGATGTTTGATTAGATTGACTTAGAGTCGAGACAACATCAGTTTTGGATGAAGAGAAGAAAGAACCTTCATGAGGCGGCATTTAGGGCCAATATGGTTAATTTAAGTGTAGTGAAACCATTCGAAGTCGCAAGTGCAAATGATGAGTTGAGAATTTACACCGATGAGTATCCATCGGTTTCGGACGCGTTACGATGAAGTCGACATTTGGGTTGTACGGACAACTCCAAGGTGGACCCTAACCTAAGGGAGTTATGACAGTTATGATACTTGAATTGCGCTAATGATTCTTATGATTGGATTTGGCGACGCCTTGTGGTACTCTCAGAATTGAGAGGAATAAGCTTGACATGGGACGACAAGGATACCGGTTATGAAGGATAAGAGGATAACTAGAGTTATCTAGACGGGTTGGGCGTCCGAGGTGACCTCCTAAGAGAAGTAGCGGGTTGAGAAGATCCGGTAGATCAGTGTAGAACGAGATGATAGTTTCGGTGATACCTTCCAAGTATGTGGAGAAGATATGAAGTACATAACTTGGTGGGCCATAACTGCCAAGTTGCGGGATGATTTTGACACTTTCTTCCCTTCTAAAGAAGTGGATGGGTCGTGGATCCGAGACGTATCCGTGAATTTTTGACAAAAGCAGAAGAGGTGAGTGACCTCCATCTTGTTTCCTTTGAGACAAACATCGAGTTATGGGGATGGAATGATATTATGAATACATCCAAGCGGGGCTTGGGATGCGTATGAAATAACAAGAGAGGTTTTGTGTGTATGTGGACATATGCGGGTATGTAGGAAGAATGATCGACTAAGGGTCGAAGATTAGCCACTTCGGGATGCGTGCTTATGGTGGTGTCGGTTTAGCTACAAAGTAACATGCTAGGCATGTATAAATAATAAGAGTATGATACGTGTATGTATACTCACCCAACAAGAGTTGAGTACCCCGCAGAGGCGACAATTAGAAATGGTTAAGGACTTTAGTCGAAGATGGTCTTTCAAGGGCTTTGAGAAGGATCCGAGATAGAAGGTTACAAGGAGAGACCCCATAGTTACCTTTATGGGCTGATGGTTGTTGAAACCATGGCGTTGGTAAGAGATATCCGGTTTAGGATGTTCACATAAGCGAGACGGGCTTAAGGTCAAGGTGGCTAAGTGCATAACCCTTATGTAAACCGCCATCAAGACCGGTCGAACACCATAAGATGAGAAATGAGACTTCATCCATCGTGAGCTATGCAGTGGGTTTGGTAAAATACCTCCAGGGAGATTGTTACTGGTTTGAGACCATGTAACGGTTGCGTTGTGTTTGGGTCATTGTGGATCAACCGATGGTAATAATGTATTTGCACCCTTTTGAGATATGGGGCCGATGAGTCGGCTAGAAGTGGAATATGCTAAAGGATAGTGAAATTAATTGGGAGTAACATAGTCTCGTATCGAGAGGAGCGTTCGTTTTGGAAGGTGTGGGCGGCAGAATCGTGCCGCATAAGAGACCATATGTCTTCCATGACAGTTTCATCCTTGGATAGTTGGGCGGATATAAAGGACTTGGGTGACAAGTCGATGCCAGGCAGTGGGTATGTGTGCAAGTTAAGGGGGTAAAGGTGGACCTAGTACCTTCCCTTGGGTGGAACTATTGTTATGATAGTTGAGAGGCACCGTTCTGATGGCCTTGTTCGAAGAAGTTATGGAAGGGAGTGTAGTACCTTGTGATGTCAGAATTGGTAGACGAGGAGCCGACGAGGCTACCGGGAGGATGTGAGATAGTATCCTTGTTGGAGTTTTTACGATGACCTAGTTACATTGAGTTGGCCGATGGGTTGGAAAGTGTGTACATGTGTGTTTATGTGTTTGGTGCTCCGAGCAGGAATGTGTGAATGATCGGTTAGCTTTTGCTTCTATGTGATATGTGGTTCATACGATTATGTGTGCAGGCCTTGCGAGGTCTTGACGTGGCTACACGAGTGGGTGATAGTTATCGATTAGGTAGTTGCACTTTACTGTTTTGAGTGGTTACCGAGTTTTTACGGAGAGTTTTGCATTATCAAAGTTTTGGGACGAAACTTGTTTTTAGGGGGATTAGTTGTAACATCCGGAATTTTTATTCCGGATTGTTAGCAAGTTACCGACCTTCCCGCAGGCACGACTCAGTTTTCCCGCAGGCACGAGGCGCTGAGTAACGGGATTTATTCCAAAATCCTGCACCGACCCTTCGTTTTGGGGAACCGAACCCTCATTCCCCCTAAGTTGACCCCTCGTTGCCTCCCTTTGGCTTATCCCTTCAGTTGGACCTCTCTCTCTCTCTTCCCTTTTCACTCTCACGTGATATTTCATTTTCCCCCTTTGCTTCTTGTCCATCCTTTGGCTTGAGTTTGGTAGCTCTCCTTGATGACCTTCCCTCTCTTCTCCTTGTTTGATGTCCAGTAGTGAGTTGTGCTACATATCCGGATTGGTAGTGGTGAGTTCTTTCTTTCTTCTTCATTCCTTACCTTCATCTTCTTCCTTGAGCTTGAATGGGGGAAGCCATGGATTCACCTTGTTCTTCTCTCTTCTTGTGTTGCATGTGTTTGGATAGAGTCTTGAATGATTGTGTGAGTGTGGATCCAAGTGGGGATGTTCAGGAGCCAAGCAAGGAAGCTAGGAGGCCATTGCACACTAAGGAACCATCGAAGAAGCTGTTGATATTGATATAGTTATCTTCTTGTGAGCAGGTTATGGGCTTCCTCCCTAAGGAAGCAAGAGTGTTGTGAGTTGAGAGTGGTGACGAGGTAAGTCTCCGGACTTACTTAGCTCGTATTCCTTGTATTAGAATTGGTGTGTGTTTGGTGGTGTGTGTTTATTATTTATTGTTTATAACAACTAAACCGGAAATAGGATTACCGACCTTTATATTATTTGGCTCAAGTGTATGATAACGGGCGGTGACATCACTGCCTAGATCTTGCGAGAGCTAGGAGGTTCTCGGCGACTAGCCCGTGCTGGTTAGACGGACGGAGGCATCCGTACCGTTCCATTGCCGGAAGAGGGGACCGAGGCGAGTTTCGACAGATTCTCGTGTCACAAAAGAAGTTGAAATAGAACGGGATATGACTTAATAATAAAAAGATAATAAACCGGACTTGTGTGATTTGGTGTATATTGTGTGTTATGTTGTTTTACTTGTGTTTGTGCCTTTCACCTTGATTCTAATGATTCGAATATGAGCTAACGGTTTTATACCGAATGTTGTATATTGCCTTGCAGGATAGGAATGCGGCTGAGAGATCCGGAAGGGTGGGCAGCCAGGGTCCGTACATTTTAGGAAGGGTTTATGAGTTGGAATTGAGTTGTGTTTTGTCCTTCGGTTATTGCGTTTTGTATGATGCGTGTTTGGCGTTCGATTTTGAGTTGTATCTCGGCTGAAGTTTGTTGTTGCATTCTTTTGGGTTTCTTATCATTTGCATTAAAAATGATTTACGGTTTTGCCTTTATTTATTCCATGTTGGAAAGGTCCGGTGAAATTTTTGTCAAGCTAAGGGTCGGGACCGATTGTGAGGTCCGCCCGTAGCATTCCTATATCCTGCGGATTCGGGGTGTTACACCGTAGAGTGAGTTTCTCTTGCTTCGTTCTTGTTTGGGTGTTACTAAGATGTATTTTGACCCGAGGACTTGTCATGTGGGGCATTGGGAGAGTGAAACAACTTATTTTGATGTTGAGCTTCGTAGATCAGTCAAGGATATTGTGGTTTGTGGGGACCCATTTTTTGGAGATCTTCATTGGCAGCTTGCTTCTTTGCCTATTCGATTCGGGGGGCTTGGTTTATACTTTGCTATGGAGACGTCTTCCTTTGCTTTTGTTGCCTCTAGGGCCCAGTTTTGGGAACTCGAAGACCACATTTTGTAGGATAGTAGAGTTTTAGAAATGGGCTCAGAGTTTTAAGGAGCTTTGGGCAATCTTCAGGCTTCTATTCCTGGTTTCATTTTTGCTGGACTTACCATCAAGAACACCGTCCCCCCTAAAGCCTAACATGCTTTGGCGAATGCTCTTTTCGGTAAGACCATGCAAAAGATGGAAGTTACTTTTAATTTGACCCTTAGACAAAAAACGGTTTTCAAGTGTCTTCAATCCACGCATAGCCAAGATTTCCTTCTTGCCATACCCATTGATGGAGTTGGGCAATGTATGTCCCCGAATGAGTATCGTTCGGTTCTTAAGGATTCCCTTATGATTCCTCTATACCCGGTTGATGAGATTTGCCCTATGCCCATTTGTCTAAGAATTCTAGATTCTTTTGGGGAGCATGCAGTTCATTGTAAATAGTTTTATGACTTCAAATATAGGCATGAACTAGATTGTGATGTGTTTGTGATGTGTTTAGGAGAGTGGTGGTCTTTGTAAAGAAGGAGACGCTTGTGTCCTTCTTGACTGGCCCATGTGTGTGGAGGTCCACGTTGAGGCCGGATGTCTTGGTGTTTGGATGGGCGGGTGGAAAACATGCTTGCATCAATTTGACTGAGTTTCCCCACTTGTTTGTTCGGGTAGTGGGCCTTTTGTGGTGGGTAAAGCGGCGGTTATTACGGCTTCTGCTAAGGTGGCCAAACATGAGAGAGCTAGTGTTGAAAACCAACATGTGTTTCTTCCATTCGCTTTCGACACTTTTGGCTTCCTACCTTGCGCCCGATGCTATTGGAATTCTCAAGATGGTGCAACGGGTCTTGCATGACAACGTTATGTCTCCAAGGTCTTCTGATGTTGTTTTTAGGAGGATCGGATTCGCTATTCAAAAGGGATTGGCGACATAACTTGTTGTCTGTCTTCTTTCTAACTCGATGCAAACATGTTAGCTAATTTATAATTAGCTTATTGAAATTTAATTTAAAAAAACGAGAGCAAGCTCGGTCATAATTTCCAAAATCTCGTCCGAGGTTTTGGAAATTATGACCGAGCTTGCTCTCGTTTTTTTAGTTAGTAATTTTATTTAGAAAAACGAGTTTGCTCTCGTTTTTTTAGATTACTAATTGAATTAAAAAAAAGGAAAGGGCTTGAACCGGTTTTCCGGTTGTATAATTATCCTCTCAGGGTTAAGAGGAATCGAAGCCTACATATTTCTCTTACCTTTGCTTACCTTTTTCGGACTTTCTAGTTATTTTCGTTACCCCCTTACCTTTCCACCTCGGACTCGGAGGTGGTGCCCACATCATCGGAGTTGGAATATGATATTGAGTCATAAACCGGGACATTCCGTTGTTTCCGCTTCTCCGCTCTTATTCAATCTTGAATGCATACTTGTGCCTCAAATTTCTCGAACTTCAATTGACTTCTCTTGTAACTTAGCATGTTTCCTCCTTGACTAAATGCTTGCTCCACGGCCAACATTGATGCGGGCACGACCATGAGTTGTTGCACAATCTTTGATACTTCGGGGCTAATGTTCGCTCAAAAGTATGTGCGTCAAAGTCTTAAAATTTATATCTAGAACTTATGTAAAAGTGAACCCGCAGTGTACGGATCAGTTGTAGTAAGGCAAGAAATTCCAGAGTCTAACTCAGGGATTTGGTGAGAATAAAATCGATTTCAAATTATCTGGCAAGGTGTAAAAGATTTTGTAATTAATAAGGAGACAAATGATTCCAAGGGTTCAAGTATCCGACTGCGGCTTTCGATTCAAGACACTTCTAAAGATCAAAGGACAGAGTTGGTGTTGCCAAGGTTATGTGTTTCGAAGGAAGGTATTGTACGACAAAGTTCCAAAACCTATATATCAAACCCAAAGGCTCTCTCTATAAAGGTTGTTGATGCTCCAATATAGAAAGGTCTAAGGACAAGATTAACACTCAAACTAACCACCCAAAACCCAAGGATATGACTCTCGAAGGTAAAGATGGAAAACACACTCAAACCTTAATAGAGGATGTTGAGTCTCTCTATTACCCAAATTTTACAAACTTTAGTTATCAAATGAAGAATCAATGATGAAGTCTCTTCTCACAATTGAATAAGGGTTAAAAAGGTTAACCAAGGTTAGGATTTAGGCAAGTTTTAACCTGGGTTAAAAAATAAATCAATTAAAGATCGTCAGGAGAATAAATCGGGTTGTTCTTCACTAAATCGGTCGATTTCCTTTAGAACAGATCGATTTATCTGTTGTCGCAAAGTTAAATCTCGACTCTCAGGGTCCAAATTGTTAAATGAGTTCAGTCTATCATCATCTAAGCCTCAATCATCAACTATTCTCCCTAGAATCACAAGGTTTTTAGCCAACCATTTTCATATTCAATTCAAAATCAAGATTGAATGAATAAAACCAAATAAAACTCAAACTTTGAATAAAAACCAAATAATCTCCGAATCTGTAATCAAACCTTAAAATCTTTCAAAGAACCTCTCAAAACACTCAATAATGTGTTCACAAATCACAAGAATCAGAAGGGAAACAAAAGATCTAACGAACTTCTTGAATATTGACTTCTTGTTTCTTTCCTTCAATCCTCTCTCCAAGAACCTTCAATCCCGTAAAATCCTGTAAATCTTCCACGCTGCCAACCCCCGATTTTCGTTCCTAGGGTTCTAATGTATAATTTCTCACCAATGGGCCGCTTGGCATATCACTTCTCAGGCCCACAAGTGATGGGCTTTGGATCGTAATATTTTTAGGCGAAAGCTGAAGGAAAATCGTTCGATTAAAAGCAATAAAAACTGTCCGATTTTTGTGTGGAAAATCATCCGATCTCTAGTGTAAATGGCTCGAATTTCTTCAACAGAAAGTGCTCGTCTCTTGACTTGTTTCCTTTCTTCCTTTAGTGACCCTTTTACACACTTCCTTTGCTCTTCATGACTCCTCTAAGGTTCCTTAAGCTTCCTTATTGACCTTATATACTCTTTGCTCCACTTTTGCTTCCAATTCCACCGAATTCACCTATAATTCAACCAAAACTTGTGTAGACCTCTATTTCCGGAATATAAATGAAATAAACCTTAAAGGTACACAAATCTCTCCAAATACAAGGTAAATTGAGGTAAAACCTCCACAATATGCATGATTATAATGGCATATCATTCATGTCCTCAAAATACCCCATACTTGCCTCTTGCTTGTCCCCAAGCAAGGTACAAACTTAGAATACAAGATGTCATGGATTATATGATGCGAAAAAACTCAAAAACCTTTTGAAAAGTGCTTCTTCTTATTGGATCACTCTCAAAGTAATGCTTCAAGACATAGGAAGACAAAGTATGCATCAATAATAACCATATCATGAGCAAACCATCCTTTCTTTCTCAAAGACACAAATAAAAGACATGATAATGATGTAAAGATAATCAAAGTCAAACAAATCTAAGCCATAAAGTCTTAAACATGTACAAAGGTCTCAAGGTCTTCCAACCAAGAAAAAGGTCAAAGAAGCGTGTTAAGGGTGGGAAATCTTTAAGGGAATGTGATGCTAATCAGGGAAAGAGTAACAACAAAATAAAAGCTTTAAAAACACGATTTCACCACACATGCTTTTGCATGTAATATTTTATTTTCTTTTCTTTTACTTTACTTTTTGAGAGTATGGACAGCGGTGCACAAAAACCGAAGCCTAGGAGATCGGCGTTTCCCAATTTTCGAGATGCCTCAAACCCTTGATGCACATACCATATCCCGTTAGGACTTGTCGTTCAATCGGACTTTGGTAAGACACAAACACCCGACTATGTGAATGGTGCCGAGTTACTCATCCTCATGTTCAACATCCCCAAACCTATAATTTGCTAAACTTTCACATAACACTTTCATAATGGCCCTCCCACATAAAATATGCCTTTTATAAACACTTATCCTAATTCCCGGATGGTCAAAAGGAGGTCAAATATTTCATTGAGGAGCTAGCATGAACAAGATGTGAACAAGAAAAGAAGCAAATTGCCTTGATCATTCCTATATGATGCAAAAGAACTTATAATATAGCGTCGATCATTATTTCATTCTCCTATCAAGACATCAAGATCATATGAATCATTCATGTATTCAAGTAAGATAATCAAATTCATTCATGCTACAATTAAAATTTCAACATAGCTAAGTCATCTTTTTGCCTTTTCCACATCATAATTCTCATCATAGAGGTCATTTCCATCATAAAAAACACTAAAATTTTTGAAAAACTCACAAATTTTTTAATAAAAGAATGAAAATGCGAATGTCATAGTGGAAAGCAAATAGTGCAAGAGTTATTACAAACAAAATCATCAAGTGCAACACAAAGTACATAAAGTGCGAAAAAGATGAAAGAGATTGTAAGTACCCCCACCCCATACTTAACTTTCACATTGTACCCAATGTGAGAAGTCAAGCATAAGATGGAGAAAAATACTACAATGTAAACTGAAGTGGAATCTCAATCATCAGCCGGCGGCGGTGGTGGATATGGGTACCTCGGAGCTCCATGATAATAGAAGGTGTGATAGGTGATGGAATCACTATCATTTAGGATAGTTTTTAGAGTCTTTTTATTGCATTTGTGTCGGTTTATGCTACTAACTCCTTGGTCCAGAAGAAGAAGACTAAAAGAAGCTAAGGAAGGAGTTATAAGCACTTAAGAGTGAAGATCGTTCACGAAGAAAAGCTTATGTTGCCTCACCGCCCCAACGGAGCCTTGTCACCGCCCCTGCGGGTGACGCCTTACACCGGAGCGCTCCCTGCACCAAAGCGCTCCCAGCGCCGGCCATGAAGTGTGTCACCGCCCCTGCGCCACCCCTTGGCACCCATGCGGTGATTTGCCTTGAAGAAACGAAGACCAGCTCCCCTGCGCCTTCCACTACGCCTCTGCCTGCGCCTCAACCTGGGAGCTGGAAGACGAATAGGCTGTGTCACTGCCCCTGGGTTGACATAGGGATGCCCCGGCGGCTTGGCATCAGAAACGTCAAGAAGTCGAAGGGTCAGACGTTTGAAGAGCATTGAAGATCCACCCCAGCGGAATTGCCTAGCTGCCCCTGCGGCCATGAAGAAGATCATGCATTTTTGCCTTCACCGCCCCTGCGGAACTGAAGGCCGCCTCTGCGGTTTAACGTCAGAAGCTTTACTCCGGATGTTTACACCACCTTTATGGCATTAAAGGTGGCTGTTTTAGGCCGGCCATTTACTCCTATTTAGTGTCTTTTGTAGTATAAATAGTCCTTGACTGATTGCTAGAATCATCCATCTTGTTAGACAACAAATTATCCACTTAGATTATCTTACTTCCTTTGTAATGAGCTGCTAACACCCTTGCTACATTGGCTTGGTTTGAAGCTGCATTGTTACTTGGGTTGTAAGTTCTTTTAAATATAAGTTTTTATTCAACAATGCTTTGTGTTTTCTTGCTCTTCATTGTCTAATTGCATGTTTACTATTGCTTGAGATTGATCACCTTAGGTTCTAAAGTGCATGCAAATAACTAGGATTAATAGGTTCCGGGTTCAGGTTTTTAATCTAGTAGTAACTTTAAGTAATAACGGGTTGTAATTACTTAAAGAAAAGGAACACAAATATAAAGATAAGTTCAACGGTTTGTTATTTGTTCTTGTAGGTTTACGGAACACTAACCTGTTAAGTTGTGTTGATGCCGGTTGGCTCAACACATATATATGATCAAGACGAGAGATTACTTGAAAACTTATAAAAGGAATTCACCAAAGTAGCAATTGCATGCTTAGAATCAACCTAGTGTAGATTCACCCATCATTGTCTTACTTGTCGCATTGATCGTTTTCATAAGCTTTTGTGTGCATCAATTCATCCAAACCCCCCCTTTGTTGCTTTTTACTATAATCGATAATTGCATCTAATAAAACACCTTAACTCTCTTGGGTTCGACCCTTACTTAACCACTATACTTGTTTTTAGTGTTAAGTCGGGATTTACTTTTGATTGGGTATAGACGACCATAGAAATACCGTCAGTCAAATTTTGGCGCCGTTGCCGGGGAGTTTAGTGTTTTATTGTTATTATTGATTATTGGTTTGAACCATTTTTATGGTTCAAACCCGTGCTACTAACTCCGGCTTTGCTTCTTTTGATCCAGAAATTGAGAGGACGCACATCCGGCAACGAAGACAACAACAACTTCAACAAGAGATGGCTGACCGTACACCTCGTCAACTCACGCAGCCCACCTTGGCTCAAAACCCCCTTGCGGTCACTATACCGCATTAGGGAAAGGAGTCAATTTTGAGCTCAAGCCGGGTCTCATTCACTTGCTTCCATCCTTCCATGGGCTAAGTGGTGAAGACCCCATCAAACACCTTGGGAATTCCATACCGTGTGTATGAGCATGAAGCCGGCCAACATTACCGAAGAACAAATCAAGATGAGGGCATTCAGCTTCACACTCAAAGATTCCGCGGATGATTGGTATTACCACCTTCCATCCGGGAGCATCAACACTTGGGAGAACCTTCACAAGGCATTTTTGGAGAAATACTTTCCATCCAAGAAGGCCAATAGCTTGAAGAAATCTATAAGCAACATCCAACAAGAGGCGAACGAAACTCTCTACGAGTAATTCGAAAGGTTTGCACGCCTCCGATCCAGCTGTCCTTTTCACGGATATTCAACTCAAGATCTAGTCTTGTACTTGTACAATGGATTGCTCGATAATGAAAGGAGGATCGTCGATGCGGCTTGCGGAGGTAATATTCTTAACTCTACTCCTGACCTTGCTTTGGAAAAGATACAGGAACTAGAGGAAGGTACTCGGAACTTTGGAAGGACCCCGTCCAAGAAAGGAGTTCATGTTGTGAGTTCCGGGAAGAGGGAGATTTCGACCGAGCTCGCAGAACTGAAGAAAATGGTGAAGAGGCTAACACTTATGGGAACCCCACAACAAGTCAAAGCTTGTGGAGTATGTGCTGACCCATACCATCCAACGGACATGTATCCACAAGTCCAGGATGACGATGCTGAGGTGAACGCAATGGGTTATGGACAACCACAACAGCAAAGGCCTAGGAACGATCCCTATGCACAGAATTTCATGCCAAACTGGCGTGACCAACATACCTTTCATTGGAGGGATCAACAAAACCAACAACAACAGCCCCGTCAAGGTAAGTATCAATCAAATGAAGATATGTTGCAGGTTTTGACTAAACACTTTGCTACTCATGTCCAAACAACAGAGTCTAGCATCAAGAACCTTGAAAAACATGTTGGTCAAATGGCAGAAGCCATTACAAGAATTGAAACTAGGTCCTCCGGAGGATTACCTTCACAGACGGTTATAAACCCAAAGGTGTTGCTGGAGGAGGCTCAATCATAGAGGTAGAGTCCTTACGTCGAGCAAACGACGTAAAACAAAGGCGCTGATTTGGGAGGCAACCCGAAGGAATAAAGAAGAGGAGCTTCTGTCAAGAAAACCGCTCCTGCGGCTGGGTGACGCCGCCCCCGCGGTGACACCCTTGCCGAGCGCCGCCCCCGGCGCTGGCCCAATGTCTGCAACATACGTGCCACCGCCCCCGCGGTGGCGTCCCACGCCCCTGCGACGGCCTTCCTTGACACGCATCCTCGGTGCCGCCCCCGTCGTTGAGGCTGCGTACCCCTCTTCCTTGTCACCGCCCCCGCGGTGACAACCGCCGCCCCTGAGGTTTTGTTAAGGAAACAAAAAAATACACTTCCCAAAAATAACCTACATCTACCGCCCTTGACATTCCCCCTCCATTCACCCTTCGAAACCTAGCCACCTCGCCTCCATACGCCCCTGCGCCCTCCGGAAGCCCTCGCACCACCCTGTCCAAACACTCTTGCGCCGGCTCCGACGACTACCGCCCCTTTGCGACACCATCCCTCACTGATAGCATGAATTATAGTCTATAATTTAGGGTTTGTTTGGACGTTTAATCTTTCATAATCTGCATGTTTGTATGTATATTATGTGATTATATTACCATTTCATCTACCTTTGCAAGAATCGAGGTCTACACCTAGTTTTGTTGTAATCGTAGGTAAAATGGCACGTTTTGCATCAAAAAGGAGCAAAAGGAGCTATGGAGTCATTGGAGCTACATTGAGGAACATAAGGAACCATCCAGGAAGCATAGCCATGGATTAAAGATTCACTTTGGACCAGATTTGAGAGATTTCACATTCAGTTGTGACTCACCTCGGTTGGCCACAGATTCATCTCGACCGAGGTAATCCAGAGAAGCCGACTCGACCGAGGCGAATACCTAGGATGCGGCGAGAATATTTTATTCTTGGCTGAGATCTTTTATCTTTGGAAAGAGATCTTATATTTTTGGGCTTGGCTCCTGGAAGGAAGAAGATATGCTAGATCATATATTTTACCTATTTTTATGGGAAGAGATCTTTCTAAGATATCTTATCTTTGGAGAGTAATTTTCCTATAAAAAGGGTTGGATTTTCCACAAATCCATATCATGCTATACCATCGATCAAGGTTTTTACACGCAGCAGCCATACTCCAGTTAGGAGATTTGAAGAACCTTTTTGAAGGTTGAAGGAAGATTGAAGATCATAGCTTTTATAGCTTTTTGGAGGGTTTTGTAAGATTGTCTTTGATTCCCTTCCTTGTTGTCTTGTCTTGTTGGATTGCTATCCAAGGAACGCTTTTGTTGTGATATTTGATTCAGTTATTGAAGTCTTTTCATTAAATTCTTCTTGTTCAAATATTCACCTTCTTCCCATATATTCGATTATTGCTTTCATGATGATGAGTGGCTAATTTCCTTGTGTGATTCTAGGGTGATTGGCTGAAGGTTGTGGGAAAAACAATGATAGAATAATCTTAGATTCCAGTAGGACCTTGAAAGTTCGAGTCTTTAACCTTAACCCTAAGCATCTCGTTCAGTCGATGAACATCTCGGCCGGGGTGGAATTTGGCTGACCGAGGTGACTTATCTGATCCGAAACTGAGAGTTAAGTGTTAGAGTTTGCCAAATCCTATCCTTATTACACCTTTCCTGGTTCAATGCAAGCCTAGGATGAGACTTACCCGGTAATTCCTTAGTTTGTGTACCAACGATCATAAGTGTAGGTAATAAAGGTTTATCCTTTATTAGGGTTTGAGTGTGCTTCCATCCCATCTTTGTGAGTTAGCCCGAGACTTACCCGGTAAAGGTTGATTCTATTCCCTTAGATGGTGTGTTAGTTTGGAGGATATAGTTCTTTATCTTGATTCCTTGAAACTTACCCGGTAATAAGAGTTGCGGTTTAGGATTAGTGAGTAGTGAGACTTACCCGGTGATCTATTCCACTTTAGTAACACCTTCCCTATGCAAAAACCTCAGCTTTGTCCGCTTATCTTTAGATCTTGAGTTGGAACCACAACTAGATGCTTTAATCCCTAGAATTGCATGTTTGCTTTATTGACTTCTTATTCATCTTTGATTGTGTTAATTGCTTTTGTGGTTAGTAGTTGCATAAGCATACCGTAACTGGACTTTGTTTCACTGAGTCCCTGTGATCGACCCCTGGAATTCCTTGCTTTTACTACGATTGACCCGTACACTGCGGGTTCGCATCCTTGTTTTAAGCTTAAGTCTAGGGTTATAAATTTAAAGCTTACACACACCGTTTGGAGCGAACACTCACCACCGCCACACACACATCCCCTCAACCCTCTCACTCTCGCCCTCCACTGCCCCACCTCCGGCGACGTCTGCAACAACAAGGAAGACGCCGGAATAGCCCCATCACCATAACCTTCGCCGAACTCCCAAATCGCTCTCTGCTCTTCCCCCGCCCCTGTGCCTGCAAGCCCCCGCACCTGCGCCTGGCTGCCCCTGCGCCTGCTTCAGCCACCCTTGCGGAAAACACAATAGAGGGTTTGTCTCTTACTAAATTTTCTGAATTTTCTAATTCCTTTGATTGTTCAAACTGCAAGAGATGGAGAATCAGAAGAAATATAAGTTGCCAGAAGCCGAGATAGAGCTGTATAGGATTACACAAGGTCGAGATGTGTATTCAACCCGATTTCTGGACGTTCGTACTTTGGAACGTTTGGGCATGTTGGAGAGCATGCAGGTATTCCTCAACAACGCTGGGCTCGGGGATTTTCTGATAACGAGCACCCCAACGTACCCCGAGCTCAGCCGCCAGTTCATTGCCACCTTCAAAATGGAAACGGTGGACCACGGGTGTGTTGGACTTGCATTCAAGTTCAACAAAAGAAAGTACACCTTGGACTACACCCAGCTACAGGAGGCATCAGGGGTGACTATAGCCGCTTCTGACAACTGGTGGGAACCCATCCCGACACCTGACTTGATGGAGTTTTGGCAGGCCGCCACTAGATCTAAGTTTCATGCAGGGTGTGAGTACTCCAACAAATTCACTCACCCCTGTTTGAGGCTCATCTCGAAGATATTCATGAGTGTCTTATGTGGACACAAGGAGGAAAATAAGGTTGCTCTTAAGGACCTTCAACTGTTATACGCCTGCCTCTCCACGAACGACTGGGTACCGGATTGGCCATACCTCTTCCTTACCGCTTTGAAGCGGATTAGGAAGAATGAGCCACGAGATATTGTGGGAGGAGGGATCATCTCCTTGTTAGATGCACAAGTGATGGATCTCTCTGCCTTGGAGAACGGATTAGAGGCCCCACTATACACAGAGGGTATGTTGAGGAGGTGTAGGCTCCTCATGAGAGATGGGGAGAACCTCTTTTGACTCTCTTTAGCAGATGGGAGTCACATTACATACCTTCCCCGGCGACTTCCACTAGGAGACGAGCTCTCCGACTTGTACGTACCAGCTGACCCAGTTCCTCCGAGACAGCCTCAGGTGGATATTTTTGGGAGATACGCAGCAGGCTCCAGCCGGGCCCCTGCCACTGATGAGGAGATGCTAACGGCTGCACACGACGGCAGTCAGGCCATAGAGAGTCTGCAGGCTCAGATGGCAGCCTTGACTACACAGCACCAGGCATGGCAGACCAAGTACCAGCGGTCCATGCTTGAGCAGCAGCAAGCGTGGCAGTCCAACTTCGCCTCCTCCATGACCACTCACTTCGACCGCCGACAGAATGCTTAGTAGGCGGCTCATCAGCAGCAGTTGGAGACTCAACAGCTAGCTTGGCAAGCTAGCTATGAGACTTCATTTAGAGAGAGGATGGATGCTCAGGAGGGCCGCATAGATACGCTCTACCGCCGGCAGGAGCACTTCTTCAGCCACTTCCCTTACCCACCAGAGGAGGGTCCAGGTGGTCCATCCAGACCATCCCACTGAGGGGTACATCTCTTCCCTTTTCCCACATTTATCTTTGCCTCATTTCCACTTTGAGGACAAAGTGTACTTCAAGTATGGGGGAGGGACATATCATTGCTTGTATAGTGTCATTGAGTTGTTTTGTTTTGAGTTTGAGTTGTTTTAGATTCAGTTTCATTAAAAAAAAAAGCCAAAGAAAATGAAAAAAGGCATGAAAATCCTTGGATAAACCGAAAACCCGAAAGGGCGGTTTAGGCAAAAAGAAGGTAGTCCGACCAACCTTAGGTTGGTGCAAAATTGGACTTGAGGGATGTGAGTTAAAGTGAGATCATCAAAAGAAGAAGAGTGGCAAGGTGAAAACCCGAAAGGGCGCCTTTGCAAAATGAGCAATACTGAGTGTAGGTTTCCCTTCCGGCGTTTGGCGACATAAGAAGGGGAGTCATAAGGAGGTTGTCCGGGTAGGCCACTCTTGGAGCAATAAGGATGGTAGTTTCTCCCTTTTTCTCACATTTCCTCTCTTTCCCTTCTTTCTTTCTTGGCTTTTCTCTTGTTTTCATTGTCTTTCTTGCTTACCCATACTTCCTGAGGCCTTGGAGTCTAATTGCTGTCATTTGTTTTACTCGGGACGAGTAAAATGTATAAGTATGGGTGAATTTGATAGGTGATGGAATCACTATCATTTAGGATAGTTTTTAGAGTCTTTTTAATGCATTTGTGTCGGTTTATGCTACTAACTCCTTGGTCCAGAAGAAGAAGACTAAAAGAAGCTAAGGAAGGAGTTATAAGCACTTAGGAGTGAAGATCGTTCACGAAGCAAAGCTTCTGTTGCCTCACCGCCCCAGCGGAGCCTTGTCACCGCCCCTGCGGGTGACGCCTTACACCGGAGCGCTCCCTGCGCCTTCGCCAGCGCCGGCCATGAAGTGTGTCACCGCCTCTGCGCCACCCCTTGGCGCCCCTACGGTGATTTGCCTTGAAGAAACGAAGACCAGCTCCCCTACGCCTTCCACTGCGCCCCTGCCTGCGCCTCAACGTCGGAGTTGGAAGACGAAGAGGCTGTGTCACCGCCCCTGCGTTGACATAGGGACGCCCCGGTGGCTTGGCATCAGAAACGTCAGGAAGTCGAAGGGTCAAACGTTTGAAGAGCATTGAAGATCCGCCCAAACGGAATTGCCTAGCCGCCCCTGCGGCCATGAAGAAGATCAAGCGTTTTTGCCTTCACCGCCCCTGCGGAACTGAAGGCCGCCCCTGCGGTTTAACGTCAGAAGCTTTACTCCGACTGTTTACACCACCTTTATGGCATTAAAGGTGGTTGTTTTAGGCCGGCCATTTACTCCCATTTAGTGTCTTTTGTAGTATAAATAGTCCTTGGTTGATTGCTAGAATCATCCATCTTGTTAGCCAACAAATTATCCACTTAGATTATCTTACTTCCTTTGTAATGAGCTACTAACTCCCTTGCTACATTGGGTTGGTTTGAAGCTGCATTGTTATTTGGGTTGTAAGTTCTTTTAAATATAAGTTTTTATTCAGTAATGCTTTGTGTTTCCTTGCTCTTCATTGTCTAATTGCATGTTTACTATTGCTTGAGATTGATCACCTTAGGTTCTAAAGTGCATGCAAATAACTAGGATTAATAGGTTCCGGGTTCGGGTCTTTAATCTAGTAGTAACTTTAAGTAATAACGGGTTGTAATTACTTAAAGAAAAGGAACACAAATATAAAGATAAGTTTAACGGTTTTAATCTTTTCTTTATATCCCTTAGTCTTTGTTTGAAAGCTAACTTCTTATTTGTTCTTGTAGGTTTACGGAACACTAATCTGTTAAGTTGTGTTGATGCCGGTTGGCTCAACACATATATATGATCGAGACGGGAGATTACTTGAAAACTTGTAAAAGGAACTCACCAAAGTAGCAATTGCATGCTTAGAATCAACCTAGTGTAGATTCACCCATCATTGTCTTACTTGTCGCATTGATCGTTTTCATAAGCTTTTGTGTGCATGAATTCAACCAAACCCCCCTTTGTTACTTGTTACTATAATCGATAATTGCATCTAATAAAACACCTTAGCTCTCTTGGGTTCAACCCTTACTTAACCACTATACTTGTTTTTAGTGCTAAGTCGGGATTTAGTTTTAATTGGGTATAGACGACCATAGAAATACCGTCAGTCAAGGTGCCAAATGTGTGATAGTACATGCCCCTCATCTGGCCATTGTAGGAGGAGTGTCTCGCCTATGTCTCTTGACGGTACTCCGTGAACCGAGTGTCCAGGGTGGTGTAGTCGGTGTGCAGGGCCTGATAATCAATACGAAGACCCTGATAGTCAGTGTGTAGATTCTGAATGCCAGAAATCAATGCTCTAATCTGGCGATGGAGCCTAGATCCACGCCCACGTTCTCTACCACGGCTGGGTGCATGTGCAAAGGAATGACGGAGCGGCTGCATCTCATCCTCAGTCTCCTCTATACCTCTACTCATCCTGCTAGGTCCAGCACCATGGGTGTCAGTGTCCATAGCATCCGTAGCATGGCTGTTGTACGTGTCACTCTCGAACTCTAGCATGGATCCTTGGTAAGATGCAGCTCCGTCCTCAAAGTCCTCCTCCTCCTCATCATCATCATCCTCTCCATCCTCAACATCATCATAATAAGCAAGTGGAGGGGCCATCTCATCAAACATATGCTCGAAGGTCTCCTTCCGAATAGTGTATTCGGACTTCCACTCAATTTCAGCCGGATTCCTGGATGGCTTCCTTGCCCATGGCATAGGCACATGCAAAACTCCCATGCCTCTAGGAGTTAGAACCTGCCTCGCAACTAATCGTTGTGAGCCAAGAGGGTGGGCGCTCTCGGCTATGTTGCAATCTGAAAAGTCAAGCTCCAATGCCTTTGTCACACGAATGACAAGGCCTCCAGCACAAATATCCCCCTTTGACTTGTTGGCTATCTTCCCGAGATAGTCACCAAGCATAGTAGCGGTGTTTGGAATAGTGCCGGTGGTCATACAGTGGAGGAGGTAGAGCTCATCCGCCTTCAGCTTCTGTGGCGTCTCTATCTTGGCAAACAAGGAATCACTAAGGATCATGTGGGCAATCTTGAAGGAGAGATTGTAGATACTTGCTTCCTTCGAGTTTCCTGGTCTCCACTTATCTCCTCCTGCTTCCCCAACAGAGATACTCTCCCAGAATGCACTAGCGCTCACACCCCGTGGAAATGTGCCTGCAGAGGAAGAGGGACAAGCAAACAGATCTCCAAAAGCAGGTATAGACAAGGTATGGTCCTTATTCATGAGCCGGAAAGTAGCACTCCTATCTCTAGGGTCGTGCTCAAATGTACTAAGGAACTCATGGGTAATCGCGGTATAAGCATCTTCCCGAATGAGCACAAACTGACTCAACCCTATCCTATCCAACATCATATCAATGTCTTCCCTCACAAATAGCGCATCCAAGTCTTCAAGCACAATGTAACGAGGAGGGGTAAAAGGGCGATCTAAGAGACGTTCATATCTCTTCTTATGTTTGGAAAGGGGAGGAGGAAGGTTTGGCTTAGCTAGGGAAGGTGGTGGTGGTGGGGGAGGTGCCCTAGAAGAAGAGTCCTTCTTTTTGCCTGCATTCCTAGTGATTTTCTTCAAAGTCTCCATTCTGCACACAAAAATCGACTTGTTCTTGGCAAAAATCGGGCAATTTTTCTAGGTTGGCTCGATTTTTCTCACGTTTTTCAACACAAATCTGTAAAGTTTTGAGCAATTCAATACCACACAAAGCTTCCTAGGGATGTTTCTAACCAAAGCCCTCAATCAAACTCAACAATCTAACAACTTCTAGGCAAGATTCAAGATCGAACGAAGTACTTAGGTTTTGGATCGAAAAAACCTGAATCCCGGATGAATGGGTAGTTTGGCAAGCTTTTTGATGCTAGATCATTCTTCCTTGTTGAATATGCTTCAGTTTAGGCTCAAGAATCGTTCAAAACGATTACAAATTTGGAAGATGGGAGGGTAGGCAATTTTCGGCGTTTTGGAGCAAGAGAGAACGAGTTTTTGGTTAAGTGTTGGAATGAGAAATCGAGTGGAGAAGGCTTTATATAGGCTGGCCAAAATACAAAGAAAATCAACCGATTTTTCTTGGCGATTTATTTGTCGGTCTGATTTTTCTTCCTTTTCACAGCTTAATGAAGAAAATCGACCGATTTTTACTGGGGGGGGTCGATTTTTCAGTCATTTATCTTTTTGTTTCCAATAGTCGACTTGCTCTGTAGTATGAATCGATCGATTAACTTATGGTAAGTCGATCTATTCCCTTCTTTTCCTTGAAAAGTGTATTTGATCCAATTTATGTCAACTTTCTCCATCAATTCATCAAGGTTTCACATAGTTCCTGCAATCTATGACACAAACAAACCGAGAGCATATCGAGGAACAAACAAAGCAAAAACAAAAAAAAAACAAGCAACTAACCTAAACTATTCTAAGATGAAAAGAAAGGAAAAGAACTACACTACCATAAGTTGCCTCCCAAGAAGCGCTTGATTTAACGTCTTTAGCTGGACGTTGCTTGTTTAGGTGCTCAATGGAGGAGGATAGGAGCTATCTCCTCAACCGAAACTTCCGGTATGTACTTCTTCAACCGTTGGTCATTGACCTTGAAACTCCTGCTTTGTTCACCCCATACTTCAACTGCACCATAGGGGAAAACACGTTTAATAACATAAGGTCCTGTCCAACGGGATTTAAGCTTACCTGGAAAGAGTCGAAGCCTTGAGTTGAATAGGAGAACTAGATCTCCTTCTTTCAAGTCGTTTGGGATGATGTGCTTATCTTGCCATCGCTTCGTTCTTTCCTTGTAGATCCTTGTGTTCTCATACGCATTCAGGCGGATCTCCTCTAGCTCATTGATGTCCAATAGCCACTTCTCTCCGGCTTCTTTCATGCTGAAGTTGAGCCACTTGACGGCCCAATATGCTTTATGCTCTAGCTCTACAGGAAGGTGACAAGACTTCCCATACACAAGGTTGTTTGGCGTTGTACCTATGGGTGTCTTAAAAGCGGTCATGTACGCCCATAATGCATCATCTAGCTTCATTGCCCAATCCTTTCTTGTTCTAGAGACAGTCTTCTCTAGAATTCCTTTGATCTCTCTGTTGGATATCTCAACTTGTCCGCTTGTTTGCGGATGGTATGGTGTGGCAATCTTATGGGTTACCCCATACTTAGCTAATAGAGCCTCAAATCGACGGGCTGTGAAGTGCATTCCTCCATCACTAATGATGGTACGGGGAGTCCCGAACCTTGGGAAGATCGTTCTATTGAAGAACTTCACCACTACCATTGCATCATTAGTAGGAGAAGCGAGTGTTTCTACCCATCTTGAGACATAGTCTACGGCTAGAAGTATGTATTGGTTTCCACAAGATGATGGGAATGGTCCCATGAAGTCCACTCCCCATACATCGAATATCTCTGCTTCTTGTATGTTGTTGAGGGGCATCTCATTCCTCCTTGAAATATTACCTGTCCTTTGACAAGCATCACAAGTAACAACATAGTTCTGCACATCTTTAAATAAGGTAGGCCAAAAGAAACCAGATTGGAGTACCTTAGCACACTTCTTGTGGGAACTAGCATGTCCTCCACAAGGCAAAGAATGGCAATGGTGGATAATGCTTTCCACCTCATCTTCCGGAAAACATCTTCTAAACATGCCATCGGGACCTCTCTTGAAGAGTAGAGATTCATTCCAATAGAAGTGTAGTACGTCTCTAGAGAACTTCTTCCTTTGAGCATATGAAAGTCCGGGTGGGAGTTCCTGACAAACAAGGTAATTGACAATATCAGCAAACCATGGGTCATTACCTTTTGAGATTTGTTGAAGACATTCTTTAATCTCGTGTAGCAATTCATCGGGGAATGAGTCGTCAATAGGGAGCTCATCCGTCTCGTCGGTGAGGTGTGGGAGACGGCTAAGGTGATCGGCGACTGAGTTCTCCGAGCCCTTCTTGTCATGGATCTCTAGATCGAATTCTTGTAAGAGCAAGATCCATCTTAGAAGCCTAGGCTTTGCATCCTTCTTTGTGAATAGGTAATGGATTGCTGAATGATCCGTGTAGACTATCACTTTCACACCTACAAGATAAGAACGAAATTTCTCAAATGCATAAACAACAACAAGAAGCTCCTTCTCCGTGGTAGCGTAATTCAGTTGAGCTTCGTCTAGCGTCTTGCTAGCATAGTAGATGGCGTGAGTACGACCATCTTTTTTCTGTCCAAGTACATCTCCTATAGCTACGTCACTTGCGTCGCACATGATCTCGAAAGGAAGTATCCAATCGGGTGGTTGGATGATAAGGGCTGAAATCAAAGCTTCCTTGATCCTACAAAAGGCATCTAAACATTCTTTTGAAAACTCGAAAGTTATGTCCTTCATCAAAAGATTAGTCAAATGTTTTGAAATCTTAGAAAGATCCTTTATGAACCTCCTATAGAAACCTACATTTCCTAAGAAGCTTCTAACTCCTTTCACCGAAGATGGAGGAGGTAGCTTCTCTATAGTTTCAATCTTAGCTCTATCAACTTCTATTCCTTTATTCGAAATCAAATGACCTAACACAATTCCTTCGGTGACCATAAAAAGACACTTCTCCCAGTTTAAGACTAGGTTAGTGTCTTCGCATCTCTTAAGAAAAAGGGAAAGGTTAGAGAGACAGTTATCAACAGAAGAACCATATACCGAAAAGTCGTCCATGAATACTTTCATGATATTCTCTACATATTCTAAAAAGATTGCCATCATACACCTTTGGAAGGTGGCTGGAGCGTTGCATAAACCGAATAGCATCCTCCTATAGGAGAACGTACCCCAAGGGCACGTGAAAGTTGTCTTCTCTTGATCGTTTGGGTAAATGGGAATCTGAAAGAAACCGCTATGTCCATCTAGATAACAAAAGTAAGAGTGTTGGGCTAACCTTTCCAACATTTGATCAATGAAAGGGAGGGGGAAGTGGTCCTTCCTCGTGGCAACATTCAGTTTACGGTAGTCGATGCACATTCTCCATCCCGTAACTGTCCTTGTAGGAATAAGTTCGTTGTTCTTATTTGCAACAACGGTTATGCCTCATTTCTTTGGAACCACTTGTACGGGGCTCAACCATTTGCTATCAGAAATAGGAAAGATGATACCTGCATCAATTAGCTTAAGAATTTCTTTCTTCACGACCTCTTTCATGATCGGATTTAACCGTCTTTGAGGTTGACGTGAAGGTTTGTAATTCTCTTCCATCAAGATCTTATGCATACAAAGAGAAGTTTTAATGCCAACTAAATCATCAATGGTATAGCCTAAGGCTTTCCTATGTTGTTTCAGAACTTTCATAAGCTTTTCAAGTTCATCATCACTTAAATTTACACTAACTATAACAGGATATGTTGAGTTAGGCCCAAGGAATGCATACCTTAGATGCGTAGGGAGTGGTTTCAACTCCAATGAGGGTGGTGCTTTGGTTGATGATTCTTGATCATCGGCTGTCATTTGAGAAGCCTCTGAAGGTGGAGGAGGTCTGCTATTACAGTTAAGAACGACTGCAATCGAGTTTGTAGAAGTTGGAGAAATTGCCGAAAAATCAACTTCCCTTGACGTAAATCGGCCGATCTCCTGTCTGATTTTTCTTTCTGTTGTCAAAAATCGACTTGCATTATTAGAAATCGGGTGATTTTCTTTGTGTAGGTCGATTTTTTCAACAGTTTCTGGGGCTCTTTGCAGCTCTTCAAATCTTGCTTCCGGCTCTTCCTCTGCATCTTCCAATGCTCGAATTTCATCATCACAGTCACGTTCCACCCCTTCTTCAATGATACTCATGCTAAGAACCTTTTGAAGTGGATCTTTGATCAAGATCGAACTCACCACTTCTCTAGACTCTTCTTCATCAAAGATGTTGAAAACATCTTCTCTCAAAGCTAGCTCTTTGATCAAGGAGGAGAGTACAAATTCCACTTTCTCTTCTCCTATATTGAATGATACATGTCCATTCTTGCAATCAACCATACAACCGGAGGTTGCAAGGAATGGTCTCCCAAGTATGATGGGAACTGGATAATCTGCAGGAATGTCAAGAACGACAAAATCTATAGGAATGTAAAACTTACCAAGTTTCACGGGAATGTCCTCTATGATTCCAACATGTCTAGTTATGGAACGATCAGCCATGTAAAGTGTCATCTTCACCGGTCTAGGCTCTCCTAGACCGACTGCCTTGCACAAAGCAAGTGGTATGATGCTTACGCTTGCTCCAAGGTCACAAAGTGCATCATATGTGACTTCTCCTAAGGTGATGGGTATGCAAAATGATCATAGATCACGCAGCTTAGGTGGCATGTTCTCCGTCATAGTCTTGATAAGTTCGGATGACTCCGTACTCATCTTGACTTCACCGATGTCTTCTAGTTTCCTCTTGTTCGAGAAGATCTCCTTTAGGAACTTCTCATAAGCTTGCATACCTAAAATTGCATCCATAAAAGGTATATGAATGTGCAACTTACTCATAAGATCAATGAACTTACCGAAGTATTTATCTAGACGCGCTCTTGCTCTAGATTGGGGAAAAGGTAGAGGTGGTTTGTAAGCGGGAGGAGGAACATAAACGTCTTCCTTCTCTTTTTCCTTCTTCTTTTGTTTTTCAGCGGGGCCTCAACTAGTTTGGGTTGTGGATCGGTGGTTGTTACACCACTCCTAGTAGTAATCGCCATTACTTGCCCCTTTGGGTTGTCCTCCGTCTTTCCGGAAAGCTTCTCTTGATATCTAGGAACTTCTCCGGCTTTGTTGAATACTTCATTTTCTAAGGCTTTTTGTGCCTTATCAATCGAAGTAATGTGACTCTCCATTCCTTGGAGCTTCCCAAGATGTTCTCCATCATTACATCGAATCTGTCCTTCTCCGGCTTGCTCGAGCCATTCGATGTTTGACCCTGGCTTTTCAAAGGAGTAGAAGAAGATGGAGATGTTAGTGCATTTTCAGCATGTGAATAGGGATTACCGGAGTTTTGTTGGTTGGATCTCCAATTGTTGTTGTTGGAGTTCCTGTTATTGTTGTTCCAGTTATTGTTCCGGTAGTTGTTCCTATTGCCTTGGTTGTTGTCCCTTCCTAGGTAACCAACATCTTGCTCCTTTATCCTTTGAAGGCTTGTTTTTATGACTTCCCTCAACTCCTTGATCTCATTGTTGAGGGAAAATATTTGAGTTTGTGCAGCATGAGTTAACTTTGCTCCTGGGTCTCCCGAATTCCAATTCCCAGCATCAATCTTCCTATGGGAATACTTCTCAATTACTTGGGCTTGCTTCTCAATGAAGTCCTAAGCGTCATCCTCTCTCATATCCATGAATGTACCACAAGAAAGAGATTGGAGTTTGAATTATGTCTCCACATCCAATCCCTTGTAGTAGATCTCCGACAATTCTAGCTTTGAAATGCCATGGTGTGGGCAATCCAATAGAAGATCTTGAAACCTTTCCCATGATTGAAATAAACTTTTGTTAGGTTTCATAGAAAAAGCATTTATCTTACCTCTCAATTTCGCCGTTTTGGATGGCTGAAAGAACTTAGTGAGAAACTCTGAAGTCAAGTCCTCCCATGTGTTGAGCTTTGCAGCCGGAAGAGCTTGGAACCAAGCTATGGCTTTTTCCTTCAAAGAGAAGAAGAACGGTCTCAACTTGTAGTTGTTGTTGTTAACCCTTTGAGGTTTCAAAGTTTCCATGAGAATCTCAAAATTTTGAAAGTGTTGATGCGGAGATTCAGCTTCCGTTCCACCAAACTGATTTTGGCGGATCATAGTGATGACTTGTGGACGCATCCCAAAGTCATGATCATCTTTCTCTCCAAGATACACACCTAGACGGCGTGGTTGTTGAATTGGGTCCATTCGTTGCCAAGGGTTCGTGGTTCAGCCACGCCATCAGCAGCTCTCGCCTCTCTAGCACGAGGGTGAGGATCAACATGAGCACGAGGATTAAATGGTGGTATGTCCTCTAGCTCCGACATCTCATCATCATCGGATAATTCAGCTATAGATGCCTTAGCTTTCTTCTTCTTCTTAGCATCATTCCTCTCTAGTTTCATGTCTAGAATCATCGCCCTAAGCTCATCTATTTGAAACTGATTACGTTCTTTTTCCTCCAAGCGAGCCTTCTCACTCAATTGGAGTTGAGCTCGAGTTTCATCCAACTCCTCTTGGATGTTCCTCTCAATATTTTCAGCCATCTTTTTCTCTTTTAGCTTTCTCCTTAAAGTTTTCAAAAGGAACGAGATCTTTGGTAGATCTGGACCTTTGCATATACCTAAAGAATCTGCAAAAATCACTCAAGTAGACAAATCAAATCACAAGAGCAAAACCTCCCAAGCCAGACAACCGAAAACCGAATTTGGTCTAGACCAAATCCCCGGCAACGGCGCAAAAAAATTGTTCGCTCAAAAGTATGTGCGTCAAAGTCTTAAAATTTATATCTAGAACTTATGCAAAAGCGAATTTGGTCTAGACCGAATGTGGTCTCTCTTCTCTTTTCACTCTCACGTGATATTTCATTTTTCCCCTTTGCTTATTCTCCATCTTTTGGCTTGAGTTTTGTAGCTCTCCTTGATTACCTTCCCTCTCTTCTCATTGTTTGATGTCCAGCAGTGAGTTGTGCTACATATCCGGATTGGTAGTGGTGAGTTCTTCCTTTCTTCTTTATTCCTTCACCTTCATATTCTTCCTTGAGCTTCAATGGGGGAAGCCATAGATTCACCTTGTTCTTCCCTCTTCTTGTGTTGCATGTGTTTGGATCGAGTCTTGAATGATTGTGTGAGTGTGGATCCAAGTGGGGATGTTCAGGAGCCAAGCAAGGAAGCTAGGAGGCCATTGCACACCAAGGAACCATCGAAGAAGCTGTTCTAGATCAGCCATTGGAGTTCGACGTCCCCCGCGGCTGGACAGTGCCGCATGGGCGGCCTTTGCACTGAACCGCAGGTGCGGCCATCCTGGGCCGCCGAGGCGGCCACTGGTTGTCGGCCCTCCCTTGGGGTCTTCTTTCCCCTTTCGCGGTTGTTCTTCCTCCTTCCAATCCCGTGCCTTTTCTTGGTGAGTTCCCTACCTTGAGTATGTATTCTTAGATGATCTTAGAGAGTGTTGATGATAGAAGCATGCTAGGTTTGGACCTAGGATAGTTGGAATGCCATGTAGTGGCTTGTGGACCTTAGGCGAGTATGGAGAGGTTGTTGGACTGTTCTCAGGGTTAAGGGCTGTATGTTTCTGAGTGGTACATGGGATGAGTGTAGGGATATCCTTGTGAGGCTTGTGAGGTTGAGATTGCAAGTTTATAGTTATGAGCTTATGGTTGTTAAGATTATGGGCTAGGATATACGTATCCTAGCATAGTGTTGTTTCCATTTTGATCATGGAGACTAGGCATGTTATCCTAGTGTTGTTGTGAGTTATGATCTTGTGAGATCCGAGGGCTTAGAAGTCTTAGGACTTCTAACTTCTGTTGAGTGTGATGTGAGCATGAGGGATTCTAGGATGCGATCCTGGAATTGAGAGTCAAATGGTCTTGCGTAGATCATTTGTTTAAAAGTCTTAGACTTCTATTATGAGTGGGTTGTTGTTGATATAGTTATTTTCTTGTGAGCAGGTTATGGGCTTCCTCCCTAAGGAAGCAAGAGTGTTGTGAGTTGAGAGTGGTGACGAGGTAAGTCTCCGGACTTACTTAGCTCGTATTCCGTGTATTAGCATTTATGTGTGTTTGGTGGTGTGTGTTTATTTATAACAACTAAACCGGAAATAGGATTACCGACCTTTATATTATTTGGCCCAAGTGTATGATAACGGGCGGTGACATCACTGCCTAGCTCTTGCGAGAGCTAGGAGGTTCTCGGCGACTAACCCGTGCTGGTTAGACGGACGGAGGCATCCGTACCGTTCCATTTCCGGAAGAGGGAACCGAGGCGAGTTTTGGGAGATTCTCGTGTCACAAAAGTAGTTGAATTAGAATGGGATATGACTTTATAATAAAAAGATAATAAACCGGACTTGTGTGATTTGGTGTATATTGTGTGTTATGTTGTTTTACTTGTGTTTGTGCCTTTCACCTTGATTCTAATGCTTCGAATATGAGCTAACGGTTTTATACCGAATGTTGTAGATTGCCTTGCAGGATAGGAATGCGGCCGAGAGATCCAGAAGGGTGGGCAGCCGGGGTCCGTACATTTTAGGAAGGATTTATGAGTTGTAGTTGAGTTGTGTTTAGTCCTTCGGTTATTGTGTTTTGTATGATGCGTGTTTGGCGTTCGGTTTTGAGTTGTATCTCGGTGAAGTTTGTTGTTGCATTCTTTCGGGTTTCTTATCATTTGCATTAAAAATGATTTACGGTTTTGCCTATATTTGTTCCATGTTGGAAAGGTCCGGTGAAATTGTTGTCAAGCTAAGGGTCGGGACCCATTGTGAGGTCCGCCCGTAGCATTCCGATATCCTGCGGATTCGGGGTGTTGCACCGCAAAGGGAGCTTCTCTTGCTTCGTTCTTGTTTGGGTGTTACTAAGATGTATTTTGGCCTGAGTACTTGTCATTTGGGGCATTGGGAGAGTGCAACAACTTATTTTTATGTTGAGCTTCGTAGATCAGTTGAGGATATTGTGGTTTGTGAGGACCCATTTTTTGGAGATCTTCATTGGCAACTTGCTTCTTTGCCTATTCGATTTGGGGGGCTTGGTTTAGACTTTGCTATGGAGACGTCTTCCTTTGCTTTTGTTGCCTCTAGGGCCCAGTCTTGGGAACTCCAAGACCACATTTTGCAGGACAGTAGAGTTTTAGAAATGGGCTCAAAGTTTTAAGGAGCTTTGGGTAATCTTCAAGCTTCTATTCCTGGTTTCAATTTTGCCGGACTTACCGTCAAGAACACCGTCCCCCTAAATCCTAACATGCTTTGGCGAGTGCTCTTTTTAGTAAGACCATGAGAAGATGGAAGTTACTTTTGATTTGACCCTTAGACAAAAAACGGTTTTCAAGTGTCTTCAATCCATGCATAGCCAAGATTTCCTTCTTGCCATACCTATTGATGGACTTGGGCAATGTATGTCCCCGAATGAGTATCGTTCGGTTCTTAAGTATTCCCTAATGATTTCTCTATACCCGGTTGATGAGATTTGCCGTATGCCCATTTGTCGAAGAATTCTAGATTCTTTTGGGGAGCATGCAGTTCATTGTAAAGAGATTTCTCGCTTCAAATATAGGCATGAACTAGATTGTGATGTGTTTGTGATGTGTTTAGGAGAGTGGGGGTCTTTGTAAAGAAGGAGACGCTTGTGTCCTTCTTGACTGGCCCACGTGTGTGGAGGTCCACGTTGAGGCCGGATGTCTTGGTGTTTGGATGGGCGGGTGGAAAACATGCTTGCATCGATTTGACTGAGTTTCCCCACTTGTTTGTTCGGGTAGTGGGCCTTTTGTGGTGGGTAAGGCGGCGGTTATTACGGCTTCTGCTAAGGTGGCCAAACATGAGAGAGCTAGTATTGAAAACCAACATGTGTTTCTTTCATTCGCTTTCGACACTTTTGGCTTCCTGCCTTGCGCCCGATGCTATTGGAATTCTCAAGATGGTGCAACGGGTCTTGCATGGCAACGTTATGTCTCCAAGGTCTTCTGATGTTGTTTTTAGGAGGATCGGATTCGCTATTCAAAAAGGATTGGCGGCACAACTTGTTGTCCGTCTTCTTTCTAACTCGATGTAAACATGTTAGCTAATTTATATTTAGCTTATTGAAATTTAATTTAAAGAAACCGAGAGCAAACTCGGTCATAATTTCCAAAATCTCGTCCGAGGTTTTGGAAATTATGACCGAGCTTGCTCTCGTTGTTTTAGTTAGTAATTTTATTTAGAAAAACGAGTTTGCTCTCGTTTTTTTTAGATTACTAATTGAAATAAAAAAAGGAAAGGGCTTGAACCGGTTTTCCGGTTGTATAATTATTCTCTTAGGGTTAAGAGGAATCAAAGCGTACATAGTTCTCTTACCTTTGCTTACCTTTTTTCGGACTTTCAAGTTATTTTTGTGACCCTCTTACCTTTCCACCTCGGACTCGGAAGTGGTGCCCAGATCATCGGAGTTGGAATTTGATATTGAGTCATAAACCGGGACATTCCGTCGTTTCCGCTTCTCCGCCCTTATCCAATCTTGAACGCATACTTGTGCCTCAAATTTTTCAAACTTCAATTGACTTCTCTTGTAACTTAGCATGTTTCCTCCTTGACTAAAAGCTTGCTCCACGGCCAACATTGATGCGGGCACGACCATGAGTTGTTGCACAATCTTGGATACTTCGGAGCTAATGTTCGCTCAAAAGTATGTGCGTCAAAGTCTTAAAATTAATAACTAGAACTTATGCAAAAGCGAACCCGCAGTGTACGGATCAGTTGTAGTAAGGCAAGAAATTCCAGAGTCTAACTCAGGGATTTGGTGAGAATAAAATCGATTTCAAATTATGTGGCAAGGTGTAAAAGATTTTCTAATTAATAAGGAGACAAATGATTCCAAGGATTCAAGTATCCGACTGCGGCTTTCGATTCAAGACACTTCTAAAGATCAAAGGACAGAGTTCGCGTTGCCAAGGTTATGTGTTTCGAAGGAAGGTATTGTACGGCGAAGTTCCAAAACCTATATATCTAACCCAAAGGCTCTCTCTATAAAGGTTGTTGAGGCTGCAATATGGAAAGGTCTAAGGACAAGATTAACACTCAAACTAACCACCCAAAACCCAAGGATATGACTCTCGAAGATAAAGATAAAAAGCACACTCAAACCTTAATAGAGGATGTTGAGTCTCTCTATTACCCAAATCTTGCAAACTTTAGTTATCAAATGAAGAATCAATGATGAATTCTCTTCTCACAATTGAATAAGGGTTAAAAAGGTTAAGCAAGGTTAGGATTTAGGCAAGGGTTAACCTTGGTTAAAGAATAAATCAAGTAAAGATCGTCAGGAGAATAAATCGGGTTGTTCTTCACTAAATCGGTCAATTTCCGTTAGAACAGATCGATTTATCTATTGTCGCAAAGTTAAATCTCGACTCTCAGGGTCCAAATGGTTAAATGAGTTAAGTCTATCATCATCTAAGCCTCAATCATCAACTATTCTCCCCAGAATCACGAGGTTTTTAGCCAACCATTTTCATATTCAATTCAAAATCAAGATTGAATGAATAAAACCAAATAAAACTCGAACTTTGAATAAAAACCAAATAATCTCCGAATCTGTAATCAAACCTTAAAATCTTTCAAAGAATCTCTCGAAACACTCAATAATGTGTTCACAAATCACAAGAATCAGAAGGGAAACAAAAGATCTCACAAACTTCTTGAATCTTGACTTCTTGTTTCTTTCCTTCAATCCTCTCTCCAAGAACCTTCAATCCCGTAAAATTATGTAAATCTTCCACGCTGCCAACCCCCGATTTTCGTTCCTAGGGTTCAATGTATACTTTCTCACCAATGGGCCACTTGGCATATCACTTCTCAGGCCTGATGGGCTTTGGATCGTAATATTTTTAGGCGAAAGCTGAAGGAAAATCGTTCGATTAAAAGCAATAAAAACCGTCCGATTTTTGTGTGGAAAATCGTCCGATCTCTTGTGTAAATGGCTCGATTTTCTTCAACAGAAAGTGCTCGTCTCTTGACTTGTTTCCTTCCTTCCTTTAGTGACCCTTTTACACACTTCCTTTGGTCTTCATGACTCCTCTAAGGTTCCTTAAACTTCCTTATTGACCTTAGATACTCTTTGCTCCACTTTTGCTTCCAATTCCAACGAATTCACCTATAATTCAACCAAAACTCGTGTAGACCTTTATTTCCGGAATATAAATAAAATAAACCTTAAAGGTACAAAAATCTCTCCAAATACAAGGTAAATTGAGGTAAAACCTCCACAATATGCATGATTATTGTTAGCATGAAATATGACTATATTTTAGGCACTTGTTTTAGTTGTTTTTCCCTCTTTTATGTGTACATAGAGATGAGTTTGAGGCATTTATGAGCTCATTCACCCACTTTGTCGATATAGAGATCTACACTAGCTTTGCTTTGTTTTTAGGTGAGTAAAGGCTTGGATTGGAGCAAAATGTGGAAGAAGAGGAGTATTTGATCATGCTTGATGGCAAGGAGATGCTTTGGTGCAGCTAAAGAAGGAGCTTATGTGAAGAACATCACGAAACAAAGGCAAAAACAAAGAATTTGGGAATCCAAGCCCTAAATTACGGTCGTGGACAAGGATTTGAGGAACCACGCCCTAAATTACGGCCGTGGATTTGGCAATTGGATCGTGGAAGTGAGTTTGAAGCACAACAGAAAGTTCCACGGCCTAAACCACGGCCGTGGAAATTTGTACATGACCATGATTTCCATGATTTTGTGACGTGTCATATTTGCCACGTCAGCAACGTCATTGGGCTTTCCCGTAACCCTATTTTCGCCTATAAGAAGGCTTGAGAAGAGAGTTTCGAGGACCTTCGCTTACATCTTTACTTAGGGCTTTGAAGACGGCTATTTAGGGTTCATTTCACCTGGAGGATTGAAGATTGGTGAAAGATGCGACATTGGAGATTACGTACTTTGGAGATTTTCTTAGGGTTTTCACTTTTGGAGACGGATTGACACTCCGTTTCTTCATTGTTCCCTAAGATCGTTGTGAGGATTCTTATTCCATTTTCTGAATTCATAAACATACTATTTTTGTTATTCGGATTCGAGATTTACTTTGAGCTGTTATTGAGTTTTCGAGGGTTTTTATCTTTCTTTTTTTTTAATTTGATTTTTGATATCATGATGATGGTTTTTGGCTAAAACCCTTTAGCAATTCTAAGGTGAAGGGTTGATAGTTGTGGCTTAGATAATGATAGATCGATCGTAACTTGATTGGACCCTGAGAGTGTGAGAAACATCGTCGACACCCTAAACCACGGTATGTTCTTGAGTTCCACGGCCGTGGAATCTCAAGATCTAGCCGTGATTTTCCCTGTTTTACGACCCTTGCTTTTGCTTTAATCCAAAGTTACAGATATGCTTTAATATAGCATTGGCTTGCCTTTCCTAGGTAGTAGTGAGACTCAACATCCTCTATTTCGGTTTCGAGTGTCACAACCTTAACCGTTTTAGTTTATCTTTGATTCCTTGGGTTTGGGCATGGGTAGGTATTTGAGATTAATTCTTACCTTTAGATCATTTCTATATTGCAGCCTCAACAACCTTTCACTAGTACAAAAAGGTGGGGTAGACCCCGGTTATATTGTACATGGGAACCCGGTTATTGAAGCGTGGTTAACGAGAGCGAGGTTCGGGCATTCGCACCACGGTATTTGTCACCGGGTTATTTTTTTTGGACCCCGGTTATTTTAAATAACCGGGGTAATTTTGGGACCCCGGTTATTTAAAATAACCGGGGTAATTTCCGGACCCCGGTTATTCAAAATAACCGTGGTATTTTTGGGACCCCGGTTTTTTAAATAACCGGGATATTTTCAGACCCTAGTTTTGTAATATAACCGGGGTATTTTGCTCCATTTTTTTTTTTCTGGATATTTCTCTTCTAAGCTCCACTTGTTCAAGAATCATCCATCACCAATCCTGAGAAAACAAGGTTCAAGCATATCTCAATGCTATTTTTTCGACCCCTTTAAATTTAGACTAATAATAGCGAATGAATACGAGTTTGACTTGAATCCGAATATACCAAGGTCTAATATTAGCAAATGAAGATAGCATTACTAGAAAAAAGTTACATTATCCAAGCGCAATCCAAGTCTCCAACAGTACCGTACTCTTACATCACTTCTATCAGTGGCGGCCCTAGGGTGGGGCAGGGTGGGGCAGCTGCCCCACCCTCCAAGGAAGAAGAAAAAAATTATAAAAAAAAAAATCCAAAACGACGTCGTTTTCTGTATTGTGGAAAATGAAAATTTTTTCAGAAAAGGGTTTAGGTTTACACGTTGAAGAACTCTCGCCATCTCGCGCTTCACGTCTCTCCTCCTGACTCTCGCAGGCTTCGCGTCCTGCCCTAGTCTCGACTGCGGCCGCAAGCTTCGCCGCCGGCCTTTCCACTGCCCAGCGAGCCACCAGCGACTGCGACTCCACTGCCCAGCGGCGCCGTCTTTCCTTCCGGCCCCGGTCTCGCATTCGCTATACTCTTTGTTCTGATTTCTCACTTACCCTTTATCTCAAATTCTATTTGAATGTTTATTTTAATACGAGTTTGCTTGAATCTTGTTTCTGGACTTTGATCTAGAATTTAGGGTTTTTGAAATTCTCTTTGTTCTGATTTCTCACTTACCCTCTATCTCAAATTCGTTATACTCTTCTGGGTAGTTCTTAGATTCTCATTATAATCATCCAGATTTAAGAAAGATTCAATCTTTGATATGGGTTGTTACAGGAAAGCTGTTTTGAGTGAGCTGCGAGCAGCTATGGCAAGAAGCAATGGAGAATATTGTTTTGGAAGATGAGAGCTGCAGTGAAGAAAGCTAACAATGGAAGAGGAAGAAGAAAGTTTCAGGTATGATCCTTCAAGATATGCTCTCAATTTTGATGATGGATCTAAAGACATTTGGGAAGAACCCACTAATCTGACTAACAATGAGATTAGTAATGGGTTTCAGCAACTTAATTTTCATTTGCTTCATTCAAATTCAAATAGCAACAGCAATACCACATGGATTTATGTTTTCTGGATAAAAATCTAGTCATCATTCTGCTGCTTCTTTTTTTTTTACCCTTTTATGACTATTGGTAGAATTGCCTTCTTTTTTTACTTACATTTGATGACTTTGTATCTATCAATGGTCTTGAGATGTTGTAGTGAAAGATCAATGAGATGAGTTTTCAATACTAGCTTGGTGTTCAGTTGTATAGAAGGTGCTCAATTAAAGTGCATAAGGCAAAAGCTGCTGAAGTGCAAAAGCATGAAGGTGGGTGCTAATGTGTTTAGTTGTTGATATCAGACTAGCTTGGTGTTCGATTGCCTGCACATTGGGCTTATAGATCATTGCACATATTGTTTGTTATTGATTGAATATTGAGGTTGTGAAACAGTGAAGTTGCTTGAATATTACTCCCAGAATCAAACACATTGTATCTTGTTCAGATTGTGCATCAGATTCTTCAAATTTCACTAATACAAAGTTTAATCCTCATTTCTATATGTAATCCCTAAAATTAACACCAAACAATCATGTTGATGCAAAAATCGAAGAATTTGATTAGTTATTCTATATTTCGAAAATATATTTTTTGCCCCCCCCTTTAGAAATCCTGCGGCCGCCACTGACTTCTATTACAACTCATGAAAATCATTTCTTCTCTGCTGCATATGTGACATGTCCGATCCCAACTCAGTGTAGAAAGACTCCAACTCGTCTACTACTCAGACATTTACATATATATAGTACTACATCAGGATCTTAAGCCTGTTGAACCCACTCATGAGCCTTGCATATCTACATAAATATGTAAAGGTGAAAACACTTGGTTTGCTATTCTCCCATGGGACGCATCCAGGAAGGAATCTGCACCACAAACTGGTTCCGAATTCGGTCTCCCTTGCAGCAGTTTCACTCATTTGCGAGCCGTTACTACTTGCACTGAAAATGACATTGGGTTCATTCAATCTTAGCATCAATGTCACAAACAAAGAAAAGCATCCAGTATTTAAAGTGGTGTTTGGCAAGTTCCCTAAAATAAAGCCCTTCAAATGTCTTAATGTCAACCACATTCTTTTAAGTTATAATAAACAATCCAAAAATACTCAATGCAGCAGCAAACTTAGATCACCAAATAGAAACTTGTAAAGAAAAATAGTTCAGATGTTCAGTGTACTATAATGCCACTCATGAGGGGAAGCAGTATTTAGATACATTTCTAACCTAACTCACCAAGCATCCATTTATGTTAATATTAGACTAAGTTGAAAACATAAAAGCTCAAATATAAAGGTTAGAGGATATAGATTTTAAAACCTCACCCAATATGCAAGATTGGCATTGTGTCGCAAGGAAGTTGGATGAATTCAAGTCACAATCTTGTTGGTTTGCCTCAGTTTCAGGAACTTGGTGAGCCTTCTTCTTTTTCTTTACATGCTATTCATCATAGCAATTCAAAGTCATGCATATAAAATGGGCGCGGGGGCAACATTAGCGAACCAGTTCACTGCCAAACTTCTTTGCAAGCAGATTGACCTGTTCCTGAAGTAATTTGTCCTGACACATCAAATAGAAATGGAATTTTATAAAAATGTCACGATTCTGAACTACAGCACTTTCAAGAATTTGTTAGGAGGGTTTACCCGCTTCTGTAGCTGAGAAATTGAGTCATTCATCAAATGGTTCTGAAATAAAAAAATGAAACTATGATATTCACTTATGTTATATAATGACATAACTAACACATTTTGAGAACATTTATCAATGCACTTACTCTTTTTATTTGGATGTGCTTAAGAGCAATGTCAAGTTGTTGCTCTAAATTATGAAGTTCCTTTAGACTCAAGTTATCGATGTCTTCTCCCATCAAACTATAAGCATACCTTGGATTCAGCACATGCCAAATGTCATCTAATGAACGGTCAACAATTTCATATCCATCAAGAAGGCAATACACTTTTTGTGTTTGAAGATTGATGAAAACATGGTGTCCAGCTTCATGGCTGTGAGTATATGCATAAGATTTTTGACCTCTTCCTTGGTAGTACTTTCCACAAACAAGGCATGCATAAACATTCTGGTTTGACAAGGAGACGGAGCAAAACTTCTCAAAATCAAAATCCCAAACATGCAAGTAAAGCAAACATTCAAAACTGCACACTTATTTGCAAAAGAATAAATATAAACAAGACAAGTCTAAACATACATTCAATCAAAATCCCCTAAAAAGGGAAATTTGAATATGTTAGACTTTAGTGCCCGTTTGGTTGGATCGGTGGAATGGAAACGGAATGGAATCGGATAAGGGTTAGGAAAGGAAATGGAAATTATGGGATTGCCATCATGTGTTAAAAGACCACTATCCAAACGTATTTTTTGATTGATTCGGAATCATTCCGTTATCGGGAATGATTCCTAACGCTACCAAACGAGCCCTTAATGTTCACATTTGACAATAATCTCAATTGTCGGTTTCGGAAGATAATCACATAACATAGACGTGACGCCATTAAGCCAACCATGACTTCATTCATAGCAAAACTTCTAGGTACCAACATTGAAGATATGTCAAGAAACCACACTCAAGCTATACCATTGAACACTTAAAACTGTCCAACATACCCTTTCTTGGGCATTAGCAACTACTAATATCTAAAGTTACCTAGGTTAAGGAATACATTGTGTTCAAAACAGTAGAATAACAACTACTAAATTCTACTGAAGATCAATTGTCATGGATTATTCTAGTTGAATTACACTCTGTATACTAACCCAAAATCATTTGTGCAATCCTTTAACTAAACTTTTCTAAGGCGGCCATGTTGTGATTTAGCTCATGGCTTATGCAAATCCTTTATCATGGCATAAGTATGTAGGTGCATCAGGGTTTCCACCTTTGAAAGTATGCAGGGTCTTATGTATCAAATAATGACATGTGAGTATGGATACCTTACTGCACACATAATACCTTACTTGAGAATGTAAACTTCATGGAAGAAACCAGGCTCTTATACAGAAAAAAGGAAAATCGTATCTTAAAAACTAAATTGCAACTGTGCAAATCTTCCCTCAATGAAGCATATGAACTACATATTTGCACTCACAAAGGATAAATAAACACTCCAATGCGAGCTCATATCAATATAAGACTTTGGTATAGATAGGAGACTTGGCCAAATCCTTGACCCTAAATTAGCTCATATTGTCTAGTAACAAGTACCTCACAAATAAGCATAAAATATACATCAAGAGATCATTGCCTGGCGATTAACAATATCCAAGTAAGGACAATCTTTTCAGCCATCAACTTGGCAATTACGCCTCCCTTGAGCAAAACCTTGTGTAATCAGATCCTCTTCATCACTATCATCTTCAACCTCAGGTAATCCACCATTCTTCTCATCAATCCGACCATTATGCTGGTCCTGGCGCCTAATAGCCGCCACATGACTCCTCCTCTAACTCATCATCGTCATCATACGAAGCTAAAGGAAGGATACCTTGTATACATTGTTTCTAATGACTCCTTCTCTCCTCCTCGATTTGTGCTTGTTCCCAATTTGATATATATAGCACTGTCAAGTTGTTGCTCAACATTCTGAACACGGTCAATCTGCTTAGGCCACTAACGAAATGTAGAAAGCGGAAGCCCTAACGAGGGTAAAGTAAAGAGAAGAGAAGGAAGAAGGTGGTGGTGGTGCGACCGTGCGTACTTACTACTTACCATTCGCAAGCGCTGCTCACCTCCAAGACTTTTCTCCGTCTCCTTCTAGGGTTTTTTTCCTCAAAACGCCGTGTTTTGATAGAGAAAAATAAACCCCGGTTATTTATAATAACCGGGATCCAAAAATGTTATTTCACCCCGGTTTTTAAACATAACCGTGGTCTGACCAAAAAATTAATATTATAGCCCGGTTATTCAAAATAGCCGGGGTCCGAATTTTTAAAAAAAAATAAAAAATTAACTGTCTACGGTTTTACGTATAACCGTGGTCCGAAAATATCCTTAATCACGGTTCTTTTAAACCGCTCCAACATAAGCGAGGTCTAGGGGGTCTTTAGGCAAGAGTTAACCTTGGTTAAGCAAGGTTAGGATTTAGGCAAGGGTTTAGGTTTGGCCTTCGGCCAAACCTTAACCCGCAGTGTACGGAATCTAAAGAACTTGCAACGTTGTTCTTAAATCAAGGAAGCAAAGAATAATGAGAAAACTTGAAACGTTGTTCTTACGCTTTTGGTTTGGTTTTAATCCAAAGATTCAAGTTTTCTCATTATTCTTTGCTTCCTTGATTTAAAATCTCTTTTGATTTTGATTATGTGTTTTCTTGGCTAAAACCCTTGTGATTCTGGGGTGATTGGTTGAAGATTGTGGTTGAGATGATGATCGAATGATCTTCATAAATAGATTGGATCCTGAGAGTTGAGTTTAACCATCGCAGAAGACAAAAATCGGACTGTTCTTGGTCTAGATCGGACGATCTCCTTTGATGAACAACCGGTTTTCCTTATACCGTACCTATCTTGCCTTATCCTTTGTCCTTAGTTAAAGATTGCTTAAACCCTAGCCTTGTTAAACCTTTCTAACCTATATCCGAGTGTAGGAAGAGACTTACCCGGTGATTTCCATCATTGGTTGCCAACGATTACAAGTCCTAGGTAATAGAGGATTCAAACCCTTCTATTAAGGTTGAGTGTGCCATAACCCTTACCCTTGTGAGTTAATCTGATTCCCTTGGGTTTGTGTTTGTTTTTGAGAATATTATCCTTCCCTTAAATTCTTTATCTTATCGAGACTCGACATCATTTATTTAGAGCCTTTGGGTTTGGACATGGGTGGTGGAGACTTCACCGTACATCATACCGTTTTAGAACACATACCTTAGCAACCCCAGCTCTGTCCATATAATCTTTAGAAGTCTTGAATCGAAAACCACAATCGGATTCCTTGATCCTTAGAATCCGTTTTCCCAAATCTTTACACAAAATCAAGTCTTTGTCTTTTCAATTGTCAAAAGTTGCATCTTTCCTTGTTAGATTCCTTATTCTAATTTTGATTTCACCAAATTCCTGTGTTCGACCCTGAAATTCTTGCTTTTATTACAATCAATCCGTACAGTGCAGGTTCGCTTTATTGCAATTATTCTTGGTATAAATATTAAAGCTTGCACACACCTTTCGCAACGAACAATTTTTTGCGGCCAAACCAAAACCTAAACCTAAACTGGTGACCTCCGGTTTGGGCCGGTTCGGCGGTTTAGCCCAAACCGGACCCATGTCTACCTGTCCTTCACTAGAGTACCGGTCCATCCCAAACTTAAGTGTTATTACGGGATTTTGTTTGTCCAAAGGGTAGCAAGTTCGATCCATTTCGAGTAACATCTATCCTTCATCAAACTCTGGTACTCTTTTCCTAGTTAATTATCTAACATATGATTGCTTATCTCCTACATATATTGCTACTCTTAAATCTATTTTACAACAACAAGAACCTTCGTCTTTGAGAGAAGTTGTTGCAAATACAAATTGGCAAAATTCTATGCAAGCCGATATCTCTACCTTATATTGAATGGAACTTCGGATTATGTTCATCTCCCTCCAAATCAACATGTTATTGGATCCCTATGGTCTTTCGAATCAAGTACACATCCAAACTACAAACCTACGAGTTGGTTAAATCAACGCAAATATGCCTTGGATATTTTATGTGATATTAGTCTTACAAACTACAAACATGCGAGTTCCTCCTACCCCCCACGCACAACCTCTAGAGTAATTCATCTTATTTGCTCCATGATCTTGAGAAATACCGTTGGATGGCTGGTAGACTCATTTACTTGTGTACTACTCACCATGATCTTGCCTATTCAGTGTAAATTCTTTCTCAATTCATGTCTACTCCACGTCTAGGACGCTAGGATGCAAGTCTTAAAGTACTTCTCCATATTAAGTCACCCCCTACTTAGGGCATTTTCTTGTCTAGTTCAAGCGATCTACGCATAAATGCCTATTATGATGATGATTATGTTGCTTGTCCTACGCCTAGAAGGTCAAATAGTGACTACTTTATTCTCCTCGGTAACCCTACTATTTACTGGAAGACCAAGAAGCAACCATATCACGATTTATTTTAGAGGTCGAATCTAGAGCAATGAAATCCACTACATGCGAGCTTCTATGACTTTGTTCTTTACTTGCCTCCGCAGGGACATTCGTCTTACTTAACCAATGCGGTTTCATTGTGACAATCAGACAATTGTTCATATTGTCAACAATCTTATTTTCCATGAGTGCACAAAATAAATTGAGATTGATTGTCACATTGTGCGCGAGCAAATTCAAAAAGGGACCATTATGACTACATTTACTTCAAGGACACACCAGTTGACATATATTATGACCAAAATACTTGCTCCTTCTCGCTTTAACTTTTTATGATGACTAAAACGAGAGCTTGATGATAACTCGTTGTCTCCTTTGTTTCTTAACAAATCCTTCTCAACTCTTCACTTTAGTGGAGATGCCCCTCTAGCGATTTCCATCGTCGAGTACAGAAAACAACACTAATCAAATATTTAGTTGCTTGGACCATCTATACTAGACCCAAGTTGAATGTAGCAAATTGACTCTTAATAAAATTTAAAACAATATTCAACTCCTCGATTTGATTGTTCCACAAGATTCCTTGAAGTTCACTTTGCTTTCGAGGCACCTTGATGTATTTGTACGCATGCCTGATTTGTTTGTTTGTTTTGAATGTTCATGAAAACTAGTCCTTTTGTCGATTTTTTTGGTATTTCAATACAGATGATATTATTTATTAAAAAATCATGGGCTAATTTGGCTAATTTGGTTTTTTATAGTCAGTCAATTTGAATGTTCATGAAAACTAATCCTTTTGTCAATTTTTTTGGTATTTCAATACATAGGATATTATTTATTAAAAAATCATGGGCTAATTTGGTTTTTTTAGTCAGTCAATTTGCTACATTCAACTAATTAACTAGGCCTTTTGGTTTTTTAGTTAGGTAAAAAATCATGGGCTAATTCGAATTGTTCCACAAGAGTCCTACATTTTAACTAGGCCTTTTGGTATTTCAATAAATAGGATATTATTTATTAAAAAAATCACTTTTTGTTTTGAATGTTCATGAAGGACTGATAGCATGTATTATAGTCTATATTTCGGGCCTAGTTTAGACGTTTTATCTTCATAAATCTGCATGTATGAATGTATATTCTGCGATTATATTGTTATTTTGTCTACCTTTGCGGGAATCGAGGTCAACAACTAGTTTTGTTGTAATTGTAAGTAAAATGGCACGTTTTGCATCAAAATGGAGCTAAGGAAGCTAAGGAGTCATTGGAGCTACATTCTGGAGCTTAGAGAAGATCTCAGGAAGCATGGAAATAATTAAGAAGATTGACTTTGGACCAGATTCAAGAGATTTTACATTCAGTTGAGATTCACCTCGGTCAGTTACAATACCACCTCGACAAAGGTGATCTTGAGGAGCATCACGACCGAGACGAACACCCTGCCGCCGGCGAGATCTTTATTTTTGGTTGAGATCTTTTATTTTTGGAAAGAAGATATCTTATATTTTTTGCTGGATTTCTGGAAGGAAGATATTATTTTAAGCTGATTTATTTTAAGAGATACAGATATATTTTATGAGAAATTATCTTCTTAAGATATTATTATCTTTGGAAGATAATTCTCCTATATAAAGGGTTGGATTTTTCACAAGTTCAATCATGCTTGGAGCATCCAACAATTGAGAGATTTTCTGGAGTTTTGAAGAAAGTTGAAGGAAGTATTGAAGGATTGAAGTTCAAGGAAGGAAGGAATCATAGTTGGAGTTAGCTTTTGAAGGAGTTTGTAAGATCTTCTTAGATCTCTTTTGGTTATTGTCTTTGCTGATTTGTGATTGAGGAACGCTTGTTTGTTGTTTGTTTGATTCAGTTATTGAGACCTTTTTCTTAAGGTTTTCTTGTTCGAATATTGATTCCTTTCCTATTAATTTGATTATGTTATCATGGTGATTGTTGGATAAGTTTCTTATGTGATTCAAGGGTGATTGGTTGAAAGTTATGGGAAAGACGATGATAGAATGATCTTAATCCCAGCAGGACCTTGAAAGCTCGAGCCTTTATCTTAACCCTAGAACACCTCGCTTAGTCATTGAACAGTCGACCGGGGTGGAATCTGACTGAACGAGGTAACCTTTCTTGAACCTTATATGAGTTAAGAGTTTAAGTTTGCCAAATCCTATCCTTATTACACCTTTCCTGGTTCAATGCAAGCTTAGGATGAGACTTACCCGGTGATTCCTTTGTTTGTTTACCTAAGATCATGAGTGTAGGTAATAAAGGTTTATCCTTTATTGGGGTTTGAGTGTGCCTTCGTCCCATCTTTGTGAGTTAGCCTGAGACTTACCCGGTAAAGGTTGATTCTATTCCCTTGGGTGGTGTGTTGATTTGAGATTATAATTTCTTTCCTTAGTACCTTGAGACTTACCCGATAATAGGAGCTTTGGTTTGGGATAGTGAGTATTGAGACTTACCCGCTAATCTATTCCCACCTTAGAAACACCTTCCCTTTGCAAACCTCAACTTTGTCTGCGTTATCTTTTGAGATCTAGAGTCGGAACCACAACTAGATGTTTTAATCGCTAGAATCCACATTTCCGCTTACTTTACTCATACACCATCTTTGATTGCTTTAATTGCTTTTAGTTAATTGCGACATTTGACAACCGATTCTGTGTTTTGTTTCACCACAGTCCCTGTGTTCGACCCCTATAATTCTTGCTTTTATTACCATTGATCCGCATACGGCGGGTTCGCATATTGTTCAAGCGTACGTGCTGGGATATAAATTTTTAAGCTTACACGCCTTTCGGAGCGAACAAGCACGCTGCACGACATCTGATCACTAAGCACGGGAAGTCGATTTTGATTTGGATAAGGCATCGAAGTTGTACTAATCTCGAATCTCTCCGGCACGATGGCGTTGCGGTGGCTGAAAGGGCCGACTCCTTCATTTGATTTCTCTTCCCCTTGTTGATTCTCATCTAGGGTTTATGTGTTGCTTCATTTTCAGGAGCAAGTGTTCGATTGTCTCTCCTTTCAGTACCATTATTGAGGGGACCTAGAATCTGCGTAATCTTGTTCCAGCGTGGGCCCTTCATCAGGGGAAGACGGCCATTGACACGGTAGCGATGTCACTGCGATGTGAAGCGAGGTGTATAAGAAGATGGCGCTGAAAAACGTGAGATGGGGAGGAGTTGAAATTAATGGTGGAAATTGAGTGTATATCTGCTTGCACAAATTGTGGCTTTGCTGATGTTTGTGGTACGAAGAATATTAGTTGAAGGTCCTCTAGTGGCTGGTGCTATGAGCAGGTGCTTGTCCATAATTAGTTACTTTGTTGGATTTTTCTTCTTTTTTTTTTGCATCCTTTCAGCTTGATTTACTTCAATTCTCTTAATCTACACTTTTAATTTGATTCACCTGTTCCTTGGTTTTCTATGTTCATGAGGGACTTAATGGTGTTCTTGCTTGAGATGGGTTTAGGGAAGACGATACAGGCTATGGCATTCTTTGCTCATTTAGCTGAGGTAATGACAAGTTGCTTCCTATAAAATAGCTTTGCAGGGAGGATTTACAAACAACTGATGTTTTTTTTGTTGTAGGATAAATATATGGGGTCCTTTTCTTGCCGTTGCTCCAACTTCAGTCTTGAGTAATTTGGCGGATGAGATTAACAGATTTGGATTTGGATAAGGAATCGAAGCTGTACTGGTCAGGCTCCGTCCGATCGCAAGTCATCATGGGATGCCCAAATCAGAAAACATCAAGAACGGGACAGGGGGTTCTTGGCAAATGCAAGGAAAATGATACAAGGCGACGGCCAAGTGCACATCACCAACCCGTGTTCCGGGCACTTCTTGAGGTGGAACTTTAAAACGTTGGGCTTATCCAAAGGACTTGGACTTGTGGAAGATTCAACGTTTGATTCTCGGGATTATCTTGGCTAATGTGCTAAGTTCGGTTGTGGAGGCGATGGAAGTTTCGGTCGCAATCCTGGTAAGACCTATAAGCTTCAGTTTGTCTCTACCAAGAAGGGAACTCCAAAGCAAAAGAACTAGGGCCTGTTTGGTATCGTATGCGTATTGTTTTTTTAGATTCTTTGAGATGGAGATTCTTGGGTATTGTTGGAGATGGGTATTGTTAGAGATTTTTTTTTTCGTAAAATTTTTCGGTTTGTTATCAGATTATTGGTAGAGATTTATTTAGATATGATTACGAAAATGCCCTCAAATTTTAACGTAAAATTTTGACGCCAGCGAGTTCTTCGTTCTTCTCCTTCGACGCCAGCGTCTTCGTTCTTCTCCTTCGATGCCAGCGAGTTCAGCGAGAACGATTTCCCTTCAATACTTATGGATTCAAACTCTCCTTTCCTCCTGATTTCTCTCTCTTGGTCTATTACTTTGCTGTTAATTTCAATTCTCTTACTTTGCTGTTGATTTCAATTCTAGGGTTCAAGGTCTATTGCTTTGCTGTTGATTTCAGTTCTAGGGTTCAAGGTCTATTGCTTTGTTGTTGATTTCAATTCTCTTACTTTGCTGTTGATTTCAATTTTAGGGTTCAAGCTCTCCTTTCTTTCTGAGTTGAACTGGTGAGAATTGCTTTGCTGCCTGTTGATTTCAGTTCTCTTGATTTCAATTCTTTTGATTTCAATTCTCAAATCAAGAGATTGCTTTGCTGTTAATCACGTGCTTGTTGATTTCAATTCTCTTGATTTCAATTTTTCTGTTCTTTCATAGATTCCTTGTAAGCGTCAAATCTCAGAACAATGAGAACTCATGGAAGAAGAATGAAAGAGACGAATGAATGCCAAAAGGGTACGAGTGGAATGGAAAAGAATCTAACCCAATGAATCTCCAAGAAGCTTGGGTGCGCAAGCTTCTTTTTACGGGATTTTTTAGCCAAAAGAATCTCGTAAAAGAATACAATACATAAGCTGCATCTGATACCAAATAGTGACATTTTTTCCATCCCGAAGAATACCGTGAAAAAGAATCTAAATGAATCTCCTCCCAACTAATACCAAACAGGCCCTTAGAAGGGTATGTGTGCTATATATCTGGCTGGTAATCTATATTAACATAACATGTATGTATTTTGATTGACTTAGACCTAGCTACGGGTGATTTTTCCATCCCATTTTGGCTTCAATGGTTGGAAGTTTGGAATTGTGCTTTGGGTTGTTGGACTCTTGGTGGTGAGATCCGGTGTGAAAATGAAGGTCAAAGTGAAAGTAACAGATGTTTCTAAGCTGTGTAAACTGTCACTAAGAATATAGTATTTTGTTGTTGCAGATTTCGATTATATGGGTAATCATAATCAGATGATATAAAAATTCCGATATATAAATTATAAAAAATAAAAAAGGACAAGAAGAAAACATAAAAAAATTCTGGTATGAATTTCATACGAGAAACTTGTACTATAAAATTATAAAAAATAAAAAAGGACCAAAAAAAACAAAAAAAAAACTTCTGGTATGAGAAATAAAAAAGAAAATAAAAAAAATATAATAGGAAAAAATTAAAAGAAAAAAAACAAATTCAGTAATTAAAAATTAAAACTTACACTTACCTAACAAACAACAAACATCAATTATTTTTTTAATTAAAAAATATAATAGGAAAAAATTAAAAGAAAAAAAAAAAATTTCCGTTTGGTGCCCCTGAGTTTTTGGCTTTTCCGGATGGTGCCCAAAGTTTTTCACGTTTCCGTTTGGTACCCCTGAGTTTTTGGCTTTTCCGGATGGTGTCCAAAGTTTTTCACGTTTCCGCTTTGTACCCCTGAGGTTTCGGCTTTTTCGGATGGTATCCTTATTTCTTATTATATGTCTAAAATAACGTTTCTTATATTAAATTTATAAAAAAAAAAATAGGGGAAAGATTATAACAATTTTATATTATAAATTTTGAAGGCAAGTATATTTTAATTTAAAAAATTTAATCAAATATTAATAAATTATGATATTTTTTAAAATATAAGGTTTTTACATATTATTTTATGATTTCTAATATATTTATTACTATTTGATACTTTATCATATTTTGCATCAAAATATGAAATTATTTTACGTTTTATAGAAAATATTTTATAAAAAATTTTCTCTATTTTTTTATAAATTTAATATAAGAAACGTTATTTTGCATCAAAACATGATTTTTATACAATTTTTTTTTATCATATTTGTTAAAATAATTTTTATGTTTTATTTATAATGATATATGAAATAAACCATTGACAAATGTATAACAATAAAATATTCAAATTGGACATTCGGTTTTTCAAAAAAAATTAATAATTATTGATAAATGTCCATTTTGAATACTCTTTCCACTTTTCAAAATGAAAAAAATAAAAAATCCTACTTAAATTTTAATAAAACTAAAACTCATGTTTTTTCATAAAAATTATTCTGTATAAATATATTTTTTTCATGTTTAGATTCAAAATATGATAAATTATCAAATAGTAATAAACATATTAAAAATCATAAAATAATATGTAAAATCTTATATTTTAAGAAATATCATAATTTATTAATAGTTGATTAAATTGGTTTAACTAAAATATACTTGTCTTCAAAATTTATATAATATAAAATTATTATCATTTTTTTTATAAATATAATATAAGAAACGTTATTTTAGACAAATAATAAGAAATAAGGGTATCATCCGGAAAAACCGAAATCTCAGGGGTACCAAGCGGAAACGTCAAAAACTTTGGACACCATCCGGAAAAGTCAAAAACTCAGGGGTACCAAACGGAAACGTGAAAAACTTTGGGTACCATCCGGAAAAGTCAAAAACTCAGGGGCACCAAACGAAAAAATCCTTATTTTTACCTACCAATAAAAGAAAGTGGTAAAAAATAATAGGTTACACTTGGTATACTAAAAAAAGTACTATTTGACCAAATTTTTTCAAAAACCAATTCAATATAATAGTCAAAAAAAAGATTTTTACTACCGTATAAAATATTTTAAATAATAATAAAAATTAAATTAATTAGTAACAACTATGAAAAAAACAAATTACAATAAAAAAGTATTTAAAAAATTACAAAAATGTTATTAAAATATCTTGTTTTTTAAGTCATAGGGTATTGTTTATTAAAATGTAAACTAATGATCATATTTTATTAAATATATATGTTTATATATAATTTAATGATTTAGTTTAGATAGGAAAAAAGACGTTAAGTTGTTAGGTGGGAGACGATCGAGGATGACAGGTGGAGAATTGCGAAGAAGCAGAAGTCGATGATCTTTATGTAGAGAAATAAAGAAAAGAAAAACAAGAGCGGAAGGCAACATAGAAGGGGAATCATATAAGAATGAATTAGTGTAAAATGTGGGCAATTATTGATGAATCTTTCTTGTCTACAAATACAAGCATGATGATCGAAGCATGTAAACTATGCGTTAAGAAAGGGCCCAGTTTGGCTATTTGTACCCATCCATCCAGCTTGTACTCCCACTCATTACTCATCCTCTCTCTCCCAATTCCCTTACAGCTAATTTATTTCAAGCGTCTGAGATGGCGGAAGAGCAGAAGGTGGCGGAGCTGGTGGCCGAATCACCCAAAGAACCGCCACCTCCACCTCCACCAGCGCCTGAGCCTGACCACCCTCCTCCACCGCCTGAGGCTAACCACCCTCCTCCACCGCCCCCTGCCGACGAGGAGAAGGCGTTGGTTGTGGTTCCGAGTAAGTTTCTTCGCTTCTTTAGTTGGTCACTGACTATCCTCATCGCTTCTGAATCGAATCTGTAGTGGTTGGGATTTGTATTATTTGTGACTGCTTTCCCATACTAATTTTATCCTTTTCAGACAATCAGTTGGGTTTTGTGACTCGTTTAGATGATTCAACTACTTTTTAAATAACATATCTGAATTCCAACGAAATTAAGAATTGATTCAAGATTTGTGTTTCTGTATTATGATGAAATTGTAGAAGAGCCGCCGCCTCCAGCGGAGAAGCCAGCTGAGGGTTCAATCGACCGAGGTGAGTTCCTATTGATATGCGCCTTTAGAAGTGGTTATTTTTGCTGAAATCTTGTTTCGCCTGCAGATGCTGCTCTTGCAAGAGTTGAGAGCGAGAAGAGATTGTCCTTGATCAGGGCATGGGAGGAGAGCGAGAAGAGCAAAGCCGAGAACAAGTAAGCACCTAAGCTCTGTATTCTCATGCCAAATGCAGTTGTTAATTTACGGTATGCATTTGAATGAAACGCAGAGCTCAAAAGAAGCTGTCGGCAGTTGATGCCTGGGAAAACAGCAAGAAAGCGTCAATTGAGGCAGAGCTGAAGAAAATGGAGGTAAAGAACCAAATTACTTTTATTGGTTGAGTTGATGTTGGATGAAATGTGTTTGGTGGTGATGGGAGCAGGAGAAGCTGGAGAAACAGAAGGCAGTGTACGCGGAGACCATGAAAAACAAGATCGCAATGATACACAAGGCGGCGGAGGAGAAGAAGGCTATGGTGGAAGCGAGGCGTGGGGAAGACTTGCTGAAAGCAGAGGAGCTGGCTGCCAAGTTTCGTGCCACCGGCACTGCTCCAAAGAAGTTCTTGGGTTGCTTCTGATGATGTGGATATTTGTTTGTGAATATATAGCTGCTGCTTCTGCTGTATATACTGTCATATGACAATAAGTATGCTGTGACTGAACTGCAATTGTTTGATTTGTGTGTGAGATTTGCAAAAATGTTTCTTTCTATGGATTGAACTCTACTTATTTGTTGTAACTACTAAGATGATGTATTTCAACGTTTGAATCCTGAGAACCCAAGCTTTTGTTTTGATTTGGAGTCTATTAATGCTAGCTTTATGATTCATATATGCAATACTATGTAATATAGGTGTGGTTACTAAAGTGCACGCATATGTATTAGCTTGTAATAGAAACTTAAGTCTAGTGTATTAGTTGGGGATGCTTATCACTTGTTATAGGTGGCTAATGTTACTCTTGTTGATGGCTAATGTGAGTGATCTCTTAGTCCCGGTAGCTCAGTTACATTAGATGCTATAGCTTGGGTTAAGGAACCTAAACTAATATATAGGAAGTATGGTTGGGTTAGTTTTGTATTTGCTGGGCAACTTTAGTCACTTGTTGTTGGACTTGGTTTTATTATGAAGACAACGTGCGGATCCTGTGTTGTACGATGAAGCGTGTTCAAGATAGGCGTTATCTCCGAGTGCAAGACGATCTGGTTCACTTAAGTGAAACAACGCGTTTGACTTTGAAGGGGAGATACTATATAAGCAGCTTCAACATACCTCACCTAATCCTAGCGGAAGAGCTGCCGCTTGAAAAGCGATAACTAGGGTTTCCTCTGATTCGAGAGAGAGAGAGAGCAATTGAGAGAAGAGAAGTCGGAGGTGGGTGCGTCAGGGTTGAGACATTCATCCTCATTTCAGATCTCTCCAAACGAAGATCTTCAGATTGAAGATAACAAAGCTTTGATAAGCTTTGCTTAGCCTTGCAGGGGTTATTTCGATACTTTGTTCTTCTTGCTTTATCTTGTTCTTGCTTCCGTTCTAGGTTTAGGTTGTTTCCAAGCTGATCTTGCGTGCAAACCTGTAACCACATCTGTTTAATCATCTTGAATGCTTAGTAAATACTGGGACCGGATCTCTCCTCTTGAGGTTCCGCAGATGTAGGGTTTATACCCGAGCTGCGTAAACAATTCTTGCGTTGATCTTCTTAATATTGATAATAACACGTATATACATGATAACAAATATCACATATTGGTACAGAGCATTATGTTTTGCATCTTTCTTAAGATTTACTTGTTATTCATATATGTGATTGATCTTGTCTTCCGTTGTGCTTATCCCTATTAGAAAATTTGTTTGTTTGAGTCTTGTTTTTAACCCCTATGCTTACAACTTTCTCTTGTTTACTATTGATACCCCTTATATGTGAGTTTTTATGCATATTGTCTTCAATAAAATACTAACTATTTGTACTTTTATCTTGAAAACAAGTCAGATGCTAATGTAAGGATGAAACCTTTTGATGAAACCGGTGATTTGAAAATGAGGGTCATCCTCACTAAGGAAAAATTTCCTAAAAGCCATCAGTGGAGAATACTTAGCCATGACATCTAAAGAAAGGAAATATGAGATGGGTGAGCAAGCCTGTAACGCCCCGAATCCGCGGGACTCGGGATGCTACGGGTTGGGACCTCACAATGGGTCCCGACCCTTAGCCTGACAACAAGTTCACCGGACCTTTCCAACAAGGCACAAATTAAAGGCATAAAACTCAAAAGTAGTTTATAATGTATGCAAGAAAAGAAAGGAAGGGATACAAGTTGGAAACTCAGCCGAGTCCTCAAAACGACACAACGTAAAGGAATCCAATCGTACAACAAGACATAATCCGACAACAAATAAAACCCCCAAAAACATCCCCGTCCTATGATGTACGGAGACCACTCGGCTGTCCACTCCTCCACCTCACTCGGCGGCATCCCTAACCTGCAAGTCGTCTACACAAAACGGTTTTAAACCGTTAGCTCACATTCTATGCATTATAAGAATAACATGGCACAAACACACACATGAGCACACAAAGCACACAACATGATCATTTATTACATATTATCTTTTTAGGTTATTCCATATCTAATTCATTGGTTTAAAGTGTGACACGAGAGTCTTATAACTCTCGCCTCTGTCCCCGTGTAACCAACAGGAGTGTGGCGGCGCCCAACCCGTATACCCTGTGGGAGTGATGAAGAAGCCCGCCCGTATACCGTGTATGGCCTGGTCGCAGAGATCCCCCCAGTCTCCCTCGGGAAACTGAGCGGTGATGTCACCGCCCGATAATAATAATAGTAGTAACGATGGGCCAATAAATGAGGTCAAGTAAATCCTAATCCATTTTCATGATTATAAACAAAGGTAAAGCACACACCACCATATATATATCCAATAAGGCATAAAAGCGGCTAAGTAAGTCCGAGGACTTACCTCTCTCAAGGTAACTCGAAACCACTCTCAACTTCCCGCAGGAAAACGCTCTAAGCCTGACCAAGTGAAGCACTCTATCAATAACCAACTAAAAAGCTAGAAGTTCTCGGACTTCTAGTCTCCAACATATATATATATGATATCTAACTCTAGCATGCTAGGTCCAATCTATTATCTCGAGGATCTTCATAAGATCGTAAGAAAGGTAAAGCAACAAGTTCCATATCCAATAACTAATACCTAGGGTTCATGGCCACTACATGACATTTGCTCTACGTTATGCTAGATTCAACCTAGCATGATTCTACCATTAAACATAACTAGATCGAGGAAGAAGGTACTCACACACGATCCGAGGTTGAAGATGATCTACGGACGTCGAGATTGGATTTGTTGGTCTATAACGGCCACTTCCGAACCTAAGACCAAAGCTAAGGAAATTTAGCTCATATGCTAAATTTTGAACGGAGGATTCTAAGTATATAAATCTAAGAAAAATCCGTTTTCAATACCAAGGTTAACACTCGTAAAAACATTTCCGGGGATTTATAAAATTATACAAACATAGGTCAAAATCCGCAATTAGATTTCCGGGCCATAAATATGGAACTCAAGAAACTTAGGCCAATTTCCGAAAATAACTTTGGGCCAAATTTGTCATTCATTCACAAGGATAAATCTGCACATTTCTAAAATATAGGGCCAAACTTGCAAATATATATATATCAGCGGGGCACTATTATTTCATTTCAAACATCTGGGTAGAAACTGTAATTATCAATAAACTGGGGACAAAACTGAATTAATTAAAAAGAGGGGCAAAATTTGTAATTAATCCACTCTTCTTCAACCTCCTGTTAACGCGACTCAGAAGAAGGAGAAGGACATGGAATCTTGCGGCTGCCCAGCGGAGGAAAGGAGGGGGCCGGCGTGCAGGCGGCGAATCCGGCAGCAGTCGGCGGTGGCCCCGATTCCGGCGGTTGCTACACACAATTAGGGCACCGGGCTGTCACATACAGGGGAGGAAAGGAAAGGAGAAAGGAGGGAGGGATAGAGGCGGCCACTCACCGTTCCGGCAGCCCAGGCGGCTCGAGGCGGGGCGAGGCTGTGTCGGCTCTTCCCGGCGGGATCCTAGCGGCACTGAGGCGGCGGCGGCCTTCAATTCGTGAACCGAAGAGAGGGGGAGAGTGAAATGGGAGTAGGGAGAGATGGAGAGAAGGTGAGGTTGAGAGAAGAGAATGACAGAGAAGAGGGAGACAGCCTCGGCGGGTGGTCATCATAGGAGGAGGGCGAGAGGTCGCGGGGCAGACTGCAGGACGGGGAGTGAGGGGTCGAGTTGCTGTGCCCTAGCCCAGGCGGAAAGCTGCAGCAGCTTCTCACCAACCGAAACAAACAAGGCAGAAGAAGACAAGAAGAAAAGAAGAAAAAGGAAAAAGAAGGAGAAAAGAAAAAGAATAAAGGATAGAGAGAAAGGGAATAGGGCAAAACTCGATTAAATGAACGGAACGGAATTTTCAAATCGGGAAGATTTTTCGAACCATTCCGAAAGTAAACCACAAAATATGAATATACTCGGAAAGCTATTTTTAAGTCGTAAAAGTACTTTAAATAAAATATTAAATCTAATAACATACCGATATAAGTAGGAAAATAGAAAATCGAAAACGCGCCAAAATTTGGGGCGTTACATTAGATCCCCTAAAAAGAAGTTTCGTCCCGAAACTTGATATACGTCGAACTTCTCGGTCCCTAAGGCCGAGGTAGAAACTCATAACAAGGAAGGCTTAGACCTTCTAATCTATATACACTAAAACTGCTCCAACCACTATCGCAATATAACTATAACCGGTCATAAAACCCGTTCTCTCACGGCACAAACAACATATAACATCGCACATATACACATTAAGGGAAGGACTGGGTATAACCCGTCGATTCTATCAAGCTACTAATTCGGCGTAAAACTAAACCAAAGATACTATACTCCGTCTACAGCTAAATCACCATAACTGACAATCTTTCTCGAGTCATGTATGTACTCCCTCGACTGATACACAGGAACGCCGGGTGAACACTCTCTACTCTTGGCGGTCACTCCAACCAGTAAAATCACTTTCCCAACTTGCGCTAAGATTTCTAAAAAGTCCGATATATCGGAAGCTTAACTTCTTCTCGGGTCCTTTCACTACGACATTTCCATTATGTTTCTTCCTTGTTTGCCTCTAACAAAGAAGTTCGAACTTCCAGCTCACACCGTTGGCTTTGGTTCTTGTCAGACCAAACTTTGATGTTATATTTCCTCAATTCTTGTTGCAAATTCTAAGTGATGAAGGAAGTACTTTACATCACACCGCTTCTACTATCGAGACCCGTATGCTATTACTTATCATTCCTCAATACTTGATCAAGGCCTTGTCTTGAAGAATCACTTGTACACTTCAAACCCATCATTCCTCCAAGCAAATCAAAACAGTTGTACCTATAAATCTCCTCTTTAACTCTCAAAACTCTATTATTAAATAGTGACAAGAAAATCTTAACTTAATCTTAGAAGGGACTACGACCCTTGCATTTATACTTGACAGGTGGTCATGATACCAAAGATCTACCCCGCCTCTAAGGAATGGTGATAAGAAAATCTTCTAAGCTGCAACCGGAAGGGTCCAACTATAGGGCTTAACTGTGCTTCCAAACATTTGACCTCATGAAATCCCAACCCATTGGGGGAGTTCTTCGTATTCTTCATACGCTTGTATCATTCCTTCAAGTAGGTGCAATATCAATCCGACCATAAGGGTTCAAATCTTAATCTTTCATATACTCCCCGGATATCTCAAGTCGACATCCGGCTTCACAGCTTCGGCCTTCTCCACCCTTGTTGGTCACTTTGTGCATCTCCTGGTATTCCATGAATAGTCCTATAATGGTTCCAGTACACCATACTCCCTCCTTATGTATTCTTCCTTGTGCGGCAACAGTAGAAGCCTCAGGTCTCGTTCCCGTGGAGATCGCTGCGGTCCTTCGTCTAACGTCCAAAGCAGCTTGATGACGGTCCTTCTCATCTATCCCTAAGATGACTTCTTCATGCACCAGGTGCGTGACATGGAAGTCGGCTACCCCAGTACGGTTTTCCCAACGAATGGGACAACCGGGTACCTTTCGGGTACCACTAACCTTACCTTCCTATCGGGTAGCCCCATGAAGAAGGGTCTCCCCTCTATTGTAAATAAGGACAACCTAGCTACAAAATCATCGAAATAAAGAAGTACGTAGCACCAATATCATATAATACCCTGAAAGGGAAGTCATTAGTCCGAATATTACCTGTAGCGTCCGGCGCTGCTGGATCAACGGCGCTCCTCAACTCAAAAACCCTGGCCTGAGTGCCTCCAGACCCCCGGGTGCCTCCACCACGGCCTCTACCTCGGCCCTGTCCCTGGGCTGATCCCTGTGTATGAGACTGACTAAGACCTCTCTGCTGAAAACCCTGAGCCGGAAACTGAGGTGGCCTCTGTCCTCTACCTGCCCCGCTAGCAGGTGAAGACCCCTGCTATGACGGTGCCCCTCCCCGTCTGCAAAAAGCTGCCCTGTGGCCCGTCTGACCACAAGAGAAGCATGTCACTGGAGGCTTCCTGCAATCGGGCCTAAGATGATCATCTCCTCCACAGTTGAAACACTGCCTCCCTCTGCCTGGCGCCTGAGTAGCAGGCGGATGTCCTGTATGTCCCTGAGCCGGACCACGGCCCTGTCCTGAGGCTCCTGCCCCCAAACCAGTGGGTCCAGTCCTCTGACGCTTGTCCGGTCCTCCGGACTGCGCCCCTCTCCTAGCTCCCAGTCTGTCTCTCTCGTATGCCGAGGCTCGGTCCTGGTACTCGGCCAAAGACTCACAACGGAATCCTGCAAGGTATGCCCGAGTAGACTCCCTCAATCTCCTAGAAAAGAGATAAACATGTTGGTCCGCCGGAGGTGCGGCGGGCCCCAGCAAAGCCAACTCCGCTCTGAAACGTTGGATCGCATCGATAACTGGGACGTCCTCAAACCCAGCCTCTAAGAAATCCTGGACTCGGTCTCTCCTCAACGAATCTGGGCAGAAAGTCTCTCTAACAAGTCTCAGCAACTGGTCCATCCTAGTCACACCTCCTCGTACCGACCTCTACCAGTAGTGGGCCTGCTCTCTAAACAATGTCTGGACCACCTCTACCTGCCTCTCCTCTGGGCAACGGATCGCCTCAAGTGCTGTCTCCACATGCCCGATCCAATGCTCGACCTCTAACCCTACCTTCCCGTCAAAGTAAGGTACGTGCTGCTGGTTGAAAGCCTTCAACCAAGAATCAGGTCCAGGAGACCTCAGCCCGTCTCCAGCCCTAGCAATCTCTACAACCGGTGCGGGTATAACTACTGCTGGTGTAACAATCTCGGGTACGACCCTAGTCTGTGTAACCCTCTGTGAGACCTCAGCCGATCTCGCGGGTGCAGGTGCAGGTGCAGGTGCAGGTGCAGGTACCGGCACCGGTGGTGCTGGAGGTGGTGCTCCAGTCCTATACGCCTCCTCAACTCGACGTACATAATCCTCGAACACGGTAGCCCCAATCGATGCTCCACCGGTCCTAGCAGAAGAGGAACTACGCGCTCCAGACCTCACAAGTGTCCCTTCCCTTCCCTCGGGGATGACACTCTCTGCTACGTCCTCTACAGGAATCTCAGCTACTGGCGGATCCACAGCGGGTAGGTCTGCAATGGGGATACGTCCCCGACCTCTCGTACCTGGAGGTCTCCCTACTCGCCCTCGTCTCGGGACGGTAGGAGGAAGTGGTGCTCTACCCCGGACGGGTCCTACATAAGCGGTCGCTCTCGTACGTGCCATCTGATATCGTTCGCGTTTATTTAGGAGTAATTAATTTGATGTGTATGTCGTACTTATAGTATTATATGACAAAGACTTATTAAAGCATGATAAGTAAGAAGCCAAAATCCATGGTACAAACAAGGCATAAAAGCCCAAACATCCTAAGGTCACATGTATATCTAAGTACATACAAGTCCAAGAAACATCCTAAGGCCATATATATATATATATATAGAGCTATGCAACTATGAGTATACATCAAGTCCAGAAATCTACGTCGCCGAGGTTTGCGTGAGGAGTGGAGGTCCCGTACATTCTAACCCAATCCCGACTCATGCATATGAATTTTGAAAACGAAAAGTCAGAACCCGAGGGGTTCTGTTTATTCCTCATTCGGCCTTTAGAAGGTTGCGAGTGCCATTGTTGTCAACCTAGGGCTCTGATACCACTTTGTAACGCCCCGAATCCGCGGGACTCGGGATGCTACGGGTTGGGACCTCACAATGGGTCCCGACCCTTAGCCTGACAACAAGTTCACCGGACCTTTCCAACAAGGCACAAATTAAAGGCATAAAACTCAAAAGTAGTTTATAATGTATGCAAGAAAAGAAAGGAAGGGATACAAGTTGGAAACTCAGCCGAGTCCTCAAAACGACACAACGTAAAGGAATCCAATCGTACAACAAGACATAATCCGACAACAAATAAAACCCCCAAAAACATCCCCGTCCTATGATGTACGGAGACCACTCGGCTGTCCACTTCTCCACCTCACTCGGCGGCATCCCTAACCTGCAAGTCGTCTACACAAAACGGTTTTAAACCGTTAGCTCACATTCTATGCATTATAAGAATAACATGGCACAAACACACACATGAGCACACAAAGCACACAACATGATCATTTATTACATAGTATCTTTTTAGGTTATTCCATATCTAATTCATTGGTTTAAAGTGTGACACGAGAGTCTTATAACTCTCGCCTCTGTCCCCGTGTAACCAACAGGAGTGTGGCGGCGCCCAACCCGTATACCCTGTGGGAGTGATGAAGAAGCCCGCCCGTATACCGTGTATGGCCTGGTCGCAGAGATCCCCCCAGTCTCCCTCGGGAAACTGAGCGGTGATGTCACCGCCCGATAATAATAATAGTAGTAACGATGGGCCAATAAATGAGGTCAAGTAAATCCTAATCCATTTTCATGATTATAAACAAAGGTAAAGCACACACCACCATATATATATCCAATAAGGCATAAAAGCGGCTAAGTAAGTCCGAGGACTTACCTCTCTCAAGGTAACTCGAAACCACTCTCAACTTCCCGCAGGAAAACGCTCTAAGCCTGACCAAGTGAAGCACTCTATCAATAACCAACTAAAAAGCTAGAAGTTCTCGGACTTCTAGTCTCCAACATATATATATATGATATCTAACTCTAGCATGCTAGGTCCAATCTATTATCTCGAGGATCTTCATAAGATCGTAAGAAAGGTAAAGCAACAAGTTCCATATCCAATAACTAATACCTAGGGTTCATGGCCACTACATGACATTTGCTCTACGTTATGCTAGATTCAACCTAGCATGATTCTACCACTAAACATAACTAGATCGAGGAAGAAGGTACTCACACACGATCCGAGGTTGAAGATGATCTACGGACGTCGAGATTGGATTTGTTGGTCTATAACGGCCACTTCCGAACCTAAGACCAAAGCTAAGGAAATTTAGCTCATATGCTAAATTTTGAACGGAGGATTCTAAGTATATAAATCTAAGAAAAATCCGTTTTCAATACCAAGGTTAACACTCGTAAAAACATTTCCGGGGATTTATAAAATTATACAAACATAGGTCAAAATCCGCAATTAGATTTCCGGGCCATAAATATGGAACTCAAGAAACTTAGGCCAATTTCCGAAAATAACTTTGGGCCAAATTTGTCATTCATTCACAAGGATAAATCTGCACATTTCTAAAATATAGGGCCAAACTTGCAAATATATATATATATCAGCGGGGCACTATTATTTCATTTCAAACATCTGGGTAGAAACTGTAATTATCAATAAACTGGGGACAAAACTGAATTAATTAAAAAGAGGGGCAAAATTTGTAATTAATCCACTCTTCTTCAACCTCCTGTTAACGCGACTCAGAAGAAGGAGAAGGGCATGGAATCTTGCGGCTGCCCAGCGGAGGAAAGGAGGGGGCCGGCGTGCAGGCGGCGAATCCGGCAGCAGTCGGCGGTGGCCCCGATTCCGGCGGTTGCTACACACAATTAGGGCACCGGGCTGTCACATACAGGGGAGGAAAGGAAAGGAGAAAGGAGGGAGGGATAGAGGCGGCCACTCACCGTTCCGGCAGCCCAGGCGGCTCGAGGCGGGGCGAGGCTGTGTCGGCTCTTCCCGGCGGGATCCTAGCGGCACTGAGGCGGCGGTGGCCTTCAATTCGTGAACCGAAGAGAGGGGGAGAGTGAAATGGGAGTAGGGAGAGATGGAGAGAAGGTGAGGTTGAGAGAAGAGAATGACAGAGAAGAGGGAGACAGCCTGGGCGGGTGATCATCATAGGAGGAGGGCGAGAGGTCGCGGGGCAGACTGCAGGACGGGGAGTGAGGGGTCGAGTTGCTGTGCCCTAGCCCAGGCGGAAAGCTGCAGCAGCTTCTCACCAACCGAAACAAACAAGGCAGAAGAAGACAAGAAGAAAAGAAGAAAAAGGAAAAAGAAGGAGAAAAGAAAAAGAATAAAGGATAGAGAGAAAGGGAATAGGGCAAAACTCGATTAAATGAACGGAACGGAATTTTCAAATCGGGAAGATTTTTCGAACCATTCCGAAAGTAAACCACAAAATATGAATATACTCGGAAAGCTATTTTTAAGTCGTAAAAGTACTTTAAATAAAATATTAAATCTAATAACATACCGATATAAGTAGGAAAATAGAAAATCGAAAACGCGCCAAAATTTGGGGCGTTACAAAGCCCATGCCGAGATTATGACCAGGTTAACAAACGACGTGGCTTGTCAGGTTGTAAGTTACATCTTTGCCAAATCTCTATGGGATGCCTTGGAAAAACTCTATCTGAAAAAATCCCTACCATCCAGGATTTCTCTCTTGCATAGATTGTTTACCTTTAAAATGGACATTGCCATAACTTTGAATGAAAATTTGGACAATTTCTTAATAAATGAATCAGGACATTGCCATACGTGATGATGAAATAAAAGAAACTCACCTTGTTGTCTTGTTATTATGATCCTCGCCTGCTTAGTTTGATACCTTAAAAGTAGAGTTGATACTAACCGGGTTTGGGCCGGATCTGGACCGGGATTTTCCTATTTTTTTATCCGGATGTCCGGGCCGGATCCAGGCTTAGCCCGGATCCCGGGCTTCTATCCATGTCCGTACCCCTCCGGATGGCCGGGCCGGGCTGCCCACCGAGTACTCGGATGCACTTTTTTGGACTGGCCAGGAAACCTTTATTTTTTCCATAGGACCATTGCAGATTGATTTTAGTAAGTAGTACAACACATCAATTATGAATTATCAAATAGGATTACAGGATAGTAGAATGATTTTAAAATTTAGCAGTATAGTAACTACAAATTACAAGTCATTATCAAGCACATGTGACATGTCCATAGAGAACAAATTGAACAAGGTAGGGATTGACAGAAAATTGACCTCAAGTAGTATATCACATATAACACTTTACACATATCAAGGTTCAAGAATAGAGGAAAGGAAAAGAAAACCAAAATCAAGTGAGAAACAAAAGCAAGTGAGAGACGCATAAGGTCGAACGCTCGAAGTCAAGTGGAGACGCCGAAGGTCGATAATCCAGCGAGAGAAGTAAGTGAGACGGCGAGATATGAGATTGATCGATAATCCGACGAGAGAAGCAAGTGAGACGCCGAGATATGAGATTAAGAGAGAGAATCCGGCGAGAGTAGAGTATATTGTCGAGAGATGTTGAAGGTCTTGAAGGACGGGAAGAGGTAAGTGAGGATGGGTGAAGGGAGGCTGAAGTTACGTAGAGGCTTTTATGGTTTCTTAAGAGTCAAAGAAGTATATATATATATATATATATATATATATATAGTTTTTTTTAATAAATAATCCGGGCTGGACAAGCAGCCCGACCAGGCTTTATAGCTTGTCCGGATCCAGCCCGAATGTCCTGCCGGGCCAGGCTTTTATACTTGTCCTTGTCCACCCGTTTTTGCGGGCGAACGGGCCGGGCCGGTCGGGACAACCCGGAGTGTATCAGCTCTACTTAAAAGATGTTATTCAGTTTAGCTCTGAAAATATTACTCAGGAAAAGATAATAGAAGCTATAATTGAAAAGAATGAGACCTTAAAGGTGCTTAAACGTAAAACTGAAAAGAAATAAGAAGTTAAGCTTGAAGTTCTTATGGCCAAAGGAAATTCTAAAAAATTTAAAAACAAGAAGAAGGACAAATGTGAGAAAGAAAAACCTGGACCTTTTGACTTTGATAAAAATAACAATAAATGTTAATACTGTGAAAAACTTGGTCATTATGCAAATGGATGTAGGAAAAAGAAAAGGGATGATGCTAAAAATAGCAAAAACCCTGATGGAAAAGTGTCTTTATTTGAGAAAACTCAATATGAATATCCATGTGAATTACTGATGTGTGCTAAATCTGAAATCTTAAATTTTGATGTTTGGATATTAGATTCTGGTTGTACCATGCATGCTTCTTATGATAAATCTCTGTTTAGTTCTCTTCATTAATTTGATGGCGGAGAAGTCATGTTAGGAGATAATACAACTCTTGCTATTAGAGGAGTAGGAAATATTCCTATATGCATGTTTGATGGTAACATTAGAGTCCTTCAGAATGTTAGATGGGTTCCTCAACTTAGAAGAAACTTAATGAGTGAATCTGTCTTAGATAACCTGAATTGTCAGATTAACACTAGCAATGAGGTAAGGAAAGTCATAAGGAATGAAACTACTCTTATAAAAAGTATAAAAAAGGGTGGGTTATATCATGTTATCACTGTACCTAATTTGATTCTTATCACTGCTAATAATAAGATGACCTTAAGTCATACTAAAAATTGGCATAATAGCCTTGGACACATATGAAATACTTGCCTTAAAAATCTATATAAACAAGGGATTATTGATAAAGAACCTTTTGACATTGTTTTTTGTGAAAACTGTGTTCTGGGAAAAAACACAAACATAGTTTCAATAACTCTTCATATAAGGCACAAAAACCCTTAGAATATGTTCACTCTAACCTATGGGCCTGCAAAGGTTGACACCATAGGAGGAAAGAGATACTTCATCTCTTTCATAGATCATTATTCTAGAAAAGTCTATACATACCTTCTTAGGACCAAAAATGAAGCCTTTGAGTAAAGAGTGGAAACAAGCTGTATAAACTCAATCAAGTTATAAACTAAAATGCCTTAAAATTGATATTGGCCTAGAATTCTGTAATTTTGAGTTTAACAACTATTGTAAAACTCAAGGGATTAAAAGACAACTCACTGTACCTGACACACCACAACAAAATGGCACAGCTGAAAGAATGAATATAACTCTTCTAGAAAAAACCAGATGTATGATGATTATCTCAGGGATGAAGCACTCTATGTGGAGAGAAGCTATAGTCACCGCTACTGATAACTCCACCTTAATTATGAATTATCTATGTGGTTGATGGAAGACTTAACATTTATATATGCGGTTTTATAAACTAACAAATATTGATTGTATTTCTAAATTGCATGTTTTGGTTTGTGTTTGTTAAATGTGTGCAAGCCTTGGAAATCATTTCAAAGGAAGAACGCAGGCCTTGAAACACATTACAAATGACGAGCACGGAGACCTTGAAATGTATTACAAAGGACAAACACGGAAGCCTTGAAAACATTACAAAGGTAGATTCGGCTAAGGGTTTTCAAATACAAGATTCGAATATCTCAACAACCAAAACGAAGATCTCTTCCAAAGGATAAAAAGAAGATTTGAGAAGATTCTCAAGGAGAAGATCTTGGCCCGCCAACAAGAAGATGTTCAAACGGTTATAAAGAGAAGATCTTGGCCACAACAAAAAGATCTCACAAAGATCTTAACCAAAGATGCAAAAGGATAAAGGAAGATCTTCCAAACGAATTCTACGCATGAAGATCTCATATCTAAGGAAAATCTTCAAAGGCTCTCAAGAGAGAAGTCTTCAACGGCTTGGAAGATCTCGAAGCTCAAACAAAGGACTTCAACGACAAAGATCTTCAATGGCATTTCCAAAGCAAGAAAAAGATCACGAAGATAAAGATTCTCAACGTGCGACAAAGAGAGGAAGTAGAAGAGAGAATATAGAAGATCTTACAACGGCTACTTCACCTCAACCAAACACCGTTTTCCATGGAGAAAGAAGAACGTTACAACGGCTATCTTACAATGGCTAATAAATTCTCCATAGAAGACTACAAATGAAGATGGCGACTGAAGAGAACTACAACAAGCTTACACGGGAAAGAACCAAGTCTTCAAACGATCAAAAATCTTCATTTGTTCAAAAGTTTATCTTCCTCTTTCGAACGTATACATCCTTAGAGTGAGATAAACACTAGAGCTACATTGACATATCCAGAGAGTGTTATACACTAGAGCTATTATTGCTAGGTTAGAGTTGACTAGATCGTAGAATTGAGGCTACAATGAGAGAAGAAGGGGATTTCTTCTAGGTTGTATCCAAGACTCTTTGAGCAGATAATAGATATTTAGAATCCTAGGGCCTGAAACCCTAGGCGGAGAGTAGGCTGTTAGGGCCGAACTTTGTAACCAAATCGTTGTGTCGATCCTTTCTATTCCGCACTTTCTATCGCTTAAATTGTGACTAACGTGATTTTGCAGGTTTCGATGTCAAGGCCTTGAAATTCCTTTCAAAGCCTTGAAAACCAGTTTTACCACAAAGCGCATAGATCGACTTCAAGGCCTTGAGATTAGTTTCTAAGCCTTGATACACGATATTACAAAAAGTTTCCATACTCTATTCAACCCCCCTTCTCGAGTATTTATATCCTAATTATTCACCTATTTTGTTCTTTAGCTACTTACCTCATAAATATATCCCCATCCTCTGTTATTGACTTTAAGATTTCCTAGGAGATGTGAACTGGTAAGAAACCCAACCTAGCTCACTTGAAGCCTTTTGGTTGCACAACCTATTCACAAATCTCTCAAGGAAAATTAAACCTTAGAGCCGTAAAAGTTGTTATGTTAGGGTACCTTGAGGGGGTTAAGGGATTTAAGCTTTTGCTTATTCAGCCTCATGGATATAAAGTCACTGCATCTAGAAGTATGACCTTCAATGAAGAAGAATTTCATTTTAAATCTAAACCTGACAATGTTGTGAGCCCTAGTTCAGATGAAAATAATGAATATGATATTCCTAGTACAACTAGAAACTTCTACAATCATAATGACCAACCTCACATAAATCAAGATGAAGAAGAATTTGACATTGGTTATTACCAACCTGAAAATTCCAGTAATATAAATACCACTCAGTTAGATAACACTGGGGATGATAGGAACATTGTACATCCCGTGGATGATATCAATGATGATAACACTCAACAATTAGGGGAGGAAAATAATGAACCAAATAATAAGTAATTGACTAATCCTGAATCTAGTAATGGCAGTAATAATGGGAATCAAGATGATTCGGGTACTAGTGCCCACAGTGTGGAAATAACTCAAGTCAAGTAATAGACATGAAGACCCAAATCATTTTGATTCTCATTATCACTATCATTTAACTAGGGACATGGCCCCATGGCTTAAAATTCCTGATAAGAAATATGTTAATAATGTTGAGTATATCATATTGATTGATGAGATAAATATAGTTGAACGTGCCTTCTTAACTGGAAATGCCATTGATAATTTCTATACTCCTGACACATATGAACAAGGTGTCAAATGTCCTAATGCAAGAACTTGGAATCAAGCCATGAATGATGAGATTGAATCTATGTGTTCTTATAAAACTTGGATTCTTGTTCCTAGGCCAGACAATGCTAAGCTAGTTCAATGTAGGTGGCTCTACAAGTTAATAGAAGGTATAAAACCTAGTGATGCTCCTAGGTATAAAGCTAGGCTTGTTGCCAAAGGCTTTACTCAGAGAGAAGGAATAGATTACACAAATATCTTTGATCATGTGATTAAGTATAAAACTTTGAAATTACTACTTGCTATGACTACTATATATGACTGGGATATTGAACAAATGGATGTTAAAACTACTTTCTTGCATCGTGACTTGAATGAAACCATTTATATGAGTTAACCAAAAGGGTTTATAGATAAAAATAAACTTGAACATGTTTGCTTGCTTAAAAAATAAATTTATGGTTTAAAGCAGTCCCCTAGGCTATGGAACATTAAGTTTGACATCTGTATGAAAAATCTGGGCTTCATGGGAAGAAAATATGATTAGTGTTTGTATTTCAAGAATCTTTCTACTTCAAATGCTTTTTATGTTCTTTTATATGTTGATGATATTCTGATTATATGTAAATCTAAAATTGTCATCAGTGTTGTTAAAAGAGACCTTAAAATGCATTTTGATATGAAAGATCTTGGCCCAACTTAGAAAATCTTTGGTATACAGATGATAAGGAATAGGGTTAAGAAGAAAGTGTGGCTTTCTCAGTATGATTACTTATAGAAAGTCCTAGATAAATTTAACATGAGTGAATCTAAACCTACCCCTATGCCCTTAGGAGGGCACCTAGATGTTACCAAGAAGAAATGCCATAGCTCTCCTAGTGAGTTGAAAAAGATGTCTTGTATTCCTTATGATGTGGCCGTTGGATCTGTGATGTATTCTATGTTGTGTAACAGGCCTAATTTGTCCTTTCCTATAAGTGTTTTGAGTAGGTTTATGCCTAACTCTGGATCTGAACATTGGATTGCTATGAAATATTGTTTCAGATATATTGAAGGAACTAGAAAGTTATGTCTTGTTTTTTATTAACACACCTCACTACAATATTCTTGGACATGTTGAATTTGATTATACTAGTAATAAAGACACTACGAAATCTACTGATGCTTTTTATTACACTTGGTCTGATAACTGCATATCTTGGAAATCACAACAACAATCTATTGTAGCTCTTACACTTGTCTGATAACTGCATATCTTGGAAATAACAACAACAATCTATTGTAGCTCTATCATCTACTGAAGCTGAATATATCGTTGTTGTAGAAGCTTCTAAAGAAGCTATTTGGTTGAAAGGATTGCTTACTGAAATTCAACACAATTTGTGCATTCCTGTTTTGCATATAGATAGTCAAAGTTCTCTTTATCTCTGTAAGGACCCTATGTATCATGAAAGATTAAAAGACATAGATTTTAGATATCATTTTCTAATGGATGAGATAGAAAAGAAACATTTTGAAGTTAAGAAAATCAGAGGTGATATTAATCCTGCTGATTTTGAAACTAAAATTGTCCTTGCTAACAAGTTTATCTTTTGCAGGAATTCCCTTCACTTGTGGGATGTTCCCTAAGGATAACCGGCATTGAACCGATGATGGACAATAGAGCCTCTCTTATTGCTACTAGTGATCAAGATGATGTTGTTGACATGAATCAAGAGGGCAATTGTTAGCTTTATGATTCATGCAATACTATGTAATATAGGTGTGGTTACTAAAGTGCACGCATATGTATTAGCTTGTAATAGAAACCTAAGTCTAGTGTATTAGTTGGGATGCTTATCACTTGTTATAGGTGGCTAATGTTACTCTTGTTGCTGGGTAATGTGAGTGATCACTTAGTCTTGATAGATCAGTTACATTAGATGCTATAGCTTGTATTAAGGAACCTAAAATAATATATAGGAAGTATGGTTGGGTCAGTTTTGTGTTTGATATGCAACTTTAGTCACTTGGTATTGGCCGTGGTTTTATTATGAGGACAACGTGTGGATCCTGTGTTGTACGATGAAGCGGGTTCAAGATAGGCGTGCTATCTCCGAGTGCAAGATGGTCTGGTTCACTTAAGTGAAACGAATCGTTTGGCTTTGAAGGGGATACTATATAAGCAACTTCAATATACCTCACCTAATCCTAACGGAAAAGTTGCCGCTTAATAAGAAGATAACTAGGGTTTTTTCTGATTCAAAAGAGAGAGAGCGATTGAGAGAAGATAAGTCGGAGGTGGTTGCGCCAGGGTTGAGACGTTCATCCTCATCCCATATCTCTCCAAACGAAGATCTTCAGATTGAAGATAGCAAATCTTTGATCGAAGCTTGGCTTAGCCTTGTAGGGGCTATTTCGATACCTTGTTCTTCTTGCTTTATCTTGTTCTTGTTTCCGTTCTAGGTTTAGGTTGTTTCCAAGATGATCTTGCGCGCAAACATGTAACCACATATGTTGTAATCATCTTGAATGCTTAGTAAATACAGGGACCGAATCTCCCCTCTTGAGGTTCCACAGATGTAGGGTTTATGCCCAAACTAAGTAAAAATTTTTTGCGTCGATCTTCTTAATATCGATAATAACACGTATATACATGATAACAAATATCACATTTAATATTCAACTTACGATGAACTCATATTAGGGTTTCAATCTCCAAAATCAAACGAAACCAGATGAATTGGATAGAATTCAAGAGGGGAAGATGATTGGAGTGATTTGTGCATTAAAATGTAGTTTGCATCATCATTCTACACCAATATTGTCCTTCCAAGTGCATTATTGTTCTCAAGGATCGAAACAGAGTAGAAAACCCAGGTTACACTACTACACATTGATTTCTTCCAATTGACAAGGATTTTTTTTGTACCATCATTTCCTCTCTTGAAAATGTTACCATCTAAAGTGATAAAGGATTCGGATTAGGGCAAAACTCTCATCAGCTAACATGGAAGAGGATGTGAATAGTGTTGGGAGAGAGTAGTTGTATTTGATAGGCAACTGTGAGGGCGGTCATGGCTAGAACTGTTCATCCGCTCCATACCGGACCTGGACCCAATTCTCCAAATGTCAAAGTAATTCTCCATTGAAAAGAGAATTGTGATTGTGTATTATTAGCTGCATTGCATATCACACTAGGTTTAATAAATCCCAAAAATTCAATAGATAGATAGCACACTTTAACATTTGTCCTTTCCATAGTAATAAACAAAGCTTGAGCAAAATACATACATGTTCTCTCATGAGCAAACAATGATTGTTAGACTATTCGTCTTATTTCAAATTTGCAAAGCACGAGTATTTAGTCTTATAATAGTCGGATATACCCGATCCAATCCGACTGTTTCCTCCAAACTTCGATCCGTATCCGATCCGATGATCCGAAAAAAATGTCCGGATAGGACTCGGACCACCAATTGTCGGATATTTTCGGGCTCAAATCTTCATATTAGCGAACCGGATTAGTCGGATCGGATATTTTTGCTTACCCTAGGCATATTGTTAGCATGAAATATTGTGATATTTTAGGCACGTTTTCTAGATGTTTTTCATCCATTATAGTGTTCATTGATAAAAAATTGAAGCAATTATGAGCTAGTTTGTCTATATTGTCGATATAGAGGTCTACATAAGCTTTGTGTTGATTGTAGGCGAATAAGAGCTAAAACCGAACGAATTAAGAGAGGATGGAGATGGATTGAGCACATCCAAGGATTGAGGACACCACAAAGAAGCCAAGGAAGATGCTAGGATGAGGAATGGCACGAAACAAAGGGAATTACGTGCAACCTATGCTTCCACGCTCTAAAATACGGCCGTAATGAAGTCCACGCTCTAAACCACGGCCGTGGAACTTGGCAACATGAGCGTGGAGCATTCCAGAGAGTTACACGGTATAAAGTACGGTCGTGGAAGTTGTGAAGAACCGTAATCCAATTCCACGCTCTAAACCACGGGCGTGGAATTCCATAAAACCGTGATTTAGGCAATCTTTTGACGAATAAAATATAGACACATTGTCTACGCACATGGGCCGGACACTTATTCTATCTTTCCCTATAAAAGGAATGAAGGAGGGAGATTTCGGCACCTTCGCTTACGCTTGCTTGCACGTGCCTAGGGTTTCAGTTGGACGTGCGGAGATTGCCATTTTGCAACGGAGATTTGCAAAGGCTTGAAGATTTGGAAGTTGCGCTTTGTCCTTAGGTTTGATTAGAAGACGGATTGATATCCCGCTCTTCGTTCTTATCAAGGATTGTGATTGGTTTGTGTTATTCCAAATCTGATATACATTATACTCTTGTTTGTGGATTTGAGATTGATTTGAAGTTTATTGAAGGTTTTCATCTTTCATTCTTCTTAATCTTGAATTTGATATCATAATGACTATTATTGGCTAAAACCCTTTAGCAATTCTAAGGTGAAGGGTTGATAGTTGTGGCTTAGATGATGATAGATCGATCGTAAACAGATTGGACCCTGAGAGTTAGAGAGATTTCGCCGACGAGCCAGAATCACGGCCTGTTCTTGAGGTTCCACGGCCGTGGAACTCAAGATCCACCCGTAATTTACCCTAGTTTACGAACTTTGCTTTTACTTTGATCCAAGGTTAAAGATTAGCTTTAATCAAGTCTAGGTTTACCCTTTTCTAGGTAGCAGAGAGCCTCAACAAGCTCTACTTCGATTTCGAGTGTCACAACCTTAATCGGTTTAGTTTGTCTTGATCCTTGGGTTACAAGTTTGGGTATTTGATATTAATTCTTGTCTTTAGATCCTTCCTATACTGAAGCCTCAACAACCTTTATAGAGAGTATCTTTAGATAAGTCATATAAAGCCTTGGAACTTCACCGTATATTGCTTTACCTTAGCATACCTTTGCAACTCTTAACTCTGTCCTTAGTTCTTTAGTATATCTTGAATCGATTGCCACAATTAGATACCTGGATCTTTAGGATTGCTGTTTTTCCAATATATTTGCAAAGCTCATACATTTACTTGCTTGACGATTTATAACTGGATTTAACCCCCAAAATCCCTGTGTTTGATACTCTGGAATTCTTGCTTAACTACGTCGATCCGTACACTGCGGGTTCACTTGCTTGATTCTAGTTTTATAAATTTAACGCTTATTTGCACGCACGCTAAGTGGCGAACAAGTTTTTGGCGCCGTTGCCGGGGATTTGGTTTAGGCCGAATTCGGTTATCGGTTGTCAAGCTTGGGAGCTTAGCTCTTGTTATTTGATATCTCTTGTGAGTGATATTTGCAGGTTACTTTAGGTATATGCGCAGGTCTAGGAACAACACGGACCTCTTACCTCTTGATCAAGAACTTGAGAAGACTTTGAGGAAGAAGCTCAAGGAAAGAAAGATGGCCGAAGAAAGAGAGCGAGATTACCAAACGGAGTTAGCAGAATCCGAAGCTCAACTTAGATGGAGCGAGAGGACTCGCAAGGAGGAATCGGAGCGTCATCAATCGAAAGTTGATGATCTAACGGATATGATATTTCAAATGAGGGTGGAATTAAGCGATCTTAAGAAGAAGAAGAGCAGGAAATCGTCAAGATCGGTTAGAGCCCATTCATCCGACGAGGATAGCGACTCTTCCATGCCACCACTAGAAGACATTGATCCGACGATCAATGCGAACCCATTTGCTCCAAGGGCAGCCGCCAATCGTCGTGTTCTAGCTGGGAATGCGAGAGCTGGTCGTGTAGATGGAGAGCTGGTCGTGTAGATGGAGAGCCGAGGACTCTTGGCCAAAGGATGGATCCCATTCAGCAACCACGCCGCTTAGGTGTGAACTTTGATGCTGATGATATGCAAGGGTTTAGCTTCAACCCACAAGTTATTACCATCGTTCGCCAAAACCAGTTTGGAGGAACGAGTGCTGAATCTCCACATCAACATTTACAAAATTTTGAGTTCATGATGGAGATAATGAAGCCAAAGAATGCAACCACTAACAACTACAAGATCAAGCCATTCTTCTTCTCTTTGAAAGGGAAGGCTTTATCTTGGTATCAAGCTCTTCCAAATGGGAGACTTAACACATGGGAGGATCTTTCCACGGAATTCCTCACCAAATTCTTTCCGCCATCCAAGACGGCGGAGTTGAGAGGTAAGATTAATGCGTTTTCTATGAGATCTAACAAAAGTTTGTTTCAATCTTGGGAAAGATTTCAGGACTTATTATTAGATTGCCCGCACCATAGCATTTCAAAGTTGGGTTTATTGAAGATATACTATAAGGGGCTGGATGTGGAAACACAATTCAAGCTCCAATCCCTTTCTTGTGGTACATTCATGGACATGAGGGAAGATGACGCTTGGGACTTCATTGAGAAACAAGCCTTAGTCATAAAAAAGTATTCTCACCGGAAAGTAGAAGCAAATCAAGTGGAGTAAGGAGCAAAATTATCACAAGTCGCTCAAACTCAAATCTTTTCTCTCAATACCGAGATTAAAGAATTGAAGGAAGCCATTAAAACAAATTTCCCAAAGCAAAAGGGACAAGATGTGGGTTATTTAGGAAACAAAAATAACCACAATGGGAATGAGAATACAAATCGCAACAACCGGAACAACAACCGGAACAATTGGAACAACAACAACAACAACCGGAATAACGACTGGAACAACAATAGGGGTTCAAACAACAACAATTGGCGGTCCAACCAACAACACAATCCCGGTAATTCTTATCCCAATTCAGGAAATTCACTAACTCCACCTTCTTCTTCTTCCATTCCCTTGAAAAGCCAAGAACAAGCATCTAATAGCGGAAGCACTTCGGGGAAAGAGAAGTCCGATCCCATGTTGGAAACAATCTTGGGAAAGCTTCAAGGATTGGAGACTCGCATCATTAAGGTCGATGACCACATTACTAAGGTTGATAAAGCCCAAAAGATTTTAGAAAACCAAATGTTTAGTCAAGCTGAAGAAGTTCCTAGGAATCAAGGAAAGCTTCCAGGAAAGACGGAGGATAACCCAAAGGGAAGGGTGATGGCAATCACCACTAGGAGCGGAGCAACAACCATCGACCCGCAACCTAAGTTTGTAGAAATCCCCGCCGAAAAGGAGAAAGAAAAGGGGAAGGAGAAGGAAGATGTCTACGTCCCTCCTCCAGCTTTCAAACCTCCCCTACCATTCCCGCAATCTAGAGCAAGAGCGCGTCTAGACAAGCAATTCGGTAAGTTTATTGAACTCATGAGCAAACTACATATTAATATACCTTTCTTTGATGCAATTGTAGGTATGCCAGCTTATGGAAAGTTCCTAAAAGAGATCCTCTCTAACAAAAGAAAATTAGAGGATTTTGGAGAGGTTAAGATGAGTTCGGATTCATCGGATCTCATCAAGACAATGAAAGAGAAGATGCCCCCAAAGCTGAAGGATCCGGGGTCATTTTGTATTCCCATAGGAGTGGGAGATGTCACATATGATGCATTATGTGATTTAGGAGCAAGCGTGAGCATCATTCCGCTTGCCTTATGCAGGAAGATCGGTTTAGGCGAACCTAAGCCGGTGAAGATGACGTTGTACATGGCGGATCGATCTATAACTCGTCCCGTCGGTATAGTTGAAGACGTCCCAGTCAAGCTTGGTAAGTTCTATGTTCCTATAGATTTTGTTGTGCTTGACATTCCTGCAGATAGTTCGGTCCCGATCATACTCGGAAGACCTTTTCTTGCAACATCCGGTTGTATAGTTGATTGCAAGAATGCTAGACTCGCCTTCGACATAGGAGAAGAAAAGGTAGAATTTGTTCTCTCCATTTTGGTGAAGGAACCAATTCTCGATGAGGATATATTCAACATCCATGACGAAGAGCTATCTAAAGAGGAGGTAAGTTCGATTCTCTTCAAAGACCCCTTACAAAAAGTTATTTCTATGAGCATTATGGGTATAGGGGAAGAAGAGGAATGCAATGAAGAAATAGAAGCTTTAGAGAAGCAAAAAGAAGTGTATGAAGAAGAATTTGAGAAACTCTACGATGGGTCAGAGAACGTACGAAATCACGGCCAGTCGTGCTATTCCACGGCCGTGGAATCTACCAACATGACCGTAATCAGCTATTTAGAGGACTCCAGTAAGTTACACGGCCAAAACCACGGCCGTGGAACAAACAGAGGCACCGTAATTGACTTCCACACCCAAAACCACGGCCGTGGAGGGAACAGGGGAGCCGTAATTTTGGGTGAATCTGAAGGAGATTGTATCTTCTCCACCACTTCTCTTGACTCTTCTTCCGCACCTTCTACATCCTTAGACACTTCTAAGGAAGCATCGGATACTCCTCAAGAGACATTAGAGACTCCTATAGTGATGGTATTGAAGCCACTTCCTACACATCTAAGGTACGCATTTCTAGGACCTAATTCTACCTTTCCGGTAATTGTTAGTTCCGATTTGAGTATTGATGAACATAGTAAGCTCATGGTTGTTCTTAAGAAACATAGGAAAGCGTTAGGGTATACTATAGAGGATCTAGTAGGAATCAAACCTTCACTATGCATGCATAAGATCCTAATGGAAGAAGACTTTAGAACTTCGAGACAACCTCAAAGGCGGTTAAATCCGACCATGAAGGAGGTTGTCAAGAAGGAAATTCTTAAACTACTTGATGCAGGTATCATCTACCCTATCTTCGATAGCAAGTGGGTGAGTCCCGTACAGGTGGTTCCCAAGAAGGGAGGAATGACGGTCATCACCAATAAAAACAATGAACTCATTCCCACACGAACCGTAACTGGATGGAGGATGTGTATAGATTACCGGAAGCTAAACAATGCAACGAGGAAGGATCACTTCCCACTACCCTTCATCGATCAAATGCTTGAGAGGTTAGCACAACACTCACACTTTTGCTATCTTGACGGTTATAGTGGTTTCTTTCAGATCCCGATACATCCGGACGATCAAGAGAAGACCACATTCACGTATCCGTGGGGAACGTTTGCGTATAGGAGGATGCCGTTTGGGTTTTGCAACGTGTTTGCCCCTAAACGTGCGTGCAAATAAGCTTTAAATTTATAAAACTAGAATCAAGCAAGCGAACCCGCAGTGTACGGATCGGCGTAGATTAGCAAGTATTCCAGAGTATCGAACACAGGGATTTGGGGAAAAACAAATTCGATTTCAGATTATCAAGCAGGTAAATGTAAGAGCTTTGCAAATTATTGGGAAAACAACAATCCTAAAGATCCAAGTATCCAGTCGTGGCAATCGATTCAAGATATATTTAATGATATAAAGACAGAGTTGAGATATGAAAAGGTATGCTAATGTAAGGTAATCGTACGGTGAAGTTCCAAAAACCTTATATGACTCACCTACAAGACACTTTCTATACAGGTTGTTGAGGCTTCAATATAGAAAGGTTCTAAAGGCAAGAATTAATGTTAAATACCCAAACTTGTAATCCAAGGATCAAGATTAACTTAACCTATTACGGTTGTGACACTCACAATCGAGGTAAAGGTTGTTGAGCCTTCACTACCACCTAGAAAAGGCAAGAATAGACTAAATTAAAGCAAATCTTTAACTTTGGATTAAAGTAAAAGCAGGTTCGTAAACTTAAGGGAAATTACAGGTGGATCTTGAGATTCCACGGTCGTGGAACTCAAGAACAAACCGTGATTTAGGGTTCGTCGACGATTCTCTCTAACTCTCAGGGTCTAATCTGTTTACAATCGATCTATCATCATCTAAGCCACAACTATCAACCCTTCACCTTAGAATCGTTAAGGGTTTTTAGCCAACAATCATCATTATGATATCAAATTCAAAGATTTAAAGATTGAAAGATGAAAACTTCCGAAAACTTCCAATAAACTTCAAACCAATCTCAAAGTCACAATCAAGAATGAATATTGTCAATAGATTCAGAATAAAGCAAACAATCACAATCTTAGGAAAGAAAGAAGAACGGGATGTCAATCCGTCCTCTAAATCAAACCTAAACAAGAAGAGAAATCTTCTTGCAACAATCTTCCAAAAACTCCGATCTTCCGTCAATCCGGAAATCTCCACAGCAATCTCCACCAAAAGTGCGAGATTAGGGCAACTCTAAGGAAGAGGGCAAAATACGTCTTTTGCAAGAATCGCCAAAATCTCCAAGTCGCGATGTCGTAAGTGTAAGCCTAAAGCGAAGTCGCAAAAGTGCGTCTAAGCGGAGATGACGGAATCTCTCTTCGTCCGTCTTTTTATAGGGCAAGATAAAATATCGACCCGGCCCAATCTTCAAAAGATCGTGGCTTCAAAATGTGGCGAAAAAGATCGCCAAGATCACGGTCGTGGAAGGTTCCACGACCGTAATTTAGAGCGTGGGAATCAACACGGTTTGAACCATGGATTCCACGACCGTAAAAGCTCCTGGAATGAATCACGCTTCTCCTGCAGGGTTCCACGGCCGTGGAACTGAACGTGGTTTGTAGTACGGCCGTATTTTAGAGCGTGGTTTAGGGCAAGAACGTGATTCTTCCCTAGCCTCGTGCATTCCTGAAGTTGACACTCATTTTGCTCCTAAGAATGCCCTCAATCCATGGACATACTCAATCAACTCATCTTTGCTCGATTCCGTTCGGAAATGGCTCTCAATCACCTATAATCAACATAAAGCTAGTGTAGACATCCATATCAACAATATAGGCAAACTAGCTCACAAATGCAATAATGCTAAATCAAAGACTATCAATATGAATCAAATACACTTAGAAAACGTGCCTAAAATATCACAATATTTCATGCTAACAAATAACCCCATACTTGCAACTTGCTTGTCCCTAAGCAAGGTCTTTCAAAAGCTTTTAAACAAGAGTTAGGATGAAATATGTGTACCTTCTTCAAAGCAATACTTCTTTTGGAGGAATGTGCCTTCTAAAGAATAGATCATTCTCAAATCTTGCTTCAATCGTTTATAAGACTTTCATACACTTAATCAAAGAGTAAAGAGTAAAGAAAACTCATGAATTAATCAAACTTCCATACAAACATCATAACCTTTAAACATTATCAAAATCAATCATAAGAAACTTCAATTTAGATCACCAAGTCATATAACATTCTTTTGATCTTAAGGACTTTCAAAGAAAAAGGTCTAGAATGTGGAAAGGGAAGGAAACTTTAAGGAATGTGGTGCATGAATCCGGGAAAGTGGACAACTACTCCTTCTTCTTCTTTTGCGGTTTCCGCAACACCTTCAACTTAGAGCTTCGCTCTCTTCTTTTCATTTTTCGACTTTACTTTTGGAGTTATGGACAGAGGTGCACAAAAACCGAAGCCTAGGAGATTGGCGTTTCTCAATTTTTACGAGATGCCTCAAACCCTTAGCGCACATACCATAATCCGCTAGGAATATCGCTCAATCCGACTTTGGCAAGACACAAACACCCGGCTATGTGAATGGTGCCGAGTTACTCATTATCATGATTGACTTCCCCAAACCTAGAATTTCTTTCTAATCTTTTGATTGCAAATAATTGCTCTCATGGCCCTCCCACATCAAACATGCCTTTTTCATTCACTTCTCCAAATTCCCGGATAGGTAAAGGAGGTCAATATTTCAATGAGGAGCTAAAATGATCAAAGAAAGAAGAAAGAAAAAAATCGAATTGCCTTAATCATCTCAACAAGAAGTATAAGAACTTATAGTGTGATTTCAACTTCAATTTCTCAACATGATTTAGGTAATATTCATCACATTATGAAACTTGCAAAAGAAGCACAATCAACACATTCAATTTCTTTTCAATTCACTAATCGTTTAAGCATGCAATTGTCATCAAACTCAATTCACAAGCAGCGATTATCATGGAAATCATCTCAATTCCTTAGAAGCACAAAATTTTCAAAATTTTTCAATTTTTATGGGTTTTTCAAGTTCTTTTTCATGTAATGCAATAATGAAACGTGCAACAATATAATGAATATGCAATGGTAGTCTCGAATAGAAGCAAACATAGTGAGTAAGAGTTATTACAAACTTTTAGTACATCCCACCCCATACATAGGACGAACATTGTCCCTAATGTTCAAAAGAAAGAAAGAAAAGAAGAAAAGAAAAAGAAACTCACAAAGTGGCGGTGGAATGGCTAAAGCGAACGGTCATGAAATCAATCACTGTGGCGCTGGTGGAGGCGGGAATGGAGAGAAGCTAGGATAATAAAACCGCCCAAACTGCTGGCGGTAGACATCCCTCATCATGTGGTCGAGGTCGTCTAAGCGTCCATCTCTAGCATCGGCTCGGATCTCCAATGCTCCTACTCTCTCCGAAAGGCCAGTAGCCCAATCCGGCATCTGCTCATACCATCCCGGAGCCTGACTGTACCATGCTGGAGCGTCGGATGGTGCTGGTGCTGGTGCTGCTGACTGCTCTGTGGACCAAGGAGGTGAAGCTCCGTACCATGCAGGAGGTGTGGTCATCCATGTAGGTCTCTCACTCACGCTAGCGCGGCAAGAAGACAAACCTGAAGCTCTAGCTGGACGTGGAGAACGTCTAGGTGCATCGGGAGCCGCCTCCGGCTGATCCGGAAACGTGCCAAACTCCTGCTCGGCTCCTCCTCCACCCTCAAACTGATCTCCCATCTCCTCCTCCTCAACAACTGGTGGTGGGACATATGGGGGAGCTGCTATCCTGTTCGCATGCATAGCAGCGAACGTCTCCTTCCAATTATGGCGTCCCGCCATAATGGAGTACTCCGGTAGCCACTCTATACCCCTACCCGTCTTGCTCTCCCAAGGCATGGCCGCATAAGGCGGACCTCTATGTGTGGGGAAGATGAGACCCCTAGTCATGAAGGCATGAAGTCCTAAGGGAACGGCCGGTATGCGGGTACAAGCAGAAAAATCAACACCCAAGCTCCTAGCAAGGTGGGTAAGTATCCCACCATATCCGATGTTGCCCTTCTTCTTGTTCTTGAGCTTGCTCATAGTAGCAGCCAAGAGAGTGGCACAGTCAGCTCGGCGCCCGTACAGCATGGAGTAAAGCAAAAAGAGCTCATCCGTCTTGATCTTTTGGGGCGTCTCCGTCCTAGGAAAGAGACACTCCAAAAGAACACGATGAGAAATCTTCAAGGCTAGGTGGTACATCAACCTAGCCTTGGTGTCAGCGGGCTGGCAGCAGTCCTCGCTGGCGTAAATCATCGCCACCTCCTCCCAAAAGTCCTTGGCGTAAACGCCACTAGGAAAACGACTGTTAAAGGTCTCATGAAACCCGAAGAAGGTCCCGAACTCACGGATGGTAAAATGATAGTCTCTTTCCATAAGACGGAAAGAGACGGTCCTGTCTACATGGCTGTGCTCGAAAGACGTCACAACCTCCCGTGTAATCTCCTCATAAGCGTCTTCTCGGATAGCCGAGAAGACAATAAGTCCGGCTCTATCCAAGAGCCAAGTGAGGTCATCAACTATGTTAAGAGGAGTTAGATGCTCTAACAAAAGGTACCTAGGTCCAATCACAGGTCTCTCATGGATCCTCTCGAGTGCAGCAAGGTGATCCTCATGAATGGTCGGTACTCGAGGGCTAGGTGGTGAGGGTGAGGAAGGTGATGATGGAGGTGAAGGGGAAGAGGGTGGTGGTGCTCTAGAGGATGAGGAAGAGGAGGGATTACCCTTCCTCTTCTTGTTCTGGTTATCCTTCTTCTCTTTGATCCTCCCCAAAACTCTCCTCACAAAGTCCATTTTGTCAAAAATTACGGGCTGTTCTAGGGGTTCCACGGCCGTGGTTCTCCCAGGAACCGTGGTTCGTCTCAGAAATTCGCAAATCTCAGAATTCAGCACTCAATCTCAACAAACAGGCATCCCTAATCTAATTTCCTCCAATTTCAATCAGTTCTTCCTAAAATCTCTAACAAAAACGAACCAAATCGACAAAGATCAAGAAGAGTGGAAAAACCTATTTTTCGGATTTAAAAATCCAAATTGTGCGTTCCTTGGTGAATTTCCGCTCGATTCGTCGCTTGGATCTTGTTGGTGGTCGAATTTGCTTCAATTTGGGAAGAAGAATCGTTAAAAACGATTAAGAAACGAGGATTTGAGAGAGGGTCGTGGATTTCGGCATTTAGGTCGTGGAAGAGGGGTTTTGTGGGTGATTTTTGTGAAGAACGTGGTTTATATAGTCATAGGCAAAATTTTGAAAATCACGGTCTGTCGGGGTGTTCCACGGCCGTGGAATTGTACGGAACCGTGGTTTTTGTGATTTTTCAAAGGCTTTTGGAAATTACGGTCACTGTAGCTGTCACGACCGTGGTTTAGGCCGTGGAACTCTCTGTAAAGCTCCAAAGTCCAAATTTTGTCACTTTTCTTCAACATTATCCTCTCCTTTTCCTTTTCCATCGTTCCTACATCCAAAAACACGAACATACCGGAAGGAATCGAAGGCAAAACAAAGCAAAAACGTCTATACTAAGCTAATCTATGAATCAAAAGCAAAAACAAAAATGCAATACCTTGGGTTGCCTCCCAAGAAGCGCTTTATTTAAGGTCCGTAGCTAGACCAATCTCGCACTTATTCGAGTGCGGTAGGCGCGAACTCTTCGGTTTGGAGTTCCGGCGTATACTTCTTGAGTCGTTGGCCGTTCACCTTAAAGCTTCCGCCTGTTTCACCCCATACTTCAACTGCACCATGGGGGAAAATACGCTTAATTAGAAAAGGTCCGGTCCAACGAGATTTAAACTTACCTGGAAAGAGACGAAGCCTTGAATTGAAGAGGAGAACTTGATCTCCTTCTTTGAAGTCCTTTGGAATGATATGCTTATCATGCCAATGCTTTTCTCTCTCCTTATAGATCTTAGCGTTTTCATAAGCATTCAAGCAGAGTTCATCCAGCTCATTGATGTCTAGGAGACGCTTCTCTCCCGTTTCCTTCATGCTGAAGTTCAACCACTTGATAGCCCAAAACGCTTTGTGCTCCAACTCTACCGGCAAGTGACAAGACTTCCCATACACAAGGTTGTATGGTGTGGTTCCTATGGGAGTCTTGTATGCAGTCCGGTATGCCCACAATGCATCGTCAAGCTTCAAAGACCAATCCTTCCTAGTCCTTGAAACCGTCTTCTCTAGGATTCCTTTGATCTCCCTATTTGAGATCTCAACTTGTCCACTTGTTTGTGGATGATAGGGGGTAGCAATCTTGTGAGTAACCCCATACTTAGCTAGAAGAGCTTCAAAGCGCCGGGCAATGAAGTGAGAACCTCCATCACTAATGATCGTCCTTGGCGTCCCGAATCGCGGGAAGATGGTCTTGTTGAAGAACTTAACCACCACCATGGCATCATTGGTGGGAGAGGCAATTGCTTCCACCCATCTAGAAACGTAGTCTACCGCTAATAGTATGTATTGGTTTCCACAAGAAGATGGGAATGGTCCCATGAAGTCTACTCCCCAAACGTCGAAAATCTCCACCTCTTGGATGTTGTTGAGGGACATCTCATTCCTCCTAGAGATATTGCCTGTTCTTTGACAAGCATCGCAACAAGAAACAAAGGATTGCACATCTCTAAATAAGGTAGGCCAAAAGAATCCGGATTGCAATACCTTTGCGCTAGTCTTGTTCGAACTAGCTGTCCTCCACAAGGTAGTGAATGACAATGACGGATGACACTTTGCATCTCATCTTCCGGCACACATCGCCGAATGATGTCATCCGGACCTCTCTTAAAGAGGAGAGGCTCGTTCCAAAAGTATTCCCGGACATCCTTAAAGAACTTCTTCCTTTGTGCGTAGGATAATCCGGGTGGTATCTCCTGACAAACCAAATAGTTAACAAAATCAGCAAACCATGGTTCGTTACCTTTGGAGATCACGTCGATGCACTCCTCTATAATGTGTAGGTGTTCGTCCGGGAAGGAGTCATCGATGAGTAAATGGTCGTCCTCTAGATGTGTTAGGCGACTCAAATGATCCGCAACAGAATTTTCTGAACCTTTCTTGTCGCGGATCTCAAGATCGAATTCTTGTAGGAGAAGAATCCATCTAATTAGCCTTGGCTTCACATCTTTCTTCGCAAGGAGGTACCGGATCGCAGCATGATCCGTGTAGACAATCACCTTTGCACCTACAAGATAAGAGTGAAACTTGTCAATAGCATAGACAATGGCTATAAATTCTTTTTCGGTAGTGGCGTAGTTGAGTTGCGCTTCATCTAGCGTCTTGCTAGCATAGTATATGACATGGGTTCGCCCTTCCTTTCGTTGTCCAAGAACAGCTCCTATAGCTACGTCACTAGCATCGCACATAACCTCAAAGGGAAGAGTCCAATCCGGAGGTTGGATAATAGGTGCTGAAATTAGAGCTTGCCGAATGGTGTTAAACGCATCCAAACATTCCTGCGAAAACTCAAAAACCGCATCTTTCATCAATAGATTAGTGAGAGGTTTTGATATCTTAGAAAAGTCTTTAATGAAACGTCTATAAAATCCAGCATGTCCTAGGAAACTTCTTATCCCTTTCACCGAAGTTGGGGGAGGAAGTTTCTCTATGGTCTCTATCTTAGCTTTATCTACTTCTATTCCTCTACTAGAGACTAAGTGACCTAATACAATTCCTTCCTTAACCATAAATTGACACTTCTCCCAATTAAGAACTAGGTTAGTGTCTTCACACCTTTGCAAAACAAGAGAAAGGTTAGAAAGGCAATCGTTAAAAGAGGAACCGTATACGGAGAAGTCGTCCATGAAGACCTCCATGATTTCCTCTACGTATTCGGAGAAGATGGCCATCATGCACCGTTGGAAGGTGGCTGGGGCGTTGCAAAGCCCGAACGGCATTCTCCTATAAGCAAACGTACCCCATGGGCACGTGAATGTGGTCTTCTCTTGATCATCCAGGTGTATCGAAATCTGAAAGAAACCACTATAACCGTCAAGGTAGCAAAAATGTGAATGTTGTGCTAACCTTTCAAGCATTTGATCAATGAATGGCAATGGGAAATGATCCTTCCGTGTTGCATTGTTGAGCTTGCGGTAGTCTGTGCACATCCGCCATCCCGTCACAGTTCGGGTAGGAATGAGTTCGTTGTTCTTGTTGGTGATGACCGTCATTCCTCCCTTCTTCGGAACTACTTGAACCGGACTCACCCACTTACTATCGGAAATAGGGTAGATGATACCTGCATCAAGAAGCTTAAGAATTTCCTTCTTGACAACCTCCTTCATGGTCGGATTCAACCGCCTTTGAGGTTGTCTTGAAGTTCTAAAATCTTCCTCCATTAGTATCTTATGCATGTATAGGGAGGGTTTAATTCCTACTAAGTCCTCAATAGTATAGCCTAAAGCTTTCCTATGTTTCCTAAGGACAATCATGAGCTGATTATGTTCATCTATGCTTAGATCGGAACTAACAATAACCGGAAAGGTAGAATTAGGTCCTAGAAAAGCGTACCTTAGATGAGTAGGAAGTGGTTTGAGTTCCATTGCTTTCGGAGCTTCCAACGATCCTTGAGAAGCATCCGATGTCTCCTTAGAAGTTTCTAAGGGTGATGAGTGTGTGGGAGAAGAATCAGAAGAAGTTGAAGAAGTGTCTCGATCACTCCTTTCCACGCCCAAAATTATGGGTTCCTCTTGTCCTCCACGGCCGTGGTTTAGGGCGTGGAAGGGAAATACGGTTGTCATATCTTCTCCACGACCGTATAACCCCCTGGAGTGGGACACGGTTTTGGTTGTGAAATCCACGGCCGTGGAATATAGTGTGTGGCCGTGGATTCTCACGTTTTCTACCTCATCGTGGAGTTTTTCAAACACCACTTCATGCATCTCTTCTTGTGCTTCCAAGGCTTCAATTGCCTCATTGCACTCTTCTTCTTCCCCTACATTTGTTAGACTCATAGTGATAACTTTTTGTAAAGGATCGTTAAAGAGGATCGCACTTACCTTCTCCCTAGACAACCCTTCTTCGTCTTGGATATCGAATACATCCTCATCAAAGATTGGCTCCTTCACTAGAGTGGAAAGAACGAACTCTACTTTCTCTTCTCCTATATGAAAAGCGAGTCTACCATTCTTGCAATCGACTATGCAGCCGGAAGTTGCAAGAAACGGTCTTCCAAGTATGATCGGGACCGGACTATCTGCAGGAATGCCAAGCACAACAAAATCAATGGGAACAAAGAATTTACCGAGCTTGACCGGGACGTCTTCTACGATACCGACGGGGCGAGTGATGGATCGATCCGCCATGTACAACGTTATCTTCACCGGTTTAGGGTCGCCTAAACCGATCTTCCTACACAATGCAAGTGGTATGATGCTCACACTTGCTCCTAAGTCACATAACGCATCGTATGTGACATCTCCCACTCCTATGGGAATGCAAAATGACCCCGGATCCTTTAGCTTTGGGGGCATTTTTTCCTTCATGGTCTTGATGAGATCCGAAGAATCCGAACTCATCTTAACCTCTCCGAAGTCTTCTAGCTTCCTCTTGTTGGAGAGGAGCTCCTTCAAGAACTTACCATAAGCCGGCATACCTACAATAGCATCAATAAATGGTATATTAATATACAGCTTGCTCATGAGTTCTATGAACTTACCAAACTGTTTATCTAGGCGCGCTCTCGCTCTAGATTGAGGGAATGGTAGGGGAGGTTTGTAAGCTGGAGGAGGAACATAGGCATCTTCCTTCTCCTTCCCCTTCTCTTTGTCTTTCTCTACGGGGACTTCAACGAACTTAGGCTGCGGATCGGTGGTAGTCACTCCGCTCCTAGTTGTGATTGCCATCACTCTTCCCTTTGGGTTGTCCTCCGTCTTTCCTGGAAGTTTCCCTTGATTCCTAGGAACTTCCTCCGCATGGCTGAACATTTGGTTTTCTAAAACCTTTTGAGCTTTATCAACCTTAGAAATTTGATCGTCAACCTTAATGATGCGGTTCTCCAACCCTTGAAGCTTTCCTAAAATCGTTTCCAACATGGGATTAGGCTTCTCCTTTCCCGTATTATTTCCTCCATTAGATGATTGCCCCTGGCTTTTCAAAGGAGTAGAGGAAGAGGAAGGTGGAGTTAGTGAATTAGAATTGGAAGGATAAGAGTTACCGGAATTTTGTTGATTGGAGCGCCAATTCTTGTTGTTTGAACCCCTATTGTTGTTCCAATTGTTGTTCCGGTTGTTGTTGTTTCCATTCCAATTGTTATTCCGGTTGTTGTTCCGGTTATTATTGTTGTTGTTGCAGTTTGTGTTATCACCGCCATTGTTGTTGCCCAAATAGCCAACATCCTTCCCTTGTTGCTTTGGGAAGTTGGTCTTGATAGCCTCCTTCAACTCTTTGATCTCATTGTTGAGGGAGAAAATCTGATTTTGAGCTTCATGTGTAAGCTTTGCTCCTTGCTCCACACGATTTCCCTCCACTTTCCGGTGGGAATACTTCTCTATGACCCTTGCTTGCTTCTCAATGAAGTCCCAAGTGTCATCTTCTCTCATGTCCATGAATGTTCCACATGAGAGGGATTGGAGGTTGAATTGCGTTCCCGCATCCAGCCCCTTATAGTAGATCTCCAACAATGCAAGCTTGGATATGCCATGATGAGGGCAATCCAATAACAAGTCTTGAAACCTTTCCCATGATTGAAACAAACTTTCGTTAGATCTCATGGAGAATGCATTGATCTTACCTCTAAGTTCCGCCGTTTTGGATGGCGGAAAGAATTTGGTGAGGAATTCCGCGAAAAGGTCTTCCCACGTGTCTAGTTTCCCCCTAGGAAGAGCTTGGTACCAAGACAACGCTTTCCCTTTCAAGGAGAAGAAGAAAGGCTTGAGCTTATAGTTGTTGGTAGTAGCACTCTTCGGTCTCATTGTCTCCATCATGCACTCAAAGTTTTGCAAGTGTTGGTGTGGAGATTCAGCGCTTGTCCCGCCAAATTGGTTTTGGCGAACAAGAGTAATAACTTGAGGGTTGAAGCTAAACCCTTGCACATCTTCAGCATCGAAATTCACGCCCAAACGGCGCGGTTGTTGTGTTGGATCCATCCGCTGGCCAAGAGTTCTTGGCTCATCATCTACACGTTCGATCCTCGCATTCCTAGGTGGAATGCGGCGATTAGCAGCTCCCCGTGGATGGAAAGGATTCACATTGATCGTGGGATCAATCTCCTCTAGCGGTGGCATGGAAGAATCACTATCATCAGCGGATGAGTGACCTCTTCTTCTAGATCTTGATGCCCTTCTTGAGGATTTCTTGCTTCCCTTATTCTTAAGGTCGCTTAGTTCTATCCTCATTTGGAAGATCATATCCTGTAGATTGTTAACTTGAGATTGATGACGATCCATTTCATCCCGGCAGATGTTCTCATTCCATTGGAGTTGAGCTTCCTTCTCCGCCAACTCCGCTTGAAGATCACGTTCGTGTTCTTCAGCCATCTTCTTTTCCTTGCGCTTTTGCCTTAAAGTCCTCTAAAGCTCTTGATCAAGAGGTAAGAGGTCTTCGGTGTTCCTAGACCTGCGCATGCACTCAATGAAATATCAAATAACGAGAGCAAGCTCCCAAGCTTGACAACGAGCTACCGAATTCGGTCTAAACCAAATCCCCGGCAACGGCGCCAAAAACTTGTTCGCCCCTAAACGTGCGTGCAAATAAGCTTTAAATTTATAAAACTAGAATCAAGCAAGCGAACCCGCAGTGTACGGATCGGCGTAGATTAGCAAGTATTCCAGAGTATCGAACACAGGGATTTGGGGAGAAACAAATTCGATTTCAGATTATCAAGCAGGTAAATGTAAGAGCTTTGTAAATTATTGGGAAAACAACAATCCTAAAGATCCAAGTATCCAGTCGTGGCAATCGATTCAAGATATATTTAATGATATAAAGACAGAGTTGAGATATGCAAAGGTATGCTAATGTAAGGTAATCGTACGGTGAAGTTCCAAAAACCTTATATGACTCACCTACAAGACACTTTCTATACAGGTTGTTGAGACTTCAATATAGAAAGGTTCTAAAGGCAAGAATTAATGTTAAATACCCAAACTTATAATCCAAGGATCAAGATTAACTTAACCGATTACGGTTGTGACACTCACAATCGAGGTAGAGGTTGTTGAGGCTTCACTACCACCTAGAAAAGGCAAGCATAGACTAAGTTAAAGCAAATCTTTAACTTTGGATTAAAGTAAAAGCAGGTTCGTAAACTTAAGGAAAATTACGGGTGGATCTTGAGATTCCACGGTCGTGGAACTCAAGAACAAACCGTGATTTAGGGTTCGTCGACGATTCTCTCTAACTCTCAGGGTCTAATCTGTTTACAATCGATCTATCATCATCTAAGCCACAACTATCAACCCTTCACCTTAGAATCGTTAAGGGTTTTTAGCCAACAATCATCATTATGATATCAAATTCAAAGATTTAAAGATTGAAAGATGAAAACTTCCGAAAACTTCCAATAAACTTCAAACCAATCTCAAAGTCATAATCAAGAACGAATATTGTCAATAGATTCAGAATAAAGCAAACAATCACAATCTTAGGAAAGAAAGAAGAACGGGATGTCAATCCGTCTTCTAAATCAAACCTAAACAAGAAGAGAAATCTTCTTGCAACAATCTTCCAAAAACTCCGATCTTCCGTCAATCCGGAAATCTCCACTGCAATCTCCACCAAAAGTGCGAGATTAGGGCAACTCTAAGGAAGAGGGCAAAATTCGTCTTTTGCAAGAATCGCCAAAATCTCCAAGTCGCGATGTCGTAAGTGTAAGCCTAAAGCGAAGTCGCAAAAGTGCGTCTAAGCGGAGATGACGGAATCTCTCTTCGTCCGTCTTTTTATAGGGCAAGATAAAATATCGGCCCGGCCCAATCTTCAAAAGATCGTGGCTTCAAAATGTGGCGAAAAAGATCGCCAAGATCACGGTCGTGGAAGGTTCCACGACCGTAATTTAGAGCGTGGGAATCAACACGGTTTGAACCATGGATTCCACGACCGTAAAAGCTCCTGGAATGAATCACGCTTCTCCTACAGGGTTCCACGGCCGTGGAACTGAACGTGGTTTGTAGTACGGCCGTATTTTAGAGCGTGGTTTAGGGCAAGAACGTGATTCTTCCCTAGCCTCGTGCATTCCTGAAGTTGACACTCATTTTGCTCCTAAGAATGCCCTCAATCCATGGACATACTCAATCAACTCATCTTTGCTCGATTCCGTTCGGAAATGGCTCTCAATCACCTATAATCAACATAAAGCTAGTGTAGACATCCATATCGACAATATAGGCAAACTAGCTCACCAATGCAATAATGCTAAATCAAAGACTATCAATATGAATCAAATACACTTAGAAAACGTGCCTAAAATATCACAATATTTCATGCTAACACAACGCCCCAACCACCTTTCAAAAGTGCATGATGGCTATCTTTTCGGAGTACATAGAGGAGATCATGGAGGTCTTTATGGATGATTTCTCCGTTTATGGTTCTTCTTTTGATAATTGTCTTTCTAACCTTGCTCTTGTATTACAAAGGTGTGAAGACACTAACCTAGTTCTTAATTGGGAGAAGTGTCAATTTATGGTGAAAGAGGGCATTGTATTAGGACACTTAGTCTCTAGTAGAGGGATTGAGGTGGATAAGGCTAAGATAGCCATAGGGGGCTGTGCTTGGGCAAAGAAAGGAAGGACGAACCCATGCCATTTACTACGCTAGCAAGACGCTAGATGAAGCGCAGCTCAACTACGCCACTACCGAAAAGGAATTTTTAGTAGTCGTATATGCATTTGAAAAGTTTTGCTCTTATCTTGTAGGTGCTAAGGTGATTGTGTACACGGATCATGCTGCGATCCGGTATTTGCTTGCAAAGAAAGATGCGAAACCAAGGCTGATTAGATGGATTCTTCTCCTACAAGAATTCGATCTAGAGATCCGTGACAAGAAGGGTTCGGAAAATTCTGTTGCGGATCATTTGAGTCGTCTACCACATCTAGAGGACGACCATCTACCTATAGATGACTCCTTTCCGGAAGAGCATTTACATATCTTAGAGGAGTGCATCGACGTGATCACCAAAGGTGACAAACCATGGTTTGCTGATTTTGTTAACTATTTGGTTTGCCAGGAATTACCACCCGGATTATCCTACGCACAAAGAAAGAAGTTCTTTAATGATGTTCGGGAATACTTTTGGAACGAACCTCTCCTCTTTAAGAGAGGTCCGAACGGCATCATTCGGCGATGTGTACCGGAAGATGAGATGCAAAGTGTCATCCGTCATTGTCATTCACTACCTTGTGGAGGACACGCTAGTTCGAACAAGACTAGCGCTAAGGTATTGCAATCTGGATTCTTTTGGCCTACTTTATTTAAAGATGTGCAAACCTTTGTTTCCTGCTGCGATGCTTGTCAAAGAACAGGGAACATATCTAGGAGGAACGAGATGCCTCTTAACAACATCCAAGAGGTGGAGATCTTTGACGTTTGGGGAGTAGACTTCATGGGACCTTTCCCATCATCTTGTGGAAACCAATACATACTTTTAGCCGTGGATTATGTTTCAAGATGGGTTGAAGCAATTGCCTCTCCCACTAATGATGCCATGGTTGTGGTTAAGTTCTTTAACAAGACCATCTTCCCACGATTTGGGACACCACGAACTATCATTAGTGATGGAGGTTCTCACTTCATTGCCTGACGTTTCGAAGCTCTCTTAGCTAAGTATGGGGTGACTCACAAGATCGCCACCCCTTACCATCCACAAACTAGTGGACAAGTGGAGATCTCAAACCGGGAGATTAAAGGGATCCTAGAGAAGACGGTTTCAAGGACAAGGAAGGATTGGTCTTTGAAGCTAGATGACGCATTATGGGCATACCGGACTGCATATAAGACTCCCATCGGAACTACACCATACAACCTTGTGTATGGGAAGTCTTGTCACTTGCCGGTAGAATTGGAGCATAAGGCGTATGGGTCAATAAAGTGGTTGAACTTCAGCATGAAGGAAGCGGGAGAGAAGCGTCTCTTGGACCTCAATGAGCTTGTAGAACTTCGCTTGAACGCCTACGAAAACGCCAAGATCTATAAAGAAAGAGCGAAGCGTTGGCATGATAAGCATATCATTCCAAAGGACCTCAAAGAAGGAGATCAAGTTCTCCTCTTCAATTCAAGGCTTCGTCTCTTTCCAGGTAAGCTTAAATCTCTTTGGACTAGACCTTATCTAATCAAACGTGTTTTTCCCCATGGTGCAGTTGAAGTATGGGGTGAAAAGGGCGGAAGCTTTAAGGTGAACGGTCAACGACTCAAGAAGTATACACCGGAACTCCAAGCTGAAGAGTTCGCGCCCACCACACTCGAATAAGTGCGAATTTGGTCTAGCTACAGACCTTAAACAAGCGCTTCTTGGGAGGCAACCCAAGGTATTGCACTTACGTTTTTGTTTTTGATTCGTAGATTAGAATAGTATAGACGTTCTTGTTTTGTTTTGCCTTCGATACCTTCCGGTATGTTCGTGTTTTTGGATGTAGGATCAGTGGAAGAGAAAGGGAGAAGGAAAGGTTTGAAGAAAAATGACGAAACTTGGACTTTGGCACATTACAGAGAGTTCCACGGCCAAAACCACGGCCGTGACAACTACAGTGACCGTAGTTTGCAAAAGCCTGAGAAAAATCACCAAAACCACGGTTCCGTACATTTCCACGGCCGTGGAAACCCCCGAGTGACCGTAATTTTCGAAAACAATTTACGGCCACTATAAAAACCACGTTTCTTCACAAACACAACGAAAATCCCCAAATTCCACGCCCCAAAATTGCCGAAATCGTCCCCCTCTCCCAATTTCCCGTTCGTTAATCGTTTCGAACGATTCTTTGACCAAAAGTGAAGCAAATCCAATCACCTACAAGATCCAAGCAACGATTCGAGCGGCAAATCACCGGAGAAGACAGAATTCGGATTCCAAAATCCAAAAACCTAGGTTTTTTTTCCTTCTCTCACTTTGTCGATTTGCCTCAGTTTTTGCAAGAATTCTTAGGATAACTGATTGGAATTGGACTGGAATTATTCTAGGGCTGCCCTCTGTTGTATTTGGTGTGAATCTATTGAGTTTTGAGAAATTCAGAGCCGAATCACGGTCTCTGGAAGAACCACGGCCGTGGAATTGTTAGAACAGGCCGTAATTTTTGAACTGAGATGGATTTGGTTAGGAGAATGTCAGCTAGGAACAAAAAGAGGAAAGGTAATGCTTCCTCCTCCTCCCAAGCACCCCCTACTGAGCCACCATCACCACCCTCACCATCATCCCCTAGAGTCCCTAAGATTCATGAGGACTATCTTGATGCCTTAGAAAGGATCGAGAAGAGAGTGGTCATAGGACCAAGATATTTACTGCTTGAGGACTTAGAGCCACTGAATGTGGTAAGGGATCTTACTTGGTTGTTGGATAGAGCACGATTGATCATCTTCTCCGCTATTCGGAAAGATGCATATGAGGAGATCACTAGAGAGTTTGTGATCTCATTTGAGCATAGTCATGTTGATAGGACGGTTTCTTTCCGGCTGATGGAGAGAAACTATGAGTTCTCGATTCGGGAGTTTGGAGCCTTCTTTGGGTTCCAAGAGACCTTCAATGGTCGATTCCCTAGTGGCGTGTACGCCAAAGATTTTTGGGAGGACATTGCTATGGTATACGCCAACGAGGACCGCTGGCAACCTGCTGATACCAAGGCTAAGTTGATTTATCACTTAGCCTTGAAGATTGCCCACCGAGTGCTTTCTGAGTGTCTCTTCCCTAGGACGGAGACTCCTCAGAAAGTCAAGACTGACGAGCTGTTTTTGCTTTATTGTATGCTGCATGGTAGGCCGGCTGACTATGCCACCCTCTTAGCTTCTACTATGAGTAAGCTAAAGAATAAGAGGGCCGGCAATATTGGATACGGTGGGATGGTCACCCACCTTGCTAGGCAGCTTGGTATCGACTTCTCCGCGTGTACCAGGATAGCTGCTAGACCTCTAGGACTCCAGAGCCTCATGACTAGAGGCATTATCTTTCCTAGACATAGAGGTCCACCTACCGCTGCCATGCCTTGGGAGGGTAGAGGAGGTAGAGGGGTTACATGGCTTTCCGAGTATTCCATTATGGCTGGACGCCATAATTGGAAAGAGACATTCGCTGCTATGCATGCGAATAGATTAGTAGCACCCCCTTATTCCCCTTGAGCCACCCGTTGTAGAGGAGGAGGAGATAAGAGGAGATGATGAGTTTGAGGGAGGAGGTGAGGAGCACGATTATGGTACCTTCCCGGATCAGCCGGATGCAGTTCCCGACTTCCCTAGACACTCTCCCCGCCCACTAGAGCTTCTGGTTCTTCCTCTCGCCGTGCCAACGTGAGTGAGAGGCCGACATGGATGGCGACCCCTCCTCAGTGGTATAGCACTCAGCCGGATTGGATGGGAGCTCCACCAGCTTGGCATACCCAGCCACCACCTGCACCAGCACCGTCAGATGCACCAGCATGGTATAGCCAGCAGCCGGGATGGTACGAGCAGCTACCGGATTGGGCCACCGACCTTTCTAGTAGGGTCGGAGCCTTGGAGATCCGCGCGGATGCTAGGGATGCACGAGCCGATGCGCATGACTAGATGATGAGAGACATTTACCGCCAGCAGTTTGGGCGGAACTATGATCCCGACTTCTTCCCGTTTCCACCACCACCGGCACCCTAGTGAGGACGATGATGACCTACCGCCTTAGCCACTCCACCACCGTCTTGTGAGTTCATTTTCTATCTTTCTTTTCTTTATTTCTTTTTGAACATTAGGGACAATGTTTGTCTCAAGTATGGGGTGGGGTGTGACTATTCGTTTGTAATAACTCTAATCACTTTGCTTGCTTTGATCGAGAACACCTTGCATGTTTCATTCCATCGCCACATGTTTCATTATCGCATTGCATGAAAAAGCTTTTGAAAAACCCATAAAAATCGAAAAATTTTGAAAATTTTGTGCTTCTAAGAATTGAAATGATTTCTATGATAATCACTACTTTTGAATTGAGTTTTGATGACAATCGCATGCTTAAACAAATAGTGAATTGAAAAGAAATTGAATGAGTTAATTATTCCTCTTTTGCAAGTTTCATAATGTAAAGAATGTTACCTAAATAATATTGAGAAATCAAGGTTGAAATCACATGATAAGTTCTTATACTTCTTGTTGAAATGATTAAGGCAATTCGATTTTCTTTCTTCCTTCTTTGATCATTTAGCCCCTCAATGAAATAATGGCCTCCCTTACCTATCCGGAAATTTGGAGGAGTTGATATTTGGCATGTTTGATGTGGGAGGGCCATGAAAGCAAAATTTTTGCATTCAAAGAATAGAAAGAACTTATAGGTTTGGGGAAGTCAATCATGACGATGAGTAACTCGGCACCATTCATATAGCCGGGTGTTTGTGTCTTGCCAAAGTCGGATTGAGCGATATATTCCTAACGGATTATGGTATGTGCATCAAGGGTTTGAGGCATCTCGCAAAAATTGAGAACCGCCAATCTCCTAGGCTTCAGTTTTTGTGCACCTCTGTCCATAACTCCAAAAGTAAAGTCAAAAATTATGTGCAAGAGAAGAGAGCAAATCTCTAAGTTGAAAGTGTTGCAAAAAAATTTCAAGAGAAAAAGAAAAGAGTTAGTTATCCACTTTCCCGGATTCATGCACCACATTCCTTATAATCTCCTCTCCCTTTCCGCATTCTAGACCTTTCTTGAAAGTCCTTAAGATCAAGAGAATGTTATATGACTTGGTGATCTAAATTGAAGTTTCTTATGCTTGATTTTGATAATGTTTGAAGGTTATGATGCTTACATGGAAGTTTGATCAATTCTTGAGTTTTCTTTCCTCTTTACTCTTTGGTTATGTATATGAGAGTCTTTTGAACGAATGAAGCAAGATTTGAGAATGATCTATCGACTAGAAGCACATTTACTTAAAATACGTTTTGTTTTTGAGAGTGCAACCATATTTCATCCTAACTTGAGTTTTAAAGATTTTGAAAGACCTTGCTTGGGGACAAGCAAGTGGCAAGTATGAGGTATTTTGTTAGCATGAAATATTGTGATATTTTAGGCACGTTTTCTAGATGTTTTTCATCCATTATAGTGTTCATTGATAAAGCATTGAAGCAATTATGAGCTAGTTTGTCTATATTGTCGATATAGAGGTCTACATAAGCTTTGTGTTGATTGTAGGCGAATAAGAGCTAAATCCGAACGAATTAAGAGAGTATGGAGATGGATTGAGCACATCCAAGGATTGAGGACACCCCAAAGAAGCCAATGAAGATGCTAGGATGAGGAATGACACGAAACAAAGGGAATTACGTGCAACCTATGCTTCCACGCTCTAAAATACGGCCGTAATGAAGTCCACGCTCTAAACCACGGCCGTGGAACTTGGCAACATGAGCGTGGAGCATTCCAGAGAGTTACACGGTATAAAGTACGGTCGTGGAAGTTGTGAAGAACCGTAATCCAATTCCACGCTCTAAACCACGGGTGTGGAATTCCATAAAACCTTGATTTAGGCAATCTTTTGACGAATAAAATATAGACACATTGTCTACACACATGGGCCGGACACTTATTCTATCTTTCCCTATAAAAGGACTGAAGGAGGGATATTTCGGCACCTTCGCTTACGCTTGCTTGCACGTGCCTAGGGTTTCAGTTCGACGTGCGGAGATTGCCATTTTGCAACGGAGATTTGCAAAGGCTTGAAGATTTGGAAGTTGCGCTTTGTCCTTAGGTTTGATTAGAAGACGGATTGACATCCCGCTCTTCGTTCTTATCAAGGATTGTGATTGGTTTGTGTTATTCCAAATCTGATATACATTATACTCTTTTTGTGGATTTGAGATTGATTTGAAGTTTATTGAAGGTTTTAAAAGGGTTTCATCTTTCATTCTTCTTAATCTTGAATTTGATATCATAATGACTGTTGTTGACTAAAACCCTTTAGTAATTCTAAGGTGAAGGGTTGATAGTTGTGGCTTAGATGATGATAGATCGATCGTAAACAGATTGGACCCTGAGAGTTAGAGAGATTTCGCCGACGAGCCAGAATCACGACCTGTTCTTGAGGTTCCACGGCCGTGGAACTCAAGATCCACCCATAATTTACCCTAGTTTACGAACTTTGCTTTTACTTTGATCCAAGGTTAAAGATTAGCTTTTAATCTAGTCTAGGTTTACCCTTTTCTAGGTAGTAGTGAAGCCTCAACAACCTCTACTTCGATTTCGAGTATCACAACCTTAATCGGTTTAGTTAGTCTTGATCCTTGGGTTACAAGTTTGGGTATTTGATATTAATTATTGTCTTTAGATCCTTCCTATACTGAAGCCTCAACAACCTTTATAGAGAGTATCTTTAGATAAGTCATATAAAGCCTTGGAACTTCACCGTACATTCCTTTACCTTAGCATACCTTTGCAACTCTTAGCTTTGTCCTTAGTTCTTTAGTATATCTTGAATCGATTGCCACAATTAGATACTTGGATCTTTAGGATTGCTGTTTTCCCAATATATTTGCAAAGCTCATACATTTACTTGCTTGACGATTTATAACTGGATTTAACCCCTCAAATCCCTGTGGTCGATACTCTGGAATTCTTGCTTAACTACGTCGATCCGTACACTGCGGGTTCGCTTGCTTGATTCTAGTTTTATAAATTTAAAGCTTATTTGCACGCACGCTAAGTGGCGAACACATATCACCATTCATGTCACATTTATAGGCCTAAAGCCTAGTGCGACTTGTACCACATTTCTTTTTAATTCCCCCTTTAGTTATTGGATATTATAACGACTTATTAGAACCCACCGATAAGAAAGACGAAACTCCAATTCCAAATAACAAACTAGAATGACTTCAATATTTTTCCCAACATTGTCACCTCATCAACCTCCCTATCAAAGATGATGAATTCACTTGAAAAAAGGATATTAATGACAATATATATGAAAAACTTGATAGAATTATGACTTCTTTTATATCATCCAAAAGTATCCAAAAATCCATACTAGAAATAATGTATTCACCACCTCCGATCCCTGTATGATCTATAATTATATAAAACATATTTAAAAACAAAACAAAAAAACTTTTAGATTTGAATCCATGTGGCTAAAACGACAAGGTTGTGCAAATCTCATAAAACAATCCTCGAGAACCCAATTTCTGGGTACTCATATGTTCAACATGGTTAAAAAGACAAGTCCCCTTAAACAAAAACTAAAACAATAGAGTCGTGATAAATTTGGAAATATAAATAAACAATTAAAAATAGCTGATGAAGAAATTGAATCTCTACAAAAACATACTTTTTAAAACTTTAATCAACGACAAAATGACAAGATTAATGTACTCACACAAAATAAAAGAGAATGCCTCCTAGAATACCAAAATAAATACTGGATGCAAAGAGTTAAAACCATTAACATTATATTAGGAGATAAAAATACAAAATTTCCACCATAGAAAAACTACCGGACGAAGGAATAGAAATATCATTGCCACAATTACCAAAAAGAATGGAGAGATCCTTTCAAGAGAAGACGACATGAATGATGAATTGCTCAATGGTTACCAATGCCGCTATAAAATCTGGATTATTAATACCCACAATCTACAAAAACAATTAAAATTCACACAACCAGAAGTAAATGAGAATGATAATAAGGAACTAATCAAGCCTTTCTCCACTAAAGAAATTAGAGAGATTGTTTTTGACATAGGATGTGACAAATCGCCAATGCCCGAATGACTTCTAAAAAAAATATTGACATATTATTGGAAAAACGGTAACTAGAGCGATTAAAAGTTTCTATAGTACTAGTAATATCCTTAAATAAATCAATCACACTTTTATTGCTCTTATACCAAAAATTGATAGCCCAACAACCACATCTTACTATAGACCTATTAGCCTTTGCTCGACAATCTACAAAATAATAGCAAAAATATTAGCCATACGATTAAGTGTTATCCTCCCAAAACTAATTCATCTCCTCTAGGGTGGTTTCACTCAAAACAGAGCGATTCATGATAATGTTCCTATTGCCCATAAAATGTTTCACGGATTTCGAAGCAAGAATGGTAAAGAAAGCTTTATCACAATTAAAATAGACATAAAAAAAGTATATGTAAAAGTTGAATGGCTCTTCCGCATGGCGGTCCTTGAAAAAATTGGTTTTGAAAATAGATGTAGAGTCTGGATGAAAGAATGCATATCCACTTTTTCTTAATCAATACTAGTCAACGATTCCCCAACAACAATTTTCTCTCCGCAAAGAGGACTTACACAAGGTGAAGCAATTATTCCTTTCTTGCTTTTGCGAAGATATCATCATCTTCACTAAAACTTCGGCATATGCTAGAACATAATTCTATCGGTCCTAACGAACTATTGTGCTATCTCTATCCAATTTATTAACTACCACAAATTGGTTTTCGAAACTAGTACAAATGTAGACTCTAATAATAAAAGAAGAATACAAATGCAACTGGACATTTTGGCTTCAACAAACCTAGAACAATATCTTGGATGCAATAATAAACGGTAGAGATAACAAAGATGTCTTTAATACTATTATCAATAAATCTAAACAAAAACTCCTAAGGTGGAAAGCCTCTTCCTTATCTTTAGAAGGAAGAATAATCCTAATAAAAGCAATTCTTAATACAAAACCTTGCTACATAATGCAAGTTTTTATGTTGCCCACTAGCATACATAAGGAACTAGACTAGATCAATAGGAATTCATTTTGGAACAAAGGAGAAAATTTCCGTCCACTTATTGGTTGAGATAAAATATGTAAACAAAAATCTCTTGGGGGAACCGGAATAAGAAAAGCAGATATATGAATAAATCTCTTCAAATGAAACTTCTATGGAAAATAATGGCAGATCCTTATAACGTTTGAGTTAAAATTATAGAAAACAAAATACTTGAAGGAACTTGCCTATCGAACTACAAATGTGGAAATGCTTCCTCTTGGTAATGGAAAAACTATTGAAACTTAAAGAAGAATTTAATACGGGTATTAAGTGGAGAGTTATGGATGAAAAACAATTAAAATTTGAAAAGATCAATGGATCATTGACCAACCTTTACAAGATATAAATACCAAAGCTACTTTGATAAATGAAAATAGTTTGGCTACGGACTATATCACAAATAACAAATGGAATTACCAACTCCTTAATCAACTCCAAACAATCCTACCAAACCATATGATTGAAAAAATAAAGAACTGTAACCTACCTAAAAGTGTAATTCAAGACATAATTTATTAGGTCCAAGATGAAAAAGGATGGTTCTATACCAAATCTGCTATAAAAACAATTCGGAAATGTAGAATTTGCATAACTCGGATAAAACTTCGGAATATGGACCTTATGCCCAAAATCAATAGTTTCCTTTGGAAGCTCTCTATTGATGGATTCCTATAAAAGAATACCTAGATAAACAAAAAGTACTTGTAGTTATACATTGTGAATTCTACAATTACCATACTGAAACTGCGACACACTTCTTCTTTGAATGTCCATACAACAAAGAAGCTATTTGTTCGCTCCAAACGGTGTGTGCAAGCTTTAAATTTATAACCCTAGACTTAAGCTTAAAACAAGGATGCGAACCCGCAGTGTACGGGTCAATCGTAGTAAAAGCAAGAAAATTCCAGGGGTCGATCACAGGGACTCGGTGAAACAAAGTCAATACGGTGTGCTTATGTCAATACTAACCACAAGAGCGATTAACACAATCAAAGATGAATAAGAAGTCAATAAAGCAAACATGCAATTCTAGGGATTAAAGCATCTAGTTGTGGTTCCAACTCAAGATTTATAGATAAGCGGACAAAGCTGAGATTTTTGCGTGGGGAAGGTGTTTCTAGAGTGGAGTAGATCACCGGGTAAGTCTCACTACACACTAATCCTAAACCGTAACTCCTATTACCGGGTAAGTCTCAAGGAATCAAGATAAAGAATTATAACCTCAAACTAACATACCATCTAAGGGAATAGAATCAACCTTTACCGGGTAAGTCTCAGGCTAACTCACAAAGATGGGATGGAAGCACACTCAAACCCCAATAAAGGATAAACCTTTATTACCTACACTTATGATCGTTGGTATACAAACTAAGGAATTACCGGGTAAGTCTCATCCTAAGCTTGCTTTGAACCAGGAAAGGTGTAATAAGAATAGGATTTGGCAAACTCTAACACCTAACTCTCAATTATGGATCAGATAAGTCATCTCGGTCAGCCAGTTTCCACCCCGGCCGAGATGTTCATCGACTGAACGAGATGCTTAAGGTTAAGGTTAAAGACTCGAACTTTCAGGATCCTACTGGAATCTAAGATTATTCTATCATTGTTTTTCCCACAACCTTCAGCTAATCACCCTAGAATCACACAAGGAAATTAGCCACTCATCATCATAATGAAAGTATTAAAATATATGGAAGAAAGTGAATATTGGAACAAAGAAGAATTTAATGAAAAGACTTCAATAACTGAATCAAATATCACAACAAAGCGTTCCTTGGATGGCAATCCAACAAGACAAGACAACAAGTGAGGGAATTGAAGACAATCTTACAAAAACCCTCCAAAGACCTATAAAAGCTATAGACTTCTATCTTCCTTCAACCTTCAAAAAGGTTCTTCAAAACTCCCAACTGGAGTAGGGTGCTGCAGCTGCGTGTTTTTCGGTGTAAGCGGCTTGTATGCGAGATGTCGGAATTGTGGAAATCCAACCCTTTTTATAGGAAAATAACCCTCCAAAGATAATAAATCTTAGAAAGATATTTTTCCATAAATATAGGTAAAATATATGATTCTGTATATCCCTTCCTTCCAGGAGCCAAGCCCAAATATATAAGATCACTTTCCAATTTTAAAAGATCTCAGCCAGGAATAAAATATTCTCGCCGCGTCCTAGGTGTTCGCCTCGGTCGAGTCGGCGTCTTTGGATCACCTCGGTCGAGGTGAATCTCTGGTAAACCGAGGTGAGTCACAACTGAATGCGAAATCTCTCAAAACTGGTCCAAAGTAAATCTTTAATCCATGGCTATGCTTCCTGGATGTAGCTCCAAATGACTCATGACTCCTTTTGCTCCTTTTTGATGCAAAACGTACCAAATTACCTGCAATTACAACAAAACTAGGTGTAGACCTCGATCCTCGCAAAGGTAGATGAAATGGTAGTATAATCACATATTATACATGCTAACATGCAGATTATTGAAGATAAAACGTCCAAACAAACCCCAAAATATAGACTATAATTCATGCTATCAAAATACCCCATACTTAGCCCTTGCTTGTCCCCAAGCAAGTTCCTCATATAGAAGACAAGATAGAATGGATTATAGGTCAATGAAAAAGTCTTTCAAAAACATTTTATGGTGTGCAACTACCATAGATCACTCTAAGAGAGTACTTCCTGGAATTTAAAAACTCAACATGATCAAAATAATTTATAAATATAGGAAAGTTGTTCATCTTTGCATAAAATCATAGAATGCGTAATAAATCATAATTATCAAAATTAATCATGTATAATCCGATTTAAACCGCTAAGTCAATCAACAAGCTCAAGGTCTCAAGGGCTTCCCAAAAGAAAGGTCAAGAAACGTGTAGGGTAGGGATGTATGTAAGGTAATGTGGTGCTAGAATCCGGGAAAAGGATGAACTTCACTTTCACTTTGACTTGCAACATCTTCCACCAATAAGCTTTGCTTATTTCACACTTTTTCTTTTTACTTTACTTTTTGGGATGCATGGACAGAGGTGCACAATAACCGAAGCCTAGGAAATCTGCAATCATCAATTTCTCGAGATGCATCAAACCCTTGATGCACATACCATGACCCGTTAGGAATATCGCTCAATCCAACTTTGGCAAGACACAAACACCCGGCTATGTGAATGGTGCCGAGTTACTCATCTTCATGATTGACTTCCCCAAACCTATTATTGCTTTCTAACACTTTCACTTCCAGCCACTTCTCAACTTTACTTCACTTGCTTTCACCACTTCGCTTGCTTCCAAATTCCCGGATAGGTAAAGGGAGGCAAAATGCATATGAGGGGCTAAGCATGATCAAGAAGAAGAAGAAGAAGAGAATGAATTGCCTTGGTCTTTCCAAGAAGAAAGTGAGAGAACTTAACCTACGGTGTCAACCTTCAAATTCAACATAATTTGGATAAAAACAAAGTATTAAACATGCCAATAATTTCAAACAAAGCATTTAGCAACTTAAACATATTATAAAACCTTTCAAACACATAAAGAATTTAAAACCAGTAGGTAAACAGAATCTTCACTGAGATCATATCCAGATAAGTAACACAAAAAAATCGTTTTCGAAAACTCTCAGTAACCTACCTCGGTCGAGGTGTTCTTGGTTCAACCGAGGTGAAATGCCTCGTTTGGCCAGAATCTCCCCGGTCGAGGTCAAAATTTTTTTTTAAAACCATTTTTTTTTCGGTTTCGACGTTTTTCTCAATCAAATAACCTGTAGGTATGCATGTAATATCAGATAATCATATAAAGGCAACTGAAGCATAAATATGAAAATATCCGATAAATAAAGTGTCATACATCAAAAGGTAATCGAATAAATACATCACGTAGTCAGATAAGTACAAATACCCCATACTTGGGACACACTGTCCCAGTGGGTCAAATAAAAAGTCTAATCATGAGAGTACTCACCGGATAAATGGCCGAACTGCATAAAAGAAAATAAAGAAAATCCTGCAGCTCCTCAATAATCCTGATCCGGTGGTGGTGGTGGTGGCACATACGGATACTGAGCCGGGTCGAACGGATAGCCCATAGTCTGCTGGAACTGGAGCTCCATCATCCTGCGCTGATAGTGCTGCTCCTCTAACATCTGATGAGTCCAGCGGTCAATGTGTCGGTCCTGGGCAGCAAATCTCTCATGCATGTCCACAGTAAGGGCAGCATATGAGTCTATCATCTGATCTGTCAGGTCGTCGTTCCGGCTATGAACCTCAGAATCTCTATGGCGGTGTGTCCGACGCCTAGCAGATCTAGCAGGAGGTGCAGCAGGTGCTGGCTCAGTATCCTCCTCATCATCCAAGTCGATGATCGGTGGCGCGCTCGTCCCTGCAGTATCTGTCCCTGTATCCATCGGGACACCACCCTCTCTCTCATCCAACGTCTCCTCGTCGTCGTCATCCTCCTCCTCCTCAGCAGGGGCAGCTGCTGCCTCTCTGTGATCCTCCATCAGTGGAGCCCATGCTGTCTGCCAATAATGCGGATCAAAGACTATGAACTGAGCAGACCAGCGGATCCCCTGAGGTGCAGTCCGCTCCCAAGGCATGGCGACGTATGGAGTGGTCAAACCACGGGGAACCAGAATCCTCCGTGTGATCATCTCCTGTAATCCCAGCGGCTTTGGAGCCGCCGCCATCGTGCAAACACTGAGGTCCATCCCGTGGTAGGTAGCGATATGGGTGACTAGACCTCCGCAGCAAATGTCTCCCTTCGCCTTGGCCTTGATCCTGTGCAGATCCTCTGCCAGGAGCAAGCCAAAGTCTGGGAAACCTCCTGTAACCATGCAGTAGAGGCTGAAGAGCTCGCCCTGTCTGATCTTCTGGGGCGTCTCAGTACGCGCCAGAAGTGTCTCGCTGAAAATCCTGTGGGCTAGTCTGAAGGCCGGATGAAAGATGACCTTCTCCCTGGAATCTCCAGGGCGCCATCTGTCTGCGTGCTCGGTAATATGGGCAATCTGCCCCCAGAACTCCCTAGCTACGGATCGGGAGGGGAAATCAGTGGCGGTGGGCTCAGAGAAACCAAAAATCTCTCTCCATATCTCTAAAGGAACTATGAAGTTCCGGTTCATCAACCGGTACTTCACAGACCGGTCTGTGGGGAGGTAGGAGAAGGAGCTAACAAACTCTAAGGTCGGCTCCAAGTAAGCTGGGGCTCGGATCTCAGTAAACTGATACAGCCCGACAGTAGCAATCATCCTCCTAAGGTCAGCATCTAACCCTAGGCAATCAAAAGCCGACACGTCCAGAAATCGTGGTGCGATAACTGGACGGCTAGCTATCCGCTCATAGTCTACCCGGCATCTCTCGTGGATAACCGGGCGGTAAGGACGGGAAGAAGAGGGAGAAGGGGAGGGTGAGGATCTGTCTCTCAGGGCTAGGCGGCGATCGGAACTCATTCTTACTCAACACTGTCAGACCACCTCGGTTGCTGACAAGACTCAAGAACACCTCGGTCGAGATGCAGTTCGACTGGACCGAGGCGCAGCAGTTACGATTCCAATTCTCAGAAATTCAGTTCTTTTCCCCCAGAAATCACTACAATTGCTTCCTATGGGGTACTTAAATCCTTTTTCAGCAGAATCAGGGGCAACCAAAGCCCAAATCAAAGCGAACGAACGAGTTAGGGTTTCGACTTGTTTTACCTCGTTTCGGTCGATTCGCTCGATTTCTTTGCAGATCTGTTGTTGCAATCGGTTCCTCTACCCTTCAATCACAGTTTAGAAGCAGAAATCTTCGAAAACAGGCAAGATCTGAGAAGGAGCAAAGTGGAAGTCGCCGCGGTCGAGGTGAAGAAGATAAAAAGGTAAAAATAAATTTTTTCCCAATTTATACCGTTCCTGGATCTGCTGTCACCTCGGTCGAGATGGTCTCGACCGGACCGAGGTGGTACGGACCGAGGTGGTTCTGCAGAAACCCTAGTCGCCTCGGTTGCTCAAGAATCAACTCGGTCTAGGTGCTCTGACAGTAACCGAGATGCTTCTTTCTTCTCAGAATCTCGAACTTCCGTCCTTCCAGTTATGCTCTTTCCTTAGATATTCCCTGTTGTCTGTCCAGAACGCCAAAAACAAAGCAAAGCAAAGCAAAAACAAAAACTATCTAAACTAGACTAGAAAACGGGAAAAGAAAGCAATACCTTGGGTTGCCTCCCAAGAAGCGCTTGATTTAAGGTCGCTAGCTGGACCATGCTGCGTCTCAAACGAGGTGGGAGGTGACCTCACCCCATACTTCACCTCCATCATGGGGTGAAGTGAGTAAATCCATCAAACGCTCCAACAAGTGTAAGTGCTCATCGGGGAATGAATCGTCAATGGGTGGGTTATCCGTCTCGCGGGAAGATTCTGGTAGCCGGCTGAGGTGGTCCGCAACTGAATTCTCGGATCCCTTCTTATCGCGGATCTCTAGGTCAAACTCTTGAAGCAAGAGAATCCATCGAATAAGGTGCGGCTTGGCGTCTTTCTTAGCCAACAAGTAACGAATGGCTGCGTGGTCGGTGTAGACAATGACCTTCGCCCCTACTAGATAGGAACGAAACTTTTCGAAGGCATATACAACCGCCAATAACTCATTCTCGGTGGTAGCGTAGTTGCGTTGTGCTTCATCCAGCGTCTTGCTAGCATAATAAATGGCGGTGGTCCGTCCATCCTTCTTCTGTCCAAGCACCACTCCTACGGCTACATCACTAGCGTCACACATGACCTCAAAGGGCAGGGTCCAATCAGGAGGCTGGATAATGGGGGCGGAGATCAATGCTTCCTTAATCCTGTAAAAGGCATCAAGACACTCCTGCGAAAACTCAAAAACAACATCTTTATTCAAGAGGTTAGTTAGAGGTTTAGAAATTTTAGAGAAGTCCTTGATGAATCTCCTGTAGAAACCTGCATGCCCGAGAAAACTCCTCACACCTTTAACAGAACAAGGAGGAGGGAGTTTCTCAATAGTCTCGATCTTAGCTCGATCAACCTCAATACCTCGATTAGAAACGAGGTGTCCTAGCACAATACCTTCATTAACCATAAAATGACACTTCTCCCAATTCAAGACGAGATTAGTGTCTTCAGATCTCTTAAGTACTAGAGAAAGGTTAGTTAGGCAATCATCAAAAGAGGAACCATATACAGAAAAATCATCCATGAATACCTCCATGATCTCCTCTATGTACTCGGAAAAGATGGCCATCATGCATCGCTGGAAGGTAGCGGGTGCATTGCACAATCCAAATGGCATCCTCCGATAGGCAAATGTCCCCCATGGACAAATGAAAGTGGTCTTCTCCTGATCATCCGGATGGATAGGAATCTGGAAGAATCCACTATAGCCGTCCAAGTAGAAAAAGTGTGAATGCTGGGCCAACCGTTCGAGCATTTGATCGATGAAGGGAAGCGGAAAATGATCCTTCCGAGTTGCCGTGTTCAGCTTCCTATAATCGATGCAAACTCTCCAGCCCGTAACGGTCCTCGTTGGGATCAACTCGTTGTTCTTATTCGTCACAACGGTCATCCCTCCTTTCTTCGGAACGACATGCACCGGGCTAACCCACTTGCTGTCCGAGATAGGATAAATAATACCTGCATCCAACAACTTAAGAACTTCCTTCTTCACAACCTCTTTCATGATCGGATTTAACCGTCTTTGAGGTTCCCGTGAAGTCTTATGATTATCTTCCATTAGAATTCTATGCATGCAGAAAGAAGGTTTAATGCCAATAAGATCATCCGTGGTATAACCTATAGCTTTTCGATGCTTTCTCAGGACATGCATTAACTTAGACAATTCAGATTCGGAAAGGGAAGCACTAACAATAACGGGATAAGTAGAATCCGGTCCAAGAAAGATATACCTCAAGTGGCTAGGGAGTTGTTTAAGCTCCACAACTGGGGGTGCTTTCTGAGGGGGATCCTTGCTTCCTCTTTCCAGTGAAATGGTGTCAAAAACTGGACTCGATGAAGTCTCAGTTAGAGTCGTCTCGCCATCAACCTCGGTCGAGACGCAGAGGCGTTGACCGAGGTGTTCTTCGGTCGCCTCGCTCAGTCTATAAAGTGCTTCGGTCGAGGTACTGCTACTGGATCCGAGACTGGAGATCTTCGTCTCCTGGATTAGCTTCTCAGTTTTAGCTCCTGGATCCTCTTCCAGTGCCTTCAAGCTCCGTATATCTGCATCACAAGAAGCATCTATACCTTCCTCCATTAAACTGAAGCTAATAACTCTTTCGAGTGGATCATTAACAAGGATAGAGCTCACCAATTCTCTTGATTCTTCTTCATCGTAGATGTTGAAGATATCATCAGTTAGCTGCTCCCCTTTCATGGCTGCAAGTAGTGCGAACTCCACCTCATCGCCACCAACGTTGAATTTCAACTTGGCGTTCTTGCAATCCACGTTGCAACCCGAAGTTGCTAGAAATGGTCTCCCGAGAATAATAGGAACAGGATAATCTGTGGGAATGTCAAGTACGACAAAATCTATAGGTAGATAGAAGTTACCTAACTTGACCGGAACGTCCTCCAAGATGCCCACGGGATGGGTAATGGAGCGATCCGCCATATAAAGTCGAATTTTGACCGGCTCGGGCTCTCCAAGACCGATCTCCGTGCATAGCTCCAGCGGGATGATGCTCACGCTGGCTCCTAGATCACAAAGGGCTTCACAAGTGACATCCCCAACTTGAATGGGAATGCAAAATAAGCCGGGATCTCTCAACTTAGGTGGCATCTTTTCCTTCATGATCTTGATAAGCTCCGAAGATTTAGATGTCATCCTAACTTCACCAACATCCTCCAGCTTCCTCTTCCTTGATAAGATTTCTTTTAAGAACTTCCCATAGGCGGGCATACCTAAAATAGCATCAAGGAAAGGAATATTAATATGTAGCTTATTCATCAAGTCAAGAAACTTACCAAAGTGCTTGTCTAGATGTGCTCTGGCTCTGGACTGAGGGAACAGGAGTGTTGGTTTGTATGCAGGAGGTGGAACATAAGTTTCTGTCGTCCCTCCTGCTTTCTGTTGCTCCGCCTCGGTTGGCATCTCGGTCGAGGTGTTCTTCGACTGGATCTGGACTGAGGTGGTCTGCGTCAAGCGAGGTACTGGATCTGCAGTTTTGAGTCCACTCCTCGTCGTTATGGCCATGCATTGGCCCTTAGGGTTAGTTTCCGTCTTTGCTGGAAGCTTCCCTGGATCTCTTGGCGCTTCATTCGCCTTATTAGCAAGTTGTTGTTCGAAGGACTTTTGAGCCCTCGAAAATGAAGTCATAGAATTCTCCATAGCGCTAAGCTTGATCAAGATTGCCTCCAGAACTGCGTCTTTCTTTTCTGGCTGAGACGAACTTGATCCTTGCCCTTGGCTTTTCAATGGAGTAGAAGAAGAAGAAGGGGGAGAGAGGAAAGGGTTAGAGGAATCATTAGAGTTGGAGTTTGAATGATTGTTACCGTAGTTTTGGTTATTCGCCCTCCAGTTGTTGCTATTGGATCCTCTATTGTTGTTGTTGTAGTTGTTGTTTCGGGGACCGTTGTTGTTGTTACGGTACCCGTTATTGTTGTTGTTCCTTTGCCCTTGCTCTTCCTTCTTAGTTTGAGCCATCAAGAGCTCCTTCAACTGCTTTACGTCATTCGTCAAAGACGTGAGTTGATTGTTGTTGGATTGAGTCTCTTGAAAGTTGACTCTTTTAACTCCACCTTCAGCTCCTTGGTGGGTATATTTCTCCATGTGCAGGGCTTGCTTCTCAATGAAGTCCCAAGCCTCATCAATCGCCATGTCCATGAAGGTACCGGCGGAGAGTAGTTGGAGATTGAACTGGGTGCTTCCGTCCAGCCCTTTGAAGTAGATCTCCAACAACTCGATCTTTGGAATCCCATGATGTGGGCAATCCAAGAGGATATCCTTGAACCGCTCCCAAGATTTGGACAAGCTCTCCTTGTCCTTCATAATGAAAGCGTTGATCTTCCCTCTCATTTCAGCGGTCTTTGAGGGGGGAAATAATTTGGTCAAGAATTCCGTAGTCATCTCCTTCCATGTGCTAATTTTTCCTGGAGGAAGAGATTGATACCAAGTAAGAGCTCTATCTTTTAAAGAAAAGTAAAAAGGTCTTAGCTTGTAGTTGTTATTCTCAATTCTGGGAGGTCGCAAGGTTTCCATCAAGATCTCGTAGTTTTGAAGATGTTGATGCGGCGACTCTTTCTCTAGCCCTCCGAATTGGCATTGGCGAATCATGGCTAGAACTTGCGGTCGAAGTTCGTAGTCATGATCTGCTGGATCTCCTAGGTTCACTCCTGGACGCCTCATCTGTTGATTAGGGTCCATCCTTTGACCTAGGGTTTGTGGGATTCCTGCAAGAAGAACATCTCGGACTGGCATCCGAGGTGGAAGTACATCGGCCGGGGCGTCAGGTACTGGAATCTGCCTCGGTCGCGGGTCAACTACTGGATCCTGCATCGGTCGAGGATCAACAGGAGGATCTTCCCTCGGTCGAAGTAGAATCTGGTCTCGTATGACTGCTATCTCAGCTTCGATTGCTGCAGTCTTGGTGCGATTCTCTTCTTTCTCTTGCCTGAGTTCTTCCTTGCTGAGGCGTAGCAGCTCTAGTGCCTCTTTCAATTGGGCCGCAAGATGGCGATCGTCTTGTTGGGCCATCTTCGCTTCTCTTAAGCGTCGCTTGTATGTCTTTTCGGGTTCGGGATCGTAAGGAACGATTTCCTTCCCAGCGCGGGTTCTTCGCATATACCTAAGAAAGAACCTGCAAAAGTCACTCAAGTAGAGTGGTTAGATGAAACGGGGCAATCGCCCCAAGAGCAAACCGTACCGGCTCGGTCTAGACCAAGTCCCCGGCAACGGCGCCAAAAACTTGTTCGCTCCAAACGGTGTGTGCAAGCTTTAAATTTATAACCCTAGACTTAAGCTTAAAACAAGGATGCGAACCCGCAGTGTACGGGTCAATCGTAGTAAAAGCAAGAAAATTCCAGGGGTCGATCACAGGGACTCGGTGAAACAAAGTCAATACGGTGTGCTTATGTCAATACTAACCACAAGAGCGATTAACACAATCAAAGATGAATAAGAAGTCAATAAAGCAAACATGCAATTCTAGGGATTAAAGCATCTAGTTGTGGTTCCAACTCAAGATTTATAGATAAGCGGACAAAGCTGAGATTTTTGCGTGGGGAAGGTGTTTCTAGAGTGGAGTAGATCACCGGGTAAGTCTCACTACACACTAATCCTAAACCGTAACTCCTATTACCGGGTAAGTCTCAAGGAATCAAGATAAAGAATTATAACCTCAAACTAACATACCATCTAAGGGAATAGAATCAACCTTTACCGGGTAAGTCTCAGGCTAACTCACAAAGATGGGATGGAAGCACACTCAAACCCCAATAAAGGATAAACCTTTATTACCTACACTTATGATCGTTGGTATACAAACTAAGGAATTACCGGGTAAGTCTCATCCTAAGCTTGCTTTGAACCAGGAAAGGTGTAATAAGAATAGGATTTGGCAAACTCTAACACCTAACTCTCAATTATGGATCAGATAAGTCATCTCGGTCAGCCAGTTTCCACCCCGGCCGAGATGTTCATCGACTGAACGAGATGCTTAGGGTTAAGGTTAAAGACTCGAACTTTCAGGATCCTACTGGAATCTAAGATTATTCTATCATTGTTTTTCCCACAACCTTCAGCTAATCACCCTAGAATCACACAAGGAAATTAGCCACTCATCATCATAATGAAAGTATTAAAATATATGGAAGAAAGTGAATATTTGAACAAAGAAGAATTTAATGAAAAGACTTCAATAACTGAATCAAATATCACAACAAAGCGTTCCTTGGATGGCAATCCAACAAGACAAGACAACAAGTAAGGGAATTGAAGACAATCTTACAAAAACCCTCCAAAGAGCTATAAAAGCTATAGACTTCTATCTTCCTTCAACCTTCAAAAAGGTTCTTCAAAACTCCCAACTGGAGTAGGGTGCTGTTGCTGCGTGTTTTTCGGTGTAAGCGGCTTGTATGCGAGATGTCGGAATTGTGGAAATCCAACCCTTTTTATAGGAAAATAACCCTCCAAAGATAATAAATCTTAAAAAGATATTTTCCCATAAATATAGGTAAAATATATGATTCTGTATATCCCTTCCTTCCAGGAGCCAAGCCCAAAAATATATGATCACTTTCCAATTTTAAAAGATCTCAGCCAGGAATAAAATATTCTCGCCGCGTCCTAGGTGTTCGCCTCGGTCGAGTCGGCGTCTCTGGATCACCTCGGTCGAGGTGAATCTCTGGTAAACCGAGGTGAGTCACAACTGAATGCGAAATCTCTCAAAACTGGTCCAAAGTAAATCTTTAATCCATGGCTATGCTTCCTGGATGTAGCTCCAAATGACTCATGACTCCTTTTGCTCCTTTTTGATGCAAAACGTACCAAATTACCTGCAATTACAACAAAACTAGGTGTAGACCTCGATCCTCGCAAAGGTAGATGAAATGGTAGTATAATCACATATTATACATGCTAACATGCAGATTATTGAAGATAAAACGTCCAAACAAACCCCAAAATATAGACTATAATTCATGCTATCACTATTGATATGATAAAATTATAACATGCATTCAAAATAGTGACATTACTAATCAAAGAGTTATTGATATAATTATGAATCATACAAATAACATTTCCCGAATGAACTAAGACAACTAGTGGGGACTTGGTGGCAAATCTAGTTTGCTAGAAACCAACTGATTTTTAATAAACAAAAGGCACCTCGAGACCTGAAACATCTTGTCGTTAACCATATTATGGCTTGTGATAACACCACTTCTATCTTGCCTAACAACAATACAAAATCTCAAAACAAAAGAAAGAAAACTAAGACCATTAAATATTAGAGACCAATTGGTAACTCGGTCAAAATTATTTTTATTTGATGCCTCAAAAACATTTTATTACCAATTCTCTTTTGACTACATTATTAGAAATAACCTTTCTACAACTCTTACTTTTGGTTTTGGAAGATGTTGTGCCAACTCTATTCTTGAAGCTAAAGCTTTTTGCCCTACAGGAGGGTGTCCTTAAGGTGGCTGCCTTAGGTTCCGAGTTATTGATATTGAGGGTGACAATTTGACGCTTGTCAATGTAACACCCGAAGTTCCGAGAAATCGAAGCATTAAGGGATAGGACTTCAGAATGGGTCCCGACCCTCAGAGTAGCAATGACACAACATCTTACAATAAGGCACACACAAAATGAAAACCACAACTCATAATAAAACCATAGGTTTAAACAAAGGGAAGCGTAAAAGACTCACAATCCAGTTCAAAACAACTAAAAGAACAACAACTAAAATATAAACCCGATCCTATCCTATAATGTACGGGAACCCCGACTGACCACACAGTCCGGATCACTCTACAATGCTTTTATCCTGCAAGGCATCTACAGCACCGGTATAAACCATTAGCTAACATTCTAGATATCAGAAAGACAGTAAAGGCACAAACACACATAAGGTAAAGAAAACACATAAACATGCTTGCACACAGAAACCGATTATTATCTTTCATTACGTTATCTAATTACTAATTCAACTTATGGTTGTTACACGAGAGTCGCTACAATCTCGCCTTTGTCCCCTTTCACCAACAAGAATAAAACGTATGCATCCTTTTGTCACCTGCTGGACTAGTCGCAAGAGCACCTCCCAGTTTCCCCATTCTGAACTAGACAAGCGGTAACCGCCCGGTTATAATACACTTGGGTCAATTACGGTTATAAAGGTCAATCCTAGTTCCGATTATCAGTTATAACGATAAACAACAACACAACAAGCCAAAACAATCAAACTAATATACGAAATGAAGCTAAGTAAGTTCAAGGGACTTACCTCACTAGAAGGTAACTCAAACTCAGCAAACAACTCATATATCCTCAAGAAAGGAGCAAAGGAAAGCCTGCTAAACAAGGCATGACGAATCAGGAATGATACGGTTGCTAGAAGTCTATAACTTCTAGTCTCGATGATCTCTAAGAGTTCTTCATAAGCTAAGGTCTCAACCTTAGTCTTACAAAACACTAAGGGTCAACAACAACGTCATAGGCCAATGAAAGGAATAAGGAAAGAAAGAGAGGAAGCAACTTACCAAAGACGGAGATACTACAGAGGAAACCCCAGGGGAAACAAGACAAACCGCGGGGGCGGTACTGGGCAGATCCCACGGGGGCGGCACACAGAGGCGCGGGGGCGGGTTTCGGTGCAGAAGCGTTGTTGACTCCTTCGACAACAAGGAATACAACAAGGCTAAGGCTTGCTTCTCTCAACACTTCACACGTCACAACTCAAGCAAGTAAGCCTGTGAATCATCAAAGGATCATCAACGGAACGCTCCATAAGAATCAAGAATCTAACTTGAGTCTTGGAGAAGAAGAAAAGAGAAGAACGAAGAAGAACGAAACAGAAGGAAAAGGCATGCAACTCAGAACACGGCTGCAACTCTCGAGGGTGAAGAAAAAGTATGCAAGAAACGGGAAAAAGAATAGAAGAGTGGAATATATAGAAAAGGGGTGAAAAGATAGAAGGGAGGACGTTCTATAGTTAGGAAGAAGATAGGAAATCCGGCCCATAAGATAGAAGATTGGATCTTCTATTTATAGAAAGAAGATAAATTGAACGAAAATTAGATCGGACGTGATCTGTAGTCAGCCGCAGGAGGGGTCCCTTCACCGCGAGGGCGGTGACGATCAAAAACAAGATCTTACATCAGATCCCCCTAAAAAGAATTTTCGTCCCGAAACTTGCAACAGCTAGACAGAACACACAACAATGTAGAGAAAAGCTGAACTCAACTCATATATTCCCACTCGGGGCACATAACTCAAAACGTCACAAAAGCGTGCACATAACTCAACAAAAGAAACCGAAACACAACAACTACACTAAAGGTACATCCAACTCAGCATAAAACTCAGGATAGTTCGTCTAGATACTATTTTCTGTCTCCCAAGTTGCCTAATCTGCTCCTCGTTTAGACCACTAAATCTTCATCATCGGTATGTCCTTCGAACGCAAGCGTCTCGTACTACACTCTAAGACAACTACCGGATGCTCAACGAGCGCATGGTCTGGCTCGATCACTAGATCCTCATGACTGATGATGTGTCTTAGGTCTTGTACGTACTCCAGTAATTGAGACACATGGAAGACTAGGTGAACACCCTCAAGTCTGGATGCAAAGCAAGTCTGTATGTTGCCTCTCCAACTCGCTCAAGAATCTCGAAAGGTTCAACATATCTGGGACTCAAATTCCCCTTGACGCCGAAACGTCTAACACCTCGTGTTGGGGATACCATCAACCAAACCTGAGCTCCAACTCTAAACTCCAGAGGTCTGCGCCTCTTGTCTGCATAAGTATTTTGACGACTCTGTGCTGCTAACATCCGCTCTCAAATCACCGCTACTCGAGTCATATCATCATGTATATGCTCTTGTGCTACTCCGCTAGCACTACTAGGCTCGTCCCAACACAACGGGGTACGACATCTCTTTCCATATAAAGCCTCATAAGGAGCCATCTTGATTGATGCGTGCCAGTTGTTGCTGTATAAAAACTCCACAAAGGGAAGGTGATTTGGCCACACTTGTCCCCATTCTAACACGCAGGCTCGCAACATGTCCTCTAGAGTATGTGGTCTGCTCGGACTAACCATTGGTCTAAGGAAGATAAGCAGTCCTGAACTGTGGACTCGTACCTAGGGCAATATGCACTTGCTGCCAGAACCTCGAGGTGAACCGTCTGTCTCTGTCAAAAACTATAGTCCTAGGTACTCTATGAAGTCTCACTATCTGTCTAGTGTACTTCTTTGCCAATCGAGTTACCAACCACGTTTCCTTGATCGGAATGAAACGTGCGGTCTTCGTCAACCGATCGACTATAACTCAAATGGCGTCAAAACCTCGACTCAGTCTCAGACCGGTAACAAAATCCATCAAGATGTCATCCCACTTCCAGTGAGGGATGGGAAGTGGGTGTAGCTCTCCTCCTGGTCGATGGTGATCAATCTTGACCTGCTGGCAGGTCGCGTACTGAGCTACATATCTCGTCACATCTGGCTTCAGACCTACCAACCAAAAGAGCGTCTGACATCCTGATACATCTTACTCGCACTGGGGTGCAATGAGTAAGGTGAAGAGTGAGCCTCTTGTAGGATCCGTAGTCTCAACTCTCCATTTGAGGGCACACATACATGCTCTTGGCGTCTCAAGATTCCCTCAACACCGACTGCAAAATGTGGTGCCTCTCCTCGAGACATCCGGTCTTGGATCTACTTCAAAGCTTGGCAACTCTCCTGCTTCTGTCGGATTTCAACTAACATATCAGATAATATCTCCAAGGTGGACAACTGGCTGTCGGAATCCGGAAAGTGGATATCCATCTCTAGCCATGCAAGATCTCGCTATAAATGTGGTTGATCTGTCAATCTAGCGATCGCCATCTCCCGGGGAGTATTCCAACTAAGGGCATCAACTACCACATTCGCCTTTCCCGGGTGGTATAAGATCTCAAGATCAAAATCCTTGATCAACTCCAACCATCTGCGTTGGCGGTTATTCAACTCCCGCTGAGTGAATATGTACTTCACACTCTTATGGTCTGTGAAAATCTGACACGTAGCTTTGTACAAAGAATGCCTTCAAATCTTCAAAGCATGAACAACAACAACCCACTCCAGATCATGAGTAGGGTAATTCTCCTCATACGTTTTCAACTTTCTAGACACGTATGCAATAACCTTACCCCTCTGCATCAGAACTGATCTCAAGCCAAGCTTGGATGCATCGTTGTAAACCACAAAGTCCTCAATGCCCTCTGGTTAAGCTAGGATAGAGGCAGAGGTCAACCTCTTCTTCAGCTCCTCGAAGCTCTGCAGGCACGGCTCGGACCAAACGAATCTCGTAATCTTCCTCAGCAAGGAAGTGAGAGGTTGGGCGATAACTGAAAATCCCTCCACAAAACGCCGGTAGTAGCCCTCCAATCATAAGAAGCTGCGTACCTCCTTGACGTTCTTAGGAGGTGGCCATGATGTTACAGACTCAATCTTTGGCGGATCTACCTTGATCCCTTCAGCCGAAATGATATGACCAAGGAATTCTACTTCGGGCATCCAAAACTCACACTTAGAGAGCTTGGCGTAAAGCTCTCTATCTTGTAGGACTTGGAGTACGATCCTTAAGTGTATTGCATGCTCCTCTCTACCGCGAGAGTATACCAGAATGTTATCTATGAAGACAACTACAAAGTAGTCTATGAAGTCAATGAAGATGTTGTTCATCTACTCCATGAAAACTGCGGGCGCATTCGTGAGCCCGAATGGCATCACTAAAAATTCATAGTGTCTATATATGGTTCGAAATGCCGTCTTGGCTTTGTCTTGCTCTCTCACCCTCAATTGGTGATCCGGATCTCAGATCGATCCGTGAAAACATTAAAGCTCCATGCATCTAATCCAAAAGATCATCTATATGGGGAAAAGGGTACTTATTCTTGATCGTCACCTTATTAAGTTCTCGGTAGTCGATACATAACCTCATTGACCCGTCTTTATTCATGACGAAGAGTATTGGTGTGCCCCGAGGAGATACACTAGGGCGGATGAAGCCCTTCTCTGCTAACTCCTCGAGCTGCTTCTTAAGCTCAAGCATCTCGATAGGCGCCATATTGTAAGGAGCCTTAGAGATCGGTCTCGTACCGGGCTCTAGCTCAATGCCAAAGTCTACACTCCTATGTAGAGTTAAACCTGATGGATCTCCAAAAACATCGGAAAACTCGCAAGCTACTGAAATCTCCTCCAAAGCTGGACTCGCACTATCCTTCACGACATAGCACCAAAAAGCCTCACAACCCTGTTGATGACATGAATTATATACCATTATAATCATGCATATTGTAGAGGTTTACCTCGATTTGCCTTGCATTTAAGGAGAATTTGTGTACCTTTTGCGTCCTATTCAATAATATTTCAGAAATAGAGGTCTACACGAGTTTTGGTTGAATTATAGGTAAACGGAGAGGATTTGAAAGCAAAAGTGGAGCAAGGAGCATCTAAGATCATTAAGGAAGCTAGAGGAGTCTTAGAGGAGTCACAAAGGGCAGGGGAGTTACGTAAAAGAAGCACAAAGAAGAGGAAGGAAACAAGACAAAAGACGAGTACTTTCTGTTGAAGAAAATCGTGCCATCATACATATAAATTGGACAATTTTCTTCATTAGAAATCGTACGGTTTTATGTATAAATTGGCCAGTCCGATTTAGTTTGTTTTTCGGCCAAATGGAAAGACAACATAAAGCCCATCAACTTTGGGCTCGAGAAGGGTTTTGCCAAATGGCCCACTAGCAAGAAACTATAGTTGGGAACCCTGGGAACGAAATCGAGGAGGCCGCAGCGGGAAATCTTTACACGTTAGTGAGAGATTGAAGATCCAAGGAGAAGGATTGAAGCACTTTTACCGGAAAGTCAATCTTGATCATACTTGTGAGATTTCTGTATTCCATTGAGGTCTTTGTGGTTCTTGAACACGATATTGAGTTGATTGAGAGATACATTGATTACTTTTGAGATTGGTTTACAGATTTGAAGGTTACTAAGTTTTTATTCAAGATTCGGGTTTAATTGCATTATTTCACTCAATCTTTGATTTCATTTGATTTTGAAAATGGTTGGCTAAAACCATTGTGATTTTGGGGAGAATAGTTGATGATTAAGGCTTAGATGATGATAGACTGAACTCATTCAAACATTTGGACCCTGAGAGTTTATATTTTAACTTGCAACAAACCGGAAAATCCCCCTGTTCTTGAGATAAATCGGACGATTTATTTAAGGTAGGTCGATTTAATACCCTGTCGAACTTTAATTGATTAATTCCTTAACCAAAGTTAACCCTAGCCTAAATCCCACCCTTGATTTACCTTTTTAACCTCTAATTGAATGTATGAAGAGACTTCAAACTTGATTCTACATTTAATAGATTAAGATTTCAAGAATTGGGTAATAGAGAGATTCAACATCCTTTATTAAGATTTTAAATGTGCTTTCTATTCTTTATCTTGGAGAGTCATATCCTGAGATTTTAGATAGTTAGTTTGAACATGATTCTTGTCTTTAGATCTTTCTATATTGCATCCTCAACAACCCTTATAGAGAAAATCTTCGGATTAGACAAATAGGTTTCGGAACTTCGCCGTACGATACCTGCCTTAGAACGTTTAATCTTGGCAATATAAACTCTGTCCTTATATCATTTAGAAGTGTCTTGAATCGAAAGCCGAAATCGGATACTTGAATCCTTGGAATCATTTCTCCCTTTATTAATCACAAAAGCTTTTGCATTTTCGCTAGATAATTGACTTTGAATTTATTCTCACCAAATCCCTGAGTTCGACTCTGGAATTCTTACCTTACTACAGCTAATCCGTACACTGCGGGTTCGCTTTGCTTTGAGTTCTAGATATAAATATTAAGACTTTGACGCACACACCTTTTCGGGCGAAAAAGTTTTTGGCGCCGTTGCCGGGGATTTGGTCTAGACCAAATTCGGTTTTCGGTTGTCTAGCTTGAGCGCTCTTGCTCTTGTGATTTGATTAGTCTACTTGAGTGATCTTTGTAGGTTCTTTAGGTATATGCGAAAGACTGGATCCACTAAAGATCTAATTCCTTTCGATCCCGAATTGGAAAAAACTCTAAGAAGAAAGTTGAAGGAAAAGAAAATGGCTGAAAATAACGAGAGAAACATCCGGGCTGAGTTGGATGAAACTCAACGTCAACTAAAGTTGAGTGAGAAAGCACGCATAGATGCTGAGAAAGCTCGTGTAGATGCTGAAACGAGTCATCAATTTCATATTGATGAACTCAGGGCTATGATATTGAGCATGAATTTGGAATTGAACGAATCCAGGAAGAAGAAGAAAGTCAAAACACCGACTAAATCCATTAGGAATGACTTATCCGATGATGATGAACTTGACCCGGACATGCCAGAACTTGAGGAGATCGATCCACAGATTCATCCTGTTCGAAACACCCCAAAACCATGGGTTGTTCCTCGCCTCCCAACTAGGGATGTGAGAGTTGCTAATGAAGGTGACAGACCCCGAACTTTGGGGCAACGGATGGACCCAATTCAGCAACCACGCCGTCTAGGTGTGGATTTCGGAGCTGAAGACATCCAAGAGTTTAGCTTTCCACCGTAAGTTATCACCATGGTTCGCCAAACTCAATATGGCGGAGCAAGTAATGAATCTCCACATCAACACTTGCAGAATTTCGAGATTCTCATGGAGACTATGAAGCCAAAGAAGGCTACTACAAGCAATTACAAGATCAGACCGTTCTTCTTTTCTTCGAAGGACAAGGCTCTAGCTTGGTACCAAACACTTCCAGCTGCAAAGCTGGCTACATGGGAGGAATTGTCTTCGAAATTCCTCACCAAGTTCTTCCCGCCATCCAAAACGGCGGAATTGAGAGGTAAGATAAATGCTTTTTCTATGAAACCTAACGAAAGTTTGTTTCAATCTTGGGAATGGTTTCAGGATCTCTTGTTGGATTTCCCACACCATGGCATTTCAAAACTGGAATTATTGGAGATCTACTATAAAGGATTGGATGTGAAAGCACAATTCAACCTCCAATATCTCTCTTGTGGCACATTCATGGACATGAGAGAGGATGACGCTTGGGACTTCATTGAGAAGCAAGCCCAAGTGATTGAGAAGTATTCCCACCGGAAGGTGGAACCAAATAGCCGGAATCAAGGTGATCCAGGAGTTAAATTGAACCATGCTTCTCAAACACAAATATTTTCCATCAACAATGAAATCAAAGAGTTGAAGAAGGTAATCAAAACGAGTCTTCAAAGGACTAAGGAGCAGGAAGCCAACTACATGGGAAGGGATAACGATCAAAGGAATGACTACCGGCACAACAACCGGAACTCTAACTAGAACAACAACAATAGGAACTCCAATAGCAACAATTGGAGGTCGAATCAACAAAATCCAGGTAACCCTTATTCCCATGCTGAAAAAGCTCTAACACCTCCATCTTCCTCTACTCCTTTGAAAAGCCAGGAACAATCATCAAATGGATCGAACAAACCCGATCCCATGTTGGAAACGATCCTAGGGAAACTAAAAGGATTGGAGAGCTATATAACTTCGGTTGATAAAGCTCACAAAGCTTTGGAAAGCCAAGTATTTAACAAAGCCGGAGAAGTTTCAAGAGACCAAGGGAAACTTCCCGGGAAGACGGAAGATAACCCAAAGGGAAGGGTTATGGCAATCACTACTAGGAGTGGCGTAACAACTACCGATCCTCAACCTAAAGTAGCTGAAACCACCGCCAAAGAAGGAGAGGGAAAAGAGAAGGAAGATGTCTATGTTCCTCCTCCTGCCTACAAACCACCTCTACCTTTTCATCCATCTAGAGCGTGTGCACGCTTAGATAAACACTTCGGTAAGTTTATTGAACTTATGAGTAAGCTGCATATTAACATACCTTTTATGGATGCAGTTTTAGGTATGCCAGCTTATGGGAAATTCCTCAAGGAGATCCTCTCTAACAAGAGGAAATTAGAAGACATTGGAGAAGTCAAGATGAGTATGGAGTCATCCGAACTCATCAAGACTATGACGGAGAATATGCCACCTAAGCTCCGTGAACAAGAGGAAATTAGAAGACATTGGAGAAGTCAAGATGAGTATGGAGTCATCCGAACTCATCAAGACTATGACGGAGAATATGCCACCTAAGCTCCGTGATCCAGGATCCTTTTGCATACCCATCACTTTGGGAGAGGCTACATATGATGCACTTTGCGACCTTGGAGCGAGTGTGAGCATCATACCACTTGCTTTATGCAAAGCAGTTGGTCTAGGAGAGCCTAGACCGGTGAAGATCCACTCTATATGGCTGATCTTTCCACCACTAAACCAGTTGGGATATTAGAAGACATTCTTGTAAGACTCGGTAAGTTTTACATTCCTATAGATTTTGTCGTTCTTGATATCCCTGCAGATTATCCGGTTCCCATCATCCTTGGGAGACCATTCCTTGCAACATCCGGATGCATGGTGGATTGCAAGAATGGCTAGCTATCCTTCAATATAGGTGAAGAGAAAGTGGAGTTCATACTCTCCTCTTTGATCAAGGAGCCAGCCTTGAGAGACGATGTCTTTGACATCTTTGATGAAGAAGAATCTAGAGAGGTAGTAAGTTCAATCTTAATGAAAGATCCTCTTCAAAAGGTCCTTAGTATGAGCATCATGGAGGAAGGAGTAGAACATGACTGTGACGATGATGTGAAAGCATTAGAAGATGGTGAGGAAGAATTTAGAATAGGATTTGAAGAGCTGAAATTGACCTAGAAAACTGTCAAAAAAATCGGCTGTCACAAGTTAAATCGTTCGATCTCTAAAGAGGTAAGTCGATTTTTGACAACAGAAAGAAAAATCGACCCACAGATCATCCGATTTTCTTCAGGGGAGGTCGATTTATCAAAGAATTCTCCGGATCCCAAAAACTTGACTGCAGTTGTTCTCAACTCTAATGATTCACCCTCCCCACCTTCAGAGGCTTCTCCCATGACATTGGAAGGTCATGAATCATCGGTCAAAGCACCTCCATCATTGGAATTGAAGCCCCTCCCTACACATCTAAGGTACGCATTCCTTGGCACTAATTCTACATATCCGGTTATAGTTAATGCGAATCTAGACGATGTTGAGCTAGAGAAGCTCATGACGGTTTTAAGGCAGCATAGGAGAGCATTAGGCTATACTATTGATGATTTGGTAGGTATAAAACCCTCCCTATGTATGCATAAAATTTTAATGGAAGAGGACTACAAACCTTCACGTCAACCTCAAAGACGGTTAAATCCGGCAATAAAGGAGGTCGTGAAGAAAGAAATCCTTAAGTTACTTGATGCAGGTATCATCTTCCCTATCTCCGATAGCAAATGGGTGAGCCCGGTACAAGTAGTACCAAAGAAAGGAGGCATTACCGTTGTTGCCAACAAAAACAACGAACTTATCTCACAAGGATAGTTACGGGGTGGCGAATGTGCATCGACTACCGTAAGCTAAACGTGGCTACTAGGAAGGACCACTTCCCCCTTCCTTTTATTGATCAAATGTTGAAAAGGTTAGCCCAACACTCTTACTTTTGTTATCTAGACGGATATAGCGGTTTCTTTCAGATTCCCATTCACCCGGATGATCAAGAGAAGACGACTTTCATATGCCCTTGGGGTACATTCGCCTATAGAAGAATGTTGTTCGGTCTATGCAACGCTCCAGCAACCTTTCAAAGGTGTATGATGGAAATCTTCTCCGAATACGTAGAGAACATCATGGAAGTCTTTAAGGACGACTTTTCGGTATACGGTTCTTCCTTTGATAACTGTCTCTCTAACCTTTCATTAGTTCTTAAGAGATGTGAGGATACTAACTTAGTTTTAAACTGGGAAAAGTGTCACTTCATGGTCACTGAAGGGATTGTGTTAGGTCATCTAGTATCACAAAGAGAAATAGAGGTTGATAGAGCTAAGATAGAAACTATTGAAAAGTTACCTCCTCCCTCTTCTGTAAAAGGAATAAGAAGCTTCTTAGGACTTGCAGGCTTCTATAGGAGATTCATAAAGGATTTTTCTAAGATTTCAAAACCCTTGACTAATCTTTTAATGAAAGACGCAACTTTCGAATTTTCGAAGGATTGTTTAGATGCTTTTTGCAGGATCAAAGAAGCTTTGATTTCAGCGCCAATCATCCAACCACCCGATTGGACTCTTCCTTTCGAGGTTATGTGCGATGCAAGCGATGTCGCTATAGAAGCCGTACTAGGACAGAAGAAATATGGTCGCACTCATGCCATCTACTATGCTAGCAAAACGCTAGACGAGGCTCAATACAACTATGCCACCACGGAAAAGGAACTCTTAGCAGTAGTTTACGCTTTTGAAAAGTTTCGTTCCTATCTTGTAGGTGCAAAAGTCATTATCTATACAGATCATTCAGCAATACGCTACTTATTCACGAAGAAGGATGCGAAGCCAAGGCTTCTAAGATGGGTCTTACTCTTACAAGAGTTTGATTTCGAAATTCGTGATAAGAAAGGGTCGGAAAACTCCGTTGCTGACCATCTTAGTCGTCTTCCACACCTCACCGAGACGGATGAACTCCCTATAGACGACTTATTCCCTAACAAGCAACTACATGAGATTGAAGAATGTCTCCAACACATCTCAAAAGGTAATGATCCATGGTTTGCTGACATTGTAAATTACCTTGTTTGTCAGGAGATTCCCCCCGGACTTTCGTATGCTCAAAGGAAGAAGTTCTTTAAGGACGTCCGACACTTCTATTGGAATGAACCTCTTCTATTCAAAAGAGGTCCCTATGGCATATACGGGAGATGTATTCCACAAGATGAGGTGGAAAGTGTCATCCGCCATTGCCATTCTCTTCCATGTGGAGGACATGCTAGTTCCCAGAAGACTTGTGCTAAGGTACTTCGTTCCGGCTTCTTTTAGCCTACAGTATTCAAAGATGTACAAAAATATGTTGTTGCTTGTGATGCTTGTCAAAGGACAGGTAATATATCTAGAAGGAACGAGATGCCTCTCAACAACATACAAGAAGTAGAGATCTTCGATGTATGGGGAGTAGACTTTATTGGACCTTTCCCATCTTCATGCGGAAACCAATATATACTTCTCGCCGTAGACTATGTCTCGAGATGGGTTGAAGCAATCGCTTCTCCTACTAATGATGCAATGGTAGTGGTGAAGTTCTTCAATAGAACGATTTTCCCAAGGTTCGGAACTCCCCGAACCATCATTAGTGACAGAGGAACGCATTTCACAGCCCGTCGATTCGAGACTCTATTGGGTAAGTATAGGGTGACCCATAAGATAGCTACACCATATCATCCGCAAACTAGCGGACAAGTTGAGATCTCCAATAGAGAGATCAAGGGAATTTTAGAAAAAACTGTCTCTAAAACAAGGAAGGATTGCTCAGTGAAGCTTGACGATGCATTGTGGGCGTACAGAACCGCCTTTAAGACACCAATAGGTACGACTCCCTATAATCTCGTTTATGGTAAATCTTGTCATGTTCCTGTAGAGCTAGAGCATAAAGCATATTGGGCAATCAAGTGGCTCAACTTTGACATGAAAGAAGCCGGAGAGAAGCGGCTCTTAGACATCAACAAGCTGGATGAGATCCGGCTAAATGCGTATGAGAACGCAAAGATCTACAAGGAACGGACGAAGCGTTGGCATGATAAGCATATCATTCCAAAAGATCTAAAAGAGGGCGATCAAGTCCTTCTATTCAACTCGAGGCTTCGTCTATTTCCAAGTAAGCTTAAATCCCGTTGGACAGGACCTTATGTAATTAAACGAATTTTCCCCCATGGTGCAGTTGAAGTATGGGGTGAACAAAGCGGAAATTTCAAAGTTAATGGCCAACGGTTGAAGAAATACACACCGGAAGCTCCGGTCGAGGAGATAGCTCCTATCCTCCTCCATTGAACACAAACCATACACCGTCCAGCTAAAGACGATAAATCAAGCGCTTCTTGGGAGGCAACCCATGATAGTATAGTTTTTCCCTCCTTTCATCACTTAGTTAGATTAGATTAGTTGCTTTGTTTCTTCATTTTCGCTTTTTGTTTGTTCCTCGATGCACTCTTGGTTTGTCGTGTCATTAATCGCAGGAAATTAGGTCCAATTTGAGAGATCCATGGAGAAAGGGAGCATAAATCAGTTCAAATCTCAATTTCCAAGAGGAACAAGGAAGGAAATCGAGGTACACAAAGTAAATCGTTCGATTCAGGAACAGAGCAAGTCGATTTTTGACAACAAAAAGAAAAATCGACCCAGAGATCGACCACCCAAAATAAATCGACCGATTTTTCTTGTGTTTAGAGAAAATGAAAGAAAAATCGCCCCAACGATTAAATCGACCATCTAGATCGTCCGATTTTCTTCATAATTTCTCAAGCCTATATAAAGACACAAACACTCGATTCCCTCATTCCAAAACACCTCCACTCTCGATTTCTCTCTCTCAAAAGCTCCGAAAATCGCCCACCCCCTACATTCCTCATTCCTTAATCGTTTTGAACGATTCTTGGCTCCAAACTGAAGCATTTTCAACAAGGAACAAGGATCTAGCAACAACAAACTCAGCAATCGACTCTTCCATCCGGAATTCAGGTTTTTCATTTCGAAACCTAAGTTTCTCATTCGAATTTGAATCTTTCTTAGAAAGTGTTTGTTTGTTGAGATTGATTGAGGGGTTTGCTTAGGAAATACTATAGGAGACTGTGTGTGGTGATTGTTGAGTCAGAACTTTACAGAATTGTGAGAATCGTAGAAATCGACAGAAAAATCGACCTTACCCAGAAAAATCAGACGATTTGTGTGAAGAACAGGCCGATTTTTTGCTGCAGAAATGGATATTGTGAGGAGAATAACTAGAAATACGGGGAAGAAGAAGGGATCTTCTTCCAAATCCCCTCCCCCCCGCCACCACCCTCACAAAACATTCCCAAACTTCCACCTCCCGCATCCAAACACAAGAAACGATATGAACGTATCTTAGATCGCCCATTCACCCCTCCTAGATACATTGTGCTAGACGACTTAAACCCCTTGTTTGTTCGAGAGGATGTGGATATGATGTTAGACAAAGCTGGGATGAGTCAGTTTACTATGATAAGAGAAGATGCTTACACCGAGATCACCTTAGAATTCCTTAGCACCTTCGAGCATGATCCTAGAGAGAGAATAGTTTCTTTCCGTCTCATGAACTGCGACCATGCTATGAGTATAGATGACTTTGGGGATTTGTTTGGTTTCTCTTACTCTAATGCAGGCACATTTGCGAGAGGAGTAAGCGCTAGCGCTTTTTGGGAATCTATTTCGGTGGGAGAATATGGAGGAGATAAGTGGAGACCCGGGAATTCAAAGGAGGCTAGTATGTACAACCTCTCCTTTAAGGTAGTACAAAGGATCCTTAGTGAGAGCCTATTTGCTCGTACGGAGACCCCACAGAAGCTCAAGGCTGATGAGCTCTTCATCCTATATTGTATGACATGCACTACCGTCCCCGACATCACCTCCATGCTTGCTGACTATCTAGGAAAGATAGCCAACGAGGCAAAAGGTGACATATGTGCTGGAGGCCTTGTCACTCATGTGGCTAAGGCATTAGAGTTAGACTTTTCGGGTTGCACTCTAGCTGAGAGTGCCCTTCCATTAGGTTCCCAGAGATTGGTTGTCCGACAGGTTTTGATTCCTCGAGGGAGAGGAACCCTTCATGTGCCCATGCCGTGGGCAAAGGATCCAAAGAAGAAGCCATCCGAGATTATTTGGAAGTCCTGATAGCATGAATTATAGTCTATATTTTGGGATTTGTTTGGACGTTTTATCTTTCATAATCTGCATGTTTGTATGTATAATATGTGATTATATTACCATTTCATCTACCTTTGCGGGAATCGAGGTCTACACCTAGTTTTGTTGTAATCGTAGGTAAAATGGCACGTTTTGCATCAAAAAGGAGCAAAAGGAGCTATGGAATCATTGGAGCTACATTTAGGAACATAAGGAACCATCCAGGAAGCATAGCCATGGATTAGAGATTCACTTTGGACCAGATTTGAGAGATTTCACATTCAGTTGTGACTCACCTCGGTTGACCACAGATTCACCTCGACCGAGGTGATCCAGAGAAGTCGACTCGACCGAGGTGAACACCTGGGACGCGGCGAGAATATTTTATTCTTGGTTGAGGTCTTTTATCATTGGAAAGAGATCTTATATTTTTGGGCTTGGCTCCTGGAAGGAAGAAGATAATTCAGATCCTATATTTTACCTATATTTATGGGAAAAGATCTTTCTAAGATATATTATCTTTGGAGGGTTATTTTTCTATAAAAAGGGTTGGATTTCCACAAATCCGACATCCCGCTTACACCGAAAGACATCCTGCATAGAGTTGAAATCCGCTATCAGCGCAAGATCGTGTTTACACCACAGCAACCATACTCCAGTTGGGAGATTTGAAGAACCTTTTTGAAGGTTGAAGGAAGATTGAAGTCTATAGCTTTTATAGCTTTTGAAGGGTTTTTGTAAGATTGTCTTAGATTCCCTTCCTTGTTGTCTTGCCTTGTTGGATTTTTATCCAAGGAACGCTTTTGTTGTGATATTTGATTCAGTTATTGAAGTCTTTTCATTAAATTCTTCTTGTTCAAATATTCACCTTCTTCCCATATATTTGATCATTGCTTTCATGATGATGAGTGGCTAATTTCCTTGTGTGATTCTAGGGTGATTGGCTGAAGGTTGTGGGAAAAACAATGATAGAATAATCTTAGATTCCAGTAGGACCCTGAAAGTTCAAGTCTTTACCTTAACCCTAAGCATCTCGCTCAGTCGATGAACATCTCGGCCGAGGTGGAATTCTTCTGACCGAGGTGACTTATCTGATCCGAAACTGAGAGTTAAGTGTTAGAGTTTGCCAAATCCTATTCTTATTACACCTTTCCTGGTTCAATGCAAGCTTAGGATGAGACTTACCCGGTAATTCCTTAGTTTGTTTACCAACGATCATAAGTATAGGTAATAAAGGTTTATCCTTTATTGGGATTTGAGTGTGCTTTCATCCCATCTTTGTGAGTTAGCCTGAGACTTACCCGGTAAAGGTTGATTCTATTCCCTTAGATGGAGTGTTAGTTTGAGGTTATAGTTCTTTACCTTAATTCCTTGAGACTTACCCGGTAATAGGAGTTATGGTTTGGTATTAGTGAGTAGTGAGACTTATCCGGTGATCTATTCCACTTTAGTAACACCTTCCCCATGCAAAAACCTCAGCTTTGTCCGCTTATCTTTAGATCTTGAGTTGGAACCACAACTAGATGCTTTAATCCCTAGAATTGCATGTTTCCTTTATTGACTGTTTATCATCTTTGATTGTTTTGATTACCTCTTGTGGTTAGTACTTACACATAAGTATACCGTAATTGGACTTTGTTTCACTAAGTCCTTGTGATCGACCCCTGGAATTCCTTGCTTTTTACTACGATTGACCCGTACACTGCGGGTTCGCATCCTTGTTTTAAGCTTACATCTAGGGTTATAAATTTAAAGCTTGCACACACCGTTTGGAGCGAACAAGTCCGAATATACTATTCGGAATAAGAGGAATTGGAAGGAAACGTTTGAGTCGATGCTTGAGGAGATGTCTCCTCCTATGTATTATGATGATGATGCAGGTGACGTTGAGGACGAGGAGGATGATGAGGATGGAGCACACCAGGGGAACATGCTTGAGTTCCAGTGACACTTATAGTGGTCACGCCACGGATGCCATGGACACCGACACTCATGGTGGAGGACCTAGCAGGACTAGTAGAGGTGACGAGGAGACAGAGGATGACATGCAGCCACCTCGCCACTCTTTTGCACATGCCCCGAGCCATGGACGAGGACGTCGACTTCCCCGCCACTTTAGAGACTTAGTCTCTAGCTTCCAGAGCCTCCGCACCGACTATCGCACTCTCCATACCGACTATGACACCTTGAACACTCAGTTCAGGGAGTACCGGCAGGAGACGGACGCTAGGCATTCCTCCTACGACGGCCAGATGAGAGACTTATACTACCATCAGTTCGGCCACTTCTACGATCCTAGTGCACCGATGTATCCGTATCCTCCACCACCACCGACCGAGGATTGAGCTTCCACTTCTTTTACATTGTAAGTATTTTTCTCCATCTTATGCTTGATTTTCACATTGGGGACAATGTGGATGTTAAGTATGGGGTGGGGGTACTTACAATACCTTTTGTTTCATCTTAGCACTCTATGCACTTTACACTACTCTTGATGATTTGGCTTGTAATAACTCTTACACTACTTGCTTTCCATTTTGACATTTGCATTTGCATGATCTTTTTCAAAAATTATGACTCTTTTCAAAAAATTTTGTGCTTCTTATGATGGAAATGACCTCTATGATGAGAATTGTGATGTGGATAGGCAAAAAGATGACTTGGTTGTGTTGAGATTTTAATCATAGCATGAATGAGTTTCCTTATGTTACTTGAACACATGAATAAGTTATATGATTTAGATGTTTTGATAAGAGAATGAAATAATAGTCGAAGCTATATTGCAAGTTCTTTTACGTCATATAAGGATGACTAAGGCAATTCATTTCTTTTCTCTTCTCATATCTTGATCATGCTAGCCCCTCAATGAAATATGTTACCCTCCTTTACCATCTTGGAATTAGGATAAGTGATTGAAAAAAGGCATGTTTGATGTGGGAGGGCCAAAGAAAATGTGTTAAATGAAAGTGTAGCAATTCATAAGTTTGGGGACGTTGAACATGAGGATGAGTAACTCGGCACCATTCACATAGCCGGGTGTTTGTGTCTTGCCAAAGTCCGATTGAATGACAAGTCCTAACGGGATATGGTATGTGCATCAAGGGTTTGAGGCATCTCGAAATTTGAGAAACGCCGATCTCCTAGGCTTCGGTTTTTGTGCACCCCTATCTATACTCTCAAAAAGTAAAGTAAAGAAAGCAAAACTTTTACATGTAAAGCATGTGTGGTGAAGTAAAGTTCTTGAAGGTATTATGTTGTTCCTCTTTCTCGGATTAGCACCACAATTGCCTAAAAGAGTTCCCTCCCTTAACACGTTTCTTAGACTTTATCCTTGATTAGAAGACCTTGAGACTTTTATGCATGTACTTAAGACTTCATAGCTTAGACTTGTTTGATTTTAATTACCTCTACATCTTTATCATGTCCTTTATTTGTGTTTTCAAGAAAGAAAAGAGAGTTAGTCCGTGTTGTTATCATTGATACATACTTTGCCTTCCTATTCCTTGAAACATTACTTTGAGGGTGATCCAATAAGAAGAAGCACTATCAAAAGAAAAGTTTTTGAGTTTTCATACATATATAATCCATGACATCTTGTGTTCAAACTCAATAGATCTTTTTCTTTTAGAGTTGGACTTTATGTCTTGTGGTTTATGCGGAAGTTCTTGAGACTAAGTTTGGGACACCCTAGCATATTGTTATATGATCGTGTGAGGGTCAGTGATGTAAGAGCCTTAGTCTTTGGAGCCTAGTTGAGCTATAGTGTGCCTTGTCTTGACTTTGTTGGCCACCCCTGCGCACCACCTGGGCCGCCCCAGCGGCTAGGCGCCCCTGTGCCTTAGGCTAGCCGCCCCTGCGGTTCTATATGTGTGCAGCCGCCTTCGTTGACTCTTGACTTGTGCTTTGCGGTTGGATTCTCTTATAAGTCTCCCTTAGCTTCAGATGAGGGGTTTCCTTACCTCTTTTCAGCTCCATCTTCATCCTTACGTTCTTCTTCTCCTTCATCTTCTCCTCTTGACTCCTCTTTGATCTTGTAAGAGTGTGGTTTTGGCTGTGGTTTCTCTTGAGGATGTTGCTGAAGGTTGTTGGTGTTGTGTTGAGGTGATAGACGTGTTGATGCTCCATAGTTGCAGCTTAGGGTTTGTGTGGTAAGCTCTTCCTCTTCATCTCTCTTTCTTCCTTCTTTCTTGCTTCTTTCTTCTTCTTCCTTCTAGCTTAAGATCAAAAGTTGAGCTTGTGTGGATCCTTTCCTAGCCTTTTGATGATCATATATGTGTATATATGTGTATATGTTGTTGTGGTATGTTGAAGAAGTGAAGAGAGTCGAGAAAGGGATCGAAGAGAAGTCAGGGCCAACATTCTGCACCGACAGCCGCCCTTGCGCCTGGTGTGAGCCGCTCCTGCGCCTGCTTGTAAGCCGCCCCTGCGCCTTTGGTGAGCCGCCCCTGTGCCTCACTAGATCAACCTTGTGCTCTTGCTTCTGTTAGTGCATACCTTGTTGGAATGTCTTCCTTCCTTCCTTTCCTTTGGCCTTGGCTTAGTTAGTAGCTAGGCTAGTGCGGTTAGGATGTGTTGTATGTTGGAGTTGTGCCTTAGGCACTTGTGTTGATGTTGAGGTTATGCCATAGGCATATGTGAGCTTGTTATGATCTTGAGGTTTAGATTGAGGTTGTAGGTTGGTTCTGGTTATGGAGACGAGTCTCCTAACCCTTTTTAGTATATGATGTTGTGTGCCTTGCTATTGCAGGCATTGGTTTCTTCCCTAAGGGGAAGCTGTGACGTGGTATTGGATACGAGTGTGACAGGTAAGTCCATAGGACTTACTTAGCGTTCAGTTATGGATTTGTATGATTGTGATGGTTGTGTGTGTTCATATGATTGTGCATTTATAACATAAACCGGACTAGGACGACCATATATTACATTTAAATGGCCCAAGTGTATTATAATGGGCGGTAACCACTTGCCAGAAGCTCGTCGAGAGTGGAAGGAAGTGCTCGGAAGCCAGTAGCTCAGGGGGGAGGTAGATCCCCATGCAATACATGGGTTAAAAGGGGAAGAGACGGGGTTTTGTAGGCTCCTCGTGTTACAAAAGAAGTTGAATTAGTAATGGAATAACGTAATAAAAGATAATAAATAAATGTGTGTGGCATTGCATGTATGAGATGTTGTTATGTGTTTGTGCTATTACCTTCATGCTTATCTATTGTTGTAGCTAACGGTGTATACCGTGTTGTAGATGATCTACAGGTTAGGAAGACTGTAGAGTGAGCCAGATGGTGTGACCAGCCAAGGACTTCTGTACATTAGGATGCCTGGGTTGGGATCTTTTGTATCACATGTTTATGTTTGTTGTTTTGTACTCGGCTTTGAGTTTGTAAACTCTTTTGATGTATCTTATACAGCTTTTATGTATTTGGTTTTACTCTACTTGTGCCTTGTTGTAAGATCCAGTGAACTTTTTGTTAGGCTAGGGTCAGGATCCATTGTGAGATCCTAGCCCAATGTAGCATCCCGAGTCCCGCGGAATCAGGGTGTTACAAGTGAGACTAGAAGTAGTAACCTTTTAGCGTATTGTTGTATGATCCTGTAGAGATCATTGAGACTAGAAGTTGAGGACTTCTAGCATATCGGATAGTCGTTGATTTATGTGCCTTGCTATTTAGGCATAAAGTATTGTCCTGTGGGAAGCTGAGCGTGATATGAGAGCTAAGATTACCTTTGATACAGGTAAGTCCTTGCGACTTACTTAGCTAGTTTCTAGATGTTAGCTGAATGACAATAGTGGTGTGTGTTGTTTGTTTAATAATTATAACGTGCATAGGACGACCTTTGTTATATTTATGGCCCAAGTGTATGCATAACGGGCGGTGACATCACTGCCCAGCTCTGACATGAGACTGGGAGGTTCTCTATACCCAGACCATACATTTACAAGGTGAGGTGTTCGCTCCAAACGGTGTGTGCAAGCTTTAAATTTATAACCCTAGACGTAAGCTTAAAACAAGGATGCGAACCCGCAGTGTATGGGTCAATCATAGTAAAAAGCAAGGAATTCCAGGGGTCGTTCACAAGGACTTAGTGAAACAAAGTCGGAATAGGTAAGCTTTAGTAATTACTAACCACAAAAGTAATTAAAACAATCAAAGATGATAAAAAGTCAATAAAGGAAATATGCAATTCTAGGGATTAAAGCATCTAGTTGTGGTTCCAACTCAAGATCTAAAGATAAGCGGACAAAGCTGAGATTTTTGCATAGGGAAGGTGTTACTAAAGTGGAATAGATCACCGGGTAAGTCTCACTACTCACTAATCTCAAACCGTAACTCCTATTACCGGGTAAGTCTCAAGGAATTAAGATAAAGAACTATAACCTCAAACTAACATACCACCTAAGGGAATAGAATCAACCTTTACCGGGTAAGTCTCAGGCTAACTCACAAAGATGGGATGAAAGCACACTCATACCCTAATAAAGGATAAACCTTTATTACCTACACTTATGATCTTAGGTAAACAAACAAAGGAATTACCGGGTAAGTCTCATCCTAGGCTTGCATTGAACCAGGAAAGGTGTAATAAGAATAGGATTTGGCAAGCTCTAACACTTAACTCTCAGTTTCGGATCAGATAAGTCACCTCGGTCAGCCAAATTCCACCCCGGCCGAGATGTTCATCGACTGAGCGAGATGCTTAGGGTTAAGGATAAAGACTCGAACTTTCAGGGTCCTACTGTGATTAAGATTATTCCATCATTGTTTTTCCCACAACCTTCAGCCAATCACCCTAGAATCACACAAAGAGATTAGCCACTCATCATCATGAAAGTATTAATCAAATATATGGGAAGAAAGAGAATAATTGAACAAGAAAACCTTAAGAAAAAGGCTTCAATAACTGAATCAATTATAAAACCAACAAGCGTTCCTTGGATATAAATCCAACAAGACAATCAAGAAGAAGGGAATCTAAGATGATCTTACAAAAACCCTTCAAAAAGCTATAAAAGCTATAGACTTCCTTCCTTCAACCTTCAAAAAGGTTCTTCAAATCTCCCAACTGGAGTATGGCTGCAGCGGTTGTCTAAACACAATCGGTGATATAGCATGATATGGATATGTGGAAAATCCAACCTTTTTTATAGGAAAATTACTCTCCAAAGATAAGATATCTTAGAAAGATCTCTTCCCATAAAAATAGGTAAAATATATGGTCTAACTTATCTTCTTCCTTCCAAGAATCCAGCCCAAAACTATAAGATCCTCTTTCCAAAGATAAAAGATCTTAGCCAAGAATAAAATATTCTCGCCGCGTCCCAGGTGTTTGCCTCGGTCGAGTCGGCTCCTCTGGATCACCTCGGTCGAGGTGAATTTGTAGTCGACCGAGGTGAATCACAACTGAATGTGAAATTTCTCAAACTTGGTCCAAAGTGAATCTTTAATCCATGGCCATGCTTCCTGGATTCTTCCTTAAGCTCCTGAACGTAGCTCCAATGACTCCATAGCTCCTTTTTGATGCAAAACGTGCCATTTTACCTACGATTACAACATAACTAGGTGTAGACCTCGATTCCCGCAAAGGTAGATGAAATGACAATATAATCACATAATATACATACAAACATGCAGATTATTGAAGATAAAACGTCTAAATAGGCCCCAAAATATAGACAATAATTCATGCTATCAAAATACCCCATACTTAGCCCTTGCTTGTCCCCAAGCAAGTTCCGTATATAAAATACAAGATAGAATGGATTATAAGTCACAAAGATCAATAAAAAGTCTTTCAAAAACATTTTAATGGTGTGCTACAATCATAGATCACTCTAAGAGAATACTTCATGGAATTTAAAATCAAAATATGATCAAAACATTTTATAAATATGAGAAAGTTGTTCATCTTTGCATAAAACCATAGAATGCATAATAAATCATAATTATCGAAATTAATCATGCATAATCCAGTTTAAACCACTAAGTCAATCAACAAGCTCGAGGTCTCAAGGGCTTCCCAAGAGAAAGGTCAAAAAACGTGTAGGGTAGGGATGTATATAAGGTAATGTGGTGCTAGAATCCGGGAATAGGATCTTTCTTCACTTTACTTGAACTTCAACATCTTCCACCAATAAGCTTTGCTTATTTCACACTTTTTTTCTTTTTACTTTACTTTTTGGGATGCATGGACAGAGGTGCACAATAACCGAAGCCTAGGAAATCAGCAATCATCAATTTCTTGAGATGCATCAAACCCTTGATGCACATACCATGACCCGTTAGGAATATCGCTCAATCCGACTTTGGCAAGACACAAACACCCGGCTATGTGAATGGTGTCGAGTTACTCATCATCATGATTGACTTCCCCAAACCTATTTATTGCTTTCTAACACTTTCACTTCCAGCCAACTTCTCAACTTTTGCTTCACTTGCTTTCACCACTTTGCTTGCTTCCAAATTCCCGGATAGGTAAAGGGAGGCAAAAATGTATATGAGGGGCTAATCATGATCAAGAAGAAGAAGAGAGAAGAATGAATTGCCTTGGTCTTTCCAGGAAGAAAGTGAGAGAACTTATCTTGTGGTGTCCCATACTTGGGACACACTGTCCCAGTGGGTCAAAATAAGTCTAAAGAAAATAAAGTACTCACCGGATAATAGCTGAGCTGCATAATAAATAAAGAAAGAAAATCCTGCAAGCTCTCAATGATCACGATCCGGTGGTGGTGGTGGTGGTGCGTACGGATACTGGGATGGGTCAAATGGATAACCCATAGTCTGCTGAAACTGGATCTCCATCATCCGGCGTTGATAGTGCTGACCCTCTAGCATCTGGTGAGTCCAGCGGTCGATCTCTCGGCGCTGGTCAGCAAATCTCTCATGGATGTCTACAGTCAGGGCAGCATAGGAGTCTATCATCTGATCCGTCAGATCATCAATCCGACGGTGAGCATCTGGATCTCTCTGTCGGCGTACCCTACGCCTAGCATGGCGTACCGGTGATGCAGCCGGCGTGGTCTCAGTCTCGTCATCGTCCAAATCGATGACCGGCGCACTCGTCCCAGCAATATCAGTACCTGTATCCATAGGAACTCCACCCTCCCTATCATCATCATCATCATCATCAGCTGCCTCCTCAACCTCATCCTCCTCAGCTGGTACAGCTGCTGCCTCTCTCGCATCCTCCATCGGTGGGATCCAAGCAGTCTGCCAGTAGTGTGGATCATACACTGAGAACTGAGGTGACCATCTGATCCCCTATGGTGCGGTCGGCTCCCATGGCATAGCTACGTACGGCGTAGTGAGTCCTCGGGGGACCAATATCCTTCGAGTGATCATCTCCTGAAGTCCAAGCGGCTTGGCAGCCGCCACCATGGTGCAAGCACTGAGATCCATGTCCTGGTAACTCGCTATGTGAGTCACAATGCCTCCACAACAGATGTCGCCCTTTGCCTTGGCCTTGATCCGGTGCAGATCCTCTGCCAGCATTAAGCCAAAGTCTGAAATCCCTCCAGTCACCATGCAGTATAGGCTGAACAGCTCCCCCTGTCTGACCTTCTGGGGCGTCTCAATACGCGTCAGAAGAGTCTCACTGAATATCGTGTGAGCTAACCTAAAAGCTAGGTGAAATATAATACGCTCCCTGGAGTCTCCAGGGCGCCATCTATCTGCATGCTCAACTACGTGAGCAATCTGTCCCCAGAACTCCCTAGCTACAGCTCGGGAGGAAAAATCAACAATAGTCGGGGCCGGGAAACCAAAAATGTCTCTCCAGTACTCTAAGGGAACTAAGAAGTTCCGGTTCATCAACCGGTACTTCACAACACGCTCTGTGGGAAGGTAGGTGAAGGAGCTGACAAACTCCAAAGTAGGCTCTAAGTAGGCAGGTGCGCGGATCTCAGTGAACTGATCTAGCCCCACCATAGAAATCATACGTCTCAGGTCTCCATCCATATGGAGACATTCAAATGCTAATACGTCTAGGAAATGAGGTGCAATCACTGGACGGGCCGCGATGCGGTCATAGTCGACTTGGTGTCTCTCGTGGATCACCGGTCTAGTAGGTCTGGAGGAAGAAGAAGAAGGGGAAAGAGAGGATATGTCCCTCAGGGCTAGCTGTCTATCTGAACTCATCTCTCAAACAACCTGTCAGATCACCTCGGTCGGCCTGACAACTCTCAAGAACACCTCGGCCGAGGCACAGGCCGACTGGACCGAGGCGAATAACTGCGCGACTGATTTCCTCAAAAATCCAGTTCTTTTCCCCCAAAATCACTACAACAGGTTCTTATGGGGTACTTAATCTGTTTCTCAGCAAATGCAGGGGCAACCAAAGCCCAAATCGAAGGAAAACAGCGGAGAAGAGCGAGGTTAGGGTTTTTCTGATTTTACCTAGATTCGGTCGATTCGGTTCGTTTTTCTCCCAGATTCGCACTTGCACTGTGATCCTCTACCCTTTCTCAGCGGTTTGGAAGTAAGAATCGTCGAAAACGAGCGAAGAATGGCGAAGCGAGGCGTAGGGTGTGCCGCGGTCGAGGAGAAGGTAAAGGAGGAGAGAGAAATCTTAGCCCCCTTTTATACCCTTTTCTGGAACTGCTGTCATCTCGGTCGAGGTGGTCTCGACTGGACCGAGGTGGTACGGACCGAGGTGGTTCTTCAGAAACCCTAGTCGCCTCGGTTGCTCAAGAATCATCTCGGTCGAGGTGCTGTGACAGCAACCGAGATGTGCTTCAGTCAAACTCAGTCTTCTCAAATTCTCGAACTTCTGTCCTTCCAGTTATGCTCCTGGGGTGTATTCCTTCCTTTGATGTCACCTGTTGTCTGTCTAGGACGCCAAAAACCAAACAAAGCAAAGCAAAAGCAAAATATCTAAGCTAGGCTAGAAAAAGGGAAAAGAAAGCAATACCTTGGGTTGTCTCCCAAGAAGCGCTTGATTTAAGGTCGCTAGTTGGACCGTACTGCGTCTCTCATACAAGGTATAGTGGTGCAACCTCCTCAACCGGCACTTCCGGTTTGTATTTCTTGAGTCGATGACCATTGACCTTGAAGCTTCCACTCGTTTCGCCCCATATCTCAACTGCACCATGAGGAAAAACATGTTTCACAACATAAGGTCCGGTCCATCTAGATTTCAACTTACCTGGAAAGAGGCGGAGGCGGGAGTTGAAGAGTAGAACTAAGTCTCCTTCTTTAAGCTCCTTAGGGATGATACGCTTGTCATGCCATCTCTTCGTCCTTTCTTTATAGATTTTGGCATTCTCATAAGCGTTCAAACGCAGCTCCTCCAGCTCATTGATGTCCAATAGCCGCTTCTCGCCGGCTTCCTTGATGTCGAAATTTAACCATTTGATCGCCCAATATGCTTTATGTTCTAACTCAACGGGCAAATGACAAGACTTTCCATATACCAAATTATAAGGGGTGGTACCAATGGGAGTCTTAAATGCGGTCCTGTAGGCCCAAAGAGCGTCGTCCAATTTCATAGACCAATCCTTCCTCGTCCTAGAGACGGTCTTCTCCAAAATTGCTTTAATTTCTCTATTCGAGATCTCGACCTGTCCACTAGTTTGAGGGTGATAAGGGGTTGCTACCTTGTGGGTAAGCCCATACTTCGATAGAAGTGCCTTAAACTTCCGGTTGATGAAATGCGTCCCTCCATCGCTGATGATGATACGTGGAGTTCCGAAACGTGGAAAGATAGTCCTGTTAAAGAACTTCACAACCACCTTGGCGTCATTAGTGGGAGAAGCAATGGCTTCAACCCATCTAGAGATGTAATCAACTGCTAGAAGAATATAGAGGTTTCCTCCGGAGGATGGGAAAGGTCCCACGAAGTCTATCCCCCATACATCAAAGATTTACACCTCTTGAATGTTATTAAGTGGCATTTCGTTCCTTCTAGATAAGTTCCCTGTTCTTTGGCATGCATCACAAGAGACAACAAACGATTTCACATCTTTAAATAATGTAGGCCAAAAGAAACCGGAACGTAATACCTTAGTGCATGTCTTGTTGGCGCTAGCATATCCTCCACAAGGAAGTGAATGACAATGCTGTATGACGCTATTAACTTCATCTTCCGGAATGCATCTTCGAAGCATCCCATCCGGCCCGCGTTTGAATAGCAGCGGTTCATCCCAGTAGTAATGGCGTACGTCCTTGAAGAATTTCTTCCTTTGAGCGTACGTCAATCCGGGTGGTATTTCCTCGCAAACAAGATAATTAACAATATCAACATACCAAGGTCCCTTATTATCAGAAAGTTGGTGGAGAGAATGTTCCACCAATTGAGGATGAATGTCAGAGAGAGGAGTAAGAAGTTTGTTATTTTCAGTAGTCTCAGTTGACATCATCTCTCCTTCGACCTCGGTCGAGGCGCAGAGGCATTGACCGAGATGTTCTTCGGTCGCCTCGCTTGGTCCAGAAAGTGCCTCGGTCGAGGTACTATAACTGGAACCGAAACTGGAGATCTTCGTCTCCTGGATTAATTTCTCAGTTTTAGCTCCTGGATCTTCCTTCAGCGCTTTTAAGCTTTGTATATCTGCATCACAAAAAGCATCTATACCTTCCTCCATTAAACTAAAACTAATAACTTTCTCAAGTGGATCGTTAATAAGGATAGAGCTCACCAGTTCTCTTGATTCTTCTTCATCATAGATGTTGAAGATATCATCTCCTAGCTGCTCTTCTTTCATGGCCGCAAGTAATGCGAACTCCACTTCATCTCCACCAATGTTGAATTTCAACTTGGCGTTCTTACAATCCACATTGCAACCCGAAGTTGCTAGAAATGGCCTCCCGAGAATGATAGGAACAGGATAACCTACGGGAATATCAAGTACAACAAAGTCTATAGGTAAATAAAAGTTACCTAACTTAACCGGAACGTCTTCCAAAATTCCCACGGGATGGGTAATGGAGCGGTCCGCCATGTATAATCGAATCTTCACCGGCTTGGGCTCTCCAAGTCCGATCTTAACACATAGCTCCAGCGGAATGATGCTCACGCTGGCTCCTAGATCACATAAGGCTTCACAAGTGACATCCCCAACTTGAATGGGAATGCAAAATGAGCCGGGATCTCTCAACTTAGGTGGCATCTTCTCCTTCATGATTTGAATAAGCTCCGAGGATTTAGATGTTATCCTTACTTCACCAAAGTCTTCCAGCTTCCTCTTTCTTGATAGGATCTCTTTCAAGAATTTCCCATAGGCAGGCATTCCTAGAACAGCATCAAGGAAAGGAATGTTAATGTGTAGTTTATTCATCAAGTCAAGGAACTTACCAAAGTGCTTGTCTAGATGTGCTTTGGCCCTTGACTGGGGGAATGGAAGTGGTGATTTATATGCAGGTGGTGGAATATAAAATTCAGTTTTCTCCTCCGCTTTCTGTGGCTCCACCTTGGTTGGCATCTCGGCCGAAGTGTTCTTCGCTGCACCTGGACCGAGGTGGTCTTCGTCGGTACTGGCACCAACCGAGGCACTGGATCTGCAGTCTTCAGTCTACTCCTCGTCGTTATGGCCATAATCTGACCCTTAGGGTTGCTTTCCGTCCTTGCTGGAAGCTTCCCTGGATCTCTTGGCGCTTCATTCGCCCTACTATCAAGTTGTTATTCAAAGGCTTTTTGGGCCTTCGAAAATGAAGTCATAGATGTCTCCATAGCGCTAAGCTTGATCAAGATGGCCTCCAGCATTGCGTCTTTCTTTTCCGGCTGGGACGAACTTGATCCTTGCCCCTGGCTCTTTAATGGAGTAGAAGAAGAAGAAGGGGAAGAGAGGAAAGGATTAGAGGAATCGTTAGAATTGGAGTTAGAATGATTGTTACCCGAATTTTGGTTGTTCGCCCTCCAATTATTGTTGTTGGATCCTCTATTATTGTTGTAGTTATTGTTCCGGGAACCGTTGTTGTTGTTACGGTTGTTGTTGTTCCTTGATCCTTGATCTTCCTTCTTGGTTTGAGCAACTAAGAGTTCCTTCAATTGCTTCACATCATTCTTCAAAGAGATGAGTTGATTAGTATTTGATGGCTCCTCTTGAAAGTTGACTCTTTTAACTCCACCTTCAGCTCCTTGGTGGGAATACTTCTCCATATGCAAAGCTTGCTTCTCTATTAAGTCCCAAGCTTCGTCAATCGCCATGTCCATAAAGGTACCGGCGGATAATAGTTGGAGGTTGAACTGGGTGCTTCCGTCCAGTCCCTTGAAGTATATCTCCAACAACTCTATCTTTGGAATCCCATGATGTGGGCAATCCAAAAGAATGTCCTTAAACCTCTCCCATGACTTGGAAAAGCTCTCCTTGTCCTTCATAATGAATGCATTAATCTTCCCTCTCATTTCAGCGGTCTTAGAGGGGGGAAAGAATTTAGTCAAGAATTCCGTAGTCATCTTCTCCCAAGTACTGATTTTTCCTGGAGGAAGAGATTGATACCAAGTAAGAGCTCTATCTTTTAAAGAAAAGTAAAAAGGTCTTAGCTTGTAGTTGTTGTTTTCTATTCTTGAGGGTCTCAAGGTCTCCATCAAGATCTCATAGTTTTGCAGATGTTGATGCGGAGATTCCTTCTCTAGCCCTCCAAATTGGCATTGGCAAATCATGGAAAGAACTTGCGGTCGAAGTTCGTAGTCATGGTCCGCCGGATCTCCTAGGTTAACTCCAGGACACCTCAGTTGTTGATTGGGGTCCATCCTTTGCCCTAGGGTTTGCGGGATTCCTGCAAAAAGAGCGCCTCGGACTAGCATCGGACGTGGAAGTACCTCGACCGGGGCATCAGGTATTGGGACCTGCCTCGGTCGAGGGTCTGGAACTGGATCCTGCATCGGTCGAGGATCGGGAACTGGGTCTTCCCTCGGTCGAAGTAGATACTGGTCTCGTAAGGCTGCCATATCTGCTTCGATCGCTTCAGTCCCGGTGCGAGTTTCTTCTTTCTCTTGCCTCAGTTCTTCCCTGTTGAGGCGTAGTTGTTCTAACGCCTCTTTCAATTCGGCCTCAAGATCGCGATCGTCTTGGTTGGCCATCTTCGTTTCTCTCAAGCGTCGTTTGTATGTCTTTTCTAGTTCGGGATCGTAAGGAACGATTTCCTTCCCAGCGCGGGTTCTTCGCATAAACCTAAGAAAGAACCTGTGAAAGTCACTCAAGTAGAGTCGTTAGTAGACACGGGGGCAAGTGCCCCAAAAGCGTACCACAACCGGCTCGGTTTAGACCAAGTCCCCGGCAACGGCGCTAAAAACTTGTTCGCTCCAAACGGTGTGTGCAAGCTTTAAATTTATAACCCTAGACGTAAGCTTAAAACAAGGATGCGAACCCGCAGTATACGGGTCAATCGTAGTAAAAAGCAAGGAATTCCAGGGGTCGATCACAGGGACTTAGTGAAACAAAGTCGGAATAGGTAAGCTTTAGCAATTACTAACCACAAAAGTAATTAAAACAATCAAAGATGATAAAAAGTCAATAAAGGAAATATGCAATTCTAGGGATTAAAGCATCTAGTTGTGGTTCCAACTCAAGATCTAAAGATAAGCGGACAAAGCTGAGATTTTTGCATAGGAAAGGTGTTACTAAAGTGGAATAGATCACCGGGTAAGTCTCACTACTCACTAATCCCAAACCGTAACTCCTATTACCTGGTAAGTCTCAAGGAATTAAGATAAAGAACTATAACCTCAAACTAACATACCACCTAAGGGAATAGAATCAACCTTTACCGGGTAAGTCTCAGGCTAACTCACAAAGATGGGATGAAAGCACATTCAAAACCTAATAAAGGGTAAACCTTTATTACCTACACTTATGATCTTAGGTAAACAAACAAAGGAATTACCGGGTAAGTCTCATCCTAGGCTTGCATTGAACCAGGAAATGTGTAATAAGAACAGGATTTGGAAAACTCTAACACTTAACTCTCAGTTTCGGATCAGATAAGTCACCTCAGTCAGCCAAATTCCACCCGGCCGAGATGTTCATCGACTGAGCGAGATGCTTAGGGTTAAGGATAAAGACTCGAACTTTCAGGGTCCTACTGTGATTAAGATTATTCTATCATTGTTTTTCCCACAACCTTCAGCCAATCACCCTAGAATCACACAAAGATATTAGCCACTCATCATCATGAAAGTATTAATCAAATATATGGGAAGAAAGAGAATAATTGAACAAGAAAACCTTAAGAAAAAGGCTTCAATAACTGAATCAATTATAAAACCAACAAGCGTTCCTTGGATATAAATCCAACAAGACAATCAACAAGAAGGGAATCTAAGATGATCTTACAAAAACCCTTCAAAAAGCTATAAAAGCTATAGACTTTCTTCCTTCAACCTTCAAAAAGGTTCTTCAAATCTCCCAACTGGAGTATGGCTGCAGCGGTTGTCTAAACACAATCGGTGGTATAGTATGATATGGATTTGTGGAAAATCCAACCCTTTTTATAGGAAAATTACTTTCCAAAGATAAGATATCTTAGAAAGATCTCTTCCCATAAAAATAGGTAAAATATATGGTCTAACTTATCTTCTTCCTTCCAAGAATCCAGCCAAAAAATATAAGATCCTCTTTCCAAAGATAAAAGACCTTAGCCAAGAATAAAATATTCTCGCCGCGTCTCAAGTGTTCGCCTCGGTCGAGTCGGCTCCTCTGGATCACCTCGGTCGAGGTGACTCTGTAGTCAACCGAGGTGAATCACAACTAAATGTGAAATCTCTCAAATCTGGTCCAAACTGAATCTTTAATCCATGGCCATGCTTCGTGGATTCTTCTTTAAGCTCCTAAACGTAGCTCCAATGACTCCATAGCTCCTTTTTGATGCAAAACGTGCCATTTTACCTACGATTACAACAAAACTAGGTGTAGACCTCGATTCCCGCAAAGGTAGATGCAATGACAATATAATCACATAATATACATACAAACATGTAGATTATTGAAGATAAAACGTCTAAACAGGCCCCAAAATATAGACAATAATTCATGCTATCATGAGGTGTATCAGATCCATTCCTGATGGTTACACGGGGGAGGAGGCGAGGTTTGGGAATCCCTTGTGTCACAAAATAAGTATCATTAGTAAGAGTGAATGAACTAAATGAAGATAATAAAATGGATTCTCTAAAAGCATGATGTGTGTTTAGTTTTGCTATTGTGTGTGTGTGCTATTTTCAATTGTCTAACGTTTAGATAGCTAGCTAATGGTTGATTTGTTTTGGTTGTTTAGACTTATCATAGGTTACAGCAGCAGCTAAGTGATCCGGAAGTAGTGGTCAGTCGGGTGTCCGTACTCCCTAGAATGGGGTTGGGTTTTATATTGATGTTTCCTGTATAGCATGATGACAGTTAGACTTTTAATTCTTAAGTATTGTTGGTTGTTAGACGCATGTTGTTACATTCGTATCATTTAAACCATCGCTTCATGAATTTCGGTTTTATTTATTTGTGTCTTCTTTTAAGATCCTAGTAAAGTTGTTGTCAAACTGAGGTCGGGACCCATTGTGAGGTCCTAATCAGTAGCTTCCCGAGTTCTTAAAATTCGGGGTGTTACAAATATACTCCTCTAGACAACAAAAGAAACACCAAGGGTCAGGTACATAGTATCTTCTCAGTAGTATAAATTTACAAGACAATATCTCAACACATGCTCTCCAAACGCCTGATTTGCTCTCCGGCACCGTCCGAGTCTTCCAAAACCCTTTCCATATGAACGTTGCACAAACGAGTTCGAGGAGCCAAGAAGACTTACAAAAAGCTCATTGCATTCAAAAGCAATATGATATCCAAATTTCACAGAGAAAATCCATCCCTTATACGAGACCAACTTAATTCGTCCTTGGTCTCCATATCAATCAAAGGTATCTGAAGCACCACTTGAGCATCACATGTATTCAAAGTTTGTCGAATTTGAACCATGTCCTAGGCTCCCAAATTCCAATCAATGAGATCCAACAAGGGTGTAGAGACATCTGCCCCCTGAGGGCGTTCGGTTTAAACTCAAAGGGACGGGGAAACCACCTGGCTTTGAGGATTCCCGAAATCAACGAGTCAAGAGAGGTTAATATTCTCCGCCCTTGTTTAGCGAGTAACGCAAGGTTGAAGGTGCAAATTCGGAAACTAAGGCCCCGAAATTCCCTTGCCCTACATAATCTTTTCAAAGACATCCAATGAACTCGTCGTTTTATATCATCACCCCACCAAAACCTACTAATGAGTTGCTTAATTTCATGACAAATCCCCTCCGACATCTCAAAGCATGATATAGTATACATTGGGATAGCCTGAACCACTGCTTTCACAATGACTTCCTTGCCCACCATGCTAAGTAACTTCTCCTTCCACCACTTAAGCTTCTTCTAGACTCTATCCCGAACATTAAAAAAAATATTACCCTTTTTATCACCCCACAACAGTAGGGAGCTGAGACATTTTTCGTGCTTCTCAACCTCTCTAATCCCAACGGCTGATTGAATTCGACTTCTCTTCACATTCTCCACATTAGAGATAAACAAAAGTTACGACTTTTGCAAGTTAACTTGTTATCTTGACGTTTCTTCGTATTCACGAAGGATAGTAACAACTTGCATGCCATGTTCACAAGATGCTTTAACAAAACACACACTATCGTTTACAAAGAATAAATGAGAGACCCGGGGAGCCGTCAGCACAACCTTAATACCACATATATGATCGTTTGTTTCCCTTTCCCTTATCATACAAGATAAACCATTTGCACATATCAGGAAAATAAAAGAGGAAAGAGGGTCATCTTGGAAAAGGCCACGGGACGGTCAAAAAGATGGAGAAGGGATACCGTTTGTAACAACTGAGAAAGAGATCGAGCTCACACTCTTCATTATCAGCCAGATCCATCCCTCCGCAAAGCCTATATGCCTCATACACTATTCCAGATAGACCCACTAAAATATGTCATATGCCTTAGCGATGTGCACAAAGTCCCGATCCACATGCCCGCTATCCTAGGTATATGTCACACTTCTCGAGAGTTTTCTTAAACTTGACCATGTAATTAAATTTAGGTGGTATTGCTGATGATTGGTCCATAGTCGTAAGTATATGATTAAAATCCCGCATCATGCACCAAGGTTCTCTAACAACCAAGGTAAGTCGCTTTAGCAACACGAAAATTTGGAGCTTGTCTCCCGCTTTTGGCCAACCATATATTCTCGTGAATATATTTCATCAATAAGGGCGTCACTATGGTGTTGAGTATAGGATTAGATCTTCACATCTAGTCTCTCACCTCACAAAAGACTTAAACCACTTGATGCTCTGCTTCCTTCTACCACAAAACAGTTTGCGAAATTAAGTCTCACCCTAATCTTCTCTATTTTCTGTCGATCACTTTTTGTTTCGCTCAAAAATATCACATCAGGCTCCCTCTCTCACACCACCAATGTGAGGCGCGAAAATTCCGGGCCTTGGCACAATCCCCAACAGTTGAAGCTTCAACCATTCATTATGCCCATTGGGGAGACTCTCAGTCTCTCCTACCGATCCTACTTAAGTGTGTTTCACACATTTTAAACCCACCTCTTCAAGCAACCCTATCTTTAGGATGTCTTTGTCTCGCTTACTACCAGTCCTACTAAACACCATTGGGATAATCATTCCCTCTACTAATGCTCTAACATATGACTTTCATTTCTGTATTACCTGTTCCCTAGATTTGTTGTTCAATTCCACCTTCTTTGTTTTGGAAGTGGTCTCCCTGTCAGTATTTTGCACTTCCCTTTCCGGATTAATAGCTACTGTTAGCACTTGATTAGCAATGAAGTCTTCCGCCTCCATAGGCAGTCTAGTCTCTCTCCCATCCTCGTCTAGGATCTTCTCTAGTTTTATTGCTTTAACCCCTCTCTTCCTTCCTTCTTCATCTGATTTTAGATCAAATTGGTGGCCGAAGCCATAGTCACCTTCTTACTCCTCTAGAGTGTTTAGTTCCCAAAGCCTCTCTTCCTTATTTGCCATTTCCGCCACACTAGGGCACGTAGGTCGTCACTATATTCCCGGCATGATTCATTGTCAGTATCTAGCGTACACTCATATTCCACATGCCGAATCACACTCCAACCATAGCAAAAATTGGCATTATTTCATACTTAACAGTCGCCCATGTTTTCTTCCATTATGTAACACCCCGAATCCACGGAACTCGGGGCGCTACAGGTTAGGACCTCACAATGGGTCCCGACCCTTATCCTGACAACAAATTCACATGATCTTGCAACAAGATACAAATAAAAGGCCAAAACCGAAATACATTTAATGAAAATGTCATGATTCCCAAATACAAACGAACGAAAGACTTCAGCCGAGTTTTCGAACTACAAAGACCAAAACGTCATATACATAATATAAACATAACACAAGACACAAACTCAAACCCGTCCTAAAATGTACGGGAACCCCGGTTGCCCACTCCTACGAATGAAGCATCGCTAACATGTTGGGCATCTACAACATCGGTTTATCATCATTAGCTGAAATTCCAAATATTAGAATAATAGTAAAGGCACAAACACACATAAGGAAATATAAACACATAACATGCTTGTACACAATCAGGTTATTATCTTTTATTTAGTTATTCAATTACTAGTTCAACTTATTTTGCGGTACGAGAATCTCCCGAAACTCGTCTCTGTCCCCTTGTACCAACTGGAATGGATCCGATGCATCTCACTGTGTACACGTTGGAATAGTCGTAGACCACCTCCCAGTCTCCTGTTGAACTGGACAAGTGGTCACAACCCGGTTTGAATGCACTTAGGCCGATTAATGTATATATAAGGGTCGTCCTAGTCCTTCAGTCCATGTCAAACTAATACGCAAAAGCTAGCTAACTAAGTCCGGTGGACTTACTTGTTTCAAAGATAATCCCACTATATCCCGTACTCAACTTCCCACAGGAAGGTATTCAATGCTTGATCAACAAGGCACACAATCAACATCTCTCTCACATGCTAGAAGTCCTTAGACTTCTAGTACCAATGATCTCGCAAAATCATAAACTATAACAACATAGGGACATCTACACTCCAATAATCTCGTAAGTTCGCAACTCATAACAACATACTAGGATAAGTCAATCCTAAACTCCAAAATTCCACAAGATCATACAACCTTGACCTCGAGCCTCAGAACGCTCACAAGATCAACCATACGCTCAAAGCCTTATAACCATCTCAAGATCAAACACACATCAAGCCTTAGAACAAACGACAAATCATCAAGCACTCACCTAAGGTTAAAAGCCATTAGATGGCATTCACTCTAAGTTATGCTAGATTCAGCATGATACTACTACTAAGCATTACTAGATCGAGGGTACTCACACGACGTCAAAGGACGGAAGTCGATCGACGGATGCCGAACTTGGCCTCGTTAGGCCTTTATCGGGGTCGTTCCAAACCTAACACCAAAACTAAACAAATTTAGCTTATACGCTAAATTTGGGCATTATATATATATATATATATATCTTTGGGTCATATTCTGTAAATATTCCAACCAAGGGCATAATAGTTAAATCTCAAAAATTGGGTCAAAAACTTTAAATAAGAAATATCGCCAAAATCTGTAATTATTCCAAATGGGGCATAAATGCAAACTTTTGAAATGTGGGTCAAAACTGCAAATATAAAATATGGGTACATAGTGTAATTACACTTAAAAGTAGGGAGGCCCGATTTTAATTAACCGAGTAGGGTTTTCCTTTAACACGATGGTGAAGGCAATCTCGCTGGGGAAGAGGAAAGAAGGGGTGGCGGCATTACAGGCGTGGATCTGGCGATTACATCGAGGTGAAGGCGAGGGAAGTGGCAGAACTCTCTAGCGACAATGGCGGTGTAATACTCGGAAATTTAATTTCCGCTAAATCCCGAGTCAACATAAACCTTGTCATATTATGTGAAGAGTTAAGCATATAAATTGCTTTTATCAACTTCTATAATTTTATGTGAAGCTTCAATCTTCTTACATAATCCTTACTTTTATAAATCAACACATTTTATTATTTTATGTTGAATTTTTACACACATTAAATATATCTATCTTCCTTAGAGTTTAATTCTTGCAAGACTAATCTAAATAACCTTCTTAACAAGCATGACAAGCCATTGGACAAGGCTAAGACAAGGCCTTGACGAGGCCCAGATAAGGCCTTGACGAGGCCCAAACAAGGCCCGAGCCAAAGGGTTGGCCGGCCATCCTTCTCCTATGCAGGGCTGTTGTACGCGCTGCTTATTGCATTCTGGGCCAGCTGTGAAGAAGCCCATCCTCATCAGCCTCCATCTCTCCTTCCTCCTCCACCCTAACCGTCAACCCTAAACCTCCCTTGTCCTCGTCATGCCTCGCCAGACGTGACCCTGCACGGAACCATCCAGTGAGGTCTCCCAATTTGATCTCGGCCGCTTGGCAAGGAGCGCACAGCGGGGCATCGAGCCTTATCTCACACCACCCTCAACATCGATCCCCAACTTGTCTCCTCCCCTTCGGTCCAAGACAGCGGCGGCCTTCCATCTCCTTCAGTTTATTCACAATAGCACCAGGAGAACAACAGACGGCTCGTTTTTGCTCTAGCAGCTGGGTAGTTGAGAACCAGGCCGTGTGTGCACCGCACTAGGGCCGTGGGTGCCCCTCCTGGGCCACTGTCACACCCTTCTCCATCCCTCCAATCACGCAGCAACAACAACGACACAACATAGCCAGCCCTAGAGTGCGTGTCCTACTCGCTGCAGATGCGCCCCAGTGATAGCAGCAGCAGCCTTCGGGCCATCTTTCTTCATGCCTTCGAGTCTCGGAATCAGGTAAGGCGTGTACCCCTTGCTACACTACACTTCAGTCCACCTTTTCCTTGCCTAACGTGTACCAATTTTGTCTTGTAAACCTACTTAGAACAACCATAGGAGAGCTGTACAGATTCATGCGTTTTCCTGAGTTTTCGGAAGTGTTGAACAGTCAACTTTGGGTCCAATTTTGGGTAATCTAGACTCTTCCTTTTTAGCTGGTTTTCGGATATGTCATAGACGGTATTGCATAGTAAATCATACTAAAATTTTAGAAGAATCAGAGTTATAGTTTGAGAGTTATGGTGTTCCAAAGTTGGCTCCTCATGCAGTTTTTGTAAGTGTGCTGAGTGTTGAGAAAAACTGCATGTGATGCAGTTTTGTGAGATAGTTTTGAATAGGGTTTTGATCTTTGTTGGACTTGCATTTCGGATATGTCATAATTAGGACTACATAGTATAATATATCAAAATGTGAGAGGATTTCATCAAAAGGTTTAGTAGTTATGATTTTTCAAAGTAGAGGTTGTAAATAGTGTTCTAGATGTTGCTCAAAGTTTCTAAGTGCTGGAAATATTTTGTTCTGTGCAGTCATGTTTGGACTTAAGTTTAGATACCTTAAAAATATATTTCACCGTTTAGTTTTTAGTATATTCTAGAGTGCCATGCATAGGATGATGTATCCAAAATATAGGTTGATCCAATAGTTAGATGTAGATTTATTTAGATCCAAAGTTGATTGGTTGAGAAGTTAAGAAATCCTCAGTTTTTGGCTAAGTCGGAATTTCTGGTTTTGGAACCGACTTTGGGAATTTGTGTAGAAGTGGTTATTAGGTATTTTTGGAAAGTTTTTGCTGCTATGGATAGAGTGCATAGCATAGAAGACTTAGAGATTTTTGTTAGAGTTTTTATATTTTTATTCGGGACTCGTATCATAGGCTAAAGTTGGACCTTAGTGACCTTGTTAAAAGTTAAGGAAAATGTGTAATCTATAAGTTCTATCTAGACTAACTCTTAAGAGTTAGATTATGAAATTAAGTCCCAAATAAAGGTTGGAGCATATATTATAGGATCTTTGAGAGTTTCACGACCAGGGGTAAAATTGTCATTTTACCTTAGGAGGGCATTTTAATGATTTCTCTTGAAGGGATTGTACATCTTAGAAGTTATAGACTTCTAAGAATATGAGATGTATTTTGATCCACTTTCCCTTATGACAGGCAATTGAGTCCCAACAGTTAGGACCGAGTTGAGATAACGAGAATCGAGTTTCGATTTAGGTAAGTCCTTTGGGCTTACTTAACTAGCTTCTAGGATATGAGTGCGAATAATGATAGTAGTGTTTGAATGATGTGTTTATAGTTGTACTTATTATTAATTATTGGCGGACCTACACATTTGGCCTAAGAGTAACGGGCGATGGCATTCTACTCAGTTAGCCCGAGGGCGCTGGGGGTTTCTTTAGGGACTAGTCCATACTTGGTTTGCGGGGACGCCACCGGCAGAGGTGTGCCAAACCATCACTAGTTGGATAAGCAACGGAGGCAAGAAATCTTAAGATCCCTCGTGCCACAACTTTTAAAGTGGGATAAAGTGAATAACCTACGTTATCACATAATAAACGATTTGTGTGCCAACATGATGATTGTTTTATTCTGCTTGAGTTGTGCCTGTGCTATATTTATTTTCACCACAAGTACAACCCGATGAGGAAGAAATTCCCGACTCAACTCAGATGGAAGGAATAGGAAGTCGTGCAAGGGACTTGGTCGTATGAAGCCGAGAGATGAATTAGAAGAATCACACAAGAGACGACAAAAGATCGGATTAGAGATAACATTAAGGGAACAAGAATCATATAGAATGGAGTACAACCAAGATTTGCGGAGTAAATGATGTTACAATCAAGGCGGATGCCGCCATATGCTAGCATGGGCATGAGAGTACAAAGAAGATAGGGTGTTGACCCAATTGTTAGAGATTAAAGGGTACAAAGATAGAGAGTGAGTTTAATGACGAGAAATAAATTTTGTAACCATGGAAGCATGTGGAGTCCTTCCAGGATACGAGAATTTTGAAAGAAACTTCGACATAAGTATCAAAGAAACTAGAAGTCTAAAACTGAGACAAAGAGTTTCAATAAATGTAGCTTGATCAAAACAACACCAATGAACGGGAAGAATGTGGGAAAGTGATTTTGGTGGACTAGAGAGTCCACAATAACTTCTCATTCACATAAAGAGTTCAGGTATTAATATTAATGGTATATACTAAAGGAGACGATGACAAAGGTAAAAGGAATTTCGAAGACGCGCTTACAAGCTATTATGGAAGACTTAATTAGCTCAGTGGTGACAGATGGACTCATAAGAGTATAGTGATCTCATAAGAGAACAAGAGAAGTATGGACTGTGAAAAGAGCTAAAGGGGTATTAACTAATGAACTAGAGGAGATAGATTTTCACCAAGTGTATCAAACTTATAAAGAGATAGAAGAACAATAAGTCCGTGATCTTATAGGAGGTCAACTACAGACTAGTTGGTAATAACTGAGATATAACATGTGCGGGTCGACTAGTGGTAACTGGTTGACAGATAAGGAGAATAACCATAGACTTATAAAAGAATTTTATAGATATCTGAGGACTCTTCAAGAGATCAACGACGCCAAATGTGAAGCTAAATCGACCCAAGTGCTAGTACCCTTATTGGTAACATGGAGTGAGTTCGAGCCAGTAACTCTAATTAAGAACTTAAGAAGAAAGACTAGACGGCCAGGAAGGACCCCCTTATGTCATGGGAGACCAAGGGAATTGTGTGTGTGATTTACTACCTATTGGCTAGGAAAACGGTACGTATCACAATTAGTACAAACGGATTGCAAAAGAAGAACTAGAGGATTAAGAAGTATATGATTTTGATAAGGTTCTATGTCAATCAAGATAGAGTGTGCGTAGCAATTCATACAAGATAAACAACAAGTGGATGGAAGTTAAGGTCATGAAAGTCGTGTAGCCGTGTTTACCAGCTATAGTGGAAGACCTAGAAAGGAACATTAATGGTAGATGGACGACACAGTTGGACTCGAGAAATGAAGTTAGCTCACGGAGGAACTGGAAATTTGTAATGTACAACGAGCTAAATGAGTATAAATGGATGAACTCGAGTAAGTAGTGCTCACCGGGAAATGCAACGGCAAAGAGGTATGAGGAAATTAAGTTCCGGAAATTGAGATAGGTCAACCTGACCGACGTCAACTGAGGACGTGCAAGTGTTGTTTGGTATTGACGATTTATGTACCGTTAAAAGGAGATATTTGTGAATGTGGATTTACGAGGTAGCTTTACCGACGCCTTGGAGGAGTTCCTCAAGTAGGCAACGACAACCTTCTTGGATGAATTAAAGGTATAAAGAGAACCATGTTAGAGATTTCGTAATGGCTGGTTCATCAAATTCCGATCGAGTCAAAGATTTTGGATCCGTGTTAGAAGAATTCAAAAAGTGAACGGGAGAGGTTGTCTTCTAACCATTAGCTTATTTCCTTAAGGCAAGTAAGGAAGGTTCTTGATACTTCATCCGGATAGGACTTATGGTATAATCGGGAGAAAATGTTTTGGGGGACAATCCCTTTGGACTCACAGAATATGTCCTTATGATTGAGGGATGATAGCAGAACTATCAGAGTAGCTCAGCGGAAGTGTAGTGGGTCCTAACCCACAGAGCAGGAAGCTCAATGGTACAAAAAAACGACGTGTCTAGTTTAAAATGATGATAGTTAGTGAAATGCATTTTGTTTGGAAAGAACGTGAGATAGGCTACGCGGAGTGACTCGAAATAATGTATGGGAATATATAGGTTATAGAAAAAGAGTGTTACCCTATTATGGATCCGAGTGAAGAATGACGGCTTCATTACATGTTGGTAGATAAGTAATTTTGAATTCTATACCAACGGAGTACTCTGGATGAGTTTTCTAGATGGATTAAGAGAAGAATTAACGACGTAATAAAAGTATTGTGCAGGGTTTTCACTAGGAAGCTCAAAGTGAGTAACTACCCTACTGAGTCGGAAGACATATAAGGAAAGAAGCGGCAGGAGTATACTTGCAACCTATAATCGTGCATAAAGAAAGCATAATCTCAGGTAGAGTTTACGTGTAATGTTATATCGGAACGGATCCGAGTTGTGTTTCGAGTCAGAGAAATATCATCAGTCTGATAGACGTGGTGGATAAAAGAGTGCAATGTTGATGGTGTGTTAACATTTATTGAGTGGATATGATCAAATGATGGTGATGTGAGATCATCTTGTGTCTAGTATCATCATTCTGGACACATCTTAGGCCACTTAAGATCTTGGAAACTGTGTAAGAAGCTTGAGTTGAGTCAGTAATATATTAAAGATCTATAAAAATTTGGATGACGTCAATGAAACGCAAAGAAGGACTACCGGATTTTTAATTGTTGAGTTATATCAAATTTAACACCCAAAAGGAAGTAGGTGATAAATCATTAACGGAGGAAAGATCCGACTGAGTCACAATAAGGAAACATGACCAAACAACTTGTATTACAAAGAGCATTAGGCACTTAGTAAAGTGTCGGTAGATGTCTAAGAACTTTGTTTCAGAGTTGATAGTCGGGATCTTCCGAAAGGTCAGAAGTGAGTGGATTCAGCGAAAGGAATAAAATGTTATAACTATTTTGGGTAGTCATCAAAAGAGCCGGAAATGAGTTTAGAATAGCTATTGTTGATATCTTAAAGTAGATTGAAAAGTTAGTTATCGCTAACATTCTTACCCATACTAGAGGGTGTACACCCAGTGTTCCACATGTCTCAGTTGCGAGAGAACATACCGGAGGGGGACACGTCATCAACTATGAGGATTTGATAGTTGAGCCAAATCATACTCTATAGTGTATTCGGTGGCAATCCTAAAGCCACAATTTTGTTAACACTCACAAGAACTGGAAGTATGTGGTTTAAGGATATACCGATACAACGGATATAGTGGTTTAGACGAGGAACCGACGAGGCTACCTGGGAGACATAGGATAACTTTAGGAGTATCTATCTTGAGTTCTTTGTAGAGTCAGCCACAACCCATGTACCGACTGAGTTAGTACTCAAACAGTGATATGTATGACTTATTTGACTATGTGATTACTTTCGTTTTTGAGTGTTGAATCTTTTGTGTTTCAATTTTATGGTCCCTGAACGATACTTTAATGTCTAGAAAAGTAGAGCTAGGATTCTTTAGAAGGAGATTAGATATATCGGTGCTAACTATAGAAATTTATCGGTTTTATGTCTTTATTCTAAGTTTCGGGACGAAACTTATTTTAAGGGGGTACTGATGTAATACCCGGAAATTTAATTTCCGGTAAATCCCGATTAAACATAAACCTTATCATATTATGTGAAGAGTTAAGCACATAAAATGTTTTTATCAACTTCTATAACTTTATGTGAAGCTTCAATCTTCTTACATAATCCTTAGTTTTATAAATCAACACATTTTATTATTTTATATTATTACACAAATAAAATATATCTATCTTCCTTAGAGTTTAATTCTTGCAAGACTAATCTAAATAGCCTTCTTAACAAGCATGGCAGGCCATTGGACAAGGCTAAGACAAGGCCTTGACGAGGCCCAGACAAGGCCTTGACGAGGCCCAGACAAGGCCTTGACGAGGCCCAGACAAGGCCTTGACGAGGCCCAGACAAGGCCTTGACGAGGCCCAGACAAGGCCCGAGCCAAAGGGTTGACCGGCCATCCTTCTCCTGTGCAGGGTTGTTGTACGTGCTGCTTGCATTCTCGGCCAACTGCAAAAAAGCCCATCCTCACCAGCCTCGATCTCTCCTTCCTCCTCCACCCTAACCGTCAACCCTAAACCTCCCTTATCCTCGTCATGTCTCACCAGACGCGACGCTGTACGGAACCAACCAGTAAGGTCTCCCAATTTGATCTCGTACGCTTGGCAAGGAGCTCACAGGGGGCATCGAGCCTTATCTCACACCACCCTCAGCATCGATCCCCAACCCGTCTCCTCCCCTTCGGTCCAAGACAGTGGCGGTCTTCCATCTCCTTCGATTCGTGCACAGCAGCACTAGGATAACAGCAGACGGCGCGTTTTTGCTCTAGCCGCTGGGCAGTTGAGAACAAGGTCATGGGTGCGCCGCACTAAGGCCGCGGGTGCGCCTCGTGCGCCACTGTCGCACCCTTCTCCAGCCTTCCAATCACGCAGCAACAACAACGACACATCATAGCTAGCCCTAGAGTGCGTGTCCTACTCGCTGCAGATGAGCCCCAGTGATAGCAGCAGTAGCCTTCGGGCCATCTTCCTTCATGCCTTCGAGTCTCGGAATCGGGTAAGGCTTGTACCCCTTGCTACACTACACTTCAATCCACCTTTTCCTTGCCTAACGTGTACCAATTTCGTCTTGTAAACTTACTCAGAACAACCGTAGGAGAGGTGTACAGAATCATGCGTTTTTCTGAGTTTTCGGAAGTGTTGAACAGTCAACTTCGGGTCCAATTTTGGGTAAGCTAGACTCTTCGTTTTTGGCTGGTTTTCGGATATGTCATATACGGTATTGCATAGTAAATCATACTAAAATTTTAGAAGAATCAGAGTTATAGTTTTTGAGTTATGGTGTTCCAAAGTTGGTTCCTCATGCAGTTTTTATAAGTGTGTTGAGTGTTGAGAAAAACTGCATGTGATGCAGTTTAGTGAGATAGTTTTGAATAGGGTTTTGATCTCTGTTGGACTTGGATTTCGGATATGTCATAGTTTTGATCTCTGTTGGACTTGGATTTCGGATATGTCATAGTTTTGGATGTTGCTCAAAGTTTATAAGTGTTGGAAATATTTTGTTCAGTGCAGTCATGTTTGGACTTAAGTTTAGATACCTTAGAAATATATTTCAGTTCAGTTTTTAGTATGTTCTAGAGTTACATGCATAGGATGATATATCAAAAATTTAGGTTGATCCAACGGTTAGATGTCGATTTAATAAGATCCAAAGTTGACTTGTTGAGCAGTTAAAAAATACTCAGTTTTTGGCTAAGTCTGAATTTCTGGTTTTGGGACCGACTTTGGGAATTTGTGTAGAAGTGGTTATTAGGTATTTCTGGGAAGTTCTTGCTTCTATGGATAGAGTGTATAACATAGAAGACTTAGAGATTTTTGTTAGAATTTTTATATTTTTATTCGGGACTCGTATCATAGGCAAAAGTTGGACCTTAGTGACCTTGTTAAAAGTTAAGGAAAATGTGTAATCTATAAGTTCTACCTAGACTAACTCTTAAGAGTTAGATTATGAAATTAAGTCCCAAAGAAAGGTTTGAGCATATATTATAGGATCTTTGAGAGTTTCGAGACCAGGGGTAAAATGGTCATTTTACCTTAAGAGGCATTTTAGTAATTTCTCTTGAAGGGATTGTACATCTTAGAAGTTATAGACTTCTAAGAATATGAGATGTATTTTGATCCACTTGCCCTTATGGCAAGCAATTGAGTCCCAACAGTTCGGACCGAGTTGAGATAACGGGAATCGAGTTTTGATTCAGGTAAGTCCTTTGGGCTTACTTAGTTAGCTTCTAGGATATGAGTGTGAATAATGATACTGGTGTTTGAATGATGTGTTTATAGTTGTACTTATCATTAATTACTGACTGACCTACACATTTGGCCTAAGAGTAATGGGCGGTGGCATTCTACTCAGTTAGCCAGGGGGCGTTGGGGGTTTCTTTAGGAACTAGTCATACTTGGTTTACGGGGACGCCACCGGCGGAGGTTTGCCATACCATCACTAGTTGGATAAGGAACGGAGGCGAGAAATCTTAAGATCCCTGGTGCCACAACTTTTAAAACTGGATAAAGTGAATCACCTAAGTTATCAGATAATAAACGGTTTGTGTGCCAACATGATGATTGTTTTATTTTGATAGAATTGTGCTTGTGCTATTTTTATTTCTACTTATATCTTGATTGTTAGCTAACTATTTATCCGTGTTGTAGATCTTGTAGAGATAGGCAGTTGTAGAGAGATCCGGGGCGGATGGTCAGCCGGGTGAACGTACTCATTAGATGGGGACGGGGAGTCTTCTGTTCAGCATGCATGTTATTAATATATTTATGTTTTGTAAGGTTGTTATGTGTTCATCATTTAAGTAAATACTATTTGATGTTTTTTCAAAAGGGTTTTAAATATGTTTGTGCCTTGTTGCAAGATCCTAGTAAAGTTGTTGTCAAACTAAGGTCGGGACCATTGTGAGGTCCTAACCAGTAGCTCCCCGAGTTTTGAGAATTCGGGTTGTTACAGGCGGTAGCCCATCTGGCGCTTCTCTCCAGTGGTTGCAGCGGCGGTTGTAAGGGTTGATTGTTCTCCCCTGTTTTCTAGCGATTGTTGCAACAGAAGAGCGAGCAGATGGTGAAGAATAGAGGAAGGAGATGTGCGTGGGGAGAGAGAGGTTGATTTCCCCATGAATCAGAGAAGGAATGGGGAGATGGGGGAGAAGGATTGAGGCGGCTAACGGTGACTCCTCTGGACGCTCTGGCCTCCGGCGAGGCTCGAAGGAGTTGCAGGGTGTCGGTTTCTGGTTCGATGAGAAAGAGAAGAGGAGCTGCTCAATGAGGGAGGTTGTTGGTCCTAAGCATGTCCACGGGTCACGGGTGACCCGTGACCCGGCGGGTTTTGACCCGGCGGTAACCCGGCGGGTCAATGACCCGGCGGTAACCCGGCGGGTCAATGACCCGGCGGTAACCCGGCGGGTCAATGACCCGGCGGTAACCCGGCGGGTCAATGACCCGGCGGTAACCCGGCGGGTCAATGACCCGGCGGTAACCCGGCGGGTCAATGACCCGGCGGTAACCCGGCGGGTCAATGACCCGGCGGTAACCCGGCGGGTCAATGACCCGGCGGTAACCCGGCGGGTCAGTGACCCGGCGGGTTACGGGTACGGGTAAGGGTCGAGGTGATCCTTACCCGTGACCCGGCGGGTCATGACCCGGCGGGTCATTAATTTTGAAAAAAAAAAAGTTTTAAAAAAACTTAACGGCTAAATAGACGTTGGCGGGTCGACCCGCTGGGTCAACTTTTTTTTTTTTTAAAATCTGTTTTTAAAATAAAAGAGCCAACCCGCCGACCCGCAGGGTCTGACCCGTGACCCGACGGGTTGGCCTTTTACACAAGTCCGGGTCACCCTTCCCGGACCCTCGACCCGGCGGGTCAGACTCGTCGACCCGGCGGGTCCGACCCGTGGACATGCTTAGTTGGTCCTGGTGTGGACGAGAGGAGATAGGGCTGGAATGTTGAGAAAGAGCTAGGGAGACCCAAAGGTCGGCATAGGGTTGCTCCTAGTTGCAAGGAGAAAGTGAGAGAAGAAGAGGTGGAAGAGGGAAGCAGTGGCGTTTCTCCAGCCCAATTCTTCGAGTCTAAGATCTACCCTTGGTGTGGACAAGGGAAACAGAGGAGATGCGGTTGGGTAGCGAGAATGGGTGAGATAAAATGAGAGTGACTCGGTGATGTTGAGAGGTTAGGTGACAGAGGTATGGGAAGGAGATGAAGAGATTGTGAATTGGGTGGGAGATTGTTGTCTTGAAGAGGAGAAGCAAAACAGAGGGTGAGTAAGGGAGTAGACTGGGTAGTTGGGGGTCGAGGGGGCCGGTGATACCAAGGGGTCACGTTAGGTGTGAACTGCAAGGACAGACTAGACACGAGCTAAGGGTAGAAGATTGATGTTGGTTGCAGGGCTATCGGCCAAGAAGGCTTGCCATTCGTGCTAGCCTGGGCGGGAAAGGCGGGGACAAAACCTCCTTCCCCAGAGCTGGGTGAGGAAGAAGGAAAAGATAAAGAAAAGGTGTTCGCTCCAAACGGTGAGTGTAAGTTTTAAATTTATAACCCTAGACTTAAGCTTAAAACAAGGATGCGAACCCGCAGTGTACGGGTCAATCGTAGTAAAAGTAAGGAATTCCAGGGGTCGATCACAGGGACTCGGTGAAACAAAGTCAATAACGGTAAGCTTCGTGAATACTAACCACAAGGGCAATTAACACAATCAAAGATGAATAAGAAGTTAATAAAGCAAACATGCAATTCTAGGGATTAAAGCGTCTAGTTGTGGTTCCAACTCGAGATCTAAAGATAAGCGGACAAAGCTGAGATTTTTTGCAAGGGGAAGGTGTTACTAAAGTGGAATAGATCACCGGGTAAGTCTCACTACTCACTAATGCTAAACCTTAACTCCTATTACCGGGTAAGTCTCAAGGAATCAAGATAAAGAATTATAATCTCAAACTAACACACCATCTAAGGGAATAGAATCAACCTTTACCGGGTAAGTCTCAGGCTAACTCACAAAGATGGGATGAAAGCACTCTCAAACCCCAATAAAGGACAAACCTTTATTACCTACACTTATGATCGTTGCTACACAAACTAAGGAATTACCGGGTAAGTCTCATCCTAAGCTTGAATTGAACCAGGAAAGGTGTAATAAGAATAGGATTTGGCAAACTCCAACACTTAACTCTCAGTTTAGGATCGGATAAGCCACCTCGGTCAGCCAAATTCCACCCCGGCCGAGATGTTCATCGACTGAACGAGATGCTTAAGGTTAAGGTTAAAGACTCGAACTTTCAGGGTCCTACTGGAATCTAAGATTATTCTATCATTGTTTTTCCACAACCTTCAGCCAATCACCCTAGAATCACACAAGGAAATTAGCCACTCATCATCATTGTGAAAGTATTAATCAAAAATATGGGAAGAAGGTGAATATTTGAACAAGAAGAATTTAATAAAAAGACTTCAATAACTGAATCAAATATCACAACAAAGCGTTCCTTGGATAGCAATCCAACAAGACAAGACAACAAGGAAGGGAATTAAAGATAATCTTACAAAACCCTCCAAAAAGCTATAAAAGCTATGATCTTCAATCTTCCTTCAACCTTCAAAAAGGTTCTTCAAAACTCCCAACTGGAGTATGGTTGAAGCGATGTATGATGGATCTCGCAGCCTTCAATGGTGTATAACGTGCAAAGCGGGATGTTGGATTTGTGGAAATCCAACCCTTTTTATAGGAAAATAACCCTCCAAAGATAAAATATCTTAGAAAGATCTTCTCCCATAAAAATAGGTAAAATATAAGATCTTCTTCCTTCCAGAAGCCAAGCCCAAAAATATAAGATCACTTTCCAAAGATAAAAGATCTCAGCCAAGAATAAAATATTCTTGCCGCGTCCTAGGTATTCGCCTCGGTCGAGTCGGCGTCTCTGGATCACCTCGGTCGAGATGAATCATCTCTGGTCAACCGAGGTGAGTCATAACTGAATGTGAAATCTCTCAAAACTGGTCTAAAGTGAATATTTAATCCATGGCTATGCTCCCTGGATGGTTCCTTGTGTTCCTCAATGTAGCTTCAATGACTCCATAGCTCCTTTTTTATGCAAAACGTGCCATTTTACCTACAATTACAGCAAAACTAGGTGTAGACCTCGATTCTCGCAAAGGTAGATGAAATGGTAATATAATCATATAATATACATACAAACATGCAGATTATGAAAGATAAAACGTCCAAACAAACCCCAAAATATAGACTATAATTCATGCTATCAAAATACCCCATACTTAGCCCTTGCTTGTCCCCAAGCAAGTTCCGCATATAGAAGACAAGATAGAATGGATTATAGGTCATAAAAATCAATGAAAAGTCTTTCAAAAACATTTTTATGGTGTGCAACAATCATAGATCACTCTAAGAGAATACTTCATGGAATTTAAAATCAAAATATGATCAAAACATTTTATAAATATAGAAAAGTTGTTCATCTTTGCATAAAATCATAGAATGCATAATAAGTCATAATTATCAAAATTAATCATGTATAATCCAGTTTAAACCACTAAGTCAATCAACAAGCTCAAGGTCTCAAGGGCTTTCCAAAAGAAAAGGTCAAGAAACGTGTAGGGTAGGGATGTATGTAAGGTAATGTGGGGCTAGAATCCGGGAAAAGGATGAACTTCACTTTCACTTTGACTTGCAACATCTTCCACCAATAAGCTTTGCTTATTTCACACTTTTTCTTTTACTTTACTTTTAGGGATGCATGGACAGAGGTGCACAATAACCGAAGCCTAGGAAATCCACAATCATCAATTTCTTGAGATGTATCAAACCCTTGATGCACATACCATGACCCGTTAGGAATATCGCTCAATCCGACTTTGGCAAGACACAAACACCCGGCTATGTGAATGGTGCCGAGTCACTCATCTTCATGATTGACTTCCCTAAACCTATTATTACTTTCTAACACTTTCACTTCCAGCCAACTTCTCAACTTTAACTTCACTTGCTTTCACCACTTCGCTTGCTTCCAAATTCCCGGATAGGTAAAGGGAGGCAAAATGTATATGAGGGCCTAAGCATGAATAAGAAGAAGAAGAAGAAGAGAGAAGAATGAATTGCCTTGGTCTTTCCAGGAAGAAAGTGAGAGAACTCATAGCGTGGTGTCAACCTTCAGATTCAACATAATTTAGATAAAACAAAGTATTAAACATGCCAATAATTTCAAACAAAGCATTTAGCAACTTAAACATATTATAAAACCTTTCAAACACATAAAGAATTTAAAACCAGTCAGTAAGCAAGATCTTCACTGAGATCATATCCAGATAAGAAGCACGAAAATCGTTTTCGAAAACTCTCAGTTAACCCACCTCGGTCGAGGTGTTCTTGGGTCAACCGAGGTGAAACGCCTCGTTTGGCCAAGACTGACTCGGTCGAGGTCAAAGATTTTTTTAAAAACCATTTTTTTTTCAGTTTCGACGTTTTTCTCAATCAAATAACCTGTAAATATGCATGCAATCTCAGATAAACATATAAATGCAGAAGTGAAGCATAAATATAAAATATCCGATCAAATAATCATCGAAGTCATCGAATAAGTACATCAAATCGTCATCAAATAAGTACAACAAATGCCCCATACTTGGGACACACTGTCCCAGTGGGTCAATATAAGTCTAAAAATAAGAGTACTCACCGGATAAATAGCTGAACTGCATTAAAAATATAATAAAGAAAATCCTGCAGCTCCTCAATAGTCGCGATCCGGTGGTGGTGGTGGTGGTACGTACGGATACTGGGTCGGGTCGAACGGATAGCCCATAGCCTACTGGAACTGTATCTCCATCATCCTGTGTTGTTAGTGCTGGCCCTCTAACATCTGATGAGTCCAGCTGTCAATCTGTCGGTGCTGGGTAGCAAATCTCTCATGCATGTCCACAGTAAGGGCAGCATAAGAATCTATCATCTGATCCGTCAGATCATCGATCCGACGATGGGCCTTTGAATCTCTATGATGGCGTGTCCTACGCCTAGCAGGTCTAGCAGGTGATGCAGCAGGTGCAGGATCAGTATCCTCCTCATCCAGATCTATAATCGGTGGTGCGCTCGTCCCTGCAGTATCTGTCCCTGTATCCATCGGGACTCCACCATCTCTCTCATCCACTGTATCCTCGTCATCAGCCTCCTCCTCCTCAGCTGGGGCAGTTGCTGCCTCCCTATGATCCTCCATCAGTGGAGCCCAGGCGGTCTGCCAATAGTGCGGATCGTAAACAGTGAACTGGGCAGACCAACGGATCCCCTGTGGCGCAGTCAGCTCCCACGGCATAGCCACATATGGAGTAGTCAAACCTCGGGGAACGAGAATCCGCCGAGTGATCATCTCCTGCAATCCAAGCGGCTTGGCAGCCGCCACCATCGTACAAGCACTGAGGTCCATGTCCTGATAAGCAGCTATGTGGGTGACAAGACCTCCGCAGCAAATGTCTCCCTTCGCCTTGGTCTTGATCTTGTGCAGATCCTCTGCCAACATCAAGCCAAAGTCCGGGAAACCCCCAGTAACCATGCAGTATAAACTAAATAGCTCGCCCTGTCGGATCTTCTAGGGCGTCTCAGTACGCGCCAGAAGTGTCTCGCTGAATATCCGGTGGGCTAACCTAAAGGCTAGGTGGAAGATGACTTTCTCCCTGGAATCTCCAGGGCGCCATCTATCTGCATGCTCTACAACATGGGCAATCTGCCCCCAGAACTCCCTAGCTACTGATCGGGAGGGGAAATCAATGGCGGTGGGCTGCGGAAAGCCGAAAATATCTCTCCAATACTCGAGCGGTACTAAGAAGTTACGGTTCATCAACCGGTACTTCACATACTGCTCTGTGGGAAGGTAGGTGAAGGAGCTAACGAACTCTAGGGTCGGCTCCAAGTAGGCTGGGGCTCGGATCTCAGTAAACTGATCCAGCCCAACTGTGGTAATCATCCTCCTAAGGTCTCCATCTACCCCTAGGCAATCAAAAGCGGACACGTCCAGGAAACGTGGTGCAAGCACTGGACGTCCCGAAATACGCTCATAGTCCACCTGGTGTCTCTCATGGATCACCGGGCGGTAAGGTCGGGAGGAAGAGGAAGAAGGGGAAGGTGAGGATCTATCTCTGAGGGCAAGGCGACGTTCAGAACTCATTTTCACTTAGCTACTGTTAGATCACCTCGGTCACTGACAACAATCAGGAATCACCTCGGCCGAGGCGCAGTTCGACTGGACCGAGGCGGAAGCATTTCGCGATTCAACTCTCAGAAATCCAGTTCTTTTCCCACAAAAATAACTACAATTGTTTCCTATGGGGTACTTAAGCCTTTTCTCAGCAGATGCAAGGGCAACCAAAGCCCAAATCGAAGCGAATAAACGAGTTAGGGTTTCGACTGTTTTTACCTCGTTCCGGCCGATTCGTTCGATTTCTTCGTAGATCTGTACTTGCAATGGGATCCTCTACCCTTCAATCGTAGTTTGGAAGCGGAAATCTTCAAAAACGAGCAAGATTCGAGGAAGCGAGGTGGAAAGGCGCCGCGGTCGAGTCGAAGTGGTAAAAAAAGTGAAAAAGAAATTTTTCCCCTTTTTATGCTGTTCCTGGAACTGCTGTCACCTCGGTCGAGATGGTCTTGACTGGACCGAGGTGGTACGGACCGAGGTGGTTCTGTAGAAACCCTAGTCGCCTCGGTTGCTCAAGGATCAACTCGGTCGAGGTGGCCTCGACTGGACCGAGGTGTCTCGGTCAAACTTCGTCTTCTTGAATTCTTTAACTTCTGTACTTCCAGTTATGCTCCTTCCTTAGATGTCTCCTGTCATCTGTCTAAGACGCCAAAAACAAACAAAACAAAGCAAAAGCAAACTATCTAAGCTAAACTAGAAAAAGGGAAAAGAAAAACAATACCTTGGGTTGCCTCCCAAGAAGCGCTTGGTTTAAGGTCGCTAGCTGGACCATAATGTGTCTCTATATGTGATGGGAGGTGCCCTCACCCCATACTTCACCTCCATCGTGGGGTGAAGTAAGTAAATCTATCAAACGCTCCAACAAGTGTAAGTGCTCATCGGGGAATGAATCGTCTATGGGCGGGTCGTCCTTCTCACGTGAAGATGCAGGTAGCCGGCTGAGGTGATCCGCAACAGAATTCTCGGATCCCTTCTTATCGCGGATCTCTAGGTCAAACTCTTGAAGCAAGAGAATCCATCGAATAAGGCGTGGTTTGGCATCTTTCTTGGCCAACAAGTAACGAATGGCTGCATGGTCGGTGTAGACAATGACTTTCGCCCCAACTAAGTAGGAACGAAACTTCTCGAAAGCGTATACAACCGCCAATAATTCCTTCTCGGTGGTAGCGTAGTTGCGTTGTGCTACATCTAGCGTCTTGCTAGCATAGTAGATGGCGGTGGTCTGTCCATCCTTCTTTTGCCCAAGCACCGCTCCTACGGCTACATCACTAGCATCGCACATGATCTCAAAGGGCAAGGTCCAATCTGGAGGCTGGATAATAGGAGCGGAGATCAACGCTTCCTTAATCCTGTAAAAAGCATCAAGACACTCCTGCGAAAACTCAAAAACAACATCTTTATTCAAGAGGTTAGTTAAAGGTTTAGAAATCTTAGAGAAGTCCTTGATGAATCTCTTATAAAAACCTGCATGCCCGAGGAAACTCCTCACACCTTTAACAGAACAAGGGGGAGGAAGTTTCTCAATAGTCTCGATCTTAGCTCGATCGACCTAAATACCTCGATTAGAAACGAGGTGTCCTAGTACAATGCCTTCATTAACCATAAAATGACACTTCTCCCAATTCAAAACAAGGTTAGTGTCTTCACATCTTTAAGCACCAGAGAAAGGTTAGATAGGCAATCATCAAAAGAGGAACCATATACAGAAAAATCATCCATGAATACCTCCATGATCTCCTCTATGTACTCGGAAAAGATAGCCATCATGCATCGCTGGAAGGTAGCGGGTGCATTGCACAATCCGAATGGCATCCTCCTATAAGCAAATGTCCCCCATGGACAAATGAAAGTGGTCTTCTCTTGATCATCCGGATGGATAGGAATCTGGAAGAATCCACTATAGCCGTCCAAGTAGTAAAAGTGTGAATGCTGGGCCAACCGTTCGAGCATTTGATCGATGAAGGGAAGCGGAAAATGGTCCTTCCGAGTCGCCGTGTTCAGCTTCCTATAATCAATGCAAACCCTCCATCCCGTGACGGTTCTCGTTGGGATCAACTCGTTGTTCTTATTCGTCACAACGGTCATCCCTCCTTTCTTCGGAACCACATGCACTGGGCTAACCCACTTGCTGTCTGAGATAGGATATATGATACCTGCGTCCAACAACTTAAGAACTTCCTTCTTCACAACCTCTTTCATGATCGGATTTAACCGTCTTTGAGGTTCCCGTGAAGTCTTATAATTATCCTCCATTAGAATTCTATGCATGCAAAAAGAAGGCTTAATGCCAATAAGATAATATGTGGTATAACCTATAGCCTTTCGATGCTTTCTCAGGACATGCATTAACTTAGACAATTCAGATTCGGAAAGGGAAGCACTAACAATAACGGGATAAGTAGAATCCGGTCCAAGAAAGACATACCTCAGGTGACTAGGGAGTTGTTTAAGTTCCACGATTGGGGGTGTCTTCTGAGGGGGATCCTTGCTTCCTCCTTCCTGTGGAATGATTTCAGAAACTGGACTTTCGGAAGTCTCAGTTGAATCAGTCTCACCATTGACCTCGGTCGAGGCGCAGAGGCGTTGACCGAGATGTTCTTCAGTCGCCTCGCTCAGTCCAGGAAGTGCCTCGGTCGAGGTACTGTAACTGGAACCGAAACTGGAGATCTTCGTCTCCTGGATTAGCTTCTCAGTTTTTGCTCTTGGATCCTCTTCCAGTGCCTTTAAGTTCCGTATATCTGCATCACAAGAAGCATCTATACCTTCCTCCATTAAACTGAAGCTAATAACTCTTTCGAGTGGATCGTTAATAAGGATAGAGCTCACCAATTCTCTTGATTCTTCTTCATCGTAGATGTTGAAGATATCATCAGTTAGCTGCTCCCCTTTCATGGCTGCAAGTAGTGCGAACTCCACCTCATCACCACCAATGTTGAATTTCAACTTGGCGTTCTTGCAATCCACGTTGCAACCCGAAGTTGCTAGAAATGGCCTCCCGAGAATGATAGGAACAGGATAATCTGCGGGAATGTCAAGTACAATAAAATCTATAGGTAGATAGAAGTTACCTAACTTGACCGGAACGTCCTCCAAGATGCCCACGGGATGGGTGATGGAGCGATCCGCCATATAAAGTCGAATCTTGACCGGCTTGGGCTCTCCAAGTCCGATCTTCATACATAGCTCCAGCGGGATGATGCTCACGCTGGCTCCTAGATCACAAAGAGCTTCACAAGTGATATTCCCAACTTGAATGGGAATGCTAAATGAGCCGGGATCTCTTAATTTAGGTGGCATCTTCTCCTTCATGATCTTGATAAGCTTTGAGGATTTAGATGTCATCCTAACTTCACCAAAGTCTTCCAATTTCCTTTTCCTTGATAGGATCTCCTTTAAGAACTTCCCATAGGCGGGCATTCCTAGAATAGCATCAAGGAAAGGAATGTTAATATGCAGTTTATTCATCAAGTCAAGGAACTTACCAAAGTGCTTGTCTAGGTGTGCTCTGGCCCTTGACTGGGGGAATGGAAGTGGTGGTTTGTATGCAGGAGGTGGAATATAAGTTTCAGTTGTCCCTCCTGCTTTCTGTTGCTCCGCCTCGGGTGGTATCTCGGTCGATGTGTTCTTCGACTAGATCTGGACCGAGGTGGTCTGCGTCGAACGAGGTACTGGATCTGCAGTTTTGAGTCCGCTCCTCGTCGTTATGGCCATGCACTGGCCTTTAGGGTTGCTTTCCGTCTTTGTTGGAAGCTTCCCTGGATCTCTTGGCGCTTCATTCGCCCTACTTGCAAGTTGTTGTTCGAAGGACTTTTGGGCCCTCGAAAATGAAGTCATAGAAGTCTCCATAGCGCTGAGCTTGATCAAGATAGCCTCCAGAACTGCGTCTTTCTTTTCCGGCTGAGACGAACTTGATCCTTGCCCCTGGCTCTTTAATGGAGTAGAAGAAGAAGAAGGGGAAGAGAGGAAAGGGTTAGAGGAATTATTAGAGTTGGAGTTAGAATAATTGTTACTAGGATTCTGGTTGTTTTGATTGTTCGTCCTCCAATTGTTGCTATTGGACCCTCTATTGTTGTTGTTGTAATTGTTGTTCCGGGAACCGTTGTTGTTGTTACGGTATCCATTGTTGTTGCTCCTTTGTCCTTGCTCTTCCTTCTTGGTTTGAGCAACCAAGAGTTCCTTCAATTGCTTCACGTCATTCTTCAAAGACGTGAGTTGATTGTTGTTGGATTGAGTCTCTTGAAAGTTGACTCTTTTAACTACACCTTCAGCTCCTTGGTGGGTGTACTTCTCCATATGCAAGGCTTGCTTCTCAATGAAGTCCCAAGCCTCGTCAATCGCCATGTCCATGAAGGTACCGGCGGAGAGTAGTTGGAGATTGAATTGGGTGCTTCCGTCCAGTCCTTTGAAGTAGATCTCCAACAACTCGATTTTTGGAATCCCATGATGTGGGCAATCCAAAAGGATATCCTTGAACCGCTCCCAAGATTTGGACAAACTCTCCTTGTCCTTCATAATGAAAGCATTAATCTTCCCTCTCATTTCAGCTGTCTTTGAGGGGGGAAAGAACTTGGTCAAGAACTCCGTCGTCATCTCCTCCCATGTGCTAATTTTACTTGGAGGAAGAGATTGATACCAAGTAAGAGCTCTATCTTTTAAAGAAAAGTAAAAAGGTCTTAGCTTGTAGTTGTTATTTTCAATTCTGGAAGGTCGCAAGGTTTCCATCAAGATCTCGTAGTTTTGAAGATGTTGATGTGGTGACTCCTTCTCCATCCCTCCGAATTGGCATTGGCGAATCATGGATAGAACTTGCGGTCGAAGTTCGTAGTCATGGTCCGCTGGATCTCCTAGGTTGACTCCTGGACGCCTCAGTTGTTGATTAGGGTCCATCCTTTGACCTAAGGTTTGTGGGATTCCTGCAAGAAGAACATCTCGGACTGGCATCCGAGGTGGATGTATCTCGGCCGGGGCGTCTGGTACTGGGACCTGCCTCGGTCGAGAGTCAGCAACTGGGACCTGCCTCGGTCCAGTATCGAGAACTGGATCTCACCTCGGTCGAAGTAGAATCTGGTCTCGTATGACGGCCATTTCTGCTTCGATTGCTTCAGTTTTGGTGCGAGTTTCTTCCTTCTCTCGCCTTAGTTCTTCCTTGCTGAGGCGTAGCAGCTCTAACGCCTCTTTCAATTCGGCCTCAAGATCGCGGTTGTCTTGTTGGGCCATCTTCGCTTCTCTTAAGCGTCGCTTGTATGTCTTTTCTGGCTCGGGATCGTAAGGAACGATTTCCTTCCCAGTGCGGGTTCTTCGCATATACCTAAGAAAGAACCTGCAAAAGTCACTCAAGTAGAGTGGTTAGACGACACGGGGGCAAGTGCCCCAAGAGCAAACCGTACCGGCTCGGTCTAGACCAAGTCCCCGGCAACGGCGCCAAGAAACTTGTTCGCTCCAAACGGTGAGTGCAAGCTTTAAATTTATTACCCTAGACTTAAGCTTAAAACAAGGATGCGAACCCGCAGTGTACGGGTCAATCGTAGTAAAAGCAAGGAATTTCAGGGGTCGATCACAGGGACTCGGTGAAACAAAGTCAATAACGGTAAGCTTCGTGAATACTAATCACAAGGGCAATTAACACAATCAAAGATGAATAAGAAGTTAATAAAGCAAACATGCAATTCTAGGGATTAAAGCGTCTAGTTGTGGTTCCAACTCAAGATCTAAAGATAAGCGGACAAAGCTGAGATTTTTTGATAGGGGAAGGTGTTACTAAAGTGGAATAGATCACCGGGTAAGTCTCACTACTCACTAATGCTAAACCTTAACTCCTATTACCGGGTAAGTCTCAAGGAATCAAGATAAAGAATTATAATCTCAAACTAACACACCATCTAAGGGAATAGAATCAACCTTTACCGGGTAAGTCTCAGGCTAACTCACAAAGATGGGATGAAAGCACTCTCAAACCCCAATAAAGGACAAACCTTTATTACCTACACTTATGATCGTTGGTACACAAACTAAGGAATTACCGGGTAAGTCTCATCCTAAGCTTGAATTGAACCAGGAAAGGTGTAATAAGAATAGGATTTGGCAAACTCCAACACTTAACTCTCAGTTTAGGATCGGATAAGCCACCTCGGTCAGCCAAATTCCACCCCGGCCGAGATGTTCATCGACTGAACGAGATGCTTAAGGTTAAGGTTAAAGACTCGAACTTTCAGGGTCCTACTGGAATATAAGATTATTCTATCATTGTTTTTCCACAACCTTCAGCCAATCACCCTAGAATCACACAAGGAAATTAGCCACTCATCATCATTGTGAAAGTATTAATCAAAAATATGGGAAGAAGGTGAATATTTGAACAAGAAGAATTTAATAAAAAGACTTCAATAACTGAATCAAATATCACAACAAAGCATTCCTTGGATAGCAATCCAACAAGACAAGACAACAAGGAAGGGAATTAAAGACAATCTTACAAAACCCTCCAAAAAGCTATAAAAGCTATGATCTTCAATCTTCCTTCAACCTTCAAAAAGGTTCTTCAAAACTCCCAACTGGAGTATGGTTGAAGCGATGTATATTGGATCTTGCAACCTTCAATGGTGTATAACGTGCAAAGCGGGATGTTGGATTTGTGGAAATCCAACCCTTTTTTATAGGAAAATAACCCTCCAAAGATAAAATATCTTAGAAAGATCTTCTCCCATAAAAATAGGTAAAATATAAGATCTTCTTCCTTCCAGGAGCCAAGCCCAAAAATATAAGATCACTTTCCAAAGATAAAAGATCTCAGCCAAGAATAAAATATTCTTACCGCGTTCTAGGTATTCGCCTCGGTCGAGTCGGCGTCTCTGGATCACCTCGGTCGAGATGAATCTCTGGTCAACCGAGGTGAGTCATAACTGAATGTGAAATCTCTCAAAACTGGTCCAAAGTGAATCTTTAATCCATGGCTATGCTCCCTGGATGGTTCCTTGTGTTCCTCAATGTAGCTTCAATGACTCCATAGCTCCTTTTTTATGCAAAACGTGCCATTTTACCTACAATTACAGCAAAACTAGGTGTAGACCTCGATTCTCGCAAAGGTAGATGAAATGGTAATATAATCATATAATATACATACAAACATGCAGATTATGAAAGATAAAACGTCCAAACAAACCCCAAAATATAGACTATAATTCATGCTATCAAAAGGTGAGGAGGAAAGAAAAAGAAAACTAGGGAAAAGAAAGAAAAATGAAAATAAAATAACTTGATCAAAAATACCCGGAAGCCGGAATGGGATTTTTGGTTCGGAAAATTTTCCGAATTTTTTGTAAAATAATATACGGAAAATATATGTATCAAATATATATATATATATATATATATAAATATATATATATATATACTTGTAAAAATTTAATTTACGACGTAAAAATACTCAAAAATAATATTTAATCTATTAAAATATTATTAAAAATACGAAACAAAATATGTTGGAAACGCGCATTATTTTAGGGCGTTTCACATTCAAACTCAAAAGAATATTCCTTCAAAGAGGCTTAGTGATGTCTATTAGCATTGAGATGTGAAGAAAGGTGTTGATAATCCCTAGACTATCTCCATCATCCTCTAGAAACTCCCCCATCATGTTCCCGATGTCCATGGCCAACTGCTTGGTGGCAATCCTAATCGGCAGATCCATTATCCGAATCTAAAAGGGGACTTTCGTAAACTCTACCCTTGATGGTTGGACCACACCCGACTTTTGTTACGCTACTAGAGCTTTATCGAAGGACCATGGTCCTCCTTTAACTACCTTCTCCTTGTCTTCCACACTAGAGAATTGGAAAAGGTACAAATTAAGGTTGTGTTTGGAATTGAAGCCATAAAAACTAGTGTTAGTGTTTTTATGAGTGTTTTCCTAAAACACTAGTTTTTAGTGTTTTGCAAACACTAAACATTGATTGGCTCTTTTGTAAACAAACACTAGTGTTACAGATAGGGGTCATCGATTCATACCTTATTTTTAGGATTTTTGGACGATTCATCGGTCCGTTCAGCCTGGGCGACTTTTTTTAGCGACAACTGGGGAGAAATCGTCGGAGTTTCTTCCACCAAAAAAGACCCTCACCGGCCGGTTCCAAGACCAGAGTCACTTCAATACGTTCCCTTTTGTTCGTGTGCGATCTAGGGTTCATACGAGTGTTAACGAAATGGTTGGGGTTATTGTTTCCTGGTATAGAATTGTAGTTTGATATCGAGAATGGAGATTTTCGTTCATGTGATTTGTATTGCTTGGTCTACAATTGCAGTTTGAAGTATTCAGTTCTTGTGAGTGTTAACAAAATTGTGGCTTGTGATTGATTCAGTTCTTGTGAGTATTCAGCTCATGTGATTTTCGTTCATGTGATTTGTACTGCATGTGATTGTGATATTTACTACTTGTGATTGTGGCTTGAGATAGTGGTTTGTTTGATTCTGCTATCTTACAACTTTAAGCCGATGTTTGATAGATCTTGTGATTGTGGCTTCTAATTCTGGCTTGTGAATGTGGTTTGTGATTGTGGCTTGTGATTGTGGTTTATGACTGTGGCTTCGTTCATATGAACTACTGTCTTACAAAATTAATTACCTGTTAGCTTTTCCATTGGATCTGCCAATATAAAAGCTTCCTTTTTGTCTAATTTTTGGGATTTCTAGCTAAACTGAATGTCTTTTAACTATTTGGTGAAATGTCTGTGAGAAAAGTCAGAATGTATCAATCAAGTTTTTAAAATCTCAATCTCCTTATCTTTGAAGGTGAAGCTCCTCTGTGTTTACCAATTTCATTTCAATTATAAATCACCTCCTTGTTGCTATTTATATTTGGTGATTTCTTATAATTTGGTTATCAGATGTTCAACATTTGATGGTATTGCTTCAGTGGGTCAAAGTTTCAAGCAAGTACTTTGGCAAGGAATGTATTCATAAATATGTTCATTATTTTATGTTCCTATAATCTTTCAACTTCAAATGTGAATGTCAGCTTATGCAATTTGTATGATCATTATTAATGCCTGAATTGTAGCTTATTAACTATCACTTGAAAACACAAATCGGTTATTAACCGTCACTTGAAATTTGATCGTATTGCAACTTATTAACTGTCAGCTTATGCAATTTATCCCTATAATATGTAAGATCCGAGTTTTGCCTTCACCGCCCCTGTGGTGAAGAAGGCCGCCCCCGGCTGTGTTGATCCGACCCTGCGGATGACGCTAGATCGTGCCCGATCTTTTTTTCGTTCTTTTTTCTTCCTTCCATAGATAGAATATCCGATATTCTATCTTATGGGCCGGTTTCCTTGTCTTCTTTCTAACCCTAGACGCCCTTTTCCATCTAGCGTTCCAGCCGTCTCTATTTATTCTCTTTTTTTTCTCTTTTTCCCGTCTCTTGCTTACGTCTTCTTCAACCCTAGAGCTAAAATCGTCCCCTTGCTTCCTGCAACCTTGCTGAGCGAGTAAGTTCTTCCCTTCTGGTTTCTCCTTCACGTTCTTACAGTGTTGCATGCCTTCTCCTCCTGTTTTGGCTTCTTCCTTTCGTTCTTCTCTTTTCTTCTTCCCCAAGAATCAAGTTTGATCCTTGATTCTTGTGGAGCGTTCTGTTGTTAACCCTTTGTTGTTCTCAGGCTCTCTGGAGTTGAGTCTTGACGTCTTGGAACCAAAGGTTCGAGCTTTGGTTGCCCTTGTTGTGAGTTCTGTCGAAGAGAAACCGACAGCGCTTCTGTCGTGCAGCCGCTCCTGCGCCTGTACCTGGCCGCCCCTGCGTGTTGCCACCCCTGCGCCTCTGTCCAACCGCCCCTGCGGTTTTCCCTGCTGTGACTCCCGTCTTTGGTAAGTTGCTTCCTTCCTTCCTTTCCTTGTTCCTTTCCTTGGTTCCTTGTGGTTGTTCCTTGTTCCCTAAGTTGTTGTAAGACTAAGGTTGAGTCCTTAGCTTGTGGAGATATCTTAGAGGTCGTTGAGACTAGAAGTTATAGACTTCTAGCAATTATTCCATTCATGATCCGTGTTGCTTGTTCGTACAGGCTTTCCTTGCTCCTTCTCTGAGGGAAACTGAGTTTTGTTGAGTTGTTCCTGAGTTGTTGCTGAGCCTTTTGTGTTACCTTCGTGTGAGGTAAGTTCCTTGGACTTACTTAGCTTCATTCCGCGTATTAGTTGGATTGTATTGGCTTGTTTGTGTTGTTTATTCATGTTATATGGATAATTGGAAATAGGATTCACCCTTTGATAACCTTAACTGGCCCAAGTGTATTATAACCGGGCGGTGACCACTTGTCTAGTTCTACAGGAGACTAAAATGTGCTCTTGCAACCCAGGCCCGTAGGTAACGGACAGTACTGATCTATTCCTATTGGTAGACGGAAGCGGAGGCGAGTTTCGGGAGATTCTCGTGTGACAAAAGAAGTTGAATTAGTAATGGATAACCTTAATGAAAGATAATAACCGGTTGATATGTGAGCATGCTATGTGTTTTCTTTACCTTATGTGTGTTTGTGCATTTACGCTCTTGCTTGTACCTAGAATGTTAGCTAACGGTTTATACCATCGTTGTAGATATTCTGCAGGTTCAGGATGCCGCTGAGTGATCCGGATGGTGTGGTCAGCCGGGGTTCCCGTACATTATAGGACGGGATCGGGTTTTTGTTTCTTTTGTTGTTTCCCTTTTGTTTTGAACTCGGTTGTGGAGCTTTTGTGTTTTCATTGGTTTAAACCTTTGGTTTTATATTGAGTTTTGGTTTTCATTCGTATGTTCCTTGTTGTAAGATCCGTTTGTTGTTACTACTCTGAGGGTCGGGATCCATTGTACAGTCCTAGCCCGTAGCGCTTCAAGTTCCCAGAACTTGGGGTGTTACATAATCTTTCAACTTCATAAATATCTTTTAACTTCAAATTTGATGGTATTGCAGCTTATTAACTATCACTTGAAAACACTCAACTTATAAAATTTATGTTACAATTAATTTCTTTTGTTTACAATTAAAGTTCAGTCAAAATCACATGAAAGGGGCTATTTGGACTGCTTATTCTGTGTTTGGCTAACTCTGTCTGGACTTGAGTTGCTTATTTCTTGAGAAACTTATTTCACTACAGTTATAGTTCAATCAAAATACCCATTGTTTTAAAAAACACCTAATGTTCAGAATTTGTTGTGTGATAGGTAACAGTGGACGACGACTCCAGTCATGACAGCGGTGATCCTGAGTACTACAACTGGGGATAGGGGATATGGATGGAAGACGATGATCCCATCGAAGATGAGATGTTGTCATACATCTTTGATGATTGTGGGGCATCTACAAGTTTAAGGGACTTCGTGCAAGGGCTACGTGAAGAAAATAGAAGATTGAATTATGAATGTCGATTGTTACGCATGAGGGAACGGAATAGTGATGCTTGTATTGAGTCATTGAAACTTGATATTACTCAGCATAAAGAAATGAACAAGATGATTACAAGGGAAAATTGTGTAAGGGCGTTTGTTTTGGGGCTAGTTACCGGGGTTGTTCTTGTTTCGTATGTTATGTACTATTAGAGCTCTATTTTATGAAACAACAATGTACTTGTTTTCTATGTTATGTACTATTAGGGATCTTTTTATGAAACATCAATGTATCCGTTTGATATATTTACAAACGATCCTTTGGTTATATATTTATAAATGATCTTTTGGCTATTGTAAATGATCCTGTGGTGAGACAAATAGATATACAACACCCAAAACTGAAAAATTAAAAGTTCTTAACCAAATTCTCATAATACTAAAATGTCATAGCAAAAGTTTGGATAACATTGGAAAATAAAGTTACAATGGACTTAACCAAATTCTCATAGTACGGTTAACTATCATATGAAATTTAAACATTCCTTGTTGCATTCAAAATAGCTGAAGCAATACAGTCGCAAATGTGGCTCATTCATCTACCGTTGTCTTTGCAACTGTTGATGACTTGAAATGAATTTAAGAGCACGTATTTGTTTACCGTTGACGTTTTTGTCACTACCGTCACTATCACTGCTACTTGTTGAACTTGACATTATATAATTGAACTTGTAAATAATGTACATTAACAAATAACATTAAATGAAGAAAAACATACTAATTTACTGATAAAAATTAGTACATGTGCTTGATAGGAAGGTAATCCTTGTATCAAGTTCCACAACACAAGTAAATTTACTGCATGATAAAATTTTGTCCAAACAAAATATAAGAAATTCAAACAACATAGGAAATCCAACAAATTCAACAACACAAGAAAATCACAATAAAGTCTTCTCGTGCTCCCATTTCAACCAATTGTATCTCTTCTGATCATCCCCCAAGTTCAACAGTGTCTACATAGCCTTCCATGAGCTAGTCTTTGACATTAAAACACCACAAAGGACTTCCATCCACAAGCAATCCGTTCTGCACCATCCTATCAATGGGATCCAATATCTTCTGAAGCATTATCTCGTTCTCTTTCACTTTGGAGTTAACTTCTTCTTGGAAAAGGTTCATCAACCTATCACTAGTCTCCTGTGAACGGTCTAAAAACGCTTCCAACTTTGATGACCCAATGACTGTCTTTGTTTTCTCTTCAGCGGACCTTTGTCTTTCTTACACCTACTTGGCGGTGGAGGTTCTGCAAATTCTACCGGCTCGTCATTCATGTCTGCTGGAATTCCTGAGTAGCTAGATCCTCCACCTTCATTGATTGTGCTAACAAAGTTACGGAAGAAATCACGACCGTCTCCATCGTCTTCACCTAAACCTAACTCCTGATCATCTCTAAGAAACACACGATCCGGAGTTGGCTCACGAACCATTCCGGATGACATGGCTAGACGACCAGTTGTTACATTTCCAGCAAAAAGTGAAGTCAATAACTCTTCATACTCCAATTCCATTCCCTTATTCTTGTATTTCTTGTAGTTTCCATCTTCCTACAACACATAAAAAACACATCAAGTTACATAACACATATGTCATATATATGCTATTGAAATAGACATTAGTTTAAATTAGTAATTACCTTGATCTTCCTATCCTACATTCATTGAAAGCCGATATCATATGAGTGTTCTCATCCCAACCTAGACCCGTCCTGAATTCCTAAGTAATTTTCAAGTCTTGTATTCTTTTTTCATTGACTCAAATTTATTTCTACAAAAATCTTTACCACCATTTTCTCCACTTTTACTAATGAATGAAGTAATAATATCCTTCCAATTGTACGCCTGTTTGCTCCCATTTTTCTTTTGATATTCAATTAAGATCGTCACTAGGAGTCTCAATAGCTCATCACTCCAAATAAAATTTGGACTCCTAGTTCAACTTTGGGAAATGGTATTGTCATCCATCTACACTCTACAATATATTCATGATTATTTTCAAAGCATCTAGATATATAATAAACAATACATGTAAATAAGTACTAATAAAATACAAACATCAAATATGAAACAGCGGTAATTAAATACACAGAAAATAGAAGAGAAGAGACAATAATAGCATAAGGGCAACAAATCTGCTTACACATAATATACAAGTGTATAAAAGAAACAAGCAATTGCTGCAATACATTTACATATATACAACAGCAATTCAAACAAGAAATTGAGCAATTGGTAAATAGAATTAATTTTTTTCTCTATCTTTACTATTGTTGTTGCACATAAATCCATACACTCCATCCACAAGTAAATTTCCATCAGAAGTTCAATCTTTGAAGACCTAAGTGACCGACTGTAGCATCAGCACATACAAAAGTGTAATTACTTCAGAGCCTTATTACTGTAATGAGACATAAGCAATTTTCAGTTCACCATTAAGAAAACGTCCTAACATAAACAATAATCAAAACAAATATGTCCTTGATGCTAGACAAATTAGATAAGTTCTCTATTTAGTTTCTTCGTGAAACACTCATAAAATCAACAAATTACAACAATACATTTGCATACAAGCTTCCTCAAATACACACAATTTGAAGGGAAAAGGAGGTGTATCTGCAAGTTACATCATGATTGCAGCAATACATTAACAAATTGATGTTTACCTCCTTTTTATCCATGTAATTATAAGGGAAAAACATGTGTATCTACAAGTTACTTCATTATTTGAATGTGTGCCCACCATATAAAAATAATTTATTAGTGAGAAAACTTAACGCCCACCATGGGGCTCGAACCATGACCACAAGGTTAAGAGCCTTGCGCTCTACCAACTGAGCTAGACGGGCTTGTTGACTTCATTATTTGAATGTGTGCCCACCATATAAAAAATAATTTATTAGTGAGAAAACTTAACGCCCACCATGGGGCTCGAACCCATGACCACAAGGTTAAGAGCCTTGCGCTCTACCAACTGAGCTAGACGGGCTTGTTGACTTCTACTTAAATATAAGTATATAGATTAGTGAGACTTGCTAATAAATATAAAAAGTATATATTTATATAACAAAATTAGGATGTTAATTAATCATCTTATAATTAGAAGTGAAAAGATTTTCAAAACAAATTATTAAGGATATCTTAAAAGAAACATGTAGATGATTGTGGTAAGATTAAAAATAGAAAAATATAAAATTTAGTGTTTATTTTAATAGTTTTCTTCATTTATTAGTTAATTAGTAAAATTATCAAATAAAAATGCACGAGAAAATAAAATGTCTTATGGAGTTAATAGGAGAATGGCATATGGCTTGAAGATTTTCTACCTTAATATAAGTATATAGATAACATACCATTTTTGTTATTTAATTTTAATTCAAATGGGCTCGCAAATACTTAAAAGAACCGATTGTAGCAAGGGGTCAAGATCGAACTCTAGGTATGCAATGTCTTGATTTAATACATTAATAATGAAACAGTAAAACAAATAAACTAAACTTATTATAGACACAAAAAACAAAAAAAAATATTAGTTAATCGATCGGTGTCATAGGTCGATCAATCTCAAACACCATACACATACAGAATGACAATAAGGGAGAGGAAAATTCCAAAAAGATAGTCCAATAAGGGAGAGGAAAACGCCGATCGTTTGCTACACATTATACAGAATGACAATAAGGGAGAGGAAAATTCCAAAAAAAACTAATAAGAGAAAACACCGATCGTTTGTCAAACAAATAATAAAATAGTTGATGGATTTCAATTGATAAATCAATAAAGTATTATAAATCATGTTATGCGGGGACAACTACAATGATTGTCACGGGGAACACCGATCTTTTTTCACACATTGAACGGAATATTCTGAGCATGAGTGACTCGGCTGTCGTATTTTTCCATAAATATCTTGAAGCACATGTAACAATGAAATGTTTCATACTCCGCTCTTGCATTTTGCATAAAAGATAGTCCAAACTGAAAGAGATTATGGGGATAGAAGATATACACCAATTTGATGAGGGTTGAATTGTTAACCTCAGAATCTGCTGATACTTACAAGACCCATTGTAGTATAGGGGTCAAGATCGAACACAAGGTAGGTGATGTCTCGCCTTGGTAAATTAATTAAGAAACCAAAATCAGGAAAATAAGTAAACATATTATGTACATGTATAAGAGATCACAAAAAGAAATAAAAAGGTAGAAACAAAGAGAGGAGGTCGTGCGACGGGAGGAGGTAGACTAGACCAAAAGTTGTTCAAACTACCAGATTAGTAAAGGAATGACTAGTGACAAGATCGGAGCACAACCATAGATTAAGATAGGGTAGGTTGTCCGACCATGTCATTGGGAATTGTCCCGATTAACTAGTAAATCAGTTTATAAATGAAACGGAGAAGAACGATAAAGATTGGATCTTTAGACTATTTGAAATCAATCGAAAGATAATGAAAGCCAAACAATAGATAGCAATAGACGTAAAGTATTCCATGGCCCGGGTCACCACAACATGCATATAATAGATCTCAAAAGTCAATTTCACAATATCACAAGTATTATAGAGTTATTTAAAGACAACTTCTTTGATTATCAATTTGTGGTTAGGTCATTGCTTGTGGTACATCGATATTGTCATCATGATTGTCACTTCGTACCCAAGACGGTTTTCGATTCATCACATCAAACAAGGAATGGAGGTGTGAGAACTTCATTGTCACTTCGAGGTAAGTTCACCTTTTATAGAACACATAATATAAACCATACTACCATATTTCAAAGATATACAAGCAATACACAAAATCAATTCAATATCATAGATCAACATGTTGGGCTCACCAGACCCTAGAACAGAAAGGGATTACTCACGCATACCTAAAACAAGTAGGGAATGTATTTTGTTGATCAACAAAGGGTCTTGTCATCCAACGAGGGTACAGGTCGCACGACCTACATGGAGAATTTCAAACAAAAGCTTCATAAAATGTTGGAAAAGAAGATATCTAACCAATTGCTTTTAATCACGTAATTATAGGATTCGTAAAAGGCCCAAAATCCCTAGATCTCTTGAAATTTTTTCTTCTATTAAGATAAAATCAAATCTACTTGATCATATCTTCTATTAGGATAAGATAGAACTAATGATATGATAGAAACAAAGCATTAAATATAAACGTTGATGTAGATTGATCGAACACATTGCTTGTCATGCGACCTCCTAGGACAAAGGTGTGGGTTTGGTCCAAAAATGCTCCAAGATCATCTCAACAACAACGGTTGATCATTTCGGGGTCGAATGCAAGAGCATGAGACATGTCGTCGTGCGATCTACTGGTGGTCCAACACTCTTGGATCTTTGACTGATGTTCTTCTCTTCACTCTCGGACTTTAGTCATTTCTGCCAATGATCTTTCACATTGATGACCATAAGGATTCCTTTAGTATGTATCAAGACATTCAGCGGTAGATATATCATTTTTGCTCTACAAGTGCCTAGAATGGCTACAATTACATAAATCAACTAGTAGATCTCCAAAATAGGAGTATAAGGGGAAATAGACAAAAGATAATGTTTATTAAGCTCAAAAGGATAGAGAATAGAATATAATGATTATGGTAAAAAAAAACTATTTGAAAGTATCATATAGGTAGAGTAGACTACTCAAAATCCCATAGTCCCGCAAGTAGACAATCATTGTCAATTCAAGTATATGATTTTAGCATCAAGGTCGAATCCCAAGAGAGTTGTATATATTTTGATCGAAGGTATCAAGTTCAAGAGAAAGGTCTAAGTGTGTAAAAGAAAGGAAAAAGGATGATCAATGAATCAATTCTTTGGGGGTTTGAGTAACAAGTATCACAAATTAAGCATCAAATATGGAGAAAACACTAGGTTTGGGGATATTACTCCCAAACCATGGCTAGTAGCATGTTCAAGCAAGTTATGTTCAATTGAAGGGAAAAATGAATATATCCCGTGTATTTAGGTGAGCTTTATCACAACATATGGCTTCATGTCAACTAATATACATCACATAGTGTTTTCTATTTGCACATATACTAGTTGATTAAGCTTGGTAAAAATTATGATGATACTAAATAACATAAGCATCACATGGTGTTTGCTATTTGCTTACATTATCCAATATCACAATAATTTCAACAATAACATCACAAGCAGGTCAATAATCCTTTCGGCCTGAATCTCCCTACTCTAGCATGATAAGCATCTCAACATTGCACAATCTTCTCTATATTACTTATAGGTCTCAACTTGGATAATTAATATAAACATCATTTATTCATGCATGGAAGAATACAATGTTCTAAGGGAACAATTTAAACTAGTGATAGTCTAACATCCGACATTTATTTAAACCAACATGAATGAATAACAAGTAGATTTGATCTATACTATATGCTACTAACATTGATACAGGAGCATCTCCGGACCTAGCTAAATCCAAGACCATGACTATGAAAGCTAGGAGGCAAGGCGTAGAGAGCACTCTAAGAAGAAGAAGAAGAAGAAGAGGAAGAATCAAAATCATTTCTAGGAGAGAAATGAAAACCATTTCCAATAAAAGAATGAATAATAAGGGAGATGACCACTCCCGGACCAATTAAAAAAAAGAGATGAAGACCACTTCTCGCTAAAAGTTGGTGATCATCCTTGAGGAAGAAATGAAGACCATCTTTAATGGATAAGTTGATGGCTCGTTGGATATTTCGTCTTGCATCAAAAGGGTCGATGGGGCCATAGTGGAGGCTCTTGAATACCATCTTCTTCCATGTTCGGGGGTTGGGGTGGTGGTGGTAGTTGTTCAAGTACACACGCTTCGATATGATCAAATTTTGTGTTGAGCTGATATATCTATCTCTAGAGGGTATGTTGGAAGTCGTTTATTCCAGCCAACGTATTTCCATCATCGACATTTTGCCATGTATAAGAAGACATATTTACAACAAACAAATGCGGTGGGTTAGAAATAATCAAGACTACCTACTGATTGATTTTCTCTATGTCCCCCCTATTTGTGTTCACACCAAGCTTATCTTAGCCAGTTTGCAAGGCTCTTTTGCACCTGACAAGCAAAGCTTTGCAACAAGACACGTGTTAGTATGTTCAGCTATAGAACAATAGGTGTAAACCTTGATCTCAACGGGAAATAGCTATTTATGTAGTTCCATCAAGGGAAAAACAAAAACACTCTCGCCTACTTTATCAATCAAAGACAAGAACTTATAAAAGACAAATGTAGCCAAAAATAAAATCAACCAAAAAATGAGGGAGGTGGATAGGAAATGTGCAAAGTTCACTTCCGATAATCAAATATACCTCACAATCTTCATTTGATTTTATTGCGCCGCTTTTTTTTACCTGCGCTTTCTTCCTCTTCTTTTTTTTTAAAAAAAAATGAATGCAAGAAGACTGAGCCGAGGATGGTTTAATTCTTACAACCTGTGTTCGGAACCGGCTTCAAGTAACCTGCACCGGTTCACTGAGAGTTATAGTGGACCGATTTCTAGGATACCGGTTCAGCTCCGGATGATGTGGATTCGGGTTCGTAGAGGTGAACCAGTTTACGGTTTCAGTTTGTTGGATCTGGATCGGGTACTAGATTCGGATTTTTTTTAATCCAAATCGGGTAGGGTTAGAAACGGAGTTGGTTTCAGATATGGGTAGAGGGTTTTGGGTTTTGAGGGCTTTCAGTTAGGGTTGTTGCGGTGGAAGAATGGGGTTCTGAGAGAGGAAGGCTCAATGGTGGTGTTTAAGCGGCAGGAGAGGTGGTGTGAGGTGTTGGTGAAGGTTAACGGAGGATGTCGGAAAGACTGGTGGTGGTTTCGGTGGTGGAGGGTGGCAGTATAAGTGTCGGCTATCGAAATGGAAGGCCGAATGGTGTGGTGGCAAACTAGTGGTGGGGATGTGAGGTTGATGGTTATTGATGGGTTGTAGTGGTGATAGGGAGAAGGCGGTACTGATGATGGTGGGTAGTGGTGGTTACCCGCAACGGAGAGGCCGACAAAGGGAGTGTTTGGCGAAGGAGATTTTTTACGAAGGAGGAAACGGCGTCGGTAGATGTTGGTGGTAGCAGGGGTCAATGACGGGGAGGCGATTATGGTAGCGGCGTCGTAGTTGTGGTGGCGGCGACAATGAGATATAGGCGGCGGCAGCGGACAATGGTATGCGGGAGTTTCTTTGGTGAGACTCGGAGGGTGAAAGAATTTTTTTTGAAAATATTTTTGGTGCTACACGAATCAATTAAAAGAAATTGAATCTGAAATTGAAAGCAATAAATAAATGAGAATGATAGAAACACTAACCGTAACGATTGCATCTCCGATTGACTCTTTTTGTAGAGATCTTTGTAAAAAGATCCGATTTTTTTTAATAAGAAAACTAAAGATGCTGTGTCATTTAACCAAAAGCTCTTATACCACTTTGATACGGGGATTAGCCGTAATTGGATGACCCAATCTTTTGACACCTACAGACTCGATAGAAAGACGATAAAAGAAGTTGATATGGAAAGAAGATGATGCGATGGTGGAAATGGATCGATAGATGGATAGATCAATGTCAACCCCTAAGCAATGACCTGGAGGAACGATAGGATGCGATAGACCTTATTACACAACCATCGAAGTTCTGTAGAATCCTTCTACTACAACCAAACACAATAGGCGTTCTTGAAGAAACCTAAAGCATCTGGAGGATTGCATGTGGCTAGTTGAAGCACCTTGCTCTACAACGCGCAAGCACAACACACTCAAACAAGTCCAAGGTAGTTGCGAACAACACACCTCTTGCTCTCTACTCCACATTTGGGAACCCTAGACTACGGGTTTTTACTAGCAAAATACCGCAAAATATCAATGTGTTTATTTCAAATTTAGGTTAAGAAAACAAGAGGTGCGACCTCCCTATATATATGGTGTGGATCGGTCATGGGTTTCTTGTAACCAAGCCCAAAGAATCATATCTTATCTAGAATAACATATGTTCTTGATCCAAGAAAATAATAAATTTAGATCGATCTTCTAGAAGAAGTACCTTCTAAGGCTTGGGATCAAGCACTATGATTTTAAGTCTATCTTCAAGTTTTCCTATTACAAACTTAAATTAATTTCAAAAGGAAATAAATAATATAAATTGGGCTGAAAATAGCATTAAAAACCCACAAAATTAACCCATAATTAAACATATTTTTATAGGATAAATAATAAAACATTATTGATACAAGATTAGCCACGTTCGTGCGCCGCACGTGTATGGGCAACACGAGAGCATGGTCATCCATCTTCTCTTGCATGGTTATGTATGTCCCTCTTGGGCGTGCATGGTGGTCTTGTTTTACGTGCATGTATGAATGTGTTCGAGTATTGGGGTGGTCTCGCATGTGAGTCCTGGTCTTCTATTGTGGAGGAGAAAAGGTTCTTCTTATAGGCTTATCTCCTATTTTCTAACAATGAATGCATCCTCATGTAAAGATGCATTTGAGACCTCCTTGTTTGATGAGTTTTATAGTGTATCATCTTCTTCTTCATCTGGATGGAACGTAGACCCTTCCTCCTTCTACTTGAATCTCATTTGATCATGCCATCTTTTGCCATGGTTGTCCTCTTCTTCCTCATGGTTGTTCCTCGCTCCTAAGTTGCTCCCATGTTAAGCTCAAATCTTGCGGGTGTTCTTGAGGATGCTCCTACATCATCTAGGCCCACCCATACCACCTCGAACCGGCCTCAGTTCACCTCACCCAGGATAACCCATGCAACAATCCCTTCGTCTCAGTCAGGCCATGCATACTAGAAGATGGATCTTACTTTACTATTTCTTCAAGATATTTTGGTTGGAGACCACTTGACCCACATCCTATATATAGAGGAGCTTGATCATCATTGTAAATTAACCTGAATTTGAATCAAACACACATTGTTTTTTGGTATTTGCTTGAGCGGTCCAATTTTTAGTTTTCCGCGCAAGAAGTATTGAGCGAGCGATGTCTTGTTCGACCTTTTGCTTGGACTTGTTTGAATTATTCTGCTTGTGCGCGACGAATAGGGTTTCTCAAGCTTTTCATATACATACCTCCTGATGCTCTAGGGACCATCGCTCCCTTTTGTGTCTAGGTGTCCCGAAGGATTCTAGGATCTCGACTAATGGTTGTGTTATAGAGCCATCACATATTTATCATGCCTTCAGAGTTGTCATTAGGGTCCAACCTTGACCTATCCATCTATCGATTAATCAAAAATCGGATCATCCTCTTTTCATATATCTTTTTATTACATTTTCTATCTAGTCTATTGGTGTCGAAAGATCAGGTCATCCAACTACGGCTAACCCCGTATCAGAAAGCCTTCCTATTTGCTCGAGTTTGGATTCACTCGATGCTCCAACTTTGGGGTTTCTTTAGCTCCATGGCCTTCATGTAAGCATCCTAGCTTGCCTTTCCTCATTCTTTTTCTGTATGAGGTTGATGATGAGTTGATATTGATCTCTTGAATGGTTGGGTGATTGAATATCTTCATTTAAGCTTCATTTGAGGCCAAAGTACCTATAAATACACAAAAGAAAGGGAGTAGACATTCTTTTGACATTTAAAGCGTAGGCTAAGATGTGAATTACCAAACCATGCAAAACAAAGGTAAAATAAAACAAACACATCTAAAAAACTAGAATGAAAACATGCTATCAGAGTCTTATCACTACTATAGAAAAGGACTTGACCAAAACAATCAAGTCCTCTATATTTGTATTGTAATTGCAGGAAAGTGCGTAATGGAAATTGAGAGCACTATATTAGTTATGGCTATGAATCATTGCATATATGCATAAAACACATGTGAGAGTGTTATACACATTCCCTTGAGAGGTCTTGGAACTTAAAACATTTGACATGTCCATAATTACTATCATATGTGTGATGATGACTTTTGTGTTAAAATGCCTCATCTTATCAGGTGAAACAAGTATATGAGTCATTCATATAGAGGATTTTTTTTATCTTACTTGAAGACAAATAAGATTCAAGTATGGGATATTTGTTAACATTCATTTTAATGTCTTTCTTCAACCTCATTTTTATCTATCCCTTAAACATATAGTGTAAATTGCATCATATTATGATGGATTTCCTTCCATTATATATTTTGGAGATCTCCTGCGCGTTCATGATATTGTAGGAATTTTAGATCTTCTAGAGCTATGGAACTATTATCAAAACCTTAGGAGGATCATATTATATACTATCCTTATAAATAAGGCTTTGCAATCATTCAATTTTTTAATCTAATTTTCATTTGAGAGTTTCACCAAAGTTATTGTAAGAGTTTGCCGACTTGTCTTGGTCAATTGGTGTGAAGGAGCACTATTCACCGTGAATATTAAAGGCAAAGTTCTATAAGTTCGTGTCTTGCTAATTACGATTGTTTCATGGTCTAAAGAATTCAAATTTGTATGGAATAACTATGATGTTGATGATAATCTATATGTCTTTGAAAATATATCTTTGAAAATTTAGGGTTTATCTATTGCTAGGTGCTAATTGCAAGAGGCGAGAGTTGCGCGATTTATACTTTTCATATTCTACAAGATGGTAGAGGTGTGCAAGATTGTTTCCTTCGTAACATTTATATGTATATTCATTTGGATATGTTATTGTAAATTGAGATTGAATATGCCTTATTGGTAATTGCGATTTAAGAATGCTTTTATTGTTGAATTACAGTCTTTGTTATTCTCAATTCTCCTAATATTGGATAATATGATAAAAAAAAAAAAAAAAAAACTCATTTTCTTTCCCATACTGCTTTATGTTGTACGATCTCTACACATGTCGGTCCGAATTTTGTGTTTCTTCTCAATTACTTTGTTTATGTTATCTCATCACTCGATTCATAACTTTTTGTGTTTGATCGAGCCGATTTCCCTTCTTTGTGGGGTGATCCCTACCTTACTTTTTTTGTTTTTGTATGTTTATTTGCGGGCTTTATAATTAATCATTAGAATTATTACATTGGTTTAATATGCTCAATCTTGAGCCTGTTTAATCTTAAACTTATATTATGAGATTTGAAATTCACAGTGTCCAAATTTATCCTTCTAGTCAATGAGAGAATGAAGTCCAACTACAAGACTAATACACATGACTTTGTGAGCCTCTCTTAATGAAGATGGGATTAGATTAATACGCATTGACTTGGTATGTGGTGATATGCATTTCATGTTTATAGTCATGGGATTAGATTAATCATTTTTCCTAACTACCTTGCAATAATTTGTGGTTCATCTTGACCTCCTCTGCTTTGTCTCAAGTAGGGAGGATCTTGTCCATTACACTAATGGCAATGGTTTTCTAGTTATTAGGGCTGAGCATCGGTTCAAAACCGCAAATCGAACCGCAAACCACTATCCCAGAAAACGTGAACCGCAAACCACACGGTTGCGGTGCGATTTGGTTGCGGTTTGCGGTTTTTTTTGCGGTTTGAACCGTATGGTTTACGGTTCGGGTGATGAACCGAACCACACACCACAAAACAAAAACTTGTGAACCGCAAACCGAACCGATTAATTGCGATTCGGTGAACCGAACCGCAATATGCTCAGCCCCACTAGTTATTATTGTCAATCGTTTTACTAATATTAATGACAGTATTTAGAGAAGATATTAGCGAAAGTGGACCAAATGAAGATGGGCCACGTGGACTTATTTGCAATTTTCTGAAAATAAATACCTGCAGGGCAACTCAACAAAGCCCTGGGCCGAAATAATGGCGGGAACAGAAACGACGTCGGTTTACGCCTACTTCATACTTTGCTAACGAAGCAGGACGCCGAAGCAAACCCCCAAATTTCTCTTCTTCTCGTATGTACCAAGGTACCAGTTCCCCAATTTTGTTGTTTTCCTCCATTAATTTCATCTCTTACCCTCTGAATTCTTTTTGATTATTTGTTTAGGGATAGAAATGAGGATAGAGGTGAAGTGCAGCTGTGACAATGGCAACTGTCCAGAATGGGCTATAGTGGAATTGCAAGGCCTTGTTGAGGTCCAACCGGACTTCCAAAATCAGATCCAGAATCTCGAAATCGGAAAGCTCTGTCGTACTTCTACACAGGTTAATCCCCAAATTTGCGAATTGAATGACTAAACACAGTAGAACATTATTGACTAGGGTTCCAGTAATAGGGTTCTGTGTAGCGGCGTCACTTAGATTGTGAATTTGTGTATTCATAGTAACTCTCTGTGAACTTTGTTTTAGGAAGTGTACACCTTGACTGTTGGGTATCACGAGCTAAGTGGATCAAAATTGGCGCTTAAGAAACCACTTGTGGTGCTGAGGAAGGTCAACCAGGGATCTGGGCAGCTGGACTGTGTTGGAATAATTCGGCACAGGATTCTGTTCAAGACCCGCCCAAAGGCCCTCATTTCTAGTAAGCTATTTCTATGGTAGATGGCATTTGGATTTCTAATTGAGGCTTCTCAGTGATAAATGATGATTTTGAGTCCGTTTTCTAAAATGGAAGCTGTTGATTCTGCAGAACCGCAGCCTACACTGAAAGAAAGATCCGCAATGCTACAATGAGATGTTTCACATCAGTGAGTGTGTTGATATTGATTGGTGGTTTCCCTGAAGCCTTGTAGATGTAGCAACGGACATGGTCTCCTCTTCTCATGCGATTTCATGCTTTCTTATCTTCAAGTCCTTACATACTTGTCTCAATCAAAAAGAGCCTTAAACTTTGTTTTGATTAATTATAATCATCAGCCTTGGCTCTTGTAATGAGATCCAAGGTATAACTATTGATTCGGTTTGCACTGCCCGATCTTTCGAATGAGACTCATCTAACTCTTCTTTTGGTGTTATAAGATTTGCTTGGAACACTATGTTTTTGACTCGAGGAAAGTTGTTGGAACACTATCTTGCTCCATGACACTTCGGACTCGTGCTTTTTATCAATATCTGATACTCTAGTACCAAGTGCATGAAAAGACACAAAACTCGTGTAGGCATCCATATCCAAAGTGATGTAAATATGAATGTAAATGAACTTAAGCACTAAATGAATGAGCAAATCATTTTAAACACAATTTGCTTCAAACATTCAATAACTTTGTCAAGGTTCCATCATAATGTTTGTCACTCAACACAATCAACATAGCAATCCAAATTCAACCTAACATTCTAACCCTAAGTTCATCTTATCCAGAGGAAGACTAACCTCAAGCCATAAATGCCCAATAATCATGAAAGAGGTCTAATCATAACCCAAACAAATCTTAAAAATGAGTTTAGTTGTTCACGTCGAAAATCATAGGATAATAAGCATTCTTCATATTTTCAAAATTAATAAATAAGAAAGAGAGAAGAGAGAAACAATAACAATATATGAAAAAATGACAAAATAAACATCCTAGAATTTTTTATTCAAACCTTCAAAGATGAAGCTTCAACTTGGTCTTCCAGAAACTTCAAAATATATCTAGATTTTTCTTTCTTTTGGGGAGCTAAGTATAAAGATGAAGACGATGTATAATGTTTTGGGAGGTAATGAATTTATAGTAAATATTTGGACCTATGGTCCCCCAAACATCACGGGAATGAGCTAAATGTAAACCCGAGAAAATTAAGCCTTCACTGTTCCCGGATCGGACCACCTGACCGGACCATGACCGGACCGAGCCACAGCTGGGTTTCCCGGTCCCAACGGTTGAACCTTTGGCTTCCTTGACCGGACCATTGTTGTTGATCATTTGCAAATATCTTCCTTAAAGATTCAACTCTCGGTATAAGCTACAAAGTTGTAGCCTTTCGTAATACCTTTCGAACGAGTATTTGTGGGTCCTCTAATTCATTTTAAGGCCTCCTATAACTTCATTTTACCAAAAGTGCACAAAAACATCCTCTAAGCCTCGTGTGTCCACAAATCTCCATTATTTGCTTAATGACTCTTCTAAGAGATTTTCATGAATCCATACTTGGCACCTCTAAGTGTACCTTGATTTTTCTGGATCTTTAGCTTCATTGTATGATTATAAATGTTTCGACAATGACCCAGTTTTTACTCAAAGAATCACTAGGGATGTTTTGATCATTTAATTTTAAGCTCAATACTTCAAATTGTACCTACAAGACAGCACAAAAGGATTTAGACATCCAATAAAAAAATGATATCTCATTGTGGAATAAATGGGTGCCTAATTCATACAATGGTAAGCCTAAACTAAGACTAAATTTACCTAAAACTAGCATGAAAACATGATATCAATCATAAACCCGACATGAAGCAAGGATATGCATCTAGGTTTCTTGAAAAATTAACCCCTATTTGTTGTCAATACTTGGTAAGCAAAAGACAAATTTAGAAATAGAGAAGAGAGAAAGTCGAACCATTGAGCGTGATATATCATTTTCCTAAAAGCTACAAACACAAATGTTAATATGAAAATGAATTGGCAAAAGAAAAAGAGAGAATAACACAATATTGGATTCTATCTATGTGGATTGAATCAAGTATCAAAATCGATCAATGAAGAGTAGATGTAAGGCTAACGATTGTGGGGATATTCGAACCAAATAGGACACAAATAACTGCTGGATTTATTAGAAGTCTTGGATAATTGATCGATATTGGCACACTATCAATTAGTCAATTCCATCACGAGGTTTACAATAAGAATGAGATCTATTTATATGGTCCATTGGTGATGTGACTATCTCTAACATGATAAGATAAAACTATTGAAGGACGAGATTTAAAAATATAAAGAAAGTAAACTAGACATCAACATAAGTACTATAGTAAAATCAAGTTACTCCAAAACGACTAACTAATGGATAAGAATGTACAATACGATTTGATCACTTAAGTAAGGGATGTGATCCTCTCTAGAATTAGGTGTGTGATTATTGCTCTTTGGAGCATAAAGGGTATATCATTTGAAAAATGTCTACTACACGCTAAAGTTTTTCACGGGTTGAGAAAGTCCAGGTTAAAAGCTGAATTGATTAAGAGTTGGAAAAATAAATAAGTGCTTAGGCTTTCTCCAGAGGTTTAGTAGATTGTAGAAAGCAATCAGGTCAAAAAAGTCTATTTTAAAAAGTTTACCTCTAAGGAAATGAAGAGGAAGAAATGAACTGAATCGGATCAACTTTGTAGACATCGATCGAGTCGACCTATACATCGGTCAAGACAACCGTGGCCATGTAAGGAGTAGGGGTGAGCAAAAATATTCAACCACTAATCCAAAGATCAGATCTGAAAAAATCCGAATCCAAAAATATTCTGTAATTAGTGATGTAAGTCCGATTCGATCCAAGCATATTTTTCAAATCATCGGATCGGATATGGATCAATGTTATTTGAGGAAAAATTCGAAACGGATCGGATATATCCGACGGTTTAGTTATAGATACTTGGATCGGATCTCCGGTCTGGATAAAATGGCCGGATATCCGGTAATCTTGGATCGGACTTTTATGAAATTCGAATCAGATATCCAAGCATTCAGATCGAATACCCGAAAATATCCACCCTAGTAAGGAGCTCATGACCACTTATCACTGACATTGCATTTCACACTAAGTCGAACTGATCACTACATTGATCGAGTCAACAACTTAAAAATTTTGTCAACCGATAATATTCTCTCTTTTGTCTTTTTATTATCTTTTTCCAATTAGGATAATCCAAACTTTTAGATATGGTTGTATGTTTTTGACATGATGCGTTATAATATTAGCTTTATTAAATAAATAGAACCCTTTAGTCATTAGGTTGGATATCTAATTTTTTAGTTGATAGCATCTATTTTAGTGTCTTTTTTCACCTTCATTCATGGTAAGATGGTGAGATTTTCTTTCCTTTATTTTTGGAGACCTACTCGTACTTTTATAACATTGTAGCTGTTCAAGTCCATATATAGCATCTTTTGGAGCTAATTTGGAAGAATTATTACATCAAACTAAGTTCTCCCCAGGATTGAGGAGGTTTTCATGACGGTCGGATCGTTTGTGAACCAAGAGCTAAGGAGCAAAGTTAATAATATCATCAAGCCTGTAGGATCTCAATTTTCAACCATCCTCCCATCCGTTTTGAACTTTCACATGAAATACAAAGTTATAGATCTTTGAAATTACTTTGGAAGTAGTACTCGTGAGTTTTCTACTTCCAACCACAATAATAAAAAATACATTTTTACTGAAGTGTCAAAATGCTATCAAAAGTTGTCTTCATGATCAAACTGGATGACCTAGACCCACAAATCAACTATCTTGGCCTAGAAAAAGCCGAATTACCCCCTAATTTCCAAGCATTCGACTTGTCTCCAAGACAATACATTTTGTTATGAATGGAGACTTCTACTATAGGAAATCAGTCGACTTACCTGTACCAATCGGCCGATCAGTCCCACCTCCATCAAATTGGGACGATCATTTCTTTCCTTACATAAGTCCTACCTTACCTCAGAAGATTCTTTTGATGGAAAATCGGATTGTGTATTTTTATTATTTTATTCCTTAGAGATAGGATTAGTAGGAATAACCTCAAACCCTAAAGAACGATGTTAGAAATTCTCTCAATGATTCGTATGTTATGGTACTCTAATGATCATCCATTGCAATATGCAAGATCCACGCAAGGATGTATCCTTAGAGATAGAGTTAGTAATGATTTGAAAGATTATATATAAAGCGAAAAATCACGTGAAGGAAGACAAACATATCGGTTCAATCAAACCGGTTGATCGGTTCGATTGGTGGTCCAATCAATCGAAAATAGCAATAAGGGATCGGAGAAAGAATAGGATTTGTATCATCTGATTCAACATCAGAAAATTTGAGAATAATGGAAATTGTAATTCAATTACAATAAATGCATTATAGAATCTGACTCACCACAACAATGCATCTACAATCTCAAATAACAAGAACAATATTCAAAAATAATATGCTTCATGCTATGTAGGAAACAATCTTGCGCAAATCTCGTATCTTACAAGATATTAAAAGTATCAATCACACAACTCTTGCATCTTGTAATTAACATTTTAAATAACAAATAGGTTAAGAGTAAATAAATACACAACTCTCGCATCTTGCATAGACAAACCCTAGATAGAACTCCAAATAGCGTCTTTTACCATAATCATTTTATTCTATTCTCTACTCTTTTAAGCTAAGTAAGCATATCCTTTTGTAATATTTCCCTTATATTCCTATTTCGGTGATCTACTATTTGGTTTATACAATTGCATGCATTCTAGGCATTTGCGGAGCAAAAATGATACATCGATTGTTGAATGTCTTAATACACACTAAGTGCTTCCTTGTGGTCATCTAAGTCAAAAATCATTGGCAGAAATGATCGAACTCCGAGAGTGAAGAGAATAACATCGGAATAAGATCAAAGAGTACTTGATCGGGCCGGTATGCCCCTCACTTTTTCATTCGACGCCAAAATGATAACCCTTGTTGTTGAGATGATCCTAAAGCAACTCTGGACCAGGCCCAAGACTTTGTCTCAGGAGGTCACACGGCGGCTCTTGTGCTCGATCAACCTATATCAACGTTTATCTTTACCGTCACTACTAAAAATAGTGTCATATACGCCGGATATTTCGGACTATATACCCCAGACCACATCCGGCAAAAAAGTTAGAGATGTATTTTCTCTGGTACTATATACCCCGGACGTTCAATTTCTACATATGGCATATATACTTAAAGAAAAAACTAGATTATTTTGCATGGATCAAGATCCGGCGTATTTGATAGTATATACCCCGGATTTATACATAACTGGGGTACATAATGTTGGATATATATCCGTGTATTTGGTGGTATATACACCGGATATGTACATATTTGGCGTATAAAGTCAGTTGGCCAAACAAATACTTGGATGATAATTACGTAACATGCACGTTTATGTAAAAAGGTGGCTTATGACAAAAAGATCCATTGTTTATGATCATGATGATAATTTAAGAATGTGAATTTTTCTTAAATTATAAACGATGCATTTGATATGCTTACAAATAAGGAACCTGAATGGAAAAAACAACACCACTTGCAGTCAGGCACTAGAAGTAGTGTAGTCATCGTACTGAGCTTCCAGGAAGTGGCGGTCAGCATCTGCAATTGCCAAAATAAGAGGGTGGTGCAAATCCATAGGAGATGGAGTATCCAGGTTGGTAAGGCTGTTTCAAACCGAAATCCCACAATAAATAAGAAAGAAACCAAACAAAAGCGGATATAAAAATTCTGGACACTACGATCCCTATTGTAGAAAATTAAGAAAGAAACTTGAATGCTTTGTTTTGAAGATTGGGCACTTGGGTGGATAGTATCTAACTCTTGAAGCAACAAGAGTTGAATAGATGGGTTTTTTTTTTGGCAAAATTTGATAACTAGCCTCTTTTAAGAATTATATCTACTAACTAAGCCCATAAAGATTTTCAATTAAGTTTACCGTTCAAACACAATCTAGGGTTTTACCTACTAATCCTCTCCTCTGCTTTCTTCTCCTTCCTTCTCTTCTCCCCGTACTCCTCCTCCGCCGTCGGACCACCCCGCACTAGCCACCTTCCCTCGAGTTCCTCCTCCTCATCTCCCTCTCTAATCTTTGTCGATCTAGATTTATAGATCTAGTCTCTACCTCCTTGCTTCGTCTCTCTACTGGAAGCTTCTGATGGTTGCAATATCGATTTGCAGTTTCACCATTTGATATCTTACATTCATGAGCCAATAGTCGTAGCTAATACATCATCAGTCTTATCATAGTAGATGAAGAAATGTTAGATTTTCTGCTTTTCGTGCTAAATCCTACATTCCTGAGCCATCACCGGCAACTCTATTGTTACGCTTCTAGAGACTAGCGAAATTCCTCCATTGTTATGCGTCTTCCCTTTGCTATCCTCGTTCTTTTTTCCTTTCTTTATTCTTCTGAAATTTACCGTTGATATCAGAAAAGTGGAGGTTCACTTTTCGGAACTCGAGGGAGCACAAAAGTGAAGACATGTAAAGAAACTCGATCTCGGCAGCTCTATTGTCTACCAGAAGTTTTGCAAGACCAATGTTCCATACGTTCACTCTCTGACTTGTGTAGATGATTGGATAGAGGAGCAGTTTGATTGGAGCAGATGATTAGGGAATCTTTGGCTCTGGGGTCATCTTGTATAGGGTTGAAGGCGATTGTGAGGAGTATGAGGATGAAGAGAAGTTGGCTTGAGACGGTCGGAGCCATCGCCGGAAGTTGGGTGATTGTTGACAGGGATGATGGGTTGATAGATGAGTTCTTCTGGTTGCTGCAAGTCTGCAATCATTCAACGCAGTATGGATGCAACTTTGAAATTGCTAAATAGTTAATTAATTATCTTTCTAGCTAGAATTACATGAAAACACTGATACTTGATATCACGATGGGCTTTCACATAGTGTGTATGAGCTCCTCTAGCAGGTATAATGAGTTGGAAATTAACTTACTTAATTTTCATAATATTCTTGTATATTATAAAATTAGTTAGTTTTTATACTCTGGGTCGTTGCAGTGTAAAGCTCAGACGAACCGATAGGCATGTCACTATGTTAAACTTAATGATGCTAATTTTATTATAGAGAATGTTATTGTGTTTTCTAGTATGAAAATTCTAGTATGTAATTTTCTGGTATGAACTTTTAGAATAAATAATCTGATACGAATGTCTGGTATGTAAATCTTGTACGAAATTTTGGCATTTAAATTTCTGGTATGTAAAATTCTAGTATGAAAAAATTCTGGTAGAGAAATAAAAAAGAAAATATAAAAAATATAAAGAAGGAAAAAATATTAAAAAAAAACAAATTTAGTAATTAAAATTTAAAACTTACACTTATATAACAAATAACAAACATCAATTATTCTTTTTTTTAAATACAAGGGTTAATTATATTTAACTACCATTATATGAAAGTGGTAAAAAATTATGGGTACATTTACTAAACACAAAACTTAAAAAGACCAAGCCAAATTCTTTTTTTTTTTTTGGTAGAATGAATAGATGATTGATGACTGGTAAAGAAAATCAGTTATGTTAAAAAAGAAAGACGAGAAGACACTTACATTAAAAAGCAGGTCACATTGTCTATAAAAGAAAATAAGAATAGTCAAATTTCACAATGGTCGTTCATCATGTTTGAACGCCACATTCATACCACGGCATTTTTTTGTCGTATGCTTTGTAACGCCCACATTATTTCTCAATGCTGGATTCAATATCTCCTTGCAACTGACAAGGAAATTTTAACATTGTATTTTAACTCTTTTGATTTGTAAAAATTTATATCTTGCCCCTCGTTAAAATTTGAGGGCGAAACTCTTGCTACAAGTTCCAAGTAATAAGTGAAGCAATTTACTCATATTGCTTCGACTAGCGATAAATGTATGCTATTACTTTTTCATCGTACACCAATACTCAATCAATACCTTATCTTTAAGAATCAATGTAATCTACCAATCCATTCGTACATTGAGGCAATGTTAAAACGAGTGTATAGCGAATCTTCCCTTAAACTCATCACAATTCTATTAACATTTTTCTTCTCACTTAAACTTTTTTGTTTTTCGAAGTAGGTTAATCATTGGTTGTGTTACTTTGGACAATCTCTCCACAACCTTCGATAGTAATCCGCAAAATAAAGAAAACTTATAACTTCTTTCTCATTCTTGGGTGGATGTCATTCTGAGACAACTACAACTTTCTAGGGATCAACACTCTGACTTTCTATTAAGGTGCATGCCAAAAGATGCTACTTTTGACAACCAAAACTCACATTTGAAAAGATAAACATATATGTTATTTCTTAACGCTTCAAGAACAACTTTAAAATGGTTTACATGCTCTACTCTACTTCGTGAATATATCAGAATATCATCAATAAACACCACAACAAATGGTCTAATTACTTTTAGAAGATTCGGTTCATCAAGTCCATGAAAATAAATAGAGCATTAGTGAGCCCAAATGGTATCACAAAAACTCCTAATGATCAATACCTTATTTAAACTTTGTAATATTAAAAAAAATATCCTAATTTGATTAGGAAAAAGATAGAAATAATATGAGTTATATAAAAAGATGTTATAAGAGCATAAAATAATTAGTAAATTGTGAATTCGTGAGAAAACGAGATGTTTCTTTAAATGCATGATGGAATTTCACATGACATCAAAAAATTTTATTTTAATACAATATATAGATATATACATAAGGACATAGATTAGTGACTACTTACTACTAATAACTATATATTTATATGTTAAAGCTAAAATAGGAAGTTATCTGATCATCCATTTTTACTTCAATACAATATATACATATGGATATAGTGAGTACTTACAACTAATAACTATACATTTATATGTTAAAGCTAGAATAGGAAGTTATCTTATCATCTTATACACAAGTGGAAATAAAAATGCATGAGAAAAAAATAACGCCCACCATGGGGCTCGAACCCATGACCACAAGGTTAAGAGCCTTGCGCTCTACCAACTGAGCTAGACGGGCCTATTGACTTTAATTTTAATAGAAGTATATAGATTAGTGAAACTTACTAATAAATATAAAAGTATATATTTATATGTTAAAGCTAAATTAGGAACTTCTCTAATCATCTTACAAATAGATTTTCAAAACATAATTATTAAGGATATCTTCAAAGAACATGTAGAATATCGTGGTAAGATTAAAAGGAGAATGACATAACTTTCATACTCAATATCCCGTAAGTCACACTTCGTCAATATATCAGTATGTCATCAATAAACACCACAACAAATGGTCTAAGTACTCTTAAGACTTAGTTCATCAAGTCCATAAAAATAACTAGAGCACCAGTGAGCCCAAAACGGTATCACCAAAAACTCCTAATAATCATACCTTATTTTAAACTTTATTTTACAAAGTCTTCATCTCGAACCCTCGACTGATGGTGGAAAGTCTTTCTAATGTCTTAATCAAAGTTGAAGACACGGGCAAATTTGTAATATTGATGACGTGTAACGGTGTAAGGATAAACGATCTGTACATTATTTATCGGGCAAACTTTGATTTATAATGTATAAGGGAAATACATTTATATGATTAGACATTAATAAAACCGTGTGTTTTTCTTGTCATCATTCCCATGTAGGTTCTAACTTGTAACACTAAATCATCTTTAAGTATGACTTGGATGGGAGACATGACTTGGTGAAGCTCATCAAAGAGATCCAAGCTCAAGGTTATATAAATGTTTGCTTTGGATTCAAAGTACACACATAATATATCATCATCAATTTTAGTGTGCTCCATTGTTGATCTATCATTGTAGATATCATTTGCAGTGTTATGTGCCTTTATGTTTTATGTAGCTTCTTGTTGATTAGTATTTGAGTGAGGGTTGGAGGTTGTGAGGACTTTTCGATTCATCTCGATAGTAGAATAAAGGATTGGTACAAGTTGATTAGTATTTATATTCCCTTTATGTTCTGCATAAACCCTAGAACAAATGGTTGTTGATTTTGTCCCTCAAAATTGTATATTTTCCTCTTATTGTTGACCAAAGTTTACTTGAAACAGTTTTTTACTTTCTGGAGCATCAGTAAATGGAAATGGGGAGATAAAAAATGTGTCAACAAGTGAAAACTTGCTACTCTTTTCCTTCAAAGTTATGGTGATTGAGATGAAGCTAGAACATAAATGTATCTCTGTGTGTGGCTTGGGATGCTCTACTTACTGTGTTGAGTTTTATTGTTTTTGACATGTCACGCGGGATGTGGCCGGGCATGGTTTATGTTGTTTTCCTTGTTGTTGGACTTCATAGCTGAATACTTTGAGTCAAGCGATAGGCATTTCTTTATCCTTTATGAATTTACCAACATTTTATTGAAAAAAAATATATTATAGGGGAATGATGAAGCTACGTGCTATAATATGTAAATTATAAAAGTTTTCCTTATTTCAACTCATGACTATTTAGGTTTCTTATGCTCTTAGTCTAATTAGTTACAAAATTTCACATTATGAATAAGTTATTAATTGATTTTGGTGTACTAAGCCGATCTTATAATCAAAGTGATGATTGTCAGTTGTGTGCACGACTACAAGAGTTAGGCGAGGGCTTTTAGCTGCCATATAATATATAGACTCTTACCAAAATCTAATTTTACATGGTACGGAATATACAATTAACGACACTACCAGTCTACCATTGACTATGATTTAGCTGAACCAACTTTCTTAATTTACCATTTTACTAACATACTAAACTTTTTATTTATTCACTATTTTCTTTTTAACAATATATTGAGTTATTAAACCTTTTATTTTCCGCAATGCACTCAATTTCGCGTTCTCATAGTTAAACTAAAAGACAACGAGAGTTTGCTACCTCAAACTAAGGTTGTTTAAACTGTCCAGACTGGATCGGATCGGACCGTTTTATTATTTTTAAAAAAATTAAAGAAAAAAAATACATTTTTTGTATGGATTAAATCCGGTCCGGTCCGGCTTGGACCGAACCGGATACTCTACTTATTAAAAATAACTAAAATGTAAATTAACGGTCAGGACCGAATTTTTACAATTACGGTTCAGGACCGGATTGGACCGTAATTTCCGGTCCGGTCCAAACCTAGCAGCCCTACCTCAAACTCTATATTTCTGATAGCATCTTCATGTTTATGACGCTGCTTCAAATTCGACATTTGACCACAAACTAGACTAAATTTGTACATAAACCTTCAATAAATATAAATTTTTTAAATTAAACAACATAAACTTGGTTAGAATAAGCTTATCTGATTTGGCGCGTGTGCTTTACTGGTTTCATTTATAGGATGCACACTACGATGCGCGGACACTTCTAGAAGGTGGAGTGTCCCGTGTCCTGCCGTGTTGGACACAGGGAAACGTCAGGGCATGGCTCTGACACGATCAAATATGACCCGACACGGTCAAGACACGTTTCAGAGGTAGGACACGTCTTGATAGAAATAGGGATGATCTAGATCGAGGAAAACTTCAACTACTTCTTCTTGATCATTCGAGTTGGATCAAACGGTAGAACTTGAGCGGTGGAAGCTTAAAAATTGATGCGGAAGCGTTCGGTCGATCAGAACTAGGTTGATCGAATCATCCACGAAGTGGAGTAGATAATGTTGATCCTTCCAAATGGATCCTCGAGTATGAATGTTTGGATGAAAGACTAGATCCAAGATATAACTTTAAGAGGGTGGAAGAAGAAGATGATGCCCAAACCAAGTAGGAGGATTTTCCTTCTCAATACTTGGATTCAACTTAGACATGTTTACAAATGAGCCAAACATCCCCTTATATAGTGGATGTGGACATACAAAGAGTCGGAAATTAAATGACGGAAATTAAAGCCGGAATTAAAGTTCCAAAAATGAAAAGGCTAAAATATGAAAGGTCGGAATTTAAGTCACGGAATTAAGTTGCAGAATTAAAGTTTCGAATACAAAAAGCATATTATTATATAGCCGAAATATTATAAATGTCTTCAAAATGGTGCCGGGTCCTTCTAGCCGGAAACATGGATGACATCGCCATCCGGGGGCATATTAGTAGTTTTATCCCATGACATTTGATCCAAGAGAACATCGTCCTCATGCAAGAACTGGTTCACTCTATGAGAAGGAAAAAAACTAGTAAGAAGCGGATGCTTTTGAAATTGGATTTAAAAAAGGCTTATGATAGAACTATGTGGGATTTCTTAGAGGATACGGTAATGGAAGCAGGCTTCCCATCTGAGTGGGGAAAAATGATCAAAGAATGTGTCAAGACAACTAGGATGCAAGTTCTGTGGAAGGAGAGGTTGCCGATCAGTTTGTCCTTGAGAGAGGTATATGACAAGTAGATCCGATCTCCCCCTATCTGTTTGTCCTATGTGTGAAAAGGCTCAGCCATCACATCCTTGAGTTAGTGGAGAAAGGCGAATGGAATACTATTAAACTTGCTCATGGAGGCCCTTCGCTCTCACATCTTTTCTTTGCTGATGATATCACCCTCTTTGCGGAAGCCTCTCTCCCCCAGATTAGAGTGATCATGAGATGCATAGATTTTTTTTGTAAGGCGTCAGGGCAAAAGGTTAGTATCCAGAAGTCAAAAACTTTTGTTTCTCCTAATGTTTTGATAACATGTATTATAGTCTATATTTTGGGATTGGTTTAGACGTTTTATCTTCATAAATCTACATGTATGGATGTATATTCTTTGATTATATTGTTGTTTTGTCTACCTTTGCGGGAATCAAGGTCTACACCTAGTTTCGTTGTAATTGTATGGAAAATGGCACGTTTTGGACCGAAATGGAGCTAAGGAAGCTAAGGAGTCATTGGAGATACATTCTGGAGCTTTGAGAAGATCTCAGAAAGCATGGAAATGATTTAGAGGATTTATTTTGGACCAGATTTGAGATGATTTACATTCAATTGAGATTCACCTCGGTCAACTACAGTATCACCTCGACCGAGGTGATCTTGAGGAGCGTCCCGACCGAGGCGAACACCTTACCGCCGATAAGATCTTTATTTTTGGTTGAGATCTTCTATTTTTGGAAAGAGAATATCACATATTTTTGGCTGGATTTCTGGAAGGAATATATTATATTTGGCTAATATATTTTGAGAGATATGAATATATTTTCTAAGAAATTATCTTTTTAAGATATTATATCTTTGGAAGATAATTTTCCTATATATATGGGATGCAATTCTACAATTCAGCCATCTACAGATCACCTATCTTCAGATCACTGATTTTCTGGAGGATTTTCTGAAGAGTTTGAAGGAAGAGTTGAAGGAAGTTTTGAAGGTTCAAGGAAGGAAGGAATCATAGTTGAAGTTGACTTTTCAAGGAGTTTGTAAGATCTTCTTAGATTGTTTTTGGTTTTGTTGTCTTTTCTGATTTGTGACTTGAGGAACGCTGATTGTTGTTTGTTTGATTCAGTTATTGAGACCTTTGTGTTAAGGTTTTCTTGTTTGAATATTGATTTATTTCTTATATATTTGATTATTGTTATCATGATGATTGTTGGATAAGTTCTTTATGCGATTCTAGAGTTGATTGACTGAAAGTTGTGGGAAAGACGATGATAGAATGATATTAATCCCAACAAGGCCCTGAAAGCTCGAGCCTTTACCTTAACCGTAGAACACCTCGGTCAGTCATTGATCATCTCGGCCAGGATGGAATATAACTGAACGAGGTGAACCTTTTCTTAACCTTATCTGAGTTAAGAGTTTAAGTTTGCCAAATCATATCCTTGTTATACCTTTCCTGCTTCAACGCAAGCCTAGGATGAGACTTACCCGGTGATTCCTTTGTTTGTATACCCAAGATCATGAGTGTAGGTAATAAAGGTTTATCCTTTATTGGGGTTTGAGTGTGCCTTCATCCCATCTTTGTGAGTTAGCCTGAGACTTGCTTGATAAAGGTTGATTCTATCCCCTTGGGTGGTGTGTTGGTTTAAGATTATAGTTTCTTTCCTTAGTACCTTGAGACTTACCCGGTAAAAGGAGCTTTGGTTTGGGATAGTGAGTAGTGAGACTTACCCAGTGATTTATTCCCACCTTAGAAACACCTTCCCTTTGCAAACTTCAGCTTTGTCCACACTATCTTTTGAGATGTTGAGTCGGAACCACAACCGGATGCTTTACTCTCTAGAATCCGCATTTCCCTTTATCTGACTTTTATATCATCTTTGATTGCTTTAATTTGTTGTTAGTAGTTATTTGACAACCTGATTACCGTACTTTGTTTCACCATAGTCCTTGTGATCGACACCTGAAATTCTTGCTTTTATTACAATTGATCTGTACACTGCGGGTTCGCATATTGTTCAAGCATACTTCTTGGGTTATAAATATTAAAGCTATTTAGTGAACAACAATCCTAAAGATAGCCGTGCCAAATACTTTGGGACTAAGCTATTTAGCTTCAAATCCAACCGTGACCATTGAACAAGGCTAAGAAGGGGCCACGAGTTTACATTCGAATGCAGTCATGACATATATTTGAGGCCCCGTAGCATCAATTAATGGCTCAAAACTCACTTTATGGGCATATAACCTTGACTTCACCCTTAAATTTATCCTCATTACTTGATTTTATGAGGTAAAACGCCTCAATGCTGCAACACAGATCTCACAAGAAATTTGTCTTCCGTGGCAAAATAGTGATGAAGTATTTCATGTTGCAGCACATGCGAAAACACACAAGAAATGCCAAAAGGCAATGGTTGTATAGTAGAGGCTGTGAGACGCCAGAAATGCCAAAAGTGAATAAGTAGAAGATCGAGATGTATTGAAGGACGTGGTAAAAGCAAAAACCACGTAACTATATATCCATATCTTTTGTAAATGAAGTGAATCTATGTTTACAGACTGACACCATACACTATATCTTTATTTCCTTTCCAATCATATGTTACATATGCTATTTTTGTCATCCAATGGACACAGCTGCAGATAAGCCCAACCACACTTTTTCTAGGCCAGCCTTATCCACATTACATTTTTTTTTTTTTTGTTACCTATCCAAAATCAAAACAAGCCTCACTTTTTCTTGCATTCCTTGGGCTATCCGATCCCACCCTTGGTCTTACCAAATATATACATACCATGACATACATGATATACGATGTATCACAAGTATATGGAACCTAACTCATCTTCTCACGCTCAACAAGTGTTTTAAGAATGCATCTTTCCTGAAATCCTACATCTTGAATCCGTCAAGAATCTTATATATATATAAGTTCTTTGATTTAATTCAAGTACTCACTCAGATAAATTTCTTAAAACCTTTATTAGTATGCACCCAACCTCTCATAAGCCTTTGATTGAGAAACATTTCTTCAATCATTCCCCGATAACTCTAGCATCATAATCTTGTTCACAACAAGTATCATGTCTTTCACATACATGACTAGGAAGACCACCTTACTCGCACTACATTTTTTGTATACACAAGGGTCCTCTTTCATATGATGAAATAAAACCTTTAAACCTTCTCATTAAACTGAAAGTTTAACTCATAGATGCTTGCTTATCCTTACAAATAAACCAATTAATCTTGCATACTTTCACTACTAGAAAAACAGGGGATTATTTACACATTTTTAATCATATATAGATGCTTATGAAAAACGTCTTAATTTTCACCTTTGAGATCTACCTAAACATTTAAAAGCATCGAGGTCTATCTAGATATTTAAAGGTATTAAAGTATTAAACTACTCTACACAATACTTACTAGCTCAATTTTTTCAAAAATATATGTATTTATAGCAATTGTTGTATTACAAGCAGCAACCGGCAATACCATTGAAAAAATTGAATAACATCATTAAAATAGTCTAAACAAAACACATAATAAAATAAAAATATTTATAATAAAAAAAGTCAATAACATAAGAATTCATCAATAATATGCATTAAGAGCATCTCCAACGCAGACACCCTAAGTTTCTTCCTTAATTAATTTTCAAAAAATAAAAATTAATGTCAGGAGGTGATGTGAGAATAGAGACAATAAGTGGAGAGAAGAATCTTCTTCAAAAAATGATATCTGACAATTTCCTACACAAAACACAGAAATTAAAGAGCATTTTTGTTTTGTTTTTTAATATTTTTCTTATACTTTGATTGTTACGTTAGTTTTTTTTGTTATTTTTTTTTATATTTTAAGTTTTGATATAAAATAGGGAAGTAGATGAGTTATTTAAAAAATTTTAATTCAAATATTACACATAATGTTTCAAGGTTTAACATATATATAGTAAAAATAATGAAAATAAAAATAAAAATTTTATGTTTAGTTAGAAAATATTTTTATCTATCTATAGACATTAATATTAATTATATTTTAATAATTTTTTTAAAAATATTAATACTTTAAAGTGATGAACACAAATTTAGAAATTTATCTAATAAAAGGTAGTAAAAAAGTTATTATACTTAAACTTTTTTAATTAAAACTTGTCTTTTAATATAATAAAAGGCATTTACTAGTAATTTAGAAATTTATCTAATAAAAGGTATAAAAGGCGTTTACCAGTAATTTATGTTGAATTATTTTTATGTTTTTTGTAAGATTATTGTAAGTTAATTTTCAATAAAACTTGTCTTTTAATCTACATTGTTAATTAAAAATGATAATATATAAATAAATAATAATAATATTAGTTATATCAATTGATGATAATAATTATAATAGTAATTATTATAATAAAAATTATAATTATAATTATAATAATAGTAACAATAATAATAATAATAATAATAATAATAATAATAATAATAACAAATGATATATACACGTAAGTAAAAGAATATAGGCTACATAAAGTAAGTAGGGGTGTAAGTTAAGAAACTACCATGTAAATATGGGATGGAGAATTGAGTTTCTTTAGATGAGGTGGAAGATAGATAAAATTGTGAAAATGAATTAAGAAATTCAAAAACAGTTTATGGGATGAAGATGCTCTAACGTTCTACAAGTACTTGTCTGTTATGTAGTTAATATACTAATTAAACAAGAGAAAATTGAGCTAGTAAGATATTTTTTTAACTTGATTACTAACTACATCCCTATCAATTATCAATTAAAAATAAAAATAAATAAAATAATAAATAGGATATTAGATAGGCAGTTAAGGATAGTTAATTAAAAAAATATTTATATTTTGGATCATGGAAGATAATTAGTTACTGTAATTAACAAAATTAATTATAATTAAGAGAAGAAAGAAGAATCCTAAATTTGACACAATCTTTTATTTATTTTTAATAAATTTTTTTACTTAAATTAATCATAATTAAGAGGAAGTAGAAGAATCCTAAATTTGGCACAATCATTTATTTATTTTAAATGAATCTTTTTACTTAAAACAAGAGGGTCTAGTTTATCTGCATATAAAACTTGGGATCTTATTTATACTCATTGTTACAAAACTACCTACATAGTTATTTTACCCATTAAACAACTATTTCATCAAAGAGATTAGTCAATTTATTCATCTCAAGGAAGAGTTGCAACAAACAAGTGACCCACCCAAAGCACCATGTGATATAGTTAATCTACACAAGTCAATACATATTCAATAAGTTATCATCATGATAAGCAAGAAGGAACAACCAAATACTCATGGATGAAATAAGCATTGTCCTTACAATAGAAAAGGAAAAATGTATACATCTTACAAAATCACTGTACACCTTCATCTTTGTACATCTTTGTAGTGAAATGTTTGTCTCATCCACGTACAGAATCGTGAGTTTTGAACGGCTCATCAGTAGTAAACATGTCTGCTTTGATATAATCACGACTAAAACTAGAACCCCACCAATGCTTGAGGCTAATCTTTGCTTCAATAACTTGTGCATAGACTCACTTCAAAAGTACAATTCGATACTAACATGACTAAAGCTGAAACATTTAAGTAGATAAAGGTGAAATAAATTCTTAAACATTTGTTATCCTCGTGTCAAAATAATGATATAAGTCACATCAAGATGATGCAACAACTGCCTCCTACGGGGTTAGCCACATCTCCTCAAGGTAAGTCATCAACCTCACATGTGATTATCAATGCACCTTTATTTCTTCTTGAATCTTGACGTCACTCATAGTTGATATTTTATTTCGATTCAACAATGCTTGATAATGTGATGTGAATACGATGTGTGCTTCATATGATCACAATTGTTGTTGGATGTTTCACTTTATATGAAACATGCACATTTCACTTCTAAAAACACTACTTTTACATATTCAATAAGATTAAACTCCCGATCGGTGGTGATTGCGTTGATGTTGCACTTTATACTAGTAATGTCTTAGTTAAATTTTAGTATGCATTTAATGCTTAAACCATTAGGTATTTGAGTAGTTTGAGTCGGGTGGTCTACAAATCTGTTTCTTGGGTGATTAAATAACGAGATGTGATGCATACGTCCTAAATTAGTCTTAATAAGGGGCAATGATTAATTTCGAGTTAACGCACTATATGCACATTAAGCTTGTTTTACTTTTCACAAAAGTAGGGTTGTAATTCGAGGCGAGCAACTCAGCTCGGTTCGCTAAAAGATCGTATTCAACTCGTTCATATTTAAAAACGAGCCGAATACGAGCTTGATGTTGCGCTCGTGACGAGCCTAAGCCGAATATGAGGTGATTGTATAAGCTCATCTAAAATATATTAAAAAAAAAAAAATCATATTTTCCCTATTTAGAATAAGACAGCCTCGTTCATACCACGATGATCAGAATCTCAGATCTAGGCGAAGAGTGACTATGGAATGCGACACCAACACCCAATTCTCTAGGGTTTTTTTTATCCGATGGCGATGATTTTGACGAAGGGTGATTCGGGAACATTTCAAGACTTAACCTCATCTAGGAGGAAAGACGGAAGCTAGAGTTAGTAAGAAGGAAGATGAGCTCAAATGATCACATGTAACGCTAAGAGGAGAAGAAAGGAAGACAATGTGATTCAGGAAAGAGTCTGTTCAAGCAATGTAGATCCTTATGATCATGCATGTATCATACATGTTTTAGATCAAGTACGCATGAAAAATTACTTGCGCATGCACACGCACATGCACGTAAAATAGGAAGATCACATGGAAGCGAGGACTTGCTTGACCATCATGCAAATGTACGTAGAAGAGGAAGATCACTTAAAAGAGAGGACTTGCTTGGCCATGCCCGTACACATGAGATTTTTGGTCAGCCCATGCATGAACAAGGAGAGAATATGTTATTTTAAGTGGCTGAATTTTGACCTTTTAGATACCTTATTATCCAGGCCATAGTTAACTCTTCTAATTATTGGGTTAGGCTTTAATTACTGGGCTTTTTAAGTTAGTTTTAAGCGTATATTTCTTTTAAGTCTTTTAGGCTATCTTAGGCCCAATCAGAGAATGTTTTAAACCTAATTTTTCAGCCTCCGTGTTCTCTATAAATAGGAAATTTTGGACCCTATAATAAACAATTAAATTTTGAGTAAAAACTTTGTTTTTGTTTCACACAAATGTTTCTTTCACACAGAGAGAGAGACGTTTCATTTGCCCACAACTTGGACTATTCTGCGTTGTTCAACTTGTTTCTATAACTTCGTACTTCTCAAATCATTCATAAGCAACCTTCATGTGTTCTTTGGACGATGTATCCTTAGGGTTGAAGATTGTATTTAAAGGGTTCTACGATCATTTTTGGTTGTGTGTTAGGGTCTTAATTTCCCTATCGTGCTTCAAGTCGTTTCATAGGGTTCGACCTTACCTATCCAACTACCGATCCACCGCATCATCACATCATTCAAGCCATCCCCACACCTCTTCCTAACCAACCATCACCCCTATCATCACGATCTTTCCTCGTTTGATCAATCCCTCTAACAAGGATTTATACGTGTCCTTGGTGTCACAAGATCGGGACTCAACAACAGCTAATCCCCATATCAAAGTGCTTCACCAAGGATTTTGCTAGCTTCTTCTTTGTAGCTTCCTCGGACAAAGTTTAGGGTTCTTCTCCAACGATTCCGATGCTTCCACTCATCCAATCAGGTATGTTCTTCTCATCACACTCAACTTCTCCTCTTCTCGCCTTCTCCTCTTAATCTCACACTCAAGCTCAACTTCTTCTCTTCTCGTCTTTATCTCAGACACAAATAAGGCTAGGATTTTTCTCGAGTTCTCGTCAGACTCAGCTTCTCCTATGAATCACTCAGGTATGTGCTACTAAAATGATGATCTTCTTCTTGTATCTTTTTCTTCTAAACTCCGTGAATGCTTCTTGTATCCTTTTCTTTCGAAAGAGTCTTTAAAATAATCTCATAGGCTTTAGAGATGACCATTTCATTGCGATTGATTAGATTTAGGATTTTCAATTGTAAGCCGAGACCTACATTGCTTTTGTTTAAAATGCTTCATTATTAACTTTCTGTTTAGTTGTTAGTTGTTGTAATCCGAGACTAGCTCTACTTTAGCCATAAGTTATTAACTTATTTAGTTTTTTTTAAAGTTAAGTATGTTTTGTTTAGCGTCTAGGGTTTGGTCCTTTCCCATATCATGTTATCAGTATATTAGATATCGGTAGCGATATAAAAAATATGTGTATGAAATTGATATTTGATAACTGATACCTATGTTTTGGAAGATGGTGAGGTGTATCAGAAGAGGGAGACTTGGGAGGGAGACATGAGAGGGAGACATGGGAGGAAAAGAACGTGATACTTGTCAATTTCTAGAGATATCAAAATCGATAAAAAAAAAAAGAAGTAAAGTATTGATATCTGGGTATATCACTTTAGTAGCCATATACTCAATTATCAAACATGGATATCGGATACGTGATATCCATACCCATATCTCGTATCAGAATATGAGAAAGGAACAAGCCCTTAGTGTTTACCGACTTGCTGTTGTTGAGGTTTATTTCATTTAATGATTTTTTATTGGGCTAATTAGGTAACTAGGCTGTTTTTTTTAATTGGATACTAATTAGGCTTTTTTCAGTTTTCTAATTAGTAAATGTACCCCCACTAATATTTTTACCGTTCAAAAACCCTAAACTCTCTCCCGCATCTCACTTCTCTCACACGCAGCTTCAATCTCTCCCTTACACCTTCTCCCTCTCGCACCTGTGGAGTCGAACCGCCGCGCCTTACCGGAGCGCCGCGCCTCAGCCGCCGGAGACGCCGGCCTGGTGAGACTCATCTTCCCTTTTTCCCTTCTCCTATTTGTTCTTTTCTTCCTTGACTGTTTATCATGAACTTTCCAATGGTCAGAATATCGGAATTACTGTGTTAATTTAACTCATGTTTGCGTTACAACGTTGAACCTGTGGGAGGCAATCGGAGCAAATGGAGGACGGAACTTCATGATGTGCAAGAAGCCCCAGCCGGCAAAGGATTCCGGTGCTTCAACTCCATCTGAGGAAGCGGTGTCTCCTCGAACTGTTTCGAAAAAGGGAAGTGGTAGGCTGAAGTCATGGATCAACAAGTCTCTAGCCTTCAAGATCGCTTCACACTTAACTGAAGTCCTATATGGCTTGAAACTACACCCAATTAGTTACTCAATTGCTCTGTTATTTTCTTACTAAAATCTCTTGTTTCCAGTTTGTTTTTCTTTGAAGTACTTTATTCTTCTTCCATGTTCTAAGCCACTCATTATTGATCTCCGATTTGATTCAATCGGAAATGGAATAAACTTTCTAGACTTTGATAGTATATGTTGATGTGATTTGGCAATGTATGGTTTAGGAGAATTTTTGGTTATTGGTGAATGTTGCTCAGGTTTTAAAGATTAATGCTATAGCTTCTGGTGCTGATGTAGATTAGGCAAATTCAAAGGGAAGAACTCATACCAGAATTTTCTGGTATGTAAAATTCGTACCAGAAAATTTTGTTATGAGTTTTTTGGCATGAAAAATTTCTGGTATGTAGTTTTATGGTATGCAGTTTTATGGTATGTAATTTTATGGTATGAAAAATCCGGTGTAACAAAATTCTGGTATGACAAAATGTAATTTTATGGTATGTAACTTTATGGTATGTAGTTTTATGGTATGTAATTTTATGGTATGAAAATCTAGTGTAAAAAATTCTGGTATGATAAAATGTAATTTTATGGTATGTAATTTTATGGTATGAAACTTCTGGTATGAAATTTCTGGTATTTAAATTATGGTATGACAATTTCTGGTATGACAAGTTCTGGTATGACAAAATTCTGGTATGAAAATAATTTCTGGTATGAGAAATTCTGGTATGAAATTTCCGGTATGAAAATTTCTGGTAAGAAAATTCTGGTATGAAAAATTCCGGTATGAGAAATTCAGTCCAGAAAATAAAAAAGAAATAAAAATAAATAAAAAAAAGCAAGAAAAATAATAAAAGAAAATAAATTCAGTAATTAAATTTTAAAACTTATACTTATATAACAAATAACAAACATCATTTATTTTTTCTTTCTAAATAGAAGGGTTAATAATTTTTACCTACTATTAAATGAAAGTGGTAAAAAAATTTGGGGTACATTTTTTTAAACAAAAACTCAAAAAAGCCTAGTATGTCAAATTCTCCCTTTTTTATTTAGTAATTTTAGTTTTTGTTTAGGGAAGAATCATCAAATACTTATTTAGTTTATGTTTAGGGAATGCGTGTATAATTTCTCTTTAGTTTTTATTTAGGGAATACTTTAACTTCTGTTTAGTTGTTTAATTAAGTTTTGTATGTTTTGTTTATTGGCTTGCTAAGACTTGTACAATTCATGCTTATTTAGTTTATGGTTTGCGGTAATGTAATGTAGGTGAAATATGTAGTTTATTCATGTAGAGTTTGATTATTAGATGTTTGAATAATTGAATGTAAACAGGTAACAAATCCATGCTCAACATGCTACAAATTTGTGCTCGTACGAGTTTAGAGTCTTAGACGAGCCGAATGAGCTCAAACAAACCCGAACACGAATGAGCCTCTTCGAGCTTGAGCTCGGCTCGTTCAAAAAACGAGCTAAACGAGATGAGCTTCAAAAATAGCTCATGAGCCAAATCTGAGCTTGATCCAAATATTGTAAAATTCTGACTCGGCTCTTTTATAAATGAGCTGAGCCTAAACACACCTAAGTGTTTGGCTCAAGCAACTCGAATTACACCACTACATATTTATGGGCTTTCTAATTTATACAAGCTTAAATTTTGTATATAACATATGTTAAGACTATATATTCAATCAATTCCATGTTTAGTCTTATTGGTTAAGTCGGACTGATTGGCCCTACTAGCGTTGCTGGAGGTGGGTAGAGACCGCCTCAATATATGTCTCAGAAGAAGCAGAGAATTTCTGGTTATACCGCTCCTCAGGGTTCCGCTCAAGGACAAGGGTGAGGTAGAGGACGAGTTGGTGGTACGACAAACACTAGAGATGCTTCAGCCAGAATTTATGAGCTGAGGAGTGTAGTAGAGCCGACAACTTTAATGACCACAAGTACCATTCATATTAATGGTTTTCTTGTCAAAATCTTTTCGACACCGGTGCTACGCATTCTTTTATATCTGATATATGTATATATACATTGACTTTAGTTACCGTAGATGGGAGACCTTTCTTATAGGGTTACACGATGGGGATAAGATTAGAGATACACGAGAGGTTCGCGATTGCCCTATTAGATTGGGAGCTCACTATTGGCCAGCTGACTTCTTTTTCATGTACTTAGTACATGAAGAAGTTATTCTGGGCATGGATTGGATGGATCGACATTAGACAGTTCTTGACATCAGCAAGAGGACAGTTACGGTGACTACGGAGTCAGGTCATGTTGAGATCTTTCAAGGATGAGATCTTAGAAAGACCGGTATAGTCATCAGCGTAGCCCGAGATGCAAGACTTATCGATCAGGGTTGCGAGGCTTTTTGATGCTATGCCATGAAGGATAGTACGAGTCCAACATTGGAGGAGATTCCGGTAGCGAGCGAGTTTACCGATGTATTCAGAGAGCCATCAGGTTTGCCTCCACAGAGGAGTGTAGACTTTGGCATTGAGTTAGAGCCCGGGATGAGACCGATCTTGAAGGCTCCTTACCACGTGGTGCTTATCGAGATGCTTGAGTTGAAGAAGCAACTAGAGAAGTTACCTGAGAAGGGCTTCATCCGTCCTAGTGTATCTCCTAGGGGCGCACAATACATTATTTCAAAAAGAAAGTCTGGTCGATGAGGTTGTGTATTCACTACAAAGAGCTTAACAAGGTGACAATCAAGAATAAGTACCGTTTGCCCCTTATTGACGATCTTTTGGACCAGCTGCAAGGAGTTTTTATGTTTTCACAGATTGATCTGAGATCTGGATATCACCAGCTAAGGGTGAGAGAGCAGGACATAGCCAAGAGGCATTTCAGACCAGATATGGCCACTACGAGTTTGTAGTGATGCCATTTGGGCTCACGAATGCGCCCGCCGTTTTTATGGAGCTAATGTATAGCATCTTCATCGACTTCCAAGAACAGTTCATGGTGGTCTTCATCGATGATATTTTGGTATACTCTCGGAGCAGAGAGGAGCACGCAAGACACTTGATGACCACACTTTAAATCCTGTAGGATAGAGAGCTATACGCCAAGCTCTCTAAGTGCGAGTTTTGGATGTATGAGGTGGCCTTTCTTGGTCACATTGATTACGCCGAAGGGATCAAGGTAGATTCGGCGAAGATCGAGTTTGTACCATCTTGACCGCCTCCTAGTTACGTCAAAGAGGTATGCAACTTTCTGGGCTTGGATGGCTCTTACCGTCGTTTTATGGAGGGCTTTTCAGTGACCGCCCAACCACTTACTTACTTATTGAGGAAGTCTTTGAGATTCGTGTGGTCCGAGCCGTGTCTGCAGAGTTTTGAGGAGCTGAAGAGGAGGTTGATCTCCACTCCTATCTCAGCTCAACTAGAGGGCATTGAGGACTTTGTGGTTTACAACGATGCATTCAAGTTCGGTTTGGGATGTGTTATAATGTTGAGGGGTACGTAAGATCATAGCATATATAGACTAACTCACTAACTATCTTTAGGGAAAAAAAATAAGTATAACTTAAACATATTTACTTTTCATGCACAATCGTGCTTGTACATAATAATCGTCAGCGGAAAATGCTGTTGCATATATTTAAATTAGTCGATGGAATGACAAATACAGTTGTGAACCGAATTATTAACCGTCATAAGAAAGTGCAATGAATCTATTATACTTACTAAAACAGAGCACAAGTTGATGACGTAGCGCGCTGTGGACGCAAGATTTTTGAAATTGAGCTCCCACAATTAAAGCCAATAAATCTTGATTTTAAATAATTTTTTAGGCCAAAAAATCTTTTATTATTAAATTAACAATTTTATAGGAACAAATTCACGTTAATCGAACTAATCTTTTCTTTGAACAATTATTTTATAATAAAATTTTGAATAATAAAAAAAAAGTAATCGAATTAGCTTAAAATCAAATCAACTTAATAACCAAATCATTTTTTTAATAAATAAATATTTATAAAAATATATTAAAAGATATTGCGATTTTGATTTCCCTTTTAATTATATTTTCGGTTAGGATTTTTATTCGACGGATTTTTTTTCGAACGTTCCATCAGATTTTTCCATGGTTCGCTTAGAACTTTTATGTTTTACAAATTTGTCAAACAAAATTTATTTTTTGGAACTACAACTTTACGTTATGTGCGAGTTTTAATTAAATTGATTTCGAATTGAATTTTATTTTCGAAACGTTCCATCAGATTTTAAGCGAACAATTATTTTTTTGATAAAATCCATCAAAATTTACGTTGTTTTTTTTTTTTTGAAAAATACCTATAAATATATAATAAATTTTTACATGATTCCATTGGATTTTTTTGATAGTTTTTTAAATAAAAAACTTCCATTTAATCAACAAAATTGATTTCCATTTTGACGGTAAATCGATTTCCATTATTGTTATATCTTTTTATTATGGCTTTTAATTAATTTGGTTTCGATTTCATTTCCATTTTAATTATATTTTTTGTTAGGATTTTTATTCAAACGGATTTTTTTTCGAACATTCCATGTGATTTTTTTTCATGGTTCCCTTAGAACTTTTTACGTTTTACAAATTTGTCGAACAAAATTTATTTTTTTGGAACTACAAATTTTACGTTATGGGGAGTCTATATCTACTACTAGAGTAGTATACATGACAGTTTACGTGGTGCGTTGTGAGAGTAGTATTTCGAAATGGAGCTCCCACAATTTTTTTTGAAATTGTATAATTAACAATCATTTTTCTATTGTTTCATCAGGGATTTGATTTTTAACCGTAACCCCGTGTATCTGATCTATTTTCAAGTTATTAAAAAAAAAATTGACGTGTACACCTTTTTTTTTATGTTAATTTTATTTATTTATTGATTTTCTTCCACTCATCAACAATAAGTTATTTTTAGATAATAGTTATCGGACTTTAAAGTTAATTTTGAATTAAATTAAATTTTTGTTAATTTTTTTATCTTGTAGATATAGACCACGTTATATTAATTAAATTTTTGTTTAATTATGTTAAGTTTATTAGCTTGTAGATCACATAAATCTTTTGTAATTTTAATAATTAAAAATAAAATTAACTAATTAACTAATAAATTTATAATCCAAAAATAATTAATTAAAATAAAAATTTTTAATACACCAATAAGAATTATTATCCAAAAAAATAAAAGAGTTGTTAAATAAAAAAAATTGTAAAATCAAATTGTTAGCCATTAACCAAAAAAAATCCCTAAACTCATTACATAATCGGAAAAAAAAAATGTTGTTATATATATATAATAATATTATTATTCTATTAAGTATGTTCATAGTATAATCTCATTTAGTAAATTTATCCTGAATAAAATAATATTAGTAAGTCGATTAGATTAGAAAAGTGTACAAAATAAAAAGATGTAAAAAACCTATTTCAAAATATTCTTTCTTATTTTTTTCAAAACCGTTAGTTAGAAGGGAAAGCAAAGTTGAAACTTATGAAGGCGTGTTGACGTTGTTGAGACAAAATAGAAGAAAGGAGAGAGAGTTGACCACTCCAGGTTGGACTACCCAGTGGGACCCACGAATACTCGTTCAAAATGAGGGCGCACGTGCACCATACGCTTACTCGTTCTTCTCTTGAATCCACGGCGGGCGATTGCCCTTTTAATCCCACTCACTGCTTCTTCTTTTTTTTTTTTTTTTATTTTTTTAAAAAAAGGAAATTCTATATATATATAAGGGGCTCTCAGATTTCCTCTTTCACACACAGATTGACAATATTTGATATCGAGGATGTGCAGCCACAATGAATTCCAAAGGAAGACCAAAGATCTTGAGACCCGCCTACTAACCCAGCCCGAGCCCGGCTCGAATCTCTCCCTTTGCCTAAAGGAAGCCAGGGCAATCCTCAACGTATCACTCCCCATGCTCCTCACCGGCCTTCTCCTCTACTCTCGTTCCTTGATCTCCCTCCTCTTCCTTGGCGCCCTTGGGGAACTACCTCTCGCAGCCGGTTCCCTAGCCGTCGGATTCGCCAACATCACCGGATACTCTGTTCTCTCGGGCCTCGCAATGGGCATGGAGCCCATATGCGGCCAGGCTTTCGGGGCGGGAAGGTACTCTCTAATGGGCCTCACACTTAAGCGAACAGTCATGTTGCTCACCTTCATCGCTTTGCCTATTGCCACCCTCTGGGCCAACATGGAGCGGATACTCCTCCTCTGCGGTCAGGACCCGGCCCTGGCCCGTCAGGCCCAAATCTTCCTCCTCTTCTCCCTCCCGGATCTCCTCGCTCAAGCCCTCATCCACCCGCTACGCATCTTCCTCCGGGCCCAGTCCATAACACTCCCCTTGACCTACTCCGCTGCCATCTCCACGCTCCTGCACGCGCCGATTAACTATCTCCTAGTCACTCACCTTGGACTCGGCATCCGCGGTGTCGCACTAGGATCCGTCTGGACTAATTTCAACCTACTCATCCTCCTGCTTCTCTACGTCTTCTTTACTCCGACCAAGGTTTCAAATGACGACGGTCACTCCTCCTCATCGTGCTTCTCGCTCGACGGCTTCAAATCACTCATCTCCTTGGCTCTTCCGAGTTGCGTATCCGTCTGTCTGGAGTGGTGGTGGTACGAGATCATGATCATCCTATGCGGCCTCCTTCCCAACCCCACCGCCACCGTCGCCTCCATGGGGGTCCTCATCCAGACAACCTCCTTCATCTACATCTTCCCCTCCTCTCTCAGCGCCGGCGTTTCCACCAGGGTCGGCAACCTCATCGGCGCTTCCCGCCCCGACAAGGCCAAACGTTCTGCTACCGTCGGCATTATAATGGGCTTCGTCTTGGGCTTCACGGCCCTCCACTTCGCCGTGGCCGTGAGGTACAGCTGGGCCAAGTTATTCACCTCACAACCCGAAATCATCTCCCTCACCAGCCTGGTCCTCCCCATAATCGGACTCTGTGAGCTCGGAAACTGCCCTCAGACGACGGGCTGCGGAGTTCTCAGGGGCACGGCCAGGCCTAAGGTGGGTGCCAATATCAACTTGGGGTGCTTCTATTGTGTTGGCATGCCGGTGGCGTTGTGGCTCGCGTTCTTCCGTAGTTGGGACTTCCAGGGCATGTGGGTCGGCCTTCTGGCAGCACAAACCTCTTGTGTAGCTGCCATGCTGTGGGTTGTGATGCGAACAGATTGGGATGTTGAGGCTCAGCGTGCTCACAACCTTACTTCTACTGCTTCTGCGCATCCAAAGGGAAACGTTGAAGAGGGAAAGGATGATACTTGTTTCCAACATTTTATTACATCCTAAAATTGTTATTTACATAGGCATTCATGCATACATTCTTTTATTAATTGCTACCTACGTAGTAATTATTAATTAACTAGTTACCTTGTGTAAATATATATATATATAGCAAGTTTACCGTTACCGTAAGCTTTGCTTTGGGCATGCATACTACAAAATCTGCTGCATATATACAGGTACGATTAATATGACTTGAAGTAGGCTATTTATTTGTTTGACCAGTTTTATATTTGACGTCAAAGTATAACTTTCTATGTTCTCTTCCAAAATTATCTTGTTAAAATATGGTTATTCGTTGTTTATCTGTAATTTGAAACTTCGCAATAAAATCACTCTAGACAATGAATGTATCCATTATTGGATTAACCACTATAAATTTGTATGTGCTGTCTTTTTTATTTGTTAAATTATGTTGTTTAGCATATTTTTGCACAACAAACTAGTATCAAAGCTTTGGGTTCTTTGGTTTTCTATAATCTTGAAGAAAAATGTTTTCTTTCAACACGAAGATTCACAAGTTCACAAGGAGGACTAGTTTTAGTATGTGGCAGATCAAGATGCGAGTGTTGCTGAAACAACAGGCTCATGGAGGCCGTTGTCAAGGAAATAATCTAATAAGGAAAAGGGCAATGTCATTGAGATGATCACTCAGGAGGATAAGGCACATTCGACCATCATGATGTGTCTCGCTGATGATGTCTTATGTGAGGTTTTCGATCAGGATATCACAACCAAATTGTGGATGAAGTTGGAGAGTCTCTACATGATGAAGTCTCTCACCAACAAGTTGCTTCTAAAACAACGTTTATTTAACTTGAGAATGCAGGAAGGTACGCAACTTCGTGAGCCCTTAAATAAGTTGGACACACTCTTCTAGATGTACCTAATATTGAGGTTAAGATTGAGGACGAGGATGTTGCGTTGATTTTGTTGGTATCTTTGTCGTCATCATATGAAAATTTTGTTCGTCATTTGTTGTTGGAAAAGATATTATTACTTTGAAAGACGTCAAGTCTGCCCTTCATACAAGGAACTACGCCATAAGGTGAATAAAAGTGATGTAGTTAAGGATAGTCAGACATTTGGCTTATATACAAGAGGAGACAAGAGACAAGAAAAATCAGGGAAGAAGAAGGACAAGAACTCATCTTCTTAAAAAAGATCCTAAGCCTAATGACGTCTATAACTTATGTATGAAGAAATGGCATTGGAAGAATAAATGTCCAAAGAAGAAGAAACTGCATAGTTTTGGTTTTGCAAGTGTTACAATAGATGATTTTAAATCAGATGAGGATATAACTTTGATTGTTAGTGGACATACTTATCAGGTTGGTGTGTGGGATCACATATGTCCTAACAAAGAGTGCTTTGAAACTTATCAGCATGTAACTAGTGGTAGTATTTTCATGGCCAATAGTAAATGTCTACAACGTGGTTGGAATTGTCTCGATTAAAATTTAGGACACATGAAGGTAGATTTTGTACATTGAATGAGGACAAACATGTTCCACTTATTACTAAAAATTTGATATCCTTGATTATATTGGATAGTTAGGGGTTTTGTTTCAAAGGTGAAGGTGAAGTTATGAATGTCTATAAGGGTTTTGATGTTATTTTGAAAGGTGTCAAAAGGGACACTTTATATATTTGTAGGGTTTTACTGTTGTGGGTATGTTGTTGTTGCATCTTTAAAGGTTCACAAGGATGATATGACTAAGTTATGGCATATGACACTTGCCATATGGGTGAAAGGAGGATATAGATATAGGCAAAGGAATATCTTCTTAGTACGTGGTCACAAGATCACGAGCCTTGAATTTTGTGAGCATTGTGTCCTTGGGAAGCTACACTGCAACAAGTTTTCAAAGGGTATTCACAAGACAAAAGGCACTTTTGATTACATTCATTCGGATTGTTGGGATTCAGCTAGCGTTGAGTCTCTAGAAGGTCAAATGTATTTATTGATTATCATTGAAAATTATTCAAGAATGACTTGGTTGTTTATCATGAAACACAAAGGATAAGCTTTCAAGAACTTCAAGTAGTGGAAAACGTTACGTTAGTGGAGAATCAAATAGGGAAGAAGATCAAAAGGTTGCAAACTGATAATGGCTTGGAGTTTTGTTCGTTTGAGTTTGATTAATTCTACAAGGATACTAGAATTGCTCGTCATCATACAGTCAAACATACACCACATTAGAATGGTGTAGTTGGAGAATGAGTCAAACTCTACTAGAGAGAGCGAGATGCATGGTCTCTAATGAAAAACTGGAAAGGAGGTTTTGGGCAACAATAATGACTACAACATGTTACTTAACAAACTATGGACCTCACACTAGCATAAATTGTAAAACAGAGGTGTGGTTTACTAACTATTCTAATCTTAGGGTTTTTGTTGTACCGTTTACTTTCATGCCAATAAGGGTAAACTAGAGCAAAGAAAGGAGTGTGTGTAACTTATGGAGATGGTTTCAAGGGATACATAGTTTGGTGTCCATCCGACAAAAGAGTTATTTTGAGTAGAAGTTTCATCTTTGAGAGTTTTATGCTTAGCTCAATAATAAAGCCAGTGGAATCAGGGAGAGTAATAGTGTTGATAAACAAGTGGAGATTCAGTTTCTTCCTCAAGAGGAAGATGAACATCAACAGTTAGAAGATGAGCTACCCGAATCTACAACATCAGAAAATCAACCACCAAAAGTTATTCATCGGAGCCTAACTGAGAACGCTCAAGAAAAGTTGGAGTAAGACCTACACAAAGATACGGTTTTGAGAATTTAGTTAATTATGCTCTACAAGATGCTGAAAATGTGGATTCTCATGAGCCATCCACCTATACAGAAGTTGCATCTAGGTATGAAGTTGTGCATTAGTTTGAAGTAATGGAAGATGAGATGGAGTCACTTCATAAGAGTCAAACTTGGGAGTTAGTCATACTGTTTAGAGAAAGTGATGTTATTACTTACAAATGGATAGAATAAAGGATTGTTGTCAGCTAAAGGGGTCAAGTATAAGGGTCGAGTTACTGCAAGATTTTTTCATCAAAGAGAGGGAGTGGATTACAATGAGATTTTCTCGCGGGTATTCAAACATGCCTCCATAAGAGTGTTACTTACAATAGTGGCACATCAAGATCTAGAGCTTGAACAACTTGATGTAAAGACATCTTTCATACGTGGAGAGTTAGAAGATAAAATATGCATCAGTCAACAGAATGATTCCCATGCTCTAGGGAAATAAAAATATGTCTGCAAGTTGAAGAAGCCTTTATATGGACTTAAGCAGTCTCCGATATAGTGGTACAAGATATTTGACATATATGATAGAGAATGGTTACAACATGAGTTCTTATGATTTTTGTGTGAGCTACAACAAGTTAAAGGATAATCCTCTCATCTATCTTGTCATGTATGTAGATGATATGTTAATAACTACAAATAACAAGTATGAGATTAAAAAGATAAACGGTCTCCTAAGTGCCGAGTTTGAGTTGAAGGATCTAGGACCAGCTCAGAAAATTCTAAGAATGGAGATTCTTAGAGATAAGGGTCATAAGAATCTTTTCTTATCACATAAAGGCTACATTGAAAAGGTGGTGTCAAAGTTCGGGATGTCATCGACCAAACCTATGGATACACCTAGTGCACCTAACATCCATCTTACCACTATGTTTTACCCTTAGTCGGATGAGAAGAAGGAGTATATGTTGCGAGTCTCTTATGCTAGTGTAGTAGGGAGTTTGATGTGTTTTATGGTATGCACAAGACCAGATTTGGCACAAGGTGTAAGTGTCGCGAGCAGGTTCATGGGGCAACCCAAAAAAGAACATTGACAAGCTGTGAAGAGGATATTTTGGCACCTTAGAGGTACATTTGACATTGGAAACTCGTTTTTAGGAATGATACGTTGTGTTTGATCACAAGGTACTTTAATTCTGATTATGCAGAAGATGTTGATACTAGAAGTTCTATGACTAGTTAAGTCTTCACTCTTGGTGGTTCCGGTGTGAGTTGGAAGACAATCTTACAATTAACAGTCACTTTGTCTACCACATAGGCAGAGTTCATGGAATTGAAAAAGCATCTAAAGAGGGAATTTAGTTCATGTAAGATCCCAGATTTGACCATCACCGCCCCCGCGGTGAAGAAGGCCGCCCCAGCAGCCTTGGTGTTTGTCACCGCCCTTGCGGTGACAATGGGCCGCCCCTGCGGATGCGCTACAGATCGTGCATGGTATGTTTTTGTTCGTTTTATCTTCCTTCCATAGATATAATATCTGATCTTCTATCTTATGAACCGGTTTTCTTATCTTCTTTCTAACCCTAGACGCCATTTCAATCTATCTTTCCTGCCTTCCTATAAATTCCCGTCTTTTCTTCTTTTTCCCGTTTCTTGCTTACGTTCTTCAACCCTCGAGAGTTGCAACCGTCACCTTGCTTCCTGCGACCTTGCTGAACGTGTAAGTTCATCTCTTATGGATTCTTCATCACGTTCATACAGTTGGTGCATGCCTTATTCTCCTATTTAGTTCTCTTCTTTCGTTCTTTCTTTTCTTCTTCTCCAAGAATCAAGTTTGATCCTTGATTCTTGTAGAGCGTTCCGTTGATGATCTGTTGATGTTCACAGGCTCCCTTGGTTGAGTTGTGACGTGGTGGCGTGTTGAGAAGAGCAAGCTTTGGCCATTGCTGCGTTCCTTGCTGTCGAAGGAGTCGACAACGCTTCTACACTAAAAATCGCCCCGCGACTCTACTTTTCCGCCCCTGCGTGTTGCCGCCCCTGTGCCTGTCCAGCCGCCCTTTATGGTTTCCTCTACAATAACTCCCGTTCTTATGAGTTGCTTCCTACCTTGCTTTCCTCGTTCTTTCCTTGATTCTTATGTATGTTCCTTGTTCCCTGAGTATGCTGTAAGACTAAGGTTGAACCCTTAGCTTGTGGAGATCTCTTAGAGATCATTAAGACTAGAAGTTATAGACTTCTAGCAACCGTTTCGTTCCTGATTCATGATGCTTGTGAGAACAGGCTTTCCTTGATCCTTTCCTGAGGGAAACAAAGTGTTCTTTGAGTTGTTAGTTAATCTTTGAGGTACCTTCTAGTGAGGTAAGTCCCTTGAACTTACTTAGCTTCATTCCGCGTATTGGTTTGAGTATTTTGGCTTGTTTGTGTTGTTTATCATGTTTAACGGATATCCGGAATATGATTCACCCTTTATAACCTTAATTGGCCCAAGTGTATGATAACCGAGCGGTGACCACTTGTCTAGTTCTACAAGAGACTAGAATGTGCTCTTGCAACTCAAACTCGTAGGTAACGGATAGTACTGATCTATTCTTATTAGTAAACGGAAGCGGAGGCGAGTTTCGGGAGGCGAGTTTTCTAAGGAGGTTCCTGAGAGTGTTGTTCTTGAGGTTTGGAACGGGTCCGCTGCTAGGTCCGGAGCACAAAGAGAACCATCGACAAAGTCCGCACGAGTATCCATAGGAGCTTCTGCATATCGCGACTATGTGCAGAAAGTTGAGGAGGCTATCAGGCCGGAAGGACCAGCACCAATGCCACCATTTTCCGCGAGTTTAGTTGAGGTTTCACATAGAGTTACACAGTTTGTTGCTCTGCCTTCCAGAGTTGTTGAGGTTGTTAGAGCGCCGGCTAAGGCGAAGGAGCTAAAGCCCGACAGTTGGTTTAAGGCTTTCGACCAGCTGAAGATTCCCACTTTCATGGGAAAGACTGGATTGGGGGTGGAACAATGGCTAAGACAATTGGATTCTACTATAGAGGCAATCGGTTGCCTAGAGGGACATTGAGTTAACATAGCAGAGACGCTGCTGAAGGATCAGGCTCATTCTTGGTGGAGGATAGCTCGCAGTAAGGTCGCCAGTTATGAGCAGATGAAGACGGTGATCAGAGATCGCTACTGCCCTGCAACTCTGAGGAGAGACCGTCTTCAGGATTTCCTTGAGGCTGGATTTGAGGATTTACCTATTGTTGAGATCATCAGCAAGTTTCAAGATGAGTTGTCTTTGCTGAGTCCGTCTGTACCACCTGAGGATCAGCATGTTTATCTTTTCTCTCGGAGGCTGAGAGAGTCGACACACTCTTATCTTGCTGGTTTCCATTGTGATTCTTTGACGGACTATAAGGATAGAGCTTCTGCTTATGAGAGAGACCGACTGGGTCAGAGGAGAGCTTATCAGACAGGACGTCTTGAGAAGAGGCAAAAGACTGGATCATCCAGTGCTAGAGTTGGAGCAGCTGGATTTGGGTGTAGTCAGACTCCGGAACGTTCTGGGTTCCAGCAGAGTTAGGACAAAGGACGCAATGTCATAAGTGCGGAGGTGTAGGACACATCCGAGCTGATTGCAAGAAGCCAGCAGTGACTTGCTTTTTTTGTGGCAAGCCCAGACACAAAGCTGCTTTTTGCCGCCAAGGCAAGGCGTTATCACAACAGGGTTCTTCACCTGCCAATGTCGCTGGAGGAGGACAAAGATCTCAATATCAGCAGCAACAACAGCAATAGAGAGTTTCTGGTTCTACTGCTCCTCAGGGTTCCATTCTGGGACAAGGGAGAGATAGAGGAGGTGTTGGTGGATCTACAGACATCAGAGATGCATCAGCCAGAGTGTATGAGTTGAGGAGTGCTATAGAGCCGACAACACCAACAGCCACATGTACCATTCATATTAATGGTTTACTTGTCAAAGTTCTTTTCGATACCGGTGCTACGCATTCCTTTATATCTGATGCATGTGTAGATAGATTGAACTTAGTTACTGTAGAAGGTAGACCCTTATTTATATGATTACCCGATAGGGGTAAGATTCGAGGTACACGAGAGGTTCGCGATTGCTAGATTAGGAGGTCGCGATTGGCCAGCTGACTTCTTCGTTACGTACTTAGTACATGAAGAAGTTATTCTGGGTATGGATTGGATGGATCGACATCGAGCAGTTTTGGACATCGGCAAGATGACAATGACAACAACTACATATGAAGGCCATGTTGAGATCTTCCGAGGATGGGATCTCGGGAAGACTAGTACAATCATCAGTACAGTGTGAGTTGCGAGACTTATCAGTTAGGGTTGCGAGAGTTTTTGGTGCTATGCCATGAAGGATAGTACGAGCCCGGCTTTGGAGGAGATTCCATTTGTTGACGTCTTTGGAGAGCCATAAGGTTTACCTCCACAAAGGAAGTGTAGACTTTGGCATTAAGCTAGAGCCTGGTACGAGACCTATCTCTAAGGTTCCTTATCGTATGACGCCTATCGAGATGCTTGAGTTAAAGGAGCAACTCGAGGAGTTAGTAGAGAAGGGCTTCATCCTCCCTAGTGTATCTCTTTGGGGCGCACTAGTTCTCTTCGTCAGGAAGAAAGACGGGTCAATGAGGTTATGTATCGACTACCGAGAGCTGAACAAGGTGATAGTCAAGAACAAGTATCCATTGCCCCGTATCGATGACCTTTTTGATCAGCTGCATGGAGCTTCAGTGTTTTTGAGGATCGATATGAGATGCAGATATTACCAACTGAGGGTGAGAGAGCAGGACATAGCCAAGACGGAATTTCGGACCAGATATGGCCACTACAAGTTTGTAGTGATGTCATTCGGGCTTACGACTGCGCCCGCAGTCTTCATGGAGTTGATGAACAATATCTTCATCAACTTCCTAGACCAGTTTGTAGTTGTCTTCATAGATGACATTCTGGTATACTCTCGCAATAGAGAAGAGCATGCAAGACACTTGAGGATCGTTCTTCAGGTCTTACAAGATAGAGAGCTTTACGCCAAGCTCTCTAAGTGCGAGTTTTGGATGTCCGAGGTAGCATTCCTTGGTCACATCGTTTCAGTTGAAGGGATCAAGGTAGATCTGGCAAAGATCGAGTTAGTAGCATCTTGGCCATCACCTAAGAACGTCAAGGAGTACGCAGCTTCTTATGATTGGCAGGCTACTACCGGCGTTTTGTTGAGGGCTTTTCAATTATCGCCCAACCGCTTACTTCCATGCTAAGGAAGTCTACAATGTTCGTATGGTCTGAGCCGTGCCTGCAAAGCTTCGAGGAGCTGAAGAAGAGGTTAACCTTTGCTCCTATCCTAGCTGGGCTTAGGATGTGTTCTAATGCAGAGGGGTAAGGTGATTGCTTACGCGTCTCGGCAGTTGAAGACGTACAAGTAGAATTACCCTACCCATGATCTTGAGTTGGCTGCTATCGTTCATGCTTTGAAGATCTGAAGACATTATCTGTAAGGAGCTACATGTAAGATTTTCACAGACCATAAGAGTCTGAAGTACATATTCACTCAGCGGGAATTGAATAACCGCCAGCGCAGATGGTTGGAGTTGATCAAGGACTTCGACCTTGAGATCTTATACCACCCGGGGAAGGCTAACCTAGTAGCTGACGCCCTTAGTAGGAAGACTCCCCGGGAGATGGCGATCGCTAGGCTGACAACTCAGCCACAGTTATAGCGAGATCTTGCATGGCTAGAGATGGATATCCACTTCCCCCACTCCGACAACCAGCTGTTCACCTTGGAGATAGTACCTGATCTGTTGGCTGAGATTCGACAAAAGCAGGAGAGTTTCCCAACTTTGGCATATATCTGAGACCGGATGTCTCGAGGAGAGGCACCGGAGTTTGCACTAGGTGCTGATGGGATCTTGAGATGACAAGAGCGTGTTTGTGTGCCTTTAGATCAAGAGTTGAGGCAGAGGATTCTTCGGGAGACTCACTCTTCACCTTACTCAGTGCACCCTGGCGCGAGTAAGATGTATCAAGATATCAGACGTTCTTTCTGGTGGGGAGGTCTGAAGCTAGACGTCACGAGATATGTAGCTCAGTGTGCGACCTGTCAACAGGTCAAGATCGAGCATCATAAACCATGAGGCGAGCTACAGCCACTTCCCGTCCCTAAGTGGAAGTGGGATGACATCTTTATGGATTTTGTTACCGGTTTGAGAACGAGTCGAGGCTTTGATGCTATTTTGTTCATAGTAGATCGACTGACGATGACCGCACGTTTCATTCCGATCAAGGAGACGTGGCCGGTGAGTCGATTAGTAGAGGTGTTCACCAAATAGATAGTGAGACTTCATGGAGTACCTAGGACTATTGTCTCTGACAGAGACGGACGATTCACTTTGAGGTTCTAGCAGCAAGTGCATATCACCTTAGGTACGAGTATACAGTTCACGATTGCCTATCATCCTCAGACCGATGGTCAGTCTGAGCGGACCATCCAGACTCTGGAGGACATTTTACAAGCTTGCGTTTTAGACTGGGGATAGGTGTTGCCAGATCACCTTCCCTTAGTAGAGTTTTCGTATAACAACAGTTGGCACGCATCGATCAGGAGGGCTCCTTATGTGGCTTTATACGGACAGATATGCCGTACACCGCTGTTTTGGGATGAGCCGAGTAAGGCAAGCGGAGTAGCACCCGAGCAGATACACGATGACATGGCTCGAGTTGCAGTGATCCGCGAGCGGATGTTGACAGCACAGAGTCTTACGCAGATAAGAGGCGCATACCTCTAGAGTTTAGAGTTGGGGTTAAGGTTTGGTTCAAAGTATCCCCGACACGAGGCGTCAAACGTTTCGGTGTCAAGGGGAAGTTGAGTCCCAGATATGTTGGACCGTTCAAGATTCTTGAGCGAGTTAGAGAGGTAACAAACAGACTTGCTTTGCCACCGAGACTCGAGGGTGTTCACCCAGTCTTCCATGTGTCTCAGCTACGGGAGTACATACCAGACCTGAGACACATTGTTAGTCATGAGGATCTAGTGATCGAGCCAGACCACACGTTCGTAGAGCACCCGGTGGCTGTCTTAGAGCGTAGTTTGAGACACTTGCGTTTCAAAGACATACCGATGATGAAGATTCAGTGATCGATGCGAGGAGTCGATGAGGCGACTTGGGAGACAGAGGATAGTATCCAGAGGAACTATCCAGGGTTTTACGCTGAGCTAGATGCACCTTTAGCATAGTCGTTTTGTTTAAGTTTTCCCTTTGTTGCGTTGCGTACGCTTTTTGTGACGTTTTGAGTTACGTGCCCCGAGTGGGAATATATGAGTTTTGTTCAGTTATGTGTGTTGTTATGTTATCGTTCTTCTTTTGCAAGTTTCGGAACGAAACTTCGTTTTAAGGGGATTTGATGTAAGATCCGAGATTTGACCTTCACCGCCCCGCGGTGAAGAAGGCCGCCCCAGTTGCCTTGGTGTCTGTCACCGCCCATGCGGTGACAATGGGCTGCCCATGTGGCTGAGGCAATCCGCTCCTGCGGATGCGCTGCAGATCGCGCCCGGTATGTTTTTGTTCGTTTTATCTTCCTTCCATAAATATAAATATCCGATCTTCTATCTTATGAGCCGATTTCCTTATCTTCTTTCTAACCCTAGACGACCTTTCCATCTATCTTTCCTGCCTTCCTATATATTCCCGTCTTTTCTTCTTTTTCACGTTTCTTTCTTACGTTCTTCAACCCTTGAGAGTTGCAACCGTCACCTTGCTTCCTGCGACCTTGCTGAACGTGTAAGTTCATCTCTTCTGGATTCTTCATCATGTTCATACAGTTGCTGCATGCCTAATCCTCCTGTTTCGTTCTCTTCTTTCTTTCTTTCTTTTCTTCTTCTCTAAGAATCAAGTATGATCCTTGATTCTTGTAGAGCATTCCGTTGATGATCTGTTGATGTTCACAGGCTCCCTTGGTTAAGTTATGACGTGGTGGTGTGTTGAGAAGAGCAAGCTTTGGCCTTTGTTGCATTCCTTGTTGTCGAAGGAGTCGACAATGCTTCTACACTGAAAACCACCCCCGCGCCTTTGTTGTGCCGCCCCTGCGTATTGCCGCCCTTGCGCCTGTCCAGCCGCCCCTACAGTTTCTTCTACAGTAACTTCCGTTCTTGTGAGTTGTTTCCTACCTTGCTTTCCTCGTTCCTTCCTTGATTGTTATGGATGTTTCTTGATCCCAGAGTATGCTGTAAGACTTAGGTTGAGCCCTTAGCTTGTGGAGATCTCTAAGAGTTCATTGAGACTAGAAGTTATAGACTTCTAGCAACCGTTTTATTCCTATTTCATGATGCTTGTGTGACCAGGCTTTCCTTGCTCCTTTCGTGAGGGAAACTGAGTGTTCTCTGAGTTGTTCGTTGATCTTTGAGTTACCTTCGAGTGAGGTAAGTCCCTTGGACTTACTTAGCTTCATTCCGTGTATTGGTTTGAGTGTTTTGGCTTGTTTGTGTTGTTTATCATGTTTATAACGGATAACCGAAATAGGATTCACCCTTTATAACCTTAATTGACCCAATTGTATGATAATCGGGCGGTGAGCACTTGTCTAGTTCTACAGGAGACTAGAATGTGCTCTTGTAACCCAAACCCGTAGGTAACGGATAGTACTAATCTATTCCTATTGGTAGACGGAAGCGGAGGCGAGTTTCTGGAGGTTCTCGTGTGACAAAAGAAGTTGAATTAGTAATGGATAACATTAAGAAAGATAATAACAAGTTGTGTGCAAGCATGCTATATGTTTACTTTACCTTAGGTGTGTTTGTGCCTTTACGTTCTTTCTGATATCTAGAATGTTAGCTAACGGTTTATACCGTTGTTGTAGATGTTCCACAGGTTCAGGTTGTTGTTGAGTGATTCGGATGGTGTGGTCAGCCGGGGTTCCCGTACATTATAGGACATGATCGGGTTTATGTTTTCGTTGTTGTTTCCCTTTTTGTTTTGAACTCGGCTGTGAGTCTTTTATGCTTTCCTTTGTTTAAACCTTTGGTTTTATTTTGAGTTTTGGTTTTCATTCGTCTGTGTCTTGTTGTAAGATCTGTTGTGTTGTTGCTACTCTGAGGGTCGGGACCCAATGTGCGGTCCTAGCCCGTAGCGCTTCGAGTTCTCAAAACTTGGGGTGTTATAGTTGAAGGAATTGGTTAGTGATCTAGGTATACATCACGATCAGGTTATGGTTTACTATGACCATTTAAGTGCAATTTGTTTGGCTAGGGATCAGGTTCATCCCGAGAGGACTAAGCATATTGACGTTATGCATAATTTCTTGAGAAATGAGAAGAGGATGAAGGTGAAGAAAGTAGGTACTAATGATAATCCTGTTGATATGTTTACCAAGACGGTATCCCACATCAAGTTTCTAACGTTGTTTGGACTTGGTAAATTCTAGAAGTGGTTGAGTGTCTATGGAGCACATCTAGATAGAGAGAGGAGTTAGTGTGGGCATTGACTTGGTATAAATGTGAAGATTCAAGTCAAGGTGAAAATTTGTTGATTTGTCTTGAATTGGGCTTGTCGTTTGTTTGGACCTTTATTGTTTGACCCAGTCTTATACTTTACGCCCAAGTATGACCTAGGTATCATTACTCTATGTATTGTAGCGTTCATCTGTCTTCAAAATAATCTTAGTTACAATTTAGTTACCCTCTGTCCACTGATAATCTGAAACTCCTCAGTAAAATCTCTTTGGAAAGTGGATGCAATCATTATTGGGTAAACCACTATAAATTGTGTATGTGTTGTTCTTGTTGTTGAATTATCTTCTTTCTCATACTTCTATATAACAAGTACAATTCATCATCCAAGCTAGCACTTTAGTCGATCAATAAGAGATGTCAACCGTATAAATTTTAGAATCATGTTACATAATGTCACCTTACGTACATATACCTAAGTAGGAGTACAATTTCGAGTGCGGATTCAAAAGTAAAGTTATCTCTATATAGCAACATATAAAAAGCGCATGACGACTAGTGAATAGTAACTATTGTGCGGAATTATGAGAAAGAACATAATTCAACATGCAAAAAAAATAACACACAGATTTATAGTGGTTCACCCAATAATGACTATATCCACTTTTAGAGAGTGTTTATTGAGGAGTTTCATATTACAGATGCACAAAAGATAACAAAATTGTAACTAGATTATATGGAGGCAGAGGAAAACACTACAATATATAGAGTAACAAAACTCTACTTATATTTGGTCGCCAAGTATATGACTAGACCAAACAATAAAGGCCTAAACAAATGACAAGCCCAATTCAAGACATATCAACAAATCTCTACCTTGATTGAATCCTCGAAAATATACTAGATGTATTAGTCAATGTCCAAACTAGCTACTCTCTCTATCTAGATGTGCCCCTAGGGAACTCAACAACTTCTAACATTTAGCAAGTCCAAACAATGTTGGAACTTGCGACGAGGTAACTGTAAGTCCTTACTTTCTTTACCCTGATCCTCTTCTCACTTCTCAAGAAATGATACTTGATATCAATATGTTTAGTCCTCTCACTATGAACTTGATCCTTGACCAATTAAATTGCACTCAAATTTTCACAATATACAATAGTCTAATCATGATGTATACCTAGATCACTAACCAAAGTCCCTATTTAGCTCCTGTTATCAATGCCATGAACTCTACCTTTGTCGTAGAAATAGTGATTGTTGGTTGTAAGGTTGTCTTCCAAGTAACAACAGAACCCCCAAGAGTGAAAGCATAACCAGTCATATATCTTCCAATATCAATATCTCCTACATAATTAGAATCCAATTACCTTGTAACCACACACTACTTATCATTCCCAAAAATGAGTCCAAACTCTAAATCCCTTGACACCATCTTTATAGCCTACAAACACTTCTTTATTTGCTCGAGGCTCTAGTTTACCCTCACTAACATGATAGTAAACAATACAACTAAAAACCCTAAAATCAGAATAATCAGCAGACTTACCAAATCATACCTCATAAGTTGTTTTGTAGTTTATCCTAGTGCGAGGTCCGCAGTTTATCAAGTAAAATGTTGTAGTCACTATTGCTGCCCAAAACTTCTTGTCTAATTTTACATTAAAGAGCATCACCTCGCTCTTTCTAGTAGATTCTGATTCATCCTCTTAGCTACACCAGTCTGTTGTGGCGTATGTATGGTTGTATGATGACAAGCAATCCAACATCCTAGCAGAACTTATCAAACTCAGACGAGAAAAACTTCATACCATTATCAGTTCACTACATTTTAATCTTCTTTCCTGTTTGATTCCCCACTAATGTTTTCCACTACTTGAATTTCTTGAAAGATTCTCCTTTATGTTTCATGAAAAACAACCAAGTCATTCTTGAATAATCGTCATGAGAGTCAAGAAATACCTATAACTACCTTGTAGACAGAATTGTTGGTCATGGAAATATTGTCATCATCTTACTGCTTATAAGTTTTGAACCACTCTTTGTTAAGACATGTGTGATATGATGCTCCAAACTCAAGGACCCACACATCATCCTGATAAGTATGTCCACAAACAACCAAAGTTATAACCTCATCTGATTTAAAATAATCTTCTACAATAGCCAGAGAACCAAAATCCCGCAGTTTCTTCTTCTTAAAACATTCATTCTTACAATGCCCTTTCTCCTTACATTATTTATAAACGTCATTAGGCTTAGGACCTTTTTGAAGAAGACGACTTCTTATCCTTCTCCTTCTTACCTGATTTCCTTGCCCCTTGTCTCCGCTTGTAAACAGATTAGATGCCTGAACGTCCTTACCTACACCACTTTCATTCACCTTGTGGCGTAGTTCCCTTGTATGAAGGGCATACCAAATGTCTTCCAAAGTAATAGTGATGTGGGACCATCCTTGATAGCACCTACATTACATAGACCCATAACTGAGCAAAGAGAAGGAGAGACTCATGGAAGGGTTTCTAACAAGTTGCTTCCATGGGAGGATCTGAGAGAATGGAAGATTGCATGAAAGATGCAAAATCTCGGCCATCTCGGCTGATATTTCATCCGATATTTTGCCTATGACGCATGCTAGAAGATCCGGTCACAGATCTTTTAATTTTGGCAACTATCTTTTATATTTTATTTTTTTGAAGCTCACAAACTATCTTAAGGAAATTGTTATTTTTCGATCCTATCTTTCAGGATTATTTTTAGATTATTTTGAAAAGATATATTTCTTAGATTATCTTTTAAAGATATATTTCCTAGTTTACATAGGAGATCTCCCTTATAATTAGTCTTAGAGGGGGAGATTGTTAGATAGATCAAACTTTATATTATTCCACAAATTGTGTAAACTTGCAGCTTTGTTTATGAAGTTTGTATTTTATTCATTCCTATTCAATCAAAGAGAGAGACATTGATTGAATCGTTGTGAAGTCCTTGCTAGATTTTACTTGTGTGTTAATCTTTTTGAAGGTCGGTGCTCCTGGTCATTACTAGTCCCTCCTTGTGCTTGTCTTACTTAGAAGACTTGTGTAAGGTTAAAGAAGTGAGGGTTAAGGTAAGCTCTTCGTTAAGGGGTTTTGACACATCATTGGTCGAGGTTCTTTGCGAGAATATCTTGGTTCATATCTTCCTATATCTATCATATATCATCCCATATTCATCTTCTTATCTTTCCATATCATCCACTAATCCGTTTTTTGTGTTTCTGAAAAACTCGACATGTTCTTCACGAAATCTCGCCCGAGATTTCTATCATCCACCCAAGATTTTGCTTCTGTCGTGGACTTTCAATCTAGATAAGGAATTGTGGCATAACCCTGCATCAAAGTGGTATAAGAGCTAACTGATGGAAGTCCGAACAACCACCAAAGGTTTGATTTTAAAATTGAGTCTTGTTTGAGTGATACAAAAGTTGAGTTAAGCATGTCCACGGGTCACGGGTCACCCGTGACCCGGCGGGTACGGGTTCCCTCGGGTCGCGGGTACGGGTAAGGGTCATGAGATCCTTACCCGTCGACCCGCCAGGTCGACCCGGGTAACGGTCACATTTAAAAAAAAAAAATTTAAAAATAATAAATTATAATAAATCTAACCCAAATACATTTCTATAAATACCCCAAACCCAATTCATTTCATCTCACACCAATTCTCATTCAATCATCTATTCACTCTCTTAATCTCTCCATAATTTCGAACTCTTACATTCAATTACCCTCCTAATCTCATATTCTCATTCTCTTATTTTGTTACTCTTACTAGTTACTACTACATTCTATTATTAAAAAAAATGTCTAGCCAAGGAAGACGTTCCGTTAGCGGTGCCGATCCTTCATCCGGAGGAGGTGTTAGCCGAGGACGTCATTCTGTTAGCGGTCCTCCAACCGGTTCTAATTTAAGGCGGAGCTTATTAAGTGGAGATCACGAGATCCTCGAGGAGGAGCATATCAACATGGAATCACCTCATTTCCCCAACACCCAAGGATCTGAGACCCAATTCCCGGAGGAGCCGGAGGAGGAGCCGCCGTTGAACAACACTCAACTAACGGCGGCGGTCTTCCGATTTTGGTTTACAAAAGGTGCTCCCGATGGCAACGGAGTTTACTATGCCAAATGCAATTTTTGTTCGGCACAATACAAGCACAAAAAGGGAGAAGGCTGTGGGAACTAAAAGAGGCATATTCGGAACAAGTATCCCGAAAAAATGGGATTGGCACAAGGGCAAACACAACTTACCGGGTACGCATCTACCTCTAACCAACCTCATTCTCTATTTACATATGATCATTCTTCTTCTATGGATGCATTTTTGGAAATGTTAGCATTAGATTCTTTGGCATTTAGTTTTGCACAAAATGTTGGTTTTAATGATTGGATGCAAAATCATGCTCAACCCGCATATAAACCGATTTCTCGCCAAACCGGTAAAAGAAAAATGATGCATAAATATAGAATTCGTAAAGAAGAAATGATTAAATATTTTATGGAAAACGGTGATATTCAAGTTTCAATTTGTAGTGAAATTTGGACCGACGGTTTTCAAAAAAATTCATATATGGGTATTACTTGTCATTTTGTTGATAAATTTTGGATTTTAAACAAAAGAGTTTTAGCATTACGAGTTTTCAACGAACAACACGTACACCGCCCAAAACATTGCCCGTTTGATTGCAAATGTTTTGGAAGAATATAGATTACTTTCACGAGTTTTTTCAATCGGTTTTGACAACGCCTCCGCTAACATGGCTTCCATTAAAGATTTAACCAACTATTGTAAGCCGATGATTGGAGGTAAATTTTTTCACATTAGTGGTGTCGCTTATATTTTAAACTTGTGTGTTCAAGAAGGTTTAGCATACGTTGGAGATTTAGTACAACCTATTTGAAAAATTCTTAATGAACTTTGGTCTAAAAAAAGTATACGTACAAAATGGTATGCATATTGTAAACAAAATAACGTTTATCCTAAAAAATTTCCAAAAGATGTTTGTACAAGATGGAACTCTACTTACAAAATGATTTCCGAATCATATGAATATCGAGATCTTTTAAGTGGTTTTGCCGCACAACATATTGACGGTGATTTTGTTTTCGGTAAATCTTGGGTTTTAGCAAGAGATGTAATGGAGGTTTTTAAATATTTTTATTATGCTACTAACACTTTTAGTTATGTTTATACACCAACTTCAAACATATTTTGTTATGTAGCAATTAATATTGCATTTGCACTTCAACAAGGTCTTTTAATTGATAATATTTCACAAGCTATTTATGCACTGCGAACTAAATGGTTAGATTATTATACAACTATTCCCGATGTTTTTCTTGTTGGATTTGTGTTAGATCCTAGACGTAAAATGGATGGTTTAAAACAATTTTTAGAAAGTTATTATGAATTTTTAGATTTACAACAAAATCCCGATTGTCATGCTTCTACCATAAATGCTAGAGTTAAAAAATTATTTGATGAATTATTGGTTCAATATCGTGTTTCCGATCAAGGTCAATCTTCTCAACCCCCTCGTCGTCCTTTATCTTCAACTTCATCTAAATTTAAATCAATTGCTAGAGATTTGTTTGGCCCGAAAAGGGCAAAAACCACGTCGAGTTTCCATTCGGAACTCGACGAATATCTAACCATTTCTTTTGAGTTTGCCAATGATGAAGAAGAAGAGGATTTCAACATATTAGAATGGTGGAGCCGACCGGTGAGAATGAGGTTCCCTACCCTCTCAAGGATCGCGGCACACATTCTCGCCGTTCCCGCCTCAACGGTAGCGGTTGAGCAAACCTTTAGCCGGAGTGGAAAGGTCCTCGATCCGACAAGATCAAACATGTTTCCCGAGACGTTGTAGGCACAAGTCCTACTAGCCGATTGGAGGAAAGCAGAAATGCGAACACAAAAAAACAACCTCTCGGCGGAGGAAGGCGACGAAGATGACGACGAGCGACAACAAACGCCATCGGATGTATCGGCGGGAGAGTCCGACGACTAAGGTAAGGGCCAATCGGGGATATAAACAAAGGTAAGAGAACTACGTAGGCTTTGATTCCTCCTCCCCGAGAGGATACGTAGGCAACTGGGATTCCGGTTCAAGCTCAATTCTTCCTTTTTTTTATTTAAGTTCAAGCACAATAACAATTCTCCTCTCTTTATTTTTTTTAGAGTTTAAGTCCAATTATTTCGATTTTTTATTTATTTTAAGTTGAGGTGGCCAACCCGCCGACCCGCCGGGTTTGACCCGTGACCCGGCGGGTCGCCAACCCGACGGGTTGGCTAATTATACGGGTCCGGGTCTGGGTCACCCTTCCCAGACCCGTCGACCCGGCGGGTCCGACCCGTGGACATGCTTAAGTTGAGTCTTTTCTTGTTCACCATCTTGTGAGATTATTTGAGTTTAATGTGCGTTGACTTGTGCAAGTTTTAAAAGAGAGAAACACCATAGCCAAACAGAAGCCAACCATTAACTTTGAAAACCTCGCACTTTCCGTACGATCAAATTTTGCATTTACAGTTGAGATCTTATCTAGTAGGTAAGATCTTATCCATTCTTATCAAAGCAATGTTATATACGCTTCTCCAGCAAATAACGATCATAAAACAACCAAGGAGTAGCAGCCCCCAAAGGTGATTGCTGAACTTCGATATAAAGAGTCGATTTTTCAACAATCTTGGCCAATCATTAGGAATCTCGGCCAAGATTTCACCCGCGTTTGCTATTGTTGTCAGTTTTTCGAGAAATTTTGAGGCGTAATCTAATGAGTCAAAGTGCACCCTGCGCAAGAGTACATCGAAAGAAGAGTTTATGTACCACCCTTGATCAGTTAAGAGTCCTAGCCATACCCAAAACCAATCCCGGCTCTCTCTCTTTCTAACTGCACAAACTCAAGGTATGTTCTTTCTCTATTCTCAATCTCTTGTGTGCCTTTTCTAGCATCTTTCTACTCTAAACACATTGAGTCAATTCTTTGGGTGTGTTAGTATTCATACTTTCTAACATATTAGTGTGTCGTACTTGCAATATTCTTTCTATCCTTGTATCATTGTGTGAAGAGACCTACAACAGGAATCCTTTCTCTATCTTTCAACACAAGAACCTTTCTTCCAAAAACAAGTTGACTACTTGAGGTATCCAAGGAAGTTCTAGTGGAAGCTAGTACATCAATTGGTAAAAGAGCATTAATCCATCCAAGACAATTACATCAAATTAGCTTGTGATTCACAACAGAGTGTGAGTGCGACAGAAAACAAGTAAGAAACCCTTGTTTTCACTAACTTCACGCATTTGTTGTTGTTTATGTGATTGTGTAGGATGTATAACCCGAAATATCAGTCCAGGAGAAAATCTCGGCCCCCAAAGAAAAATCTCGCCCGATATTTTGCCGAGATATGCCCCAATCAAGGTTTAATCAATGCGTTCCTCAACGGAGATCAATGAATAAGGATGATGGACGTTAACGTGTTCCATACCGGACCTCGAGCTCTAAATCATTACCAAGAATTCACCATGAGCAAGGTATGAGATATTTAAGTCAACATTATAATGTGCCTAACGCTCCGCAATTTGATAACTTTCAGGAACTTGAGGATGAGAGGAACATGTGGAGGAACCATCCTAGACGACAAATTCCTAGTTTCGATGGTAGAAACTAGGGACTTGTCATCTAGGATGGTTCCTCCACATTATAATGTTGACTTATTGCGTTGGAAATTCCAAGGATACACTTTAGAGTGGTGGAATCAGCTTGTCAGAACAAGGCAAAGCATGCTAGACCCGAACATTAGTACATGGAACAAAATGAAGGCAATCATGAGAGATAGATTCTTGCCCCCACATTATGCTAATGAACTAAGGCAAAGATTGGAGAACCTAAAGCAAGGCTCTAGGAGTGTCGAAGAGGTTTACACCACCATGCAAATGGCAATGGTGAAGGCCAACGTTATAGAGGATGAAAAAACAATGATGGATCGATATTTACGTATTTTACATCCTGCTATAATGAATGAGCTTGAGTTATATTCTTGTTATTACATGACAGATTTGCTGTAGTTGGCCATAGAAATTGAAATAAGAATCAACTGTAAGAGCCTTAGTCTTTGGAGCCTAGGAGCCTTGCTGAGCCTTAGTGAGTTCCACCTTGACCCAGTCAGCCGCCCCAGCGGACCAGGGAGGCCGCCCCTGCGTCTAGGCGCCCATGTGCCTTAGGCTAGCCGCCCCTGCGGCTTGGTGGCTGGTGCAGCTGCTTTTGTTGACTCTTGACCGTGCTTTGCGGCTGGCTTCTCTTATAAGCTTCCTTAGACTTCAGATGAGGGGTTTCTTCATCTCTACAGTCTCTCTCTTCCTCCTCACGTTCTTCTTCTTCCTCTCTTCTCTCTTGAGCTTCTTTGATTCTTCTTTGTTCTTGTGTGAGTGAGTTCTTGAGAGTTTGAGTGTGGCTTTGGCCTTGGATGATCTTGAAGTTGCTGCTGAGAGTTGCTGGTGTTGTGTTGAGGTGATAGGCGTGCTGATGCTCCATAGTTGCAGCCTAGGGTTTGTGTGGTAAGCTTTTCTTCTTCATCTTCCTTTCTTCCTTCATTCTTGCTTCTTTCTTCTTCCTTCTAGCTTAGGATCACAAGTTGGGCTTGTGTGGATCCTTTCCAAGCCTTTTGATGATCATATATGTGTATATATGTGTATGTGTTGCTGTGTTATGTTGAAGACGTGAAGAGAATTGAGAAAGGGATCGAAGAGAAGTCGGGACCAACTCTGTGCACAGTTGGCCACCCCTGCGCCTGATTCCACCCGCCCCTGCGCCTGGTGTATGAGCCGCCCCGGCACCTTTGGTGAGCCGCCCCTGCGCGTCACTGGATCAGCCGTGTGCTCTTGCTTATGTTGGTGCATACCTTGTTGGTATGTCTTCCTTCCTTCCTTTCCTTTGGCCTTGGCTTAGTTGATAGCTAGGTTAGGGTGGTTCGGATGAGTTGTATGATAGAGATGTGCCTTAGGCACTTGTGTTGATGTTGAGGTTATGCTGTAGGTATATGTGATCATGTTATGATCTTGAGGTTGTAGGTTGGTTCTGGTTATGGAGACGAGTCTCCTAAACCTTTCAGGTTGTGATATTGTATGTCTTGCTCTTGCAGGCGTTGGTTTCTTCCCCAAGGGGAAGCTGTGACGTGATAGAGGATACGAGTGTATCAGGTAAGTCCATAGGACTTACTTAGCGTTCAATTATGGATTTGTATGATTGCGATGGTTGTGTGTGTTCATATGATTGTGCATTTATAACCTAAATCAAACTAGGACGACCATATATTGCATTTAAATGGCCCAAGTGTATTATAACGGGCGGTAACCACTTGCCTGAAGCTCGCCGAGAGTGGAAGGAGGTGCTCGGAAGCCAGTAGCTCAGGGTGGAGGTCGATCCCCATGCAACACCTGGGTTAAAGGGGGAAGAGACGGGGTTCTTTAGGCTCCTCGTATTACAAAAGAAGTTGTAGATGATCTGGAAATTAGGAAGACTGCAGAGTGAGCCAGATGGTGTAACCAGCCAAGGACTTCTGTACATTAGGATGCGTGGGTTGGGATCTTTTGTATCAGATGTTGTTGTTGTTGTTATTGTTGTTGTTTTGTAATCGGCTTTGAGTTTGTAAACTCTTTTGTGTATCTTATACAACTTTTATGTATTTGGTTTTACTCTACTTGTGCCTTGTTGTAAGATCCAGTGAACTTGTTGTCAAGCTAAGGTCAGGATCCATTGTGAGATCCTAGCCGAATGTAGCATCCCGAGTCCCGCGGAATCGGGGTGTTACAGAGTTGGTATCAGAGCCTTAGGTTGGCAACAATGACACTTGCTAACTGCAATAAAGGTAGAGTGGATAAATAAACAGAACCCACATGGGGTCTGACTTTTCAAAAGGTTTTGGTTTTCAAGCGAGTATAGTTGTTTTAGGATAGTGTGTACGTAAGTCGTTACCCATTTGAGGATCTCGACCGTATAGATATATATATATACCTCTTATGTGATGATATATATGTATGTATTATTAAGTATTATGTATATATCTATACATATGACCTATATAGAGCCTTATACGTTAGGTGTGCATACCCCACAGATGGCTCGGACTAGAGCTACTGCTGCTGTAGGCAGAGGTAGAGGTAGACCCTCTCTTCCTCCAAGAGGGATTGGACACGGACCAACTCCTACTGCTGATCCACCAGTGGTGGAGGAGGCTCATGAGGAAGTTGCTGAGAGTGTAGTTCCAGCTACGAGGAGTGGTGGGTCTAGGAGACAACAGACCTATCCAGGCCAGTCTGATGGCTCAGACCGTGTCTTTATGGGCAGATCAGAGTTCAGAGATTACCTTTGGCATTTTGAGGAGGCCATTAGAGCGGGCAGAGGAGCCCCAGATCTGCCAAGGCATGAGGGATCATCTAGGAGATCCCATGGAGCTACTCAGGTGCCAGCTGCACCAGTTCGTGTAGTTGAGCCAGCTCGAGTTGCGGAGGAGACTAGAGGGCCTCGACCAGATACCTGGTTGAAGGCATTCCACCAGCAAGGAGTACCAAACTTCTCTGGGGAGATCGGCCTAGAGACTGAGGTGTGGATTGGGCATGTAGACTCAACTTTAGAGTCTATTCGTTGCCTAGAGGACAGACGGATAGAGCTAGTACAATCTCTATTCCGTGACCTGGCACATCAGTGGTGGAGGACAGTTAGAGCACGAGTCACCACCTATGAGCAGATGAGGACTATGTTGAGAAAGCAGTTCTGCCCTGTCTCATTGAGGAGGGAGAAACTACAGGACTTCCTAGAGGCGGGTTTTGAGGACGTACCTATTACAGATGCCATTCGCCGCTTCCAGACTGAGCTAGCATTGTTGGGTCCAGCTGCACCATCTGAGGACCAGCATGTATACCTTTTCGCCCGTCGTTTGAGGGAGAGCACACACTCATACATGGCGGGATTTCACTGTGACTTATTGGTAGACTACCAGAATCGGGCCTCTGCCTATGAGAGAGAGAGCTAGCCAGAGGAGGACTTCTCAGACAGGACGGTCTGAGAAGAGACAGCGTACCGCACCTACTGGTGCAGGAGCATCTGGATACGGGCGAGGTCAGACTCAGGGTCGCTCGAGTGTTCCAATGTCTACACAGACAGCTGAGAGAGGCCGGTAGTGTTACAACTGCGGGGCCTATGGGCATGTGAGAACTTATTGCCTCAGAGTGTAATATCCGGAAAATTTTATTCCGCATAATACCGGGTTAAGCCGGATTCCGATCCGCTAACCTTTCTTCATTTTAGATAATATTATACAAATTTAAATTCTATCATTTTATGTAACCTTAATTCACATAAAATGATAAATATGTAACCTGAATAATAGTTCCGTGCGTTTAAAAAAAAAAACTCGAAGAGTAGTTCCGTACCATTTAATGACTCACTTGTAGCCCAGCATCTAGTTGGATGAGCAGGCCCATCGGATAAGGCCCAGTAGATATCAATTTCCGGCCCAACCTTTAACCTTTACCCTAATCACTATTAATTAACCTAAACCTAATTTCCCTAACCTGGCTGCTGCGTATTCTCGTCAAATCCTCTCTACCGCACAACCACTTCACGCTTCTGTAAACCGATACCATCTCCCACCTCTCTTCTGCTCAGCCACCAGCACCCCTGAGTCGAGGACGTCGCCGTGAATGCCACCTCGCCTTCGCTGGGAACCCAGGAGAATCACGCAGCCTTCTGCAAACAGCAACCACCCGCCTGGTGTTGTCACGCCCAACGCCGCATCCAGCCCTCTGCAAACAGCAAACACCCCGGGACCTTACCTCAACCTTCTGCACTCGACGCGGGATCTTTGCCTATGCGCTCCAAGCAGCTTCACGCCTGTAGCGGGTACGAGACAGAAGCGGACCGGTTGCTCAGCCTGCTGCAATCGAAGAACGGGTAAGCCACTTCTCTTGCTGTCCACTCCCCTCTCCTCCTGATTAGACAATAACCATCCCCTTCTGTAATCTAATGCAGCCCTGTCGCAACCTACATCCAACCGAGTTCAGCGCCGGGTTTGCTCGTGGATCAACCGCTGATGTGCCTTCATTGTTGCAGTGAGTTGACACAACCTTCAATCATAATACCTTGGTGATGTATAGTGTGTATGCAGTAGATGGCTGAGTAAGGTAGATGTGGGGTTAGGCTAAACATAGAATAGGCTGTTTCTGCACTAAAGATCTCTAAGTAGAAACAAGGACTGTTGTAAATAATTTTAGTTTTCTTCAGTTCGGAATTGAAAAACAGTCAACTTTGGGTCAAGATTTGAGTAAGTTGTACTCCTCATTTGTTTCTGAATTTTGGATATGTTGTAGTCAGTAGTATATAGTAGATCATACTAAAATTTGGGAAGAATCGGAGTTACGGTTTGAGAGTTATGATGTTGCAAAGTGGACTCCTCATGCAATTTTTATATATGTGCTGAGTGTTGGGGAAAACAGCAAGTGATGCTGTTTTGTGAGATGGTTTTGAATAAGCTCTTGATATCTGTTGGACTTGAATTTTTGATACGATATAGTTTACATATTGTTGTAGAACGTATTAAAATTTGAGAGGCATCTAGCGAGTGGTTTGTGATTTATGATTTTTCAAAGATTGAGTCGTAAGCAGTTTTTCTGTTGTGCTGAAATTCGGTTTTGTGAGATAGTTTTAAATAGGATTTTATTCTCCTTTGCGGATGAATTTTGGATATATTATAGATAAGATTTTATAGTAGAACATATTAAAATTTGGGATAAATCCAGTGAGTGGTTTAGGAGTTATGATTTTTCAAAGTGTACTCAGATTTTGGCTAAGTATAGGAAACTTCAAGTGTTGTAACCAACTTTGGAATTTTTGTAGAAGTGAAGGGTGAACAGTTTTAAGAAATTCTTGCTCCTAGGAGTAGATAAGATATCATAGATGATCTAGATAATTATTTCGGAATTTTTATAAGTTTATTCGAATTTCTTATTTGATGCTGAAGTTGGACCTTAACGATCTTTCCGAAAATAAGGAAATGAGTAAATTGTCAGTTTGTAACCAAACTCACCTTTAGAAGTTAGAATATGACTCTTTAGTCTCAAATAAGATTTTAGGCATGAATTAGGGAATTTTTGGAAGTTTCGAGACCAAGGGTAAAATAGTCATTTTACCATAAATTCATACTGTAATCAATTCCGTTTATTAAGACCTACTATCTTAGAAGTCTTAGACTTCTAATCACCTAGAAAGTGTGCTGACACACTTGCCTCCTTTGACAGGCCACTGAATTCCTACTATCCAGATCGATTTGCGAATTAGAAAGTCGAGATCTAATTCAGGTAAGTCCACGGACTTACTTAGCTGGGTTTCTTGTATGAGTGTAATGTGTGTGAGTGGTGTTTGCTAGTTATGATAAACAACGAAACCGGATTAGGCTGACTCTATTATTTACGCAATTGACCCAAGTGTATGATAACGGGTCGTGACATCATCTGCCTAGCTCTTGCGAGAGTCTAGGAGGTTCCCTGCGACCAGCCCAGTCCGGTAGACGGTCAAATGCATTAGTACCATTCCGCGTTGGTAAACGGGGACAGGGGTGAGGTTTGGGAATCCCTCGTGTCACAAAATAAGTATCATTAGTAATAACCGATCACCTAATTAAAGATAATAAAAGGATTGAGTGCTGCATGTTGATTGTGTATGTTGTGTGTTTGTGCTTTTACCTTTATACTTATGCATAGAATGTTAGCTAACGGTTTTATACCGCTTGTAGATGTCTTGCAGGTTAAGACAGTTGTAGAGAGATCCGGAGGGAATGGTCAGCCGGGTCCACGTACATATTTAGTTGGGGACAGGATGTCTTCCGTTCTTCTTATGTGTCATTTTAGTACCTTTGCTTTGTAAGGCTGATACATTCTTCATGTATATATTGTTTAAAGTTTTCAAATGTTTTAAATACTTTTGTGCCTTGTTGTAAGATCCAAGTTAAATTGTTGTCAAACTAAGGTCGGGACCCATTGTGAGGTCGGGACCCATTGTGAGGTCCTAACCAGTAGCTCCCCGAGTTCTCAGAATTTGGGGTGTTACAATTTGGTATCAGAGCTCTGGGTTGGCAACGATGGCACTTGAAATCTTCTGAAAGACCAAATGTATAAAATAACTAGAACCCGAAAGGGGTCTAAAATTTTCAAAATGGATTTCTGTTTTTACACACACGCATAGTCGGGTTGTTGGGTTAGTAGTACGTCGGAATACCATCGCTCTCCGTGGATCTCTACAACTTAGACCGATAGGAGTTAGTATATAGACTTTTTATGATGTTTCTTATTATATGTTATATACGTGTATATGCTTAGTTAGTTAGTATCCTAAAGGATATTTTATATCCTTTAGTCGTGATATCACGAAGCGATTATTGCCTCATGATAAACCAACTGTGGACTTTAAGAATCTCCAACACGAGGCAATGGAATCGGACCTTGAAATGAGTATTATACTCGGGTAGGCTGCTTGGTGATCCTTACAAATCATCCAAAGATCAGGTGAGCAAGGAAATAAAGTTGTGAAGATCATTTTTACCACAAGCACAATCAGATGAGTAAGAAATTCCTGAGTCAGCTTAGATAGAAGGAATAAAAAGTCATACAAGGGACTTGGCTGTATGAAGCCGAGAGATGAATTAGAAGAACCATGCAAGAGACGACAAGAGCGCAGATTAGAGATAACAATATTGGAGCAAGTACCAAGAGGAACAGAGTACAACCAAGATTTGCGGAATAAAGGGTGTTACAATCGAGGCGGATGCCCATAGGCAATTATGGGCATGAGAGACCAAAAGAGTTAGGGTGTCAACCCGGATATGTGGATCTAAGGTGCACGGAATGAAGATCTAAAATTGAGTGTAAAAGTGGAAAGGCAGACCCCACAAATGTGGAGAGATTTTGACCTCCTCAGAGATATAAGAAGTTTGAAAGAAACCGCGACGCCAATATCCATAGAATGGAAGCTTGTAGCAGGGTCAACGGAGTTTTTGGAAGGCGGTATTACCACCAACACCAGTGAAGAAATTTGTATGAGAGCACGGCCTTGCTAGACTCGAGAGTCTAGGGTAACCCGAATTATCACGGGACCTAAGCTATCAACACAGATGGTCCATGAAAAAGGAACTGCAAGTGGATGATCATTATGGCCAGAAGAATTTCAAAGACGCTTGCAAGCTATCGTGGAAACTTGAAACGACTATTTATGCCAGATGAATGACACAATCGGACTAGAGAAATGGAGTTAGCCCATAAGAAGTGGAAGGGTGGAAGGTAGAAGAACTAAAGAAGTATAAAAGGATTTTTATGAGCAACTGTTTACCTACTAGCTAAGGAAATTTTGACAAGTCACAAGTAACACGGAATGTAGACTTACAACTTAATGTAAGAGCGAAAGGTAGACTTCACGAGCCGGGAGACGTTGTGTCTTCTTTAAAGATAAAAATTCTAAGAGGAATCACAACGCCAGTATCGAAAGGATCGAAACCCCGTAACATAGTCAATAGAGATTTGGAAGGAAATATTACAAACAACGCCGATTAAGGAACCTGTGCTTGTGAGAATCGTGTGGTGGACTCAAGAGTCCAAGGTAACCCCCATTTATAACAGAGCATAGGTCATCAACACAAACGGTCCCAGTAAAAGGACTACAATTGGGAGGTAATTAAAAGTCATTGGAACTACAAGACGCTTATCATCTATCGTGGAGTGTTAAGAACGACTTTTGACGTTAGGCGAATGGCACAGTGAGACTTGAGAAAGAGAGTTGTCCCAAAGGAAGCAAAAGAGCGAAAGATAAGACGAACTAAAGAAGTATAAAAGAATTAATTGAGTAGGTGATGCGTACCAAAGAATTTTAACACCAGACGGGGTATGAGAAGAGTAAGTTCGGGATACTGAGATGAGTCAACTATAGACTGACCGATGTTAGTTGAGGATAGTGTTGTTTGGTATTGACGAGTTATATACCGTTAAGAAAAGATAATTGTGATTGTGGAGTTATGGGGTAGTTTTACCGACGCCTGGAATGATTTCCTCAAGTATGCAACAACAATCTTCTTAAACAACTAAGGGTATAGAGAATCATGTTAGAGGTTACTTCTTGGCTGGTTAAGATCAAACTCCGGTCGAGTCTAGTAGTTTGGATCCGTGTTAAAAGAAGTAAGGAAATAAACGGAATATGGTTGTTTTCCAATCATGATTTTATTTCAAGAAGACAAAGTAAGGAAAGTACTTTGTACTTCATCCGGTTAATCATTTTGGACTGACAGTACACGCCCTTATGATTACGGGGAACAACAAAATAATCAGAGTAGCGCAGCGGAAGCGTGGTGGGTCCTAACCCACAGAGCAAGAAGCTCAAGGGTGTTGAGGGATGTCGTGTCGAGTTTAAGATGGTGATAGTTTGTGAAATGCATTCTAGTTGGAAGGAACGTGAGATAGGCTATGTGGAGTTACTAAAAATGTTGTACGAAAACTTACGTGCATGTAGAGGTAATAGAAGGAGACTGATACCCTATTATGGATCCGAGTGAAGAGTGACGGCTTTGCTACATGTGGCCAGACAAGTAGTTTTGGAATTTCATACTAATGGAATACTCTAGAGTGAGTTTTCGGGATGGATTAGGAAAGAATTTACGTTGTAATAAAAGTATTGTGCATGGTCTACACTAGAAAGCTCAAAGTGAGTAACTACCATTCTGAGTCCAAGATACATAAGAAAGAGAAGCGACATGAGTATACTTACAACCTAGTAACCGTGCTTAAAGAAAGCATAATCTTGGAGTAGATTTTATGTTTAATGTTATATCGGAATATACCCGAGTTGCATTTTGAGTTAGAGGGATACTATTGGGCTAGTAACAACGGTGGACAAAAGAGTGCACTGCTGATGGTATGTTAACATTTATTGAGTAGTTATTATCAAATAACGGTGATATGAGATCACTTTGTGTCTAAGGCCGTCATTTCGGACATATTATATTTTACTTAGGATCTTGGAAAATGCGTGAGAAGCCTAAATTTGAGCTAACAATATATTAGAGATCTATAAATAAAATAATAATGTCAAGTGAACAAAGAGGATGGCCACTAGATTTGATTCTTAGTTGCCCCAAGTGTAGACCAGAAAAGGGTAAAGGCGACGATTCCTTACCGGAGGAATAAGATGACTGAGTAACATTAAATTACAAGACCAATTGGGTCGTGATGCGAAGAGCATTGGGTACTTGGTAAGTGTTGGTGGATGTCCAAGACCTTTGTCTTGAGTGTGTAGTCAAAACCTTTTCAGAAGACTGGAAGCAAGCGGTCATAACGAAGGGAAGAAAGTTGAATAGATTATTTTCCGTAAGGTCATCAAAGGATCTGGAAGTGAGTTGTGTAAGGTAACCATTTGAAATTTTAAAGCGGTTTAGCAGTGACTGATGGACTAGTATTCCTCACCCTATGGGAGGGTGTAGCTTTAGTTTTCCACGGAGATTAAGTTTGGGAACTGAGTTTGAGAATTTCAGTGGGAGGGATACCTACCAGACACGAGTTAGGTTATCAGATTAGAGGATCAAACAGTTGAGCCGGATGATACCGGTGAGATAGCCGGTAACCACTCTAGAACGTGGAAGCAGGCGCTTGTGATTTAAGTACCTGAAAAGAGTTAAGATTCAGTGGTTTTATGAAAAGCCGATAAGGATACCTAAGATATAGGGGATAGTAAAGGATGTAACCTTTCAAAGACCTACGTAGCGATAGTTGTAACCTCAGGAGTGACGAGTTAGGGATTGACTTTGTATGTGTGATATTGTTTGACTACTTGTTTATTTAATGATTTAGTGCTTAGTCAGTGATGCGTGCTTATGATAACCTTGATGTGCGTGATACTTAGATGTGGAAACGATGAGACTTTTATGCAGTGATCAGATACACCCGTTTAGTGCCTTAAAGGCCGATCAGGATTGTCTTACCCTAAGTTTCGGGACGAAACTTATTGTTAAGGGGGGATTGATGTAATACCCGAAAATTTTCTTCCAATTATTTCCGAAACAAATCAGAACTTGAGTGATTATGACTTGTTCCGGCGCTTTATTTCTTTTGCATAGACTTCGTGTTTATGTTGCCTTCTTTTCAGTTTCGGGACGAAACTTATTTTAAGGGGGCACTGATGTAATATCCGGAAAATTTTATTCCGCATAATACCGGGTTAAGCCGGATTCCGATCCGCTAACCTTTCTTCATTTTAGATAATATTATACAAATTTAAATTCTATCATTTTAAGTAACCTTAATTCACATAAAATGATAAATATGTAACCTGAATAGTAGTTCCGTGCGTTTAAAAAAAAAAAACTCGAAGAGTAGTTCCGTACCATTTAATGACTCACTTGTAGCCCAGCATCTAGTTGGATGAGCAGGCCCATCGGATAAGGCCCAGTAGATATCAATTTCCGGCCCAACCTTTAACCTTTACCCTAATCACTATTAATTAACCTAAACCTAATTTCCCTAACCTGGCTGTTGCGTATTCTCGTCAAATCCTCTCTACCGCACAACCACTTCACGCTTCTGTAAACCGATACCATCTCCCACCTCTCTTCTGCTCAGCCGCCAGCACCCCTGAGTCGAGGACGTCGCCGTGAATGCCACCTCGCCTTCGCCGGGAACCCAGGAGAATCACGCAGCCTTCTGCAAACAGCAACCACCCGCTTGGTGTTGTCACGCCCAACGCCGCATCCAGCCCTCTGCAAACAGCAAACACCCCGGGACCTTACCTCAACCTTCTGCACTCGACGCGGGATCTTTGCCTATGCGCTCCAAGCAGCTTCACGCCTGTAGCGGGTACGAGACAGAAGCGGACCGGTTGCTCAGCCTGCTGCAATCGAAGAACGGGTAAGCCACTTCTCTTGCTGTCCACTCCCCTCTCCTCCTGATTAGACAATAACCATCCCCTTCTGTAATCTAATGCAGCCCTGTCGCAACCTACATCCAACCGAGTTCAGCGCCGGGTTTGCTCGTGGATCAACCGCTGATGTGCCTTCATTGTTGCAGTGAGTTGACACAACCTTCAATCATAATACCTTGGTGATGTATGTCACGCTAGAAAGGTAGCACAAAAAGCTTTACATTTATAAACTCGAACTAAATCCTAAACTACCTAGCGAAACCCGCAGTGTACGGATCGTTATGTAGAAAGGTAAGTATTCCGAGATCGAACTCAAAGACTAAGGTGAAATCGAGTCAAGCAATGATCAAAAATAGTGTAAATCTAGGCTAAGACAAGATGAGGAACAAAGAAAATGGAAAACTCAATGTTTTTGTTGGTTTTTATGGTCATCAAGCAAGGGTCATAACTTATGCAAAGCAATGAATCAAACCAAACCAAAAATCAGCACAAATAAACGAGTCGAACGAGATATTGATCAAGAGAAAAGGAAGACGGATTCTAGGGGTTGGAAATTCCGGTTATGGCATAAAACTCAAGTTATCTATTCATTCTTTGGATTGATTATGATATGTTAGGATTAAGTGTTCCTAAAATGGGATCAATTACCGGGTAAGTCTCATGATCCAACTAATCCACACCTAAGGTCTCATTACCGGTTAAGTCTCTAAGAACCTAAGGGGAGGAATTTAACACAAACCGGATTGTTTAATTAGGGAACTAACCTATCCTCACCGGGTAAGTCTCGGAAAGGGAAGTCCTAATCAACTATCCTAGCACATTTAATCCAATGACGGCTTATTAGGCTCACCATTACCTAAGGTTTTGCTATTTTAGATTCTAAGGGCAAGGATTACCGGGTAAGTCTCTCCTAACACTTAGTCGCTACACTAGGACACCCTAGGGTAGGTTAAACTCAGCTAAAACTTAGGGTTTCAACAATTTTATGAACCTAAGATAAGATCCTTCGAACCAGGAAGAACCACGGTTTGTTCTACAGAAACCACGACCGTGGTTCTTCAAGAACTACCCGTGATTTCTAACAGTAGCTACGTTCATAACAAAAATCATCCAAAGGTAAATCTAAGTTCGTCCTATCATAGATCTAGCCATAACCATCCTTTCCTTACCCTAGAATCACATCAATCTAGCCTACAACATTCATATTAGAAATCAAAACAAACAAACATAGATTCATGACCTCCATTGCAAGAAAATGAGAGAAAGAAGATGAACAAATGAACTTCAAACACAATCTAAATCTGAAGATGAAATTAGAACGACTTACAACCCTTCCAAAGGAAGGTTCAAGAGTTCAAAAACTTCTAGAAATAAATCCGAAAATACAAGAGCTAAGTGTGTCTTCTCCTCTCCTCTTCAATGGCAATGGCTCCTTTCTTCTTCTTCTTGCACTTTCCTTCCTAGAAAAAGTCCTTCTTCTTCTTGGAATATATTTTGTCAAAGAAAAATGGAGAATATGTGAGCTGCTCTCAAACTACCCAAATCCCAGCTGCCTCTAACCACTATCAAGGACCACTTTTATAACCAATTCTTCATGAGCTGGCCATGAGAGTCGTGGCACAGCTGTCACGAGAATCTGGCAAAATCCACGGTCATTTCCACGGCCGTGGTTCTTCAGAGAACCGTGATTCTGTGCAGAAACTTCGCCTTGGATCATTAGGCTGTGGTTTGGTGCATGGCCTGTGTTGGCAAGGTTCCTTGAGCCTTTCTCAGCCCTTGCCTTGCGTTCTAATGAGTTTGGAAACGTGTCCTCTAAATGAGCGACCCTCAAACGTGTCGTTTTGGCTCGAAACTTCCCGAAATACCTACAAAACGCACACAAGTCCGTGTAGACGTCTATCTCGACAAAATACATGTTTTGAGTGCAAAACGTATTGGACTAGTGCTAGATAATGCATGATTGAGCGAGAATTCTACCTAAATGTGCACCTAAAACTATGCTATAAATCGTGTTATCAAAATACCCCATACTTAAGGTTTGCTCGTCCCCGAGCAAATTCTCAACTATAGACTAAGAGATGACATGATTTATATATGCAGAAAAATGGCAAAATCTTTTTGGTTTTGTGCTTCTACTATTGGATCACCTTCATAGTCATGATCAATGGCAATTGAATAAGCAATTATGTATCAAACAATAAAGTCATGGAAAGACAATTGTACTTAACTCAAAAACATGCATGAGTTGGGAGGACGGAGATGTCAAGAAGATCAAGAGTCTATCCAATCTAGATTACTAAGTCTTACAAACATGCAAGTAGGTCATAAGGGCTTGTGACATAAAAGGCTAAGAAACGTTTCAATTGGGGAGGGGAATTTTCTAGGTATGTGATGCTAATCCGGGAACGGAACTAACTTCACTTCCTTGTCCTCGATCAACTTCCCCCAAGTGCATATTTTTCCCTATCTTGCTTTCTTTTCTTTTTCTTTAGCTCATTTTTGAGACAATGGCATTGGTGTACAATAGCCGAAACCTCGGTGATTAGCCATCCTCGGGCTTTTTCTCTTTTTCGAGGTGCATCCACACCGGGCACACATACCAAAGCTCGTTAGGGCTATTGGCTTATTTGACTTTGGCAAGGCACCAACACCCGATTATGTGAAGTGTACCGAGTTACTTGTCATTTAAACCAACGCCCCCAAACCTATTTTGGCTACACTTCCACAATAATTTCAGCATTCCATTCACGACATTCTTTTCATTACATCTTCACCCCGCACTTGCTTTTTACACATTCAAACACACTAGCATGCTCCTATTCCCGGATGGGTTTTAAAAGGAGGTCAAATTTTATATCAATTGAGGTGCTCAAGCAATCATGATCAAGATGAGAAGTAGAGAAAGATGAAGTGCCTTATTCATTCCTAGATGGTATGCAAGAACTATCATGTAATTTCGATTTTCAATACTCAATCCATTCTAGGCAATCATCATGATCTCAAGTCATTCATGGAATTCAAGAGAAGTAGTTCAAGTCCACATATGCATTTATCAATTCAACACATAAGGCCATTCATAGCCAATCACAAGACAGGTTTCATCATTAGGATCATATCCAAGCCTAGAAAGCACAAAAAATTTTTTAAATTTTCTGATTTTTATGGAATTTTCGATTTAAGTATGTACAATGCAAGATATGTGCAAATATTAACCTATCCTAGATGCTCATCATGCAAAGGATCATGCAAACCCCACCCCATACTTAGAAACACATTGTCCCCAATGTGGTATTCAAGTAAAGAGAGTGAAAGAAGGTTCTCACAATGTAAAAATAGTTTTCTTCGGTATTTGGGAATTCCTAAGAGGATTGATGTTGGATGATCCTTTCAACCATGGTAGGGAGCTCTAAGCATCCTTCAAGCTTTGAAACCCGCGCTAGGCACCGCTAGCCGTCCAAGTTCCGCGTCCGCTCCACCCATGATTAGTGAGGGTTTCATCATCATCATTTCCAAGAAAGGCTTCCAATGCCACTAATGTTCTAGCACACATAGAATAGACAAAACACACAAAGCACACAAAAAACAGAAAAATCTAAGCTAAAATGAAGAAAAAATGTTACCGATGGGTTGCCTCCCACCAAGCGCTTCTTTAAGGTCATTAGCTTGACCAAACTCGGGAGCGTTTATGCAAGGTGAAGCGGGGCGATCATGTCTATTGGGGCTCCCGGAATGTACTTCTTCAAGCGATGCCCATTCACTTTGAAATCTCCACAATGCTCCCCTCCTATCTCAATAGCTCCATGGGGAAAGATCTTCTTTACCACATATGGCCCGGTCCATCTTGATTTGAGCTTTCCGGGAAAGAGCCTTAGCCTCGAGTTGAAGAGAAGGACAAGATCTCCTTCACTTAACTCTTTTGGAATGATCCTCTTGTCATGCCACCTTTTGGTTCTCTCCTTGTAAATCCGGGCATTCTCATAAGCTTCCAACCGGAGTTCCTCAAGGGCATTGATATCAAGCAATCTCTTCTCTCCCGCCTCCTTGAGGTCAAAATTTAGCCACTTAATGGCCCAATAAGCTCTATGCTCCATTTCCACCGGAAGATGGCAAGACTTGCCATAGACCAATTTGTAGGGAGTGGTGCCAATAGGTGTCTTGAAGGCGGTTCTATATGCCCATAGTGCGTCATTGAGCTTCATGGCCCAATCCTTCCTTGTTCTAGACACCGTCTTCTCGAGGATGGCCTTAATTTCTCGGTTTGAGATCTCCACTTGGCCACTAGTTTGGGGGTGGTAGGGTGTGGCCACTTTATGAGTCACCCCATACTTGGCCAAAAGTGCTCCAAAGTTCCTATTTGTGAAGTGCTTCCCTCCATCACTAATGATCACCCTTGGTGTTCCAAACCTAGGGAAGATCACTCGGTTGAAGAACCGTACCACCACCTTGGCATCATTCGTAGGAGAGGCGATTGCCTCTACCCATCTTGACACATAGTCCACCGCCAATAGGATGAATAGATTGCCACATGAAGAAGGGAATGGTCCCATGAAGTCTACACCCCACACATCAAAAATCTCAACTTCTTGGATGTTGTTCAAGGGCATTTCATTCCTCCTTGAGATGTTCCCCGTTCTTTGGCAAGCATCACATGCCGCTACAAAACCTTGCACATCTCTAAACAAGTTAGGCCAATAAAAACCGGATTGCAATACCTTGGCACACGTTTTGTGTGAGCTAGCATGACCTCCACATGGTAGGGAGTGACAATGCCGGATCACACTCTCCACTTCATCTTCCGGTATGCATCTTCTAAGCACCCCATCCGGGCCTCTCTTAAATAGAAGTGGCTCGCTCCAATAGTAATGCCTTACATCGTTGAAGAACTTCTTCCTTTGTGAATATGATAATCCGGGAGGCACTTCCTCACATACCAAGTAATTCACAATGTCGGCATACCATGGCTCACTTCCTCTAGCCACTTGGAACAAGCATTCTTCCACCATTTGCAATTGTTCATCCCTGAACGAGTCATCTATCGGAATGTTGTCTTTCCCAAGCTCCAATGGTGGAAGTCTACTAAGGTGATCCGCCACCGAGTTCTCGGATCCCTTCTTATCTCTTATCTCCAAATCAAACTCTTGAAGAAGAAGGATCCACCGAATCAACCTTGGCTTGGCATCCTTCTTTGTAAGTAGATAACGGATCGCCGCATGATCCTGTAAACTATGACCTTCGCTCCAACAAGGTACGAGCGGAACTTCTCAAATGCATACACTACCGCTAACAACTCCTTCTCGGTAGTAGCATAATTGAGCTGGGCATCATCTAGCGTCTTGCTAGCATAGTAAATAGCATGAGTGCGCCCTTCTTTCCTTTGCCCCAAAACGGCCCCAACAGCCACATCACTTGCATCGCACATAATCTCAAATGGTAGACTCCAATCCGGAGGTTGCATGATAGGTGCGGAGATCAAGGCGCTCTTCAACCTACAAAACGCTTCAAGACAATCTTTGGAAAACACAAAATCAACATCTTTCATTAGTAGGTTAGTGAGAGGCTTAGAAATTTTAGAGAAATCTTGAATAAACCTCCGGTAAAAACCGGCATGCCCTAAGAAACTCCTTACCCCCTTCACCGAGGTAGGTGGTGGCAACTTCTCTATTGTTTCAATCTTAGCCCTATCAACCTCAATGCCACGGTTAGACACCAAGTGTCCTAACACAATCCCTTCACTCACCATGAAGTGGCATTTTTCCCAATTTAAGACAAGATTTGTTTCCTCACATCTTTGCAACACCAATGACAAATTAGCCAAGCAATTATCAAAAGAAGAACCGTAAACAGAGAAATCATCCATGAACACTTCCATGATATTTTCTATGTATTCCGAAAAGATAGCCATCATACACCTTTGAAAGGTGGCGGGTGCATTACACAACCCAAATGGCATTATCCTATATGCAAATGTACCCCATGGACATGTAAAAGTTGTTTTCTCTTGGTCATCGGGGTGGATAGGGATTTGGAAGAATCCACTATACCCATCTAGATAGCAAAAGTGAGAGTGTTGAGCTAATCTTTCTAGCATTTGGTCAATGAAGGGGAGGGGAAAGTGATCTTTCCTAGAGGCCATGTTCAATTTCCTATAATCTATACACATTCTCCATCCCGTGACCGTCCTAGTTGGTATTAGTTCATTGTTCTCATTAGTTACTACCGTCATTCCACCCTTCTTAGGTACTACATGAACGGGGCTAACCCACTTACTATCCGAGATAGGGTAGATAATTCCCGCATCTAGCAACTTAATGATTTCCTTCTTGACCACCTCTTTCATTATAGGATTCAATCTCCTTTGATGTTCAATAGAGGGTTTGTGGTTATCTTCCATCATTATCTTATGCATGCACAAAGATGGCTTAATGCCAACCAAATCATCAATAGTATAACCAATGGCTTTCCTATGCAATCTTAGTTCATGCAACAATTTAGCAAGTTCATCATCACTCAAGCATGCATTAACAATCACCGGAAATGTAGAATTATCACCAAGGAATGCATACTTTAAATGAGAGGGGAGGGGTTTGAGTTCAAGTGAGGGAGGACCTTTATCGGTTGAAGACGATCCAAATAAGATTGGATGAGATGAATCCAAGGCAAATGAAGACTCTCCTTGGCTCCTAGAAGCTTGATCATCATCAAGAGCTGATTCAGGGGAAACCACGGTTGGAATCACGGTTGGCTCAACTTCCACGACCGTGGTTCTTGCCAAGCTTGCTTCTCGGAGTTGTCCAGAGAGTTTGACGGCCGTGGAACCCAAATCTCGACCGTGGAATTTGCAGCTGTTCACAATTTCTTCATGGCTCCCAAATCCAACTCTTGGCTCTTCTTCCAAAGCCTCCAAGGCCTTGATCTCTTCATTGCATTCCTCCTCAATGTCCTCCTCCATCATACTCAAGGTAAGAACCTTTTCCAAGGGGTCCTTGATCAAAATCGAGCTCACCATTTCTCTAGATTCTTCTTGCTCGACTATGTTGAAGATATCTTCATCAAGGGTTGGCCCTTTCATCATTGTGGACAGCTTGAACTTGATGTTCTCCTCTCCAATGTTGAAGGAGAGAGTCCCGTTCTTGCAATCCACTAAACATCCGGAGGTAGCTAAGAAAGGTCTTCCTAGGATGATGGGAACCGGGTAATCCGCCGGAATGTCCAACACTACAAAGTCAATAGGCACATAGAACCCTCCCAATTGCACCGGAATGTCCTCAAGAATCCCAACTGGATGAGTGATAGAACGGTCCGTCATATAGAGGGTCATCTTGACCGGCTTTGGCTCTCCTAACCCGACCTTGTTGCTAAGTGCAAGCGGTATGATGTTTACACTTGCTCCAAGATCACAAAGGGCCTCGTATTTCACATCTCCCACTCCTATTGGGACGCAAAAAGAGCCCGGATCCCTTAGCTTGGGAGGCATTGCTTCCTTCATTGTTTGGATTAACTCCGAGGATCTCTTGGTCATCCTAATCTCCCCATACTCCTCCAACTTCCTTTTGTTGGAGAGTATTTCTTTCAAGAATTTTCCGTATGCCGGCATTCCTAAGATGGCATCCATGAACGGAATGTTAATATGTAACTTGGACATTAGTTCAAGGAACTTACCAAAGTGATTGTCCAGACGAGCTCTTGCTCTTGATTGTGGGAACGGTAGTGGTGGCTTGTATGGAGGCGGTGCTACATAAGTTGGCTCTACATCCTTGCTCTTGCCTTCATCATCTTGCTTTCTTCCCTCTTCTACCACTACTTGACTCCCCTTAGCTTGGTCCTTGGGCAGAGGATCCTTCATACTCAACCCACTCCTTGTTGTGATAGCCAAAACTTGGCCTCTTGGGTTGTCTTCGGTTCTTCCGGGAAGCTTCCCCGGATCTCTATGTGCCTCACCCGCCTTTTGAAAGACTTGTGCTTCCAAGACCCTTTGAGCCTTAGAAATTGAAGTAACGGTGCTCTCAAGTCCACTCAATCTTCCTAGCAATTGTTCAAACATGACTTCGGTTCTATCCTTTGAAGGTTGAGTAAAACCGGGTGGAGGTTCTTGTGAAGCTCTTTGTGGTGGAGTTGTGCTTGTGGAGGCGGGAGGGTTCAAGGCTCCATCCGGATTAGAGTAAGAAAACCCGGGATGGTTGTGGTTTGGCCGGTAATTGTTGAATTGCCGGTTGTTGTTGAAATTTCTTGGGCCTTGGTAATTGTTGAAGTTGCTCCTTCCCATATAATTCACATCTTCCTTCTTGGAAGACAAGTTGGCTCGTGGAGGTGCTTGAGGAGTTGCTTGGCTCTTCAAGGTGGTAGTGCACAACTCTCTCAAGGACTTCAACTCATTGTTGATGGCGTCAAGCTTGAAATTGCTCATGGTGACTTCGCTCACCTCATATGCTCCCGCCTTTCTCCCTTCACTCTTCCTATGGGAGTACTTCTCAATCACTAGAGCTTGCTTCTCCACAAACTCCCAAGCATCATCTACATGTTTCTCCATAAATGTCCCACCGGAAAGAGATTGAAGCTTGAATTGGCTATCTTCATCAAGCCCCTTGAAGTAGATCTCCAATAGCTCAATCTTCGGTATACCATGGTGTGGGCAATCTAGGAGAAGGTCTTTGAATCTCTCCCAAGACTTGAACAAACTTTCTCTATCCCTCATCACAAAGGCATTGATCTTTCCCCTTAATTCGGTAGTCTTGGAAGGTGGGAAAAACTTGGTCAAGAACTCGGTTGTCATCTCCTCCCAAGTACCAACTCTCCCTTGTGGAATAGATTGATACCAAGCTAAGGCCTTGTCCTTAAGAGAGAAGGAGAAAGCCCTTAGCTTATGGTTGTTGCTCTCCAATCTCGGCGGTCTAAGAGTCTCCATCAAAATCTCATAATTCATCAAATGTTGGTGAGGAGACTCTCCTTCCATCCCTCCAAATTGGTTATGCCGGATCATTTGTAGAACTTGAGGGCGGAGCTCGTAATCATGGGCTGCGGGATCTCCTAGATTCACACCCGGTCGGTGTGCTCTTTGTGCCGGATCCATACGTTGCCCCAATGTTTGTGGCTCATCCATAGCAATGGGCACAACCCTAACGTTCACCGCCGGCTGCGGTTGTGGTGGAGGTGGAGGAGGTTGTTGACGGTTAAGCTCCCTTTGCACAAGTGCTTGCCTAATCTCCTCAATCTCCCTCCTAGTTGCCTCTTGCCTCTCATTGGCAAGTCTCCTTTCTTCCTCCAAGAGCTCATCTCTTAGCCTAATTTGCTCTAAGGCTTCATCCAGCTCAGCTTGGAGATTCCTACCGGCCATCTCTTTCTCTTTTCGAATGCTCTTGGATCTAGATCTAAGGGTTTTCTCCGGTTCGGGATCGAATGGAGCTAAATCCTTGCCACGAGATCTTCGCATACACCTAAAGAGTAAGAGGTGTCCTGAAAAGCAAAGACACACACCAAAGAGAGATCAAAAGCAACAAGAAAGATCTACACTATAAACAATCACGAAATGACTCAATCTAGACCTAGTCCCCGGCAACGGCGCCAAAAACTTGTCACGCTAGAAAGGTAGCACAAAAAGCTTTACATTTATAAACTCGAACTAAATCCTAAACTACCTAGCGAAACCCGCAGTGTACGGATCGTTATGTAGAAAGGTAAGTATTCCGAGATCGAACTCAAAGACTAAGGTGAAATCGAGTCAAGCAATGATCAAAAATAGTGTAAATCTAGGCTAAGACAAGATGAGGAACAAAGAAAATGGAAAACTCAATGTTTTTGTTGGTTTTTATGGTCATCAAGCAAGGGTCATAACTTATGCAAAGCAATGAATCAAACCAAACCAAAAATCAGCACAAATAAACGAGTCAAACGAGATATTGATCAAGAGAAAAGGAAGACGGATTCTAGGGGTTGGAAATTCCGGTTATGGCATAAAACTCAAGTTATCTATTCATTCTTTGGATTGATTATGATATGTTAGGATTAAGTGTTCCTAAAATGGGATCAATTACCGGGTAAGTCTCATGATCAAACTAATCCACACCTAAGGTCTCATTACCGGTTAAGTCTCTAAGAACCTAAGGGGAGGAATTTAACACAAACCGGATTGTTTAATTAGGGATCTAACCTATCCTCACCGGGTAAGTCTCGGAAAGGGAAGTCCTAATCAACTATCCTAGCACATTTAATCCAATGGCGGCTTATTAGGCTCACCATTACCTAAGGTTTTGCTATTTTAGATTCTAAGGGCAAGGATTACCGGGTAAGTCTCTCCTAACACTTAGTCGCTACACTAGGACACCCTAGGGTAGGTTAAACTCAGCTAAAACTTAGGGTTTCAACAATTTTATGAACCTAAGATAAGATCCTTCGAACCAGGAAGAACCACGGTTTGTTCTACAGAAACCACGACCGTGGTTCTTCAAGAACTACCCGTGATTTCTAACAGTAGCTACGTTCATAACAAAAATCATCCAAAGGTAAATCTAAGTTCGTCCTATCATAGATCTAGTCATAACCATCCTTTCCTTACCCTAGAATCACATCAATCTAGCCTACAACATTCATATTAGAAATCAAAACAAACAAACATAGATTCATGACCTCCATTGCAAGAAAATGAGAGAAAGAAGATGAACAAATGAACTTCAAACACAATCTAAATCTGAAGATGAAATTAGAACGACTTACAACCCTTCCAAAGGAAGGTTCAAGAGTTCAAAAACTTCTAGAAATAAATCCGAAAATACAAGAGCTAAGTGTGTCTTCTCCTCTCCTCTTCAATGGCAATGGCTCCTTTCTTCTTCTTCTTGCACTTTCCTTCCTAGAAAAAGTCCTTCTTCTTCTTGGAATATATTTTGTCAAAGAAAAATGGAGAATATGTGAGCTGCTCTCAAACTACCCAAATCCCAGCTGCCTCTAACCACTATCAAGGACCACTTTTATAACCAATTCTTCATGAGCTGGCCATGAGAGTCGTGGCACAGCTGTCACGAGAATCTGGCAAAATCCACGGTCATTTCCACGGCCGTGGTTCTTCAGAGAACCGTGATTCTGTGCAGAAACTTCGCCTTGGATCATTAGGCTGTGGTTTGGTGCATGGCCTGTGTTGGCAAGGTTCCTTGAGCCTTTCTCAGCCCTTGCCTTGCGTTCTAATGAGTTTGGAAACGTGTCCTCTAAATGAGCGACCCTCAAACGTGTCGTTTTGGCTCGAAACTTCCCGAAATACCTACAAAACGCACACAAGTCCGTGTAGACGTCTATCTCGACAAAATACATGTTTTGAGTGCAAAACGTATTGGACTAGTGCTAGATAATGCATGATTGAGCGAGAATTCTACCTAAATGTGCACCTAAAACTATGCTATAAATCGTGTTATCAATGTATAGTGTGTATGCAGTAGATGGCTGAGTAAGGTAGATGTGGGGTTAGGCTAAACATAGAATAGGCTGTTTCTGCACTAAAGATCTCTAAGTAGAAACAAGGACTGCTGTAAATAATTTTAGTTTTCTTCAGTTCGGAATTGGAAAACAATCAACTTTGGGTCAAGATTTGAGTACGTTGTACTCCTCATTTGTTGCTGAATTTTGGATATGTTGTAGTCAGTAGTATATAGTAGATCATACTAAAATTTGGGAAGAATCGGAGTTACGGTTTGAGAGTTATGATGTTGCAAAGTGGACTCCTCATGCAATTTTTATATATGTGCTGAGTGTTGGGGAAAACAGCAAGTGATGCTGTTTTGTGAGATGGTTTTGAATAAGCTCTTGATATCCGTTGGGCTTGAATTTTTGATACGATATAGTTTACATATTGTTGTAGAACGTATTAAAATTTGAGAGGCATCCAGCGAGTGGTTTGTGATTTATGATTTTTCAAAGATTGAGTCGTAAGCAGTTTTTCTGTTGTGCTGAAATTCGGTTTTGTGAGATAGTTTTAAATAGGATTTTAATTTCTTTTGCGGCTGAATTTTGGATATATTATAGATAAGATTTTATAGTAGAACATATCAAAATTTGGGATAAATCCAGTGAGTGGTTTAGGAGTTATGATTTTTCAAAGTGTACTCAGATTTTGGCTAAGTATAGGAAACTTCAAGTGTTGTAACCAACTTTGGAATTTTTGTAGAAGTGAAGGGTGAACAGTTTTAAGAAATTCTTGCTCCTAGGAGTAGATAAGATATCATAGATGATCTAGATAATTATTTCGGAATTTTTATAAGTTTATTCGAATTTCTTATTTGATGCTGAAGTTGGACCTTAACGATCTTTCCGAAAATAAGGAAATGAGTAAATTGTCAGTTTGTAACCAAACTAACCTTTAGGAGTTAGAATATGACTCTTTAGTCTCAAATAAGATTTTAGGCATGAATTAGGGAATTTTCGGAAGTTTCGAGACCAAGGGTAAAATAGTCATTTTACCATAAATTCATACTGTAATCAATTCCGTTCATTAAAGACCTACTATCTTAGAAGTCTTAGACTTCTAATCACCTAGAAAGTGTGCTGATACACTTGCCTCCTTTGACAGGCCACTGAATTCCTACTATCCAGATCGATTTGCGAATTAGAAAGTCGAGATCTAATTCAGGTAAGTCCACGGACTTACTTAGCTGGCTTTCTTGTACGAGTGTAATGTGTATGAGTGGTGTTTGCTAGTTATGATAAACAACGAAACCGGATTAGGCTGACTCTATTATTTATGTAATTGACCCAAGTGTATGATAACGGGTCGTGACATCATCTACCTAGCTCTTGCGAGAGTCTAGGAGGTTCCCTGCGACCAGCCCAGTCCGGTAGACGGTCAAATGCATTAGTACCATTCCGCGTTGGTAAACGGGGACAGGGGCGAGGTTTGGGAATCCCTCGTGTCACAAAATAAGTATCATTAGTAATAACCGATCACCTAATTAAAGATAATAAAAGGATTGAGTGCTGCATGTTGATTGTGTATGTTGTGTGTTTGTGCTTTTACCTTTATACTTATGCATAGAATGTTAGCTAACGGTTTTATACCGCTTGTAGATGTCTTGCAGGTTAAGACAGTTGTAGAGAGATCCGGAGGGAATGGTCAGCCGGGTCCACGTACATATTTAGTTGGGGACAGGATGTCTTCTGTTCTTTTTATGTGTAATTTTAGTACCTTTGCTTTGTAAGGCTGATACATTCTTCATGTATATATTGTTTAAAGTTTTCAAATGTTTTAAATACTTTTGTGCCTTGTTGTAAGATCCAAGTTAAATTGTTAAAACTAAGGTCGGGACCCATTGTGAGGTCCTAACCAGTAGCTCCCCGAGTTCTCAGAATTTGGGGTGTTACACAGAGCACCACTGACTTGCTTCTCGTGTGGGAAGCTAGGACACAAAGCTACGTTTTTCCATCAGGGCAAGGCGTCATCACATCAGGATTCTTCCCCTGTAGGTGCAGCGGAAGGTGGGCAGAGACCGCCTCAATATCAAACACAAGGACAACAGAGAGTCCCAGGCACGCCTGCTACTTAGGGGCCAGCTCCAGGACCGAGTAGAGGTAGAGGTAGAGAGGCTGGTACCAGTGATAGCTGAGGAGCTCGAGGTAGGGTTTTTGAGCCGAGGAGCTCGAGGCAGGATTTTTGAGCTGAGGAGTGTTGAGGAGCCGCCAACACCAGCTGCTACAGGTACCATTCTGTTACATGGTTTACCTGTTAGAGTTTTATTTGATACGGGTGCTACGCATTCATTTATTTCTACTTCTTGTGTTGAGCGTTTGAGTTTATCTACCATAGAGGGGGCACCCTTTACTATAGGGTTACGTGATGGTAGTAGGGTCAGAGGTACTCAGGAGATACGTAGTCGTCCCCTACACTTAGGGACTTGTGTACTACTTGTCGACTTTTTAGTCATGCCTTTGATGCATGAAGAAGTCATATTAGGTATGGATTGGATGCGTAGACACCGTGCGGTGTTAGATGTGGGTAAGAGAACTGTTACAATCTCTACCGACTTAGGTCCGATAGAGGTCTTCTGGGGTTGGGACCTTGGGAAGACAGGATCTGTCATTAGTGCTGTACGAGCAGCTAGACTGATTGCACAGGGATGTGATGCCGTCTGGTGCTACGCCATGAAGGATGGAGAGAGTCCAGCTTTGGAGGACATAACAGTGGTCTGTGAGTTTACAAACGTTTTTGCAAAGCCGTATAGCTTGCCATCTCAGAGGAGCGTAGATTTTGGTATTGACTTGGAGCCTGGCACGAGACCATTCTCGAAGGCCCCATACCGTATGACACCTATCGAGATGTTGGAACTGAAGAAGCAACTCGAGGAGTTGGCTGAGAAGGGCTTCACACGCCCTAGCGTTTCACCATGAGGTGCACCGGTCCTCTTCGTGCGGAAGAAGGACGGATCGTTGAGACTGTGTATAGACTACAAAGAGCTTAACAAGGTGACCATCAAGAACAAGTATCCACTACCTCGTATTGATGATCTACTTGATCAGCTGCATGGAGCGACGGTCTTCTCCAGGATTAACTTGCGTTCCGGATATCACCAACTGAGGATAAGAGAGCACAATGTGCTCAGGACGGCATTTCGTACCCATTACGGACACTACGAGTTTTAGTGATGCCATTTGGGCTGACGAATGCCCCAGCAGTATTCATGGAGTTGATGAACAACATCTTCATCGACTTCCTAGATCAGTTTGTAGTTGTTTTCATTGACGACATTTTGGTGTACTCTCATAGCAGAGAGGAGCATGCGGGACACTTGAGGACAGTTTTTGCAGATTTTGAGGGATAGAGAGTTGTACGTCAAGCTCTCTAAGTGTGAGTTTTGGATGTCTGAGGTTGCATTTCTCGGACACATAGTCTCCGCCGATGGGATCATGGTTGTTCCGGCAAAGATCGAGTCTGTTGCTGCATGGACGATACCGACGAATGTCAAGGAGGTACGTAGCTTTCTTGGCTTAGCCGATTATTACAGACGCTTTGTGGAGGGATTTTGTGTGATTGCCCGTCCACTGACGAGTCTTCCGAGGAAGACTACCAGATTTGTATGGACCGACCAGTGTGCTCAAGTTTTGAGGAGTTGAAGAGGCGTTTGACTTCTGCTCCTGTTTTGGCACAACCAAAGGATTCTGAGGATTTTGTGGTCTACAGTGATGCATCCAAGCTAGGCTTGGGATGTGTGTTGATGCAGAGGGGCGGAGTGATTGCATATGCGTCTCGACAACAGAAGACGTATGAGGAGAACTACCCGACTCATGATCTGGAGTTTGCAGTGGTAGTTCATGCTTTGAAGATCTGGAGACATAACCTGTATGGTGCCACATGTCAGATCTTTACAGACCATAAGAGTTTGAAGTATATTTTCACGCAGGGGGAATTGAATAACCTCCAGCGTCGATGGCTTGAGTTGATCAAGGATTTTGACCTTGAGATTTTGTATCATCATGGCAAGGCGAATGTAGTAGCTGACGCCTTGAGCAGGAAGACGCCTCGAGAGAAGGCGATTGCCAGACTTACTGTATAGCCTCAGCTTCAGAGGGATCTAGCCTGGCTAGAGATGGACATCCAGTTTCCTGATGAGGATGCCTAGTTGTTTACTTTAGAGGTTTTACCTGGTCTGTTGGATGAGATCCAACAGAAGCTAGGGACCTGCCCGACCTTGACGAGGATTAGAGATAGGATGTCTCGTGGAGAGAGACCATATTGTAACACCCCAAATTCTCAGAATTTGGGGAGCTACTGGTTAGGACCTCACAATGGGTCCCTACCTTAGTTTGACAACTATTTTACTAGGATCTTACAACAAGGCACAAAAGTATTAAAAACATTTGAAAACTTTAAACAATATATACATCAAGGATATGTATCAGCCTTACAAAGCAACGGTAATAAAATGACACATATGAAGAACATAAGACAACCTCGTCCCCAACTAAATGAGTACGTGGACCCGGCTGACCATTATCTCCAGATCTCTCTACAACTGTCTTAACCTGCAAGGCATCTACAAAGTGGTATAATACTGTTAGCTAGCATTCTATGCATAAGTATGAAGGTAAAAGCACAAACACACAACATACACAATCAACATGCAACACTCAATCCTTTTATTATCTTTAATTAGGTGATAACTCATTACTAATGATACTTATTTTGTGACACGAGGGATTCCCAAACCTCGCCCCTGTCCCCGTTTACCAACGAGGAATGGTACTAATGCATTTGACCTCTACCTGAGTGGGCTGGTCGCAGGGAACCTCCTAGACTCTCGCCAGAGCTAGGCAGATGATGTCACGACCCATTATCATACACTTGGGTCAATTACACAATATACTAAAGTCGGCCTATTCCAGTTTCGTTATTTATCTTAACTAACAAACACCACTCATACACATCACACGCATGCCAGAAGCCAGCTAAGTAAGTCCGTGGACTTACCTGAACCAGATCTCGACTCTCTTAATCACAACTCAATTTGTAACTGTATAACTCGGTTGCTTGTCAAAGGAGGCAAGTGTGTCAGCACACTTTATAGGTAATTAGAAGTCTAAGACTTCTAAGATAGTAGATCCTATTAGAACAGAATTTAATACAGTACTAATTTATGGTAAAATGACTATTTTACCCTTGGTCCCGAAACTTTTAAAAATTCCATAATTTATGCCTAAACCCTTATTTGAGACTAAAAAGTCATATTCTAACTCCTAAAGATGAGTTTGGTTACAAAGTGGCAATTTACCCATTTTCCTATTTTTCCGGAAGATCGTTAAGGTCCAACTTCGGCTTCAAATATGAAATTCGAATAAACTTATAAAAATTCCGAAATAATTCTCTAGATCATCTATGATATCTCATCTACTCCTAGGAGCAAGAATTTCTTAAAACTGTTCACCCATCACTTCTACAAAAATTTTCAAAGTTAGTTACAACACTTGAAATTTCCTATACTTAGCCAAAATCTGAGTATGTTTTCTAACTGTACAACAAGTCCACTTTGAGCCTCTATAACTCTAAATCTCACCGTTGGATTCATCCCAACTTTTGACATATTAACCTATGCATGACACTAAATAATATCTTAAAATTTGAACGGTGGATCTTATCTCTAAGGCATAAAAAAGTATGCTCAAACTCGACTGATTAACACAGTTTCTGGAAACTCAGCAAACACTTAACAAAATCGCACCCTGTCTTAACTTTGAAAAAATCATAACTCCTAAACCGCTTGCTGGATTTATCTCAAATTTTGATATGTTCTACTATAAAATCTTATATATAATATATCCAAAATTCAGCAGCAAAGGAGATTAAAATCCTATTCAAAACTATCTCACAAAACTGCATCACATGTTGTTTTTCTCAACATTCAGCACACTTACTAAAACTGCATGAGGTGCAACATCATAACTCTCAAACCGTAACTCCGTTTCTTCCCAAATGTTTGTATGATCTTCTATGTACTACTGACTATAACATATCCAAAATTCAGCAATAAAGAAGTAGTCTAGCTTACCCAAAATTGGACCCGAAGTTGACTAGTCGTCACTTCCGAAAATTCAGAAAACTCCTATATCTTCACTATTTCTTCTATGGATGTTCTGATCATGATTAGGAGACATGAAGAGCATTCATTAGACACAAAAGGTGTGGAAATAAGTGCAAGGAAGCAAGGGTATCCACCTTACTCGATTCCAAGACTCGAAGGGAGATAGGATGTGCTCTTGGATCTCTCCGCTGGTGTGATGAAGATTCAGCACTCTCCTTCATGTCGAGTGACTGCAGAGACGATAGAATGTGCCCCTCCTTTGCTTATCGATGCAGAAGTGTTGCTATTGTCTCCCCTGGCTGTATATAATGAAGGTGATGGATGAGCCACGGTAGTAGGTCGATGTAGGCTGGGTAGAGAGGTAGATCAACGTACCTGCGAACACTTGAGGGAGGAGTGACAGAGGTGCGAGGCTGGGCATCTGTCTGCTTGAAGTCCGCTACACCGCAAGGCTGGAGGGCTCGACACTACTGTAGAGGCTGGAAGGTTCAGTTTAGAGTTTTGTCCAAGGTGTGCTGCGCCGCTGAGCATCTAGACACATCTGGACTCGTTGCTGGTGTCGGCAGTAAAGGAAAGCGAGCCTCCCTAGGTGCCGAACCCAAGGTGAAGGTATGTGAAGAAGGGCGAACGCTCCTGCTGCCGCTCCTAACTGTTGGTCTTGCCGGCTCCTATGCGCAGAAGGATACCCAGGTGCTGCTTGTGCACGACGACAGAGGGGATGCGAGGCTCACCAGCGTTGTCCTGCGTGCAAGAGGAAGACAATGTGCCGGTTGTACTCTGTCGATCCAGGGTTGTAGTTACATGAAGGTGGGTGGGTTGTAGTTACGTGGAAGGGAGGAGCATCTAGGGCTAGCAGGGGAGGCCGCTGGTGTGTTTGGGCTGGCCAGATAGGGCCTTGTCTGGGCCTCGTCAAGGCCTTGTATGGGCCTCATCAAGGCCTTGTCCAAAGGCTTGTCATGCTTGTTAAGAAGGTTATTTGGATTAGTCTTGCTAGAATTAAACTCTAAGGAAGATAGATATATTTTATGTGTGTAAAAATTCCACATAAAATGATAAGTATTTTTAATTTATAAAACTAAGGATTATGTAAGAAGATTGAAGCCTCACATAAAATTATAGAAGTTGATAAAAACATTTTTTTGTGCTTAACTTTTCACATTATATGACAAGGTTTATGATGATTCGAGATTTTCCGGAAATAAAATTTCCGGGTATTACAAGTTACAATTATGTGAATTAAGGTCACATAAAATGATAGAATTTAGTGTTGTTTTATTTTGTTTAAAAATTAAGAAAGGTTAGCGGATCGGAATCCGGTTCGCTCGGGTTTTAAACGGAAATTAAATTTTCCGGGTATTACATCAGTACCCCCTTAAAATAAGTTTCGTTCCGAAACTTAGAACAAGGTATTTAATCAAACGACTTCCAAAATTAAACTTGTATATCCTAGTCTCGCTAAATTTTAATTTCGTTTTCTAAACTCCTCTAACCTATCAAAGCGTAACGAAAAATCCGGTCGTTACAACACCCTAGTTCACTATTGGGGCTGATAGAGTTATGAGACGACGTGATCGTATATGTGTTCCTGTAGATGCATAGCTAAGACAGCGGATACTACAGGAGGCTCACTGTACACCTTACTCAGTACACCTTGGTACAAGTAAGATGTACCATGATGTGAGACGTTCATTTTGGTGGGGAGGGCTGAAGCCCGATGTAGCCAGATTTGTGGCTCAGTGTGCGACCTGTCAGCAGGTCAAGATAGAGCATTTCAGGCCTGGAGGTGAGCTCCATCCACTGCCAGTGCCGCAGTGGAAGTGGGAGGACGTCTCCATGGATTTTGTGACTAGATTGAAGACCAATAGGAGCTTTGATGCTATATGGGTGATCGTTGACTAATTGACGAAGACGGCACATTTCATTCCCATCAGAGAGACGTGGCCCGTGAGCAGATTAGCTGATGAGTACACTAGACAGATAGTGAGACTCCATGGGGTACCGAGGACGATCGTTTCTGATTGTGATGGACGATTTACATCGAGATTCTGGCAGTAGATTCAGACTGCTTTGGGAACGAGTCTACACTTCACAATTGCGTTTCACCCCTAGACAAATGGTCAGCCAGAGAGGACCATCCAGACCTTAAAGGACATGTTGCGAGCCTGTGTGTTGGATTGGGGATAGGGAAACAGCTGGCATGCATCTATAGGGATGGCTCATTATGAGGCACTGTATGGACATAGATGCCGTACACCTTTACACTAGGATGAACCTAGCAGTATCAGTGGGATAGTGCCAGAGCAGATTCAGGATGATATGGATCGAGTAGCGCTGATCAGAGAGAGAGGATGCTGGCTGCACAAAGTCGCTAGAAGTCGTATGCAAACAAGAGGCGTCGACCTCTAGAGTTCAAGGTAGGAGCTCATGTCTGGTTGAGAGTATCTCCGACGCGAGGCGTTAGACGTTTTGGCATAAAGGGGAAGTTGAGTCCCCGATATGTTGGTCCTTTCAAGATCCTAGATAGAGTTGGACGAGCAGCTTACAGATTAGCTTTGCCTCCGAAGCTAGAGGGTGTTCACCTTGTGTTTCATGTGTCTCAGTTGAGGGAGTATGTACCAGATCCAAGACACATCGGAAGTTATGATGATCTGGTGGTTGAGCCGGACCACACATTTGCAGAGCACCCTATTCCAGTCCTAGAGCGAGGTGTGAGACGCTTGCGTTCGAAGGACATTCCTATGATGAAGATATAATGGTCTAGACGAGGACCAGATGATACTACCTGGGAGACAAAGGATAGTATCCACAGGAACTATCCAGAGTTTTATGCTGAGCTAGATGCACCCATAGGATCCACGAGTAGATCTTAGCGCCTTCTTGGTGAGTGCATGTTATATGCTTATGTGATATGCCGTGTTTTCGTGCTAGCTGTGATATGTTCATATGATCTTTTAGATCTGATTGCTAGTACGAGATAGGTATAGCTGGAGATGGTTCTTTCCTCCATGCTTTGATATGTGTGTTAGGATTAGCTGCAGATGGTTCTTTCCTCCATGCTATCTTTGATGGACATAGTGTGAGTGGAGATGGTTTTCCTCTACATAGTAGTAATATATTTACGTTGTGGCTGGAGACGGCTTTCCTCCATGCTAGTGTGATGTGGTTAGTGTTTGGCTAGAGATGATCTTCCTCTAACCCTTGTATTATGCTGGAGTTGTGATTCCTCCATGCTGTGTTGAGGATATAGAATGTTATAGGTTGTGACCTGACGTTCTTGAGGAGAGTGTTTACCTCAACTTATAGGTCCGAGAGGCTTTGGGATTTTGCAAGTTTCGGGATAAAACTTGTTTTTAGGGGGGTGAGATGTAAGAGCCTTAATCTTTGGAGCCTAAAAGCCTTGCTGAACCTTAGTGAGTTCCACCTTGACCCAGTCAGCCGCCCTAGTGGACCAGGGAGGCCCCCCCTGTGTCTAGGCGCCCCTGCGCCTTAGGCTAGCCGCCCCTGTGGCTTGGTGGCTGGTGCAGCCGCTTTTGTTGACTCTTGACCGTGCTTTGCGGCTGGCTTCTCTTATAAGCCTCCTTCGACTTTAGATGAGGGGTTTCTTCATCTCTCCAGTCTCTCTCTTCCTCCTCACGTTCTTCTTCTTCCTCTCTTCTCCCTTGAGCTTCTTTGATTCTTCTTTGTTCTTGTGTGAGTGAGTTCTTGAGAGTTTGAGTGTGGCTTTGGCCCTGGATGATCTTGAAGTTGCTGCTGAGAGTTGTTGGTGTTGTGTTGAGGTGATAGGTGTGCTGATGCTTCATAGTTGCAGCCTAGGGTTTGTGTGGTAAGCTTTTCTTCTTCATCTTCCTTTCTTCCTTCATTCTTGCTTCTTTCTTGTTCCTTCTAGCTTAGGATCACAAGCTGGGCTTGTGTGGATACTTTCCAAGCCTTTTGATAATCATATATGTGTATATATGTGTATGTGTTGTTGTGGTATGTTGAATACGTGAAGAGAATCGAGAAAGGGATCGAAGAGAAGTCGGGACCAACTCTTTGCACAGTTGGCCGCCCCTGTGCCTGACTCCAGTCGCCCCTAGGCCTAGTGTGTGAGCCGCCCCTGCGCCTCACTGGATCAGCCGTGTGCTCTTGCTTCTATTGGTGCATACCTTGTTGGTATGTCTTCCTTCCTTCCTTCCCTTTGGCCTTGGCTTAGTTGATAGCTAGGTTAGGGTGGTTAGGATGAGTTGTATGATAGAGATGTGCCTTGGGCACTTGTGTTGATATTGAGGTTATGCTATAGGCATATGTGATCTTGTTATGATCTTGAGGTTGTAGATTGGTTCTGGTTATGGAGACGAGTCTCCTAACCCTTTCAGGTTGTGATATTGTGTGCCTTGCTCTTGCACGCGTTGGTTTCTTCCCCAAGGGGAAGCTGTGACGTGATAGAGGATACAATTGTATCAGGTAAGTCCATAGGACTTACTTAACGTTTAGTTATGGATTTGTATGATTGTGATGGTTGTGTGTATTCATATGATTGTGCATTTATAACCTAAATCGGACTAGGACGACCATATATTACATTTAAATGGCCCAAGTGTAATATAACGGGCGGTAACCACTTGCCTGAAGCTCGCCAAGAGAGGAAGGAGGTGCTCGGAAGCTAGTAGCTCAGGGGGGGGGGAGGTAGATCCCCATGCAACACCTGGGTTAAAGTGGGAAGAGACGGGATTCTTTAGGCTCTTCGTGTTACAAAAGAAGTTGAATTAGTAATGGAATAACGTAATAAAAGATAATAAATGAATGTGTGTGACATTGCATGTATGAGATGTTGATGTGTCTTTGTGCTATTACCTTCATGCTTATCTATTACTGTAGCTAACGGTGTATACCGTGTTGTAGATGATCTGCAGGTTAGGAAGACTGCAGAGTGAGCCAGATGGTGTGACCATCCGAGGACTTCTGTACATTAGGATGCGTGGGTAAGGATCTTTTGTATCATATGTTGTTGTTGTTGTTTTGTACTCGGCTTTGAGTTTGTAAACTCTTTTGATGTATCTTATACAACTTTTATGCATTTGGTTTTACTCTACTTGTGCCTTGTTATAAGATCCACTGAACTTGTTGTCGGGCTAGGATCAGGATCCATTGTGAGATCCTAGCCCAATGTAGCATCCCGAGTCCCGCAAAATCGGGGTGTTACATCAACGGACGAAGACCAATAACTAGATCCAACGTTGGAAATACAAGTTCATGGGAGCAACAACAATCTCAGTCAACAACCCAAAATCTCGGCCCCAATCAACTGAGGTTTCACCCAAGATTTTCAAAAGTCAAGGATTTTCTGTCGGGGGTGGGGGGGGGGCTTCACTAGTCATCCGGCCCCGGCAACCTTCAACCTTTAACCTTCAACCAAGGATGATGATTCCTTAGAGAAGATCCGAAATGAGTGGGCAGAAATGCGTAAACAGTTTAGCACATTACAATCCCAACTTCAGTATTACCAATAGGAGAAATCATCAATGGAGGCTTTCCAAACTATAAAGGTTAGTGATTTTGAAAATCTTGTCCCCATGAGTAATCATTTGGAGTTATTGGAATCTAATTTGATTAATAAAATTGATGATGATAAACATGACATAAATATAAGCAAGGAAGAACATTCTCTTGAATACGATGTGCATGACCCTAAGTTGTTGCATTCATCTTTGGATTGTTCTTTAGTACAAAGCCCTAGTAATCTATCTTCTGACGTGCCTTTAATTCAATACGCAAAACCTACGTTTTATGTAGTGCATTCTCAAGTTGTGGCATTGTTAGATTACCATAGAAAGTATGTTATGCATAAGACTATTAATGAAAGTTTAAGATGACATAGAGTGTTATATGCTTTGCATTTCCATGACTTTGACAACACATTACTTCTTTTAAATCTTAATCTTGCACCGTTGCCCATGATGAAGTGAGTGAGCTTGATTGTAGGATTGAAAGATGAGAGTGTCAAGAAGGAGGATATACACAAAGCCGATATGTTAGGAATGCCAAAGGAGTGTGGTGAAGGAAGTTCTACAATAATGAGAACATAACAACGACATAGGAAAGCAAGATTTCATTCCAGAGAAGAAATCTCAGCCCATTTCCAGAAACCTTGGCCGAGCTAGATAACCTACTGTCGTTGATTGTTTCGATTACAATATGCAAGACCTCACACAAGCCCTTCAAGGTTTCTTTCTGACCTTATGGAAGGGTTATATAAGGAGCCTCCATCTAGTAACATCGCTTCTAGAAGTGGTTATCGAGAATTATCCATGAGGAAGGAAGGTCCATGGAAAGACCTTAACATGGACATATTTGAGGAGTTAACTAAAGCTAAGAAGGGGAGTAACTATACATTTGACTTTATATTGTTATCTTCTATTAGATGTGCTTACTCTAGGAGTTGTGATCCATATACAACTCCAAACTATAATGATTTTGTGATTAAGTTGTTTTCCATAACATTCTTTGATCTTATATTGTTGCCTATTAAGGAGCAAGTAAAGATTATTGCAGGAAAAAAGAAGGAGCTTATCAAGAGGTTGCAACTAGGATGCGACAAGGGATCGATAAGAAGTTGATATCTTCATCCCATGGAGTTGATCCGGTCCAAAAGCTGCCATACTTGAGTCATTATGTGCATAGTGATGATCAAGACTATGATTTGAGGTCGAATCATTTTCAAGAAGGGGAGTATGATGTGGGACCATCCTTGATAGTGCCTACATTACATAGACCCATAACTGAGCCAAGAGCATGAGAGACTCAATGAAGGGCTACTAGCAAGTTGCATCCATGCGAGGATCCGAGAGAATGGAGGATTGCATTGAAGATGCAAATTCTCGGCCAACACTCACGAAACTCGGCCAAGATTTCATCCATCGCCTAACACATTCTAGAAGATCCGTTTAAAGATCTTTTAATTTTGGCAACTATCTTTTATATTTAATTTTCTTGAATCTCTCAAACTATCTTAAGGAAAATGTTATTTTTGGATCCTATCTTTTAAGATTATTTTTAGATTATCTTGAAAAGATATCTTTGCTAGATTATCTTTTAAAGATATATTTCTTAATTTACATAGGAGATCTCCCTTATAAATAGTCTTAGAGGGGGAGATTGTTAGATAGATCAAACTTGATATTATTCCACAAATTGTGTAAACTTGCAGCTGTATTTATGAAGTTTGTATTTTATTCATTCCTATTCAATCAAAGAGAGAGACATTGATTGAATCGTTGTGAAGTCCTTGCTACATTGTACTTGTGTGTTAATCTTTTTGAAGGTCGGTGCTCCTGGTCATTACTAGTCCCTCCTTGTACTTGTCTTTCTTAGAAGACTTGTGTAAAGTTAAAGAAGTGAGGGTTAAGGTAAGCTCTTCGTTAAGGGGTTTTGACACATCATTGGTCGAGGTTCTTTGCGGGAATATCTTGGTTCATATCTTCCTATATCTATCATATATCATCCCATATTCATCTTCTTATCTTTCCATTTAATCTAGTAATCCGTTTTTTGAGTTTCTAAACAGCTCGGTTTGTTCTTCACGAAATCTCACCCGAGATTTCTATTATCCATCCGAGATTTTGCTTCTGTCGTGGACTTTCAATCTAGATCGGGAACTGCGGCTTAACCCACATCAAATAGTATATTTCCAACAACAAATGACAAAAATTTTTTTTCATATGATAAAGGAAGAGATACCATCAAAATCAACAAAACATCCATGTCCTCAATCTTAATAACATCAATATTACGCAAATCTAAAAGAGTTGTGTTCAAGTGATCTGAGTGTTCACGAAGTTGCGCAAATCCTTGCATTCGTAGGATTAGCAAACGTTGCTTTAGAAGCAATTTGTTGGTGAGATACTTCTCCATGTATAGGCTCTCTAACTTGTTCGCTCCAAACGGTGTGTGCAAGCTTTAAATTTATAACCCTAGACTTAAGCTTAAAACAAGGATGCGAACCCGCAGTGTACGGGTCAATCGTAGTAAAAAGCAAGAAATTCCAGGGGTCGATCACAGGGACTCGGTGAAACAAAGTCAATAACGGTAAGCTTCGTGAAGACTAACCACAAAGAGCAATTAACACAATCAAAGATGAATAAGAAGTCAAATAAGCAAGCATGCAATTCTAGGGATTAAAGCATCTAGTTGTGGTTCCAACTCAAGATCTAAAGATAAGCGGACAAAGCTGAGATTTTTGCAAGGGGAAGGTGTTACTAAAGTGGAGTAGATCACCGGGTAAGTCTCACTACTCACTAATCCAAAACCGTAACTCCTATTACCGGGTAAGTCTCAAGGAATTAAGATAAAGAACTATTACCTCGAACTAACACACCATCTAAGGGAATAGAATCAACCTTTACCGGGTAAGTCTCAGGCTAACTCACAAAGATGGGATGCAAGCACACTCAAACCCCAATAAAGGATAAACCTTTATTACCTACACTTATGATCGTTGGTACACAAACTAAGGAATTACCGGGTAAGTCTCATCCTAAGCTTGCTTTGAACCAGGAAAGGTATAATAAGAATAGGATTTGGCAAACTCTAACACTTAACTCTCAGTTTAGGATCAGATAAGTCACCTCGGTCAGCCAGATTCCACCCCGGCCGAGATGTTCATCGACTGAGCGAGATGCTTAGGGTTAAGGTTAAAGACTCGAACTTTCAGGGTCCTACTGGAATCTAAGATTATTCTATCATTGTTTTTCCCACAACCTTCAACCAATCACCCTAAAATCACACAAGGAAATTAGCCACTCATCATCATTATGAAAGTATTAAATATATGGGAAGAAGGTGAATATTTGAACAAGAAGAATTTAACGAAAAAGACTTCAATAACTGAATCAAATATCACAACAAAGCGTTCCTTGGATAACAATCCAACAAGACAAGACAACAAGGAAGGGGAATTGAAGACAATCTTACAAAACCCTCCAAAAAGCTATAAAAGCTACGATCTTAAATCTTCCTTCAACCTTCAAAAAGGTTCTTTAAAACTCCCAACTGGAGTATGGCTGCGGCGATGTATGCTAGATAAGAGGGGGTGATAGCGGATTTTTCGGTGTAAGCGGCCTCCTCAATTTGTGGAAATCCAACCCTTTTTATAGGAAAATAACCCTCCAAAGATAAAATATCTTAGAAAGATCTTTTCCCATAAAAATAGGTAAAATATAAGATCTTCTTCCTTCCAGGAGCCAAGCCCAAAAATATAAGATCACCTTCCAAATTTAAAAGATCTCAGCCAAGAATAAAATATTCTCGCCGCGTCCTAGGTGTTCGCCTCGGTCGAGTCGGCGTCTCTGGATCACCTCGGTCGAGATGAATCTCTGGTCAACCGAGGTGAGTCATAACTGAATGTGAAATCTCTCAAAACTGGTCCAAAGTGAATCTTTAATCCATGGCTATGCTTCCTGGATGGTTCCTTATGCTCCTCAATGTAGCTCCAAATGACTTATGATTCCTTTTGCTCCTTTTGATGCAAAACGTACCATTTTACCTGCAATTGCAGCAAAACTAGGTGTAGACCTCGATTCTCGCAAAGGTAGATGAAATGGTAATATAATCACATATTATACATGCTAACATGCAGATTATTGAAGATAAAACGTCCAAACAAACCTCAAAATATAGACTATAATTCATGCTATCATAACTCCAACCACAATTTGACTACAGTGTCTTGATCTGAAACCTTGCATAAGGCATCATCTACAAGACACAACATGATGGCCGATTGTGCCTTATCCTTCTGAGTGACCATCTCTGCCGCATCACCCTTTTCCTTATCGGATTCCTTCCTTGACAGTGATCCCCAAAAGCCTTGTTATTTCAACAACGGTTGCATCTTGATCTACCATAGACTGAAATAGTTCCTCTCTATGAACTTGTCATTTTTTGTGTTGAAAGAAGACATCTTTCTCCCAGAATACAGAAAATCAAAGAACACAAAACTCTGATACCATTTTGTTGTACTGAGTTATGAGAAATAACACAACTCAACATACGAGGAAAACAACACACACACATAGATTTATTGTGGTACACCCAATAATGGTTATGTCCAGTTTCAGAAAGATTTGTTGAGCAGTTTCAAATTACAAATAAACAGAGCATAACCAAATTGTAACCATATTAAATGAAAGAAAAGGGAAAACGCTACAATATATAGAGTAATGAAACTCTAGTTATATTTGATCGCCAAGTATAAGACTAGACCAAATAATATTGGCCCAAACAGATGACAAGCCCAACTCAAGACATATCAACAATAATACTCTAAGAAATCACATTTTTACTCTCATTTATATCCCTATAATTATGGACATTTTTTATCCCCTAAAAATGACATCGTTCGTTTTCCATCCGCTTAATTCGTTTCCCATCACTTCTGTTTACGCCGCCCTTCCCTTGGATCTCTCGATCTCTAATGTTTCATTTATGTTTGTTGTTCACATGCCTTTGTCCATGACCCTTTACCTCTCCTTTCTCTCCGTTTTACATGCTAACTACTATCATTGTGATTTCGATTATGATTCTCTTAAGTTCCACAACAATGGAAAAAATCTCTTTCCCTTGGTCTACATCAATTGCACATAGATGCCAACTAGAAAAGTCACCCTCAAACTTTCTCTACTCTTTATTACCGGCTTCCCAAATTTCTCTCCCTCATTCTTCAAAATTTTCAAAGGATTTATGATGTACAAATTCATTTCAAGTTATGTTCATTAGTTCTCATGGGTAGTAAGATGGACAAAGGGGTATTTTGTGTAATAGATAGGATTTCCGAATTCTAATTAATGTTGATTAACTTAATCATTCATAGTAATTGACTCATAACTCGCGAAGATTGTGTAAGTGATGAGTATGATTTCCACCGTTATGTTTCTGGCGTAATCTTGGGCTTATGAGGAATTTTTAACTTTTTCCCCCGGGTAATTATTTTTAACCTCCGGTGTTATTTGGAATATTTGGGAGCACCAATTAATAAAAATGCAGTTGAGAAAAATGATCAGGACATCGGACATGTCCTAGATATGAAATAATATGGAAAGGCAAAACGGTCAAAAGAGTCGCTATTTCGTTTCTTAACGGCTAAGAAAGACGGTTTAGGAAACACGTTTTTCGAGGCAGTTGTTGAATAATTATCCCTACACTATTCCAGATTTATTATTCCAATTTTGAGAATTTTGGAGAAGGGGGTTCAACCCGCCTTTGGATCGGTTAAAGCATAATTATCGACTTCGCCAAAGGATAATTATCGTCTTCGCTATAAATAGCGGAAAATCGTTTATTAAATTATTTCCTTTCAATTCTGTTGAGTTTTTGGATTCCTCTCTTCATTCTCTTCATATCGGTACCGAGTTTCTGCAGTCCGAGCATATGACGATCAGATCGAGCATATATGTCACCAGGACGGTTCCGTGGCTTAGATTTTGGTGAATTTTATGTTGTCCATGCGTAGCCTGCGTCATCGTGATTCTGAATCTTCTTTCAGATCGTCAATCGGGTTAGTAACGAATATGTTATGAATTTATTCGTTTTTCATAACGGGATTTGGCCTAAATTGAACTTAGACTTGTCAAAATGGATTATTGGAAATATAATTATGGTCGTTATATTATTCTAGTGTTTATGGTTTTTTGTTCAGACTTACTGTTCGGGCGGACTCGCGCCTTCATAGAGGCGGAGTCCGCCCGCGCTAAGAGGGACGCGGAGGCGCACTCCGCCTCCGCGTCCCTCTGCCCGTTACACTTTTAAAAAAAATGACCGTTGGGGAATATTGTCGTTGGGGGATATAGCCGTTGTGGATTTTTCGAGCCTATATAATAACATGTGAGACTCATTCACCTTCATGCAAACCTCAACAACGTTAACAAAAAAAGTCGTTAAAATGTCGTCAAATTCTGAAGAAGTTGATGTAGAATCCGATGGTGAAAGTTGTATGATGCCGTTCTATATTGAAAAATATAGTGAACCGGAAGAAATTCTCGCACAAGTTGAAGTAAGTGTACAAACTCATTTTTATACTTTACTTTTATGCCGTTTTATTTAGTCGGAATTGTAGAATTATCAAGGTTAGAATAGAGAATCGGAATTGTAGAATTAGCAATGTTACAATAGAGAATCGAAATTATAGAATTTGCAATGTTAGAATAGAGAACCGAAATTATAGAATTTGCAATGTTAGAATAGAGAATCGAAATTGTAGAATTAGCAATGTTAGAATAGAGAATCGGAATTGTAGTTTAGATATTTAAGAATAAAATGATGTGTATTTTTAAAATAATACTCTATGTTATTTTTATTTAGGATCTTATGGATTATTTTCGTGCTCTCGGTACCAACTATTCGTCAAAATTTGAGCTTCATGGATATTTTGCGGATAGAGAGAACTTATTGGGGTGGGCTCGGTATGTGCCCAACGCTAGGAATATGATATTGGTCATTAAAAAATCATGGTTGGATAGAAGGGGTTTTCGTATTCTACAATCGGGTTGTGATAGACACGGAGCACCTAGAAAAGAAAAAGACGTAGATCCCGATCATGTTACAAGTTCTAGCCGGAAAAAAACTCGAAGAAGTGTATGTGTTTGTTTGAGATTGTAGGAACCCAAATTGAAGAAGAAAAGTGGACGGTGAGGGTTGTATGTGGAATCCACAACCATATAATTCCTTCGGTGTTAAGAGGTCATGCATATGTTGGACGTATGACTCCGAACCAGAGCCGAAAGGTGGAGCGTAAATTGAATTATGGCTTAAAACCGAGACATATATTAAAATCCGTGCAATTAGAGGATCCCGACAATGTCACCTCCATCCGTCAAGTTTACAACACCGGTTTGAAGATTAGAATGGAACAAGCCGAAGGAAGAGGTTCATTACAACAAGCACTTCACACGTTGACGGAACGTGGATACTTTATAAACAGTCGGAGAAGTCAAGATTCCGATGAAGTAATTGATTTCTTTATATCACATCCCGACTCGAGGCATTTGCTCAGCGTGTTTCCCTATGTTATTGTGATGGACTCGACATATAAGGCCAACAAGTAAGTTTCAATTCAAGACACATTTTTACTTTATTTCATACACTCAGTCATCTTTTCCTTAGAAATTGTAACTCAATCGTTGTTTCGTATTAATTTTAGGTACAATATGTCATTGTTGGAGATCGTAGGCATCACTAGCACCAAGAAGACATTCGCAATTGCTTTTGTGTTCATGGCACAGGAGAATAGAGATCACTACGAGTGGGCTTTGAGGAGGGTCCGTTATTTGTTGTACGGAAAGACGCCGGAGGTGATTGCCACTGATCGTGAGCTTGGTCTTATAAGCGCCTTGGGTGTAGTATTTCCCGATGTGAAGCATATATTGTGCACGTTTCACATAAAGTGCAATATAGTTAACAGAGCGGCCCTTGTTTTGCGCAATAAGGAAGCGGAAGCACTCTTCATATCCCATTGTCATGCCTTGTTCGAGTCAAGATCCCCTAGAAGCTACCAATGCCGTTTGCTGGAAATGAGAGACTATTGGCAATCATCTCCGAGGTTAATGACCTATCTCGAGATGACTTGGCTTGACCCGTACAAGGAGGCAATCGTTCGAGCATGGACTGACCTACATCATCATTTCGGCACACGAACGACAAATGCGTAAGTTATTTAAACATTCACTACATTGTTAAACATTTCTTCGTTTATTGTAATAAAATTTTCTTCTTAGGTGTGAGTCCGCGCACAAGTTGTTGAAGCAAACACTAGATTCTAGTGTTGGAGAATTTCAGCTGGTTTGTGATAGCATACATTTGATGGTCACGGACCAAGTCCAGAAGTTACAAGCTTCTCTAGAGATATCACGGGAGAGGATTCCACGAGAGGTTGGTATACCAAATTTTAAATTGACGAAAACATTGTTAAATATTTAATTGGTGTGTAATAAACCTTTTTTTGTAGGTGCGTATACCGATATTTGACTTGCTCCATGACTACGTAACAAATGAGTGTTTCACGCTCTTGTGGAATAATTACACCAAGGCTCGACATACAAGAGATGATGAAGGATGTCGGGATAGTTATTGGAGAGAGGTTTATGGAGTGCCGTGTGTGCATGACTTTAGACTAGCAATCCGGGCTCGTAGACCTATCTATTTGTCTCAGATACACCCATATTGGAAGCAAGTTCACTGGATTCCGATTGTTTTTTCGGATGGTGATATTGGTGATGATGATGATGATGGTCGTTCGAACCCGAGTCAAGCGACGCTGAACAGGTTTAGATAAAGAATGGACTCAAATATGTTAAGTCCGGATGAGCAAGATAAGATTGCATCTTTTCTGGATGAAATGGAAAACCCCGGGGGTACGGATGGCAATGGACCGTATATCAAGACATGTACGCATCATTGACGAGCCAAGGAGAGGTAGCTGGTATCAATCCAACTAGTGAAACTCTGGTCTCCTCCAGATGGCGGGATGCCCAACGATCGTATGTGAGGGGATATGAAAGCCTAGATCCACGTCCGTTCGCCGGACGAATCTCATGAAGGGGAGGAATCCGGGGTAGAGGCACGGTCTGTACGTATCTAAACTGTCGCAATAACCGGTCCGGCATATACGCCTCCTCTATGTCGGATATCCGTATGATACCCCGATACCGAGAAACACCAAACTCTACGCCAAAATCAAGCACACGCTCATCATACGGGGTAAAACACACATCCTCCACCCCTCATCTGGTCCAACTGAGCTTGTAATGAGTGTAGCCTCTCTACGGTAATAGACGGAGTCTTCAGGACAAAAAAGTCTCGAACACCACCGTCCATTACCAAGCATATCCGGATCCTCCACAGTGGCACATCCCAATGACGGGAAATGTGCGTAAATCCAAAACTGTACAAATTCTTTTATTAATTTCAATCTTATCAATAAAGTGACTTTATATAAAGAAAAATATTTATAACAACACACCTATAACAGTGCAGTACATCCTACCATTGTCGTCACCTTCTTCCTAGTGGCGTCCCCCAAACATCTGTAAAGATAAGAAAGGGTCCCGGTGCCCCAAGCATACGCCTCTTTCCTCAAATGATCTCGTACTAGATCAATAAGCCATCCTCGCAATAGTGTCATGTGGAGGCTCTGGAAGGTCCAACATCTCAGCGGCTCTACGCCTAATAGTATCGCAGAATAGCTGTGAAGTCTGACGTCTAGCCTCTGCTCGTGATAACCCAAGACGATGAACCAGCCATTCATGTCGGACACTATCATCGACGGAAGTAAATAATGCATCTCCATCAATTGGTAGTCTCATAATGATATGAACATCGTGCAGCGCTATTCCCATCTTCCCCCATGGCATGGGAAATGTGTTTGTCTCTGGGTGCCACATCTCGACAAACGCCGTAATCAGACAATGATCGAGGCCGCCAAACTGTACGTCCTCCAAATCCGTCAGTCCGCTGTGTCTAGCTAAGCCAAACCATGAAAATGCGTCATCTACATCTCGTCGCCACTCACGTAATCTACTAAATGCGTCGAGCCTCCGAACAACTCTAATCACGGGGGAATCCATATCGGCCCATAAAATGCTAGCTCTGTGGTCAACATAGCATGTCAATAAAGGAGGAGGTACATCCTCCTCTATATGCTCCTCATCAAGTACATGCTCAGGTAAGTCGTCCTGCTCCCTCTCAAAAGGTACATGCTCCTGCTGTGGTATGTCCTGTTGTGGTATGTCTTGATGTGGTATGTTCTGCTGCTACTTCTCTACCTCAATTGGTATCTCCTCGTGCTCATCCTCCAGTATATCATCTAAATAAGACATATGTGTGCAGACTCCTCCGTGTCGTAATCAACAGTAAGTGAAATAGGTACGACATCCTCCTCGCCAGAAGCCAATGTGGGTGCATGAATCTCTGCATCTATAGGTGCATCCACAGGTGCCTGAACTGATGCCTCTACATATGCATCTACAGGTGCCTGAACGGATGCCTCTACAGCTGCTGAGGCAAGTCTACCTCGTCGAGCTACAGCCTCTCGACGAGCAAAAGTTGTGACTAATCTCGTCGCCCTCTTCCGATCTCTAACGTTCCTCATCACACGCTGAATATTTTTTTAACTCAAATTTTTATTTTTCTATTATAATATACATATATATTATAAATGTATATATATATATATATATATATTTATATATAAAATTGTGCTATTATTATAATCATATACAATATATATATATATATAGATATATATATATATTACATTAACTATCATAAAATCGATAATAATTCAATTACAGTTATTCCTAACTAGCCGAACCTAACTAAACTAACTAGTTTCAATACTACTCACTATCGAAAATAATCCAATTTCAATTATTCCTAACAAGCCGAACCTAACTAAACTAACAAGTTTTACTACTACTCACTATCGAAAATAATCCAATTTCAATTATTCCTAACTAGCCGAACCTAACTAAACTAATTAGTTTCAAGTATAATACAAAAAATAAATAAACGATAAAAAAAACAATATTAACTAACCTCGAATCGATTCAAAGTGGTCTACTCCTACAACTCTCGATATCTGAATCTCCCTCCATTGTTGGGCGTATCGAAGAAAAGAAGAAATGGATAAAAAGAAGAGAAAAAAAAACTCGAGGACAAGGGAAGTGCGCGACGGCTGCGAAACTCGAGGGCAAAGGACGCGCGACGGCTACGAAGAAAACAAGGGCAAGGAAGGGCTGGCCTCCGCGCCTCCTTATATAGGCGGAGGCGGGTTGGGTATCCGACCATGGGCCTCGCGCATTGGGCCTACGCGAGGCCTTGCGCGCAGTCGGAAGGCGCCTGCGTGCCTTCCCTGCGTGCATGCGCCTTGCAAGTGCGCGAGGCCCTGGCGCACTCGCAAGGCGCCTCCACTGGCCTCCGGAAGGCTGCCGATTAACATCTTGAAGAAATCTGATGACATGTGGGTTTAGAAATTGCTTGCGGGCAAAACGTTATTCTGGAAAATTTAATTAATTAAAGGTTAATTAATTAAATTAGGATTAGAATTGAGATTGAGAAATGTTGATTAGATGCTACCTTTAGATTTGAGGAATTGGGAGTTATGTTGAGATCTTGAGGTTTAGTTGGTTGTGAGGCGTATAGGTTGATTATGATCCTTATGGATCCCTTGGGTCTAGGTGTGACCCCTTTTATTAATAGGAGATTTGATATTCTTTATGCCTTGTTATTAGGCAGTGGTATCCTCCAGATCGGAGTTTGATCGTGGTTGAATTTATCTTGAGGTTGAGGTAAGTCCGTAGGACTTACTTAGCTATCATTCCTATATTGGACGTATGCGTGAGTGGTGCATGTATGCTGGATTAAGTATTATATATATCTATACATATGGCATTATATATCCTTTTGCGTAGCTATGATATTATCGCTGATGGCTTAGACTAGAGCAAAATTTTCTATAGGACGGGGAAGAGGTAGACCACCTCTATCTCCAGTACTCATAAGTCATGAATGAGTTGTTGGACCTCCAATCGCGAGAGTCCAGGGTTAAGTCCTCATTGCTAAGTCGCTAGAGGCGGAAGACCAAGTTATTAAAGACGTTGAGAATGTAATTTCCAAGGTTGTCGGAGACGTGTGGATCGTATTAAGGAACAAGATAATTACCCTACTTAGAATGTGGAGTACCCAAGTGGATGATTCAAGTTGCACCTCGATGAAGCAACGAGCTTGAGAAGACGTCTAGCGTGTAACAGAAGTGGCGAAGAAAGAAAGACGCGTTCCATATCCTTCGGCATCACTAGATCTGTTGAGGTGTTTTAAAAGGTGATTTTGGTGTTAGTTACACCAAAGAGGATGGATAAGATTGTTAAGGCTCAAGAGAAGCCAGAAACACCAACGCTAGATGTATGGTTGAAGATTTACAATTACTAGAGAGTATTGGTATGAAAATGTAGAGACATCATTGGAGTCGATCTGTCATTCAAGGGAATGACGGTTTGAGATGAGGTGAACCTGATTGGAGGGGTTGTTCGGTCTAATAAGCCAAGGAAGTGGCAGAGATTAGAGTATACCAATATTAAGAGTGGAGCTTATGATAATGATGAGGTTCGATAGAGAAACGAACGGGTTATTCCAGTATATGATATCTTCCTTTATGGGATCTTGTACCGAGACAAAGTCGTGATAATAGACGTGTGAATAGTATCGTGAATACCTAAGAAATTCACTTGTGAACGTTGGAGCTGAAGTGCCGACATCACCAGCTACTGCAGGTACAATTCAAATTAATGGTTTACTTGTCAGAGATTTTTGTGATAGTGCTATGCACTTATTGGTTTTTGTCTTATGTGTTGAGCATTTGGTGTTAGATACGATAGAAGAGATACCCTTTATTATAGGGTTACCCGATGATATTAGGGTCAGAGGTACCCGCGAGATATGTGTTTGTCCTATTCATTAGGGACTTGTGATTTGCTTGTGGACTTCTTTGTCATTCTGCTAGTGCGTGAGGAATTCATTCTGGGTATGGATTGGATGGATAGACATCGTGTTGTGTAGATGTAGGTAGTAGGATTGTGACGGTGTCTACCGAGTTAGGCCAGATCGAGATTTTCTGAGGTTGGGACCTTGGAACGACGGGTATAGTTATTAGCACAGTCCGAGCAACGAGGTTGATTGCACAAGGTGCAAAGCCTTCTGGTGTTATGCCATGAAGGAGGACGATAGTCCAGCGTTAGAGGATATTCCCGTGGTTCGCGAGTTTATGGATATGTTCGCTGAACCATCCAGTTTGCCGCCTCAAAGGAGCGTGGACTTCGACATAGAGTTGGAGTTGGGGACGAGACTGATCACGTAGGCTCCATACTGTATGACGCCTGTCAAGTTGTTAGAGCAGAAGAAGCAACTCGAGGAGTTGGCTAAGAAGAGATTCATCCGCCCTAGCGTATCCCCGTGGGGAGCACCTGTCTTCTTTATGCGGAAGAAAGACGGATCGTTGAGATTGTGCATCGACTACAAAGAGCTGAACAAGGTGACCATCAAGAACAAGTATCCTTTGCCCCACATCGATGACTTGTTAGATCAACTTCAGGGAGCGACTGTGTTTTCAAGAATCGAAGTGCACTCGGGATATCACCAGTTGAGGGTGAGAGAGCAAGATGTGCAAAAGACGGCATTTCGGACTTGGTATGGAAACTATGAGTTCGTAGTGATGCTATTCGGGCTCACAAATGCACCACCGTCTTTATAGAGTTGATGAATGGTATATTCATCAACTTCCTGGATCATTTTGTGGTGGTCTTCATAGACAATATCCCGGTGCACTCTCATAGCAGAGAGGAACATGCAAGACATCTGAGGACAATGTTGCGAGTTTTATGGGATAGAGAACTATACGCCAAGTTCTCCAAGTGCGAGTTCTGGATGCCAGCTTTAGCATTTCTGGGTCATGTTATCTCCGCCAAAGGGATAAAGGTAGATCCGGCGAAGATGAGTTTGTATCAACGTGGATGACACCGACAAATGTCAAGGAAGTGCGTAGTTTCCTTGGCCTAGCCGGTTACTACCTCCGTTTGTGGAAGGATTCTCTGTGATTGCCCGTCCACTCACCAACTTGTTGAGGAAGACTACCCGGTTTGTATGGTCCAAGCCGTGTAATAAGAGTTTTGAGGAGCTGAAGAGACGTCTGACTCCCGCTCCATATTAGCGCAGCCGGAAGGCACAGAGGACTTTGTAGTCTACAATGACGCATCCAAGCTAGGCTTAGGGTGCGTTTTGATGCAGCTTGGTAGAGTGATTGCAAATGCGTCTAGACAGTCGAAGACGTATGAGGAGAAATACCCAACTCATGATCTGGAGTTGGCAGCGGTAGTTCATGCTTTGAAGATCTGGAGACATTACTTGTATGGCGCTACATGCCAAATCGTCACAGACCATAAGAGTTTGAAGTATATTTTCACGCAGCAGGAATTGAATAACCGCCAACGTAGGTGGCTTGAGTTGATCAAGGATTTTGACCTTGTGATTTTGTACCATCCAAGGAAGGCAAGCGTTGCCACCGACGCCTTGAGCAGGAAGATGCCTCGAGAGAAGGCGATTGCGAGACTGACAGTTTAGCCTCAGTTGCAGAAAGATCTAGCGTGGCTCGAGATGGACATCTAGTTTCCTGATGAGGATGTCCAGTTGAGTACCTTAGAGGTTCTACCTGATCTGTTGGGAGAGATCCAGCTAAAGTAGGGGACCCGCACGAAGCTGGCGAGGATACGAGATAGGATGTCTCGTGGTGAGGCACCGCAATTCTCCATAGGAGTAGATGGAGTGATGAGACGTCGCGACCGCGTCTGTGTACCCGCTGATGCAGATCTGAGACAGAGGATCTTACAAGAGGATCACTCCACATCTTACTCAGTGCACCCAGGTGCGAGTAAGATGTATCAGGATGTGAAACGTTCATACTAGCGGGGAGGGTTGAAGCCCGATGTTGCCAGGTTTGTCGCTCAATGTGCGACCTGTTAACAAATCACGATAGAACATTGTAGACCAGGAGGAGAATCCACCCACTGCCCCGCAGTGGAAGTGGGAGGACATCTCCATGGACTTTGTGATAGGTTTGAGGCCGAGCAGGAGCTTCGATGCCATCTGGGTTGTGGTTGACAGACTGACGAAGACAACACGTTTCATCTCTATACGGGAGACGTGGCCAGTATGTCGATTGGCTGAGGAGTTCACTAGACAAATAATAAGACTCCATGGTGTACCGAGGACGATCGTCTCAGATCGAGATGGACGATTCACCTCGAGGTTTTGGCAGCAGATTCAGATTACCTTGGGGACGAGTCTACACTTCACCACTGCATTTCATCCTCAGGCAAATGGTCAGTCGGATAGGACCATCCAGACGCTGGAGGATACAATGTTCGAGACGAGAACTTGTGAGATGCCTGCGTTCGAAGGACATTCCTATGCGAGGATACAGTGGTCGAGACAAGAACCTGATGAGGCCACATGGGAGATAGAGGATAGTATCGAGAGGAACTATCTAGAGTTCTATGCCGAGATAGATGCACTTGTAGGATCGATGAGTAGATATTATTGTTATTTTGGTATGTGTTATGATTATGTGCTTATGTGTTTTGATGTGTTTTCGTGCTAGTTGTGATGTATGCCTACGATCTTATTAGATCTTGTTTGCTAGCGCGAGCTGTGTTTAGAGCTGGAGGTGGTTCTTCCTCCATGCTATTGAGTTGTGATTAGGGTTTAGCTTGAGATGGTTATTCCTCCATGCTGTTGTTTATGGAGAAAGTTTGAATGGAGATGGTTTTCCTCCACGCCCCGCATTTTGTGTACGGTTTGGTTGGAGATGGTTTTCCTCTATGCGTTGTGATGTGGTTATAGGTTGGCTAGAGATGATTTTCCTCTATGCATTTGGATAGCGTTATGATCTTGTTGTTGGAGTTGGTGATCCTTCCATGCTGTGTTTTGAGGTAATTGAGTGTTCTAGGTTGATACCTTTGAACAGAGATGTGATACCTCCGATAGAGAGAGTGTTTATACCTCGGTGTATGGGTCCGAGAGGATTTAGGAATTATTCAAGTTTCGGGATGAAACTTTTTCTTAAGGGCTGTGTGATGTAATAGCTAGGAATTCCGAATTCTAATCAATGTTGGTTAACTTAATCATTGATAGTAATTGACTCATAACTTGCGAATATTGCGTAAGTGATGAGTATCAGTCCCATTGTTATGTTCCTGGCGTAATTTTGGGCTTATGAGAAATTTTTCACTTTTTCCCTCGGGTAATTATTTTTACCCTCCGGTGTTATTTGGAGCATTTGGGAGCTCCAATTAATAAAAATTTAGTTGAGAAAAATGATCAGGACATCGGACATGTCCTAGATATCAAATAACATGGAAAGGCAAACCGGCCAAAAGAGTCGCTATTTCCTTTCTTAACGGCTAAGAAAGACGGTTTGGGAATACACGTTTTTCGAGGTAGTTGTGGAATAATTATCAATACAATATTCCATATTATTATTCCAATTTTGAGAAGTTTGGAGAAGGGGAATCAACCCGCCTTTGGATCGGTTAAAGGATAATTATCGACTTCGCTAAAGGATAATTATCGTCTTCGCTATAAATAGCGGAAAATCGTTTATTAATTCATTTCCTTTCACGTTTCCTCGTAAAATCTCTGATTTCTCTCAACCTTCAAACTCATATCTAATCTCCACTACTAATCCGATTTCAATTCCGTTTGAGTTTCTGGATTCCTCTCTTCATATCGGTACCGAGTTTCTGCATTTCCGAGCATATGAAGATCTGGTCGAGCATATATGTCACCAGGATGGGTCCGTCGCTCAGATTCCAAGGAATTTTATGTTGTCCATGCGTAGTCTGCGTCATTGTGATTCTGAATCTTCTTTCAAATCGTCAATCGGGTTAGTAACGAATAAGTTATGAATTTATTCGTTTTCCGTATTGCGATTTGGCCTAAATTGACCTGTGGCTTGTCAAAATGGATGATTAGAAATTCCATTATGGTCGTTATATTATTCTGGTGTTTATGGGTTGTTTGTTGGATGAAAGCTGATGATAGGTGGGTTTAAAATTTTCCTGCGGGCAAAACGTTATTCTGAAAATTTTTATTTAATTAATTAAAGGTTAATTGTTTAAATTAAGATTAGAATTGATATTGAGGAATGTTGATTAGATTCTACCTTGAGATTTAAGGGAATTGTGAGTTATGTTGAAATATTGAGGTTTAGTTGGTTGTGAGGCTTATAGGTTGATTATGATCCTTATGGATCCCTTGGGTCTAGGTGTGACCCATTTGATTGATAGGAGATTTGATATCTCTTTATGCCTTGTTATTAGGCAGTGCTATCCTCCGGATCAGAGTTAATCGTGGTTGAAGTTTTCTTGAGATTGAGGTAAGTCCGTAGGACTTACTTAGATATCATTCCTATATTGGATGTATGCATGAGTGGTGTTTTTTATATGCGTTATAGCGTGCGATGTTGAGTACTACCGACCTATGTTTTATTGGATAGCCCCCTTGCAGTGATAGTGATAACCTTTCCCTTTCATCTTGTAAGGAGTCTAGGAGGTTCTCTGTGGTCAGGCCAGTACTGGTATACGGATGGACACTTCACCACTCTCTTAGGGTACACGGGAAGTGTGCCGATACTACTCCAGATGGATATGGTACCTAGAGGTTGTTCGCCCCTAAAGGTGTGTGCAAATAAGTTTTAAATTTATAAAACTAGAATCAAGCAGCGAACCCGCAGTGTACGGATCGATATAGTTAAGCAAGAATTCCAGAGTATCGAACACAGGGATTTGGGGGGTTAAATCCAGTTGTAGGTTATCAAGCGAGTAAACGTAAGAGCTTTTCGAATTATTGGGAAAACAACAATCCTAAAGATCCAGGTATCTAGCTGTGGCAATCGATTCAAGATATACTTAATGACGTAAAGACAGAGTTGAGATATGCAAAGGTATACTAATGTAAGGTAATCGTACGGTGAAGTTCCAAAAACCTTATATAACTCACCTACAAGGCACTATCTATACAGGTTGTTGAGGCTCAATATAGAAGGATTCTAGAGATGAGAATTAGTGTCAAATACCCAAACTTATAACCCAAGGATCAAGACTAACTTAACCGATTGAGGTTTTGACACTCACAATCGAGGTAGAGGTTGTTGAGGCTTCACTACCACCTAGAAAAGACAAGTCTAAACTAAGCTAAAGCAAATCTTTAACTTTAGATTAAAGTAAAAGCAGGTTCGTAGACTTAAGGGAAATCACGGTTAGTTCTTGAGGTTCCACGGCCGTGGACTCAAGAACAGACCGTAATTTAGGGTTGTCGGCGAGTCTCTCTAACTCTCAGGGTCTAATCTGTTTGCGATCGATCTATCATCATCTAAGCCACAACTATCAACCCTTCACCTTAGAATTGTTAAGGGTTTTTAGCCAATAACAGTCATGTTGATATCAATTCAAGAATTAAAAGATAAAAAGATGAAAACTTTCAAGAACTTTCAATAATCTTCAATTCAATCTCAAAGTCACAAAGAGAACAAGTAATGTCAAAAGATTCAAAGTAAAACAACCAATCACCACCTTAGGAAAGAAGAGAAAACGGGATGTCAATCCGTTTTCCAAATCAAACCTAAACAAGAAGAGAGATCTTCTTGCAAAATCTTCCAAGAACTTCGATCTTCCGCCAATCCGGAGATCTCAACAGCAATCTCCACCAAAAGTGCGAGATTAGAGGAATTGCCAAACACGAACTTCGATCTCCCAAAGAGATGTCAATGATTCCAAGCAAGCCAAGCGAAGTGTAAGCGTGTCTAAGCGTTGATGAATGAGGGTAAGCGGGGGGTTAAGCGTCGATGACGGAATCTTGCTTCGTCCGTCTTTTTATAGTGCAGGGCAAAATGTCGGCCCGGCCCAATCTTTAAAAGATCGTGGCTTCAAAGTGTGGCGAAAAGATTCGCCAAGATCACGGTCGTGGAAGTGATCCACGACCGTAATTTAGAGCGTGGAAACAAATACGGTTTGCACCATATGTTCCACGGCCGTGTAATCCTCTGGAATGAACATGAATTTCTGACTCTAAATCCACGGTCGTGGAATTGAACGTGGAACATGATACGGTCGTAATTTAGAGCGTGGTTTAGGGCAAGAACGTGATTCTTCCCTAAACTCGTGCATTCCTCAAGCTAAAACTCCAATTTTCTTCCAAAGAATGTCCTCAATCCATGGACATATCAACTCAACTCTCCTTTGTTCGATTCCGTTCGGAAATAGCTCCAAATCACCTAAAATCAACATAGAACTAGTGTAGACATTCATATCGACAATATAGGTAATACTAGCTCACATATGCACAAAGTTCAATCAAAGACTATCGAATATGAATCAAATACGTTTAGAAAACGTGCCTAAAATATCACAATATTTCATGCTAACAGAGGCGAGGATGATATATTCCTCGTGTCACATATTTTCATCTATATATATATACCTTGAGTGTATGACCTTGAAGATAATTAAACGGGTAAATGTGTGATAACGTGATTATGTGTTTATGATTTCATGATTTGTGTTTGTGCTTATGCATTATCTTATATATGAATAGTTAGCTAACGGTTTATACCGTGTTGTAGATGATCTGCAGGTTAAAATGACTACAGAGTGAGCCATATGGATGATTCGCTGAGGGCTTCCGTACTCTAGGATGATGCAAGAGATTTTGGGATATTTTGTATATGTATGGATTGTTGTTTTGTACTTAGCGGCACATTTTTAAACCTTTGTTGTATATATTTATCTAGTTTAATGTTTTGGTTTTAATCTATTTGTGCCTTGTTGTAAGATCTAGTGAACTTGTTGTCAGGCTAAGGTCAGGATCTACTGTGAGATCCTAACCCAGTGACGCCTCGAGTCTTGCAGATTCAGGGTGTTACATTTTGGGTGTGGAGGTTTCTATGTTCTTACAATGTTATTGATAATTAAGGAAGGCGGTGTATTTGATACTAGTGTTTGGAAATTTTATTATCAAGAAAAAAGACCTAATAGTTTGAGTTTCCAGTTCATTACAGCCAACCATTGATTGATAGACTACTTCGGCTATTATGTTTCCTTTAACTTGTGTTGCTACTTACTCTTGTAAGGACATTTACTTTAAAGCATGTGCATTGCTTAAACAAACCAACGTCTGCTACATAACTAGAGGATCTTTAGAAAGAAGAATAAAACATCAATTTATCATATATGTACGTCTAATTCAATGGTATGATTCACTAGTCTCCTTGTTGCATACAAGTCCTTATCTTTATATTCTATAAAGGAATTTGTTGGATTTCATCAAGTTCTTTGTAATCTTATTCCCCTTTTTTTTCCTGAACTTAGAAATACAAGAAAGCTTCTTGTTTTGGTAAGTGGGACGGGCATGCATGTGTCTGGCTCTTGCTTATTTGATTAACGAAAACTAGCTAACAACTAATAAGCCAATGACTTGCCACACCTCGAGCATCATTGTTCAACACGTGTAAAAATATCCATTGGTGGATTAATCAACTTATGAAAACCTAAGGGGAAATTAGAAGCAATAGAAGTAAGATGATCAGTGCAGTAGTTTACTACATGATAGATGTGTCAAAATCGGACGGTTCAGTCTCTACCGAGGAAGCCCTAGCACATCGTTACCGGGGCTAAGCAGTGGATGAGTTCTCGTGATTCTCTTCTTGACCACATTGACCATGAGCTGAGAGCCATTCTCAGTTTCTACATTCGGTATCCCCATCTCCCAAGCAAGTTTCAATCTTGTAAATAGGCCCCATAATTCGGTAGATGGAACCGAAAAAATATTGAACCTAAAAAAGAAACATTGTACCCATCTACCACTGCATTCGCGTACAACACCACCAACTAAAGCATTTTTTATTCAACAAAGACAGCCCCGTCGGTATTCAGCATGAAAGAACCAAAGGGTAACATGGTCCAAGATATGAATACCCCCTCCCTAATAATGGAAGATCGGGCGGTTCAGATAATCTCAACTAATCCGTACTTTTTGATTTGAACCGAAACCAAACCGCATCTGCCTAGTTTGTTTAGCAGTCCCTAAATTTAGGGTTTGTGGTTTGCGCCTCGGTTGATGAACCTTACCGCAAAATACGTTCTAAACCGAAAAAAGGAACTGCCGATTTTTCTAAGCGCAACGTTTTACTAAAATAAAGAAGAATGAAGAGTCAAGACTTGAAATTGAAGAGTCAGAACCCTAGCTGCATCCCCTCAGTCCCTCACTCCTTCATCCCTCCCGACTCCAAAGCCACAATTCGGCGATATCGCGACGACAATAGCTCCCTGCCTCCCTCCCATCGTCCGTCGCTCTAGATACTTGCTTAGTTCCCGGCCCTATGTCAATTTGTCCTCTCCGGCAACGGCAAAACCACTTTCCTTCGGCAACGCTAGGTTAATTCTTCTTCTTTTTTGTGATTTCCAACCCTACTCGCATAGTCTCATGTTCGTTTATTCCTTCTTCGTTGTGATTCTCTTTTCTCAGCCTGATTAAACGCTCAGTTTCTCATCCCTGTCCCTCTACCCTTATGTATGTTAGCTAATCACACCCTCCCGAGTAGTACTGACTCTCAACTCCAAAGTCTAAAGAAGCAAATCTTCACTTCTCACTTTCTTAGGTTCATTTCTAATCTTTCTTCTTCATTCCTTTATTGTCACTTCTTGTTGTTGTGATTGTTGTTTGTTCTTGAACAACATCAATTCCACCAAAGCCTCACTTCTTGTTGTTTACTTGTTTAGTGAGTGTTATTTACTTTGATTCTATTTAGTGATTGTGCAGTGAAAATTTTGTGATTATGATACTATGTGTTATGTAACATGTTTCTACAATGAGTATATGTGTAATAGTATATTTGTGTATTACTTGTAGTTTGTGTGATTTTGTTTACTGATTATGTATATGTATTTAGTGATTGTTTAGGGAGTGTGTATTACTTTTATTTTATATAATTATGTAACATTTTTCTACAATGAGCACTCAATGATTGTGTGTATTACTTATATATTGTGTTTTATACTAATATAGATGTTGAGCTCCCAAGTCTGAAGAGGAGGAAGAAAGAAAACTACCATCAAAAGGATTCGATTATCGATTACTACTAATAACTACTCCACATGTTTCTACTTACCTCAACAAATTCTTATCGTCCTCAAAATGATAATGATAATAAAGAAGAGATGTTTCCTCCGTCAATGAACCCACCACCTCTGAGTACTAGTACACCGACTCCACCGAGTACTTGTACTTCTATCGATAGAGTTTACAATGATATAAAAAAAGGAAAAAAGGATGATGGATAAATCATGATTGGATGGCCATTTGATAGATGGTGGATCATGGATTTGCTTGTTGCCTTGTTGCATTGTTGAATTTGTTAATAGGTGGTGGATCATGGACTTGGAGCATGTAGGATGATGAATCATGATTGGATGGTCATTGGCCAATGGTCTTATTTTGGTCTTTTTGGATATTGTCACTTTGAAGTTTGAACTTTGAGAAGTTGTATTGTTGATTTGAATTTGTTTAGTACTTTGGATGTTTGTTACTTTGTTATTTTATATATTACATAAGTTTAAAACTTTTGAAATTGTTTGCTATTTTGGATGATTGTTAATTTTTGTATTTGATTGTCGGGGTATGCCTTGATGGCTTTGTATGGTTGTTTCGATCCCTACTGAGTAGGTGGGTGAGAGTGTTGATGTTGTATGGTTTACTACGGATGTTTCGGACTACTCCTTCTTTGGGATAGTCTTGATTCTCATGTATATACATTTACCTTTAGCCGTGAACCGAACCACAAGCGCACCTAGGCGGTTCGGTTTACAGTCCATGTTTTGTAGGTTTGCGGTTGCGGTTTGGTTGCGGTGCGTTTTGAGCGGTCCGGACCGATGCTCAACCCTAATAAAGCCCGTCATGTTCCTCGGTCTCGAGCCACCACGGAAGATAGTCTCATTTTTCCACTTCCAACACTATCACATAGCCATAGTAAATCAAAGATTCCTAGAGGTATCATGAACATGGGAATCCGTGTTTGACAAATTATATAGAGGGTGGCATGGTCCAAAAGAAAGCTTCTTGATGGAATCAATGTGTAGTTAAACTTTGATAGCATCCAATTTAACGTTTTTTTCACCCTCAGTATATACGTATTATATTATGGTATATTTCTTTCCCTTTTTGTATTTTTGAGATCTATCTACTCGTGTGTTCATGATATAAAGGCATTCTAGGTCTTTCAGGAGTTAAAATGGAACTAGTGCAGAAAAAAATGTCTACAACACACTAAGGTTATCCATGCGATCAAGGAAGTCGAGGTGAAGACTGAATATTTTAAGATCCGACAGTTAGGAATTAAATATTGCTCAAAGAAACACATCGATTCGCTAGACTTGCACCACTAGTTGGCCTGATAAGTCCCCTTTTCAAAGTATCTAACCTTATCATCCAAGACGTTGCATTTCGCTACCAGTTGATCAGTTTCAATGAAAATGGATGCCCGCTTTCTCCTACATGTCGATTAATAACATTCTATTTAACATCTTTTTCCATCATCATTGTATTCCATTCCCGAGCTCTTGTGGCCTAAATGACATATCTTATTGGTCAATTTTGTTCCTATAGTTTTTTTGTGATATACTAGTTAGTTTATATAATTGCAAGCATTCTAGGCATTTGCTGAGTACAAGTGATACACATATAGCATAATGGTTTCACACACACTAAGGATCTCCCTACGGTCAAAGAAGTCAAGGTCAAGACAGAAACGACGGAGGTCCAAGATTAAAGTAAAGAACATTGAAAAACGTGTAGAGGTGCTCGAATCCCATACAAGTCGTTCAACCTTTACTTCTGCAAGTGACCTTGAAATGACCTCCCATTGATGCAAGGAAGTCATAGAGCAAATTTTGGACCAGCTGCTCGACTAGCCCGCTCGACTTGATTGGTTCAACGTCTATTCTTCTTTCCCTCATACCTTTAAGTAGGGCAAGACTTTTGGCCCATTTAGTTGGATATTTTATCTTTTGGTTTTGATCTTATCGTATTAAAAGATAAGATCAAGTACAAATAGGGTTTCAAGCTATCTCAAAACCCTATAAATAAGGAATTCAACCATTAGGTTTTAGTATCTCTTTCTTTTGCTTCTTCACAACTTTTTGCCGCCGTTCTGCTGTAGAGGTTGCTCGACTAGGTCCCTCTTTTGATCGCTCAATTGGCTTTGTTTTCGTTCAATAACAAAGCTTTAGAGTTTGTTTCAAGTATGTTTGGCTAATTCTAAATTTTCTAGGGTTTTGTGTGCCCAACTGCATTGATCAATGACGTTGGATTGAATCTATGTATGAGATGTTTGTCTATATGAGTTATTGTATTTGGAATCCTCCTTTACTATATGTTCTTCAAGACGATGTTGTCTTTAGGTGACAATGTATCTCTCATACCTCCATGTTAAGTTGAATGTGAATATAAGACACCGTCTCAAGGACATGATAATCAATGAGTGACAATATTAATGTATGTCGAGCGAAGACGTGACTACATGACAATCACACAAAGTTTTCTCCCATATAATATGACTTACATTTTATATTATGGAATTTATAACGGATGCCTAATTATATGCATGTTGTGGTGATCTGGATTATGAAATTGTTTTATTTGATTGATACCTACAGTTTTCTTTCATATTCTCCATTATATGATTTTGAACTATCCAAAGATCCAAACTTTCACCTTTCTTTCTTCTTTGTCTTTTAAACTACTTTACAAAGTGGTTGTTCGCTCCAAAAGGTGCACACTAAAGTCTTTAATTTATAACTCGATATAATCTCCTAATCTACCTAGTGAACCCACAGTGTATGGGTCGTTTCGTAGCAATGATAGTATTCTGAGGTCGAACACAAAGACTAAGGTGAAATTATATCAAACTAGTAATCATGGATAGTGCGGATCTAAGCTAAGAAGAGAGAAAGACATAAAGAAATGAAAATCATGATATTTTTTGTTGGGTTTTGTGATGGTCAATCAAAGATCAAGATCATGCAAGACTATTAATCAAACTAACAACAAACACAAGATATATTATCAATGTAAGATAAGCGGATTCTAGAGATCAAGATTTCCGGTCAGGGCAATGGACTCAAGTTTCTAAACATATAAGGACAAAGTACGGTTGTTGGGAAAGGGTGTTTCTCCTATGGGAACAATTACGGGGGAGGTATCATGTTCCACTAGTTCCGCACCAAAGTCCTATTACCAGGTAAGCCTCAAGGAGCTAAGGTTGGGAATTCTACACCAACCGGATCACTACCTAAGGGTCAAACCCATCCTTACCGGGTAAGTCTCGGAAAAGGTAAGTCTTATGCAGCAATTCTAGCACACTCAATCCAATAAAGGCTTTTGGCACCTCTACTACCTAGGGTTCATCATCATTTGTACATAAGATCGGAAATCACTGGGAATGTCTCATTCCTCACTTAATTTGCTAACATTAGGTCACCTTAATCTAGATTCAACACAAGAAACTCTAGGATTTTAACAATCTCACATCATAACATATAGATTCATCAATAAACGAACAACATAAGCAAACCCTCGGGTGGATAATGAGAATCTTCGGCCGAAATACCATGAAGAAAAGGCTGAGATTTCACTGTGAGCTAGGTTCGGGCCCACAAATCATCCTAAACTAACATGCAAGTCCATTCTATCAACATCCAAGCCATAATCATCTATTCATCACCCCAAAATCACAACTACTTAGCCAACAACATGCATTTTAAGATCAAAAGTCATCATGCAAGCACTCATACAATCCATGGAAAGATAATGAGATAAGAGCAATGAAAGCAAAGAAAATTAGTTGAATAAGAGTTCAAAACAAGTCTTACAACACTCCAAATGGTTCCTTCAAAATGGATCTTACAACACCTCAACAATCTTCTCTTCAAAACTCTCAAATCTCTTAATTTACTCAATCTAATCTAATGTGTCCCAAGAGCACCCAACAAGGGGCTAGAAAGGGAGATTGGGGAACCTCCAAAAGTCAGCTTGCAATGTCAATCTTATACTCCACCGAAGGTAAGTGAAGGGTCAAGCAAAGGAATCATGTGACAAGTGTCGAAGCTTCCAGGACATAAATCTCGGGCCAACATCTAGGCCGAGATTCCTGACCTGGACCGAGATTTTCATCTACTTCAACTTGCCTTGGATCATCAAGTCATGAGTTGGTGCAAGACTTGCACCAACTAGGGCTCTTGTGTTCTTCTTTGCTCCAAGCTTGAATCCTTCAGAACTTTGGATATGAACTGCCACGAGGCTTGATCCTCGAGTAAGTCAATAACGTCCAAAAGATCGCCGAAATACCTACAAAACCGACAAAAGCTCGTGCAGACATCTTTTCTAACGATATGACTCGAATAAGCGTAAATGTCACGAACTAATGTCAAATCATGCATGAACAAGGGAAAAAACTACATAAACGAGTGCCTAATCAAATGTTATAAATCATGTCATCAGGAGTCGAGCAACATCCCCTTGGGAGATCGGTGTGTTGATCCTCAAAAACCATGAGCATCAATCAGATTTTTTCTTCGATCATTTATACATTGCTTTTTGGTTTAAACTCACATTTTTAACCCGGTCAACCAGACCAAATTGGTTAACCATGTCTCTCATCTTTTGGTTCTTGGTTTCTATTTGCATTCCTTAACTTCTACATGTATTTAGTTTATTTTATCTATTTTATTTTTTAAATAATTCGTCAAAGTAAGGTATCGCCTTCCCCGTGTTCAAGTCTGGCTCCATATACTACAATGGATTAGACATGAGCTGGAAAGCTAAACCCGCGGTCTAGGTTTCTAAAGTACTGCTTTAGGTTTCGGTTTAGAAAAATCTAAACCTAAACTGGCTAGGTCAAAACCGGCGGTTTAGGTTTAACCTAAATTATCGGTTTGCCGGTTTAGTACTAGTTTATTAAAAAATAAAATTATAAGTTACGGTAGTTTAATTAAAAAAAATTAATTTAAAATTAAATTTAAAATTTAAAAGCAACGGTACTTTAATTAAAAAAAAATTATATTTATATTCAACGGTACTTTAATTAAAAAAAAGGCTTGAACCGGTTTCTCGGTTGCCTGCGTATCCTCGGGGTTAAGAGGAATCAAAGTCCACATAGTTCTCTTACCTTTACTTATCTTTTTTCGGACTTTCGAGTTGTTTTCGTTACCCCGCGTACCTTCATGCCTCGGACTCGAAAGTTGTGCCTGCATCATCGAAGTTGGGCCTCGATTTTGAGTCATACATCGAGGCATTCCGTTGCTTCCACTTCTCAGCCCTTATCCAATCTTGAATGCAAACTTGTGCCTTCAAATTTTCGGGCTTCAATTGGGTTCTCTTGTAGTTGAAATTGTTCCCTACTTGGCTAAATGTTTGCTCCAAGGCAGTCGTTGATATGGGCACGATCATGAGTTGTTGCACAATTTTGATCAAGGTTGGATAGTTAGGAGCTAATTTCTTCCACCAATCCAAAATTTTAAAAGATTCACTATCAAAACTAAAATATGTTGCTAGGTAATCTTCAAATTCCGCACTTGAGGATGATTATCTTGGTGTTTTAGTCCCTCTAGCTAAAATTTGGTGTTTTAGTCCCTCTAGCTAAAATTTATTGTGCTTTTGAATGAGAAGAAGAAGAAGAAGAAGAAGAAGGTATAGGTATAGGTATAGGAGTAGGTGCTGTAGAAGAAGAAGATTATTCCAAAAATCAGTAGACAAGACAAATGATTTATAAACCTAGAAGTTGTTGGAAATAGAGGAGGGCCAAAAGGTTGGAGATATTAATTGTTTGGTGTTAATAGCGGGTACGGTTGTGGTAGGTAAATAAATACGAGATTTATCGATATTGTGCAAATCTTTTCCCCCAAAAGCCTGCTTCCCACCTTTTTTTTATTATACACCAACGGATTGAACCGGTGCCGTTCCGAACCGACACTGAGAAAAAACGGGTCAACAGGTTTGGCTGTAGATGGGTTCCATGTTTGTTTTTTGGTTTCTAGACCTAAATTTCTGGTCAATACGGGCCGGTACGTGGTTTATGTCAGGTAGTTTTTGATCAAGTTTAATAATGATGTGTGTAGTTATGTATGCATACATATGGAGATGACAAAAATCGACTCAACCCGTGAAACCGACCCGACATGCCCTAATTTGTCCAAGACCATAAAATTATGAAAAAAGGCATATCTGGAACCAACCGTCTGAACATGAGAAACCATAAATAACTCGAACCTGAAAATGCTCGAATCATATTATACCCGAGTAGAATAACTTGATAATGACCAGAACTGAAATGACTAAAAATATAAGTAATCTGACCCAAAATGATCTGATAGCATTTATCCAACCCGGACAATTGGTGCCAGACTCAATCGACCCAACCCGAACAAACCGCTTAAAAACAAGCATATATTTAACCCGTCCCGATACATCCCAAGCTTATTGTGACACAATCCAAAAGTGACCCAGTGCTATTAGATTATTATAATTTTCTGACAAAAACATATCGTTTGCGAAAGAAAATTTAAAATATTTGTGGACAAAAAAAAAAGTAATTACTATCAATAATAAAACAAAACCGTTGATGCCACACGTTTTGAAGATGATTCAATAATATCCAAGGTTAAGCGGGGATAAGTAGGTAGGCCATGAAGTTGATGTTTAAACTTTAAACCATAGTCTTGAAATAAATTATATTAAAAGTAAGTTGGAGATGTCGGCTAAGGGGTGACGAGGCATACACATATGAAGTCGGCAAACAAAGCATGCTTAAAAAGATATTCCTTGTAGTTGTAGGCGAGGGCCGATCTACGTACACCAATTCAACACGCGTAAAATTCAGCTGTCCCACTTTTCGCAATAAAATAAACATATTAGAACACATTAATTAGATAGAATACTCCTTAACGTCTAAGAACGTTCGCCTAAGCATCTTTATCTTCTTTAAACAAAACTTTACAATGGTCGACTTGAGGGATTTTCTTTTCGTTTGTATTCAATGTTAGTCAAAATATGTAGTATACTACAATTTTGTTAGACGTGTTGTGTTTGGTTGAAGATTAAAATATGTTATTTTAGATAAATATTAAGAGATTAAATTTGTATGAGTTTTTGGATGAAGATGGAGATTAATCTTCAATTATATAAACAATGAAATAAACAATTTTTCGATTCACAAATATCTTCCTGGTATCAGAGTGCTTTTAATGACCTACGCTTCCGCGCAAAACAAAACCTTAAACCCTAAAATTAACCTTTTGCCGTTTTTGCGATATCAAGGAATACTTTGGCCGTTGGTATTAGGGAATACGTACTTTGGCCATCGGTATCAAGGAATACTTTGACCGTCGGTATCAGAAAATACTTCGACCGTCGGTATCAGAAACGACTTTGGTCTCCTGTATCAGAAACGACTTTGGCAGCCGGTATCAGAAATGACTTTGGCAGCCGGTATCATAAAATACTTTAGCGGTCAGTTTTGCCTGGTATTATGACCGCCACAATTATTGGGGCGATGGGATAAGCTAACTCCAGATACCCTTTTTTGGTCCCTTAACCTTTGAGGACCGTAAAGACATTAATCTTGCATTTAATGATACTCAATGGAATACTCTGATATCTGCTTTGAACTCCTACCGTTCAAATTCGTTCCCTTGGATTCTTGATTCGGGGACTTCTTTTCATATGACAGGTGATCGTTCATTACTTTCATCGCTCAAGCCGGTCACTACATGCCGGATTAAACTCCCTAATGGAGCTTTAGTCTCCGCTGAACACGCACGCACCTTGCGACTCAATAACTCCCTTCACTTGCCCCGAGTATTATATGTTCCAGGACTTGATTGTCATTTACTTTCTCTAAATTAGTTAACTACAGATTTGAATTGTGTTTTTATGATAACTAATAAACATTGTGTTATACATGACCGTACTTCGAGGACATTGGTTGGAGTGGGTGAAGCCCATGATGGAATCTACTGGTTTTGCTGGATGACAAACGCTTCTCCGCTCTCTTCATGTCTTACCACTATTGACACCACCACCCACCATAACCGTCTTGGTCATCCTTCCATCACTAAAACCACCTATCCATGTGAAATATGTCTACGGGCCAAACTACCTAGATCATCTTTTCCGGTTGGGGTCCTTATCGCACCCTTTCTACTTCCGGTTGTTCCTACTTTCTTATCATTTTAGATGATTACTCCTGTTGCACCTGAGTTTATTTAATAAAGGGAAAAGCTGAAGTTGTCATTTTAATTAGAAATTTTTGTGTCATGGTTGAGACTCAATTCCACACTTGTGTCAAAACCTTTTGTAGTGACAATGCTAAGGAATTTATTTTCCTTCGACCTTTTTTTAAAGGTAAGGGTATCCATTTAGAAACCTCTTTTACCTACACACCACAACAAAATGGGAAGGTAGAACGCAAACACCACCATATCCTTAATGTCGCTAGATACATAATGTTTCAAGCAAATTTACCCGTCTCGCTTTGGGGAGAATGTGTTCTTACGGCATGTTACCTTATCAATCGCACCCCTACTCTCATCCTTCATCACAAAACTCCTTATGAGCTTCTTCATGGCTCTCCACCAAATCTTGACCATCTTCGGTGTTTGGTTGTCTTGCTTATTGTTCCTTTATACCTCGGTCTTCGGATAAATTTTGACCTCGAGGTCGAAAATGCATTTTTAAAGGATATACATCTTCACAAAAGGCTTGGAAAATGTTGGATCTTGATACTCAAGAAATTTTTACAACACGAGATGTACGGTTTTACGAGAACATTTTTCCGTTCTTCGAACCGAAAAATTCTCCTGAACCTACGGAGTCAATAGCAGACCCCACTGATTTTTCCCCCGAATATTACCAAGAAACCCCCGAAAAACAGCCCCCACCCAAGAAAACCTCCACAAATTCCCCTTGACATGTATCCCCCAACTATACCTACTACGGCCCCCCTATAACCCTCTCACCTCCCTCTTGTCCCTCCACCTACCACGGGCTCCCCTGTCATCTCTCCCCTACCTGTTGTTGATGCCCCCTACCCCTCCCCACTAAACCCCTCCCCAATTTCTATAACCACTCCTCCAACGTGTCCCCCACCTCCCTCTACTAATCCACATACTTTGACCCTTCTTCCCATGAGCACCGAAATCCCTCAACCCATCATTCCGACTCCAGCACCCGCTACTGCTGCTCCGACCAAAAACCCACCCCGTCGTAGCTCCCGTACTTCAAAACCATCTATCCTCTTACGAGACTATGTTTGTCAAAAGGCAAGTCATTTTGATTCCAAATCGGGTGAAACTTCTCCTCCACTGAAATCAGGTACCTGGTATTCCATAAAGAATTCCTTATCATATGAACATTTTTCTCATGCTTATGTTACTGTTATTAACTCTGTATATCAGGACTAAGAACCAACCTCTTTCAGAGACGCGGTTGCTAACCCAAAATGGAAAAGGCCATGCAGGATGAAATTTCAGCCTTACACAACAACAACACTTGGGAATATGTTGATCTTCCTCTCGATCATAAACCTAATGGCTCTAAATGGGTTTTCGTATTAAATACAACCCCGATGGATAGGTTGAGCGCTATAAAGCGCGTTTGGTTGCACTCGGCAACCGTCAACAAGAAGGCATTGATTATAATGAAACTTTTGCTCTTGTTGCTAAATCAGTTACAACTAACTACTTCTCGTAATTTCCTCTATCAATAAATGGCAACTTCATCAGATGGACGTTCACAATATTTTTCTTCATGGGGATCTACATGAGGAAGTATATATGCTACCACCTCCCGGTTTTCGAACCTCGTACCAAGTTTGTTGTCTAAAGAAATCATTATATGGTCTTCGTCAAGCTCCACAGAATTGGTTCCACAAGTTCACATCTGCTCTTCTGAAATATGGTTTTTCTCAGTCTCTGGCTGATTACTCCCTTTTCACCTTCAGAAGATCAGGTATCATCCTTCACATTTTGATATATGTGGATGATCTAGTCATTACAAGAAATAATCCTGCTACCATTCGTCGATTTAAAAACTATCTTCATGCTTGCTTTCATGTGAAGGACCTTGGAACCCTTCGGTTCTTCTTAGGCATTGAAATTGTTCGTACACCGTCTGGTTTATGGTTGAACCAACGGAAATACACTCTAGATATTCTAGCTGATTCTGGTCTTCTTGGATGCAAACCCGCATCGCTTCCGACGTTTGTTGATATGGTCTCAAAATCAGATTCCTCTGCTCTGCTTGATGATCCTGAGAAATATCGTCGTTTGGTTGGCCGTCTTATCTACTTGTCCATCACTCGCCCTAAACTTGCATATTCAGTTCATACACTTTCTCAATTTATGGTTGCTCTGTGCCGTAGCCAATGGGTCAGTACGTTATCAGGGTATTTTCTTATCTCGTTCTAATGATTCGTGTATTTGTGCTTTTTGTGATTCTGGATTATGCAACTTGCCTTATCACTAGACGATCTACTACATGCTACGTCATTCACCTCAATAATTTATCCATTTCTTGGAGAGCCAAGAAACAAGCTACGGTTTCTAGATCTTCTGCTGAGGCCGAATATAGAGCAATGCCAACTACTACTTGTGAGCTCATTTGGCTTCGTTCTCTCCTTGATTCACTCGGTGTTTCACACAAGGCTACTATGCACCTTTTTTGTGATAATCAGTCCGCCATTCATATAGCCAACAATCCGGTATTCCATGAGCGTACCAAACATATTGAGATTGATTGTCATACCATCAGGGAATAGATTCAGCGAGACATTATTCAGACACAACATGTTCCTGGCACACTTCAGCTAGCTGACATTATGACTAAAGCTCTTGGACCTACTCGTTTCAACTTCTTAATTCGCAAGCTTGAAGTTGTTTCTTCCACACCTTCCACTTGAGGGGGAGTGTTAGAGTATTGACTTATCTCTTAGAGCATTGAGCTTATCACTTATTATTGGGCTTATCTTTTGTCATTAGTTTATTATTTTATCTTTTTATATTTCCCTATATAAACATTACATGGTCAATGAAATAAACAAGCTTTCGATTCACAAATCTCTTCAACCATCAATTAGGATTTCACTCACGCCTCCGGTTTAAAGTTAAAATAAGGGTGAATTTGTATCAATTAAACCCATTAAAAAATCTCCATTCAAATAACCTGATTTAGATTATTTTATAGGGGTGAACATAAATCCCGGTTAATCTTGTCCCGTCCCGGTCTCGGTCCCGTCCCGATCCGACGGGATTTGAAAAACAAAATGTGCATCCCGTCCCGTCCTGTGACAAATTTGCGGGACGGGTCGTGAGACGGAAACTTTCATCCTGGTTAATCTCGTCCCACATATATATTAAAATAATATTTTATATATTTTATATATTTAAAATTATTATATAGATAAATTGTATATATAAATTATAATTTTATATTGATAAGAATTATAAAAGTAATAAAATACTAAAATATAACCTTCTTTTACATGTGATTCACAACATATAAAATAATGTTATTTTTTTTGTAAACTATTATTAATGTAGTATAATGCTAGGTTTTTTTTTATTGTGAATCGGTATGACACTTTGATGTAACTTGTATTCGTTTTTTAATGTACTAACTATTAATATAGACCTCTTGATTTTGTATCGTATTTTTTTTATCATTTGTGTCTTTAAATATGAAAGAAAACGGGTACAAATGTGGAATATAATCAGTGCATAATTATTGTGGGGTTAGGCCCGTCCCGTCCCACGTGGGACAAGCCTTGCGCAGGATGAAGAAAAAAAGTTATATATCCCGACCAGTCCTATCCCGTACCATGTCCACGCCTATTATTTTATATCAAAAAATTCCTAATAAATCTCATATACAATTTAACCCCTTTTAAATCTTTACTGGGCCATTTGAGTTTTGGGCCGTGCTCTACATCTATAACGGGCCGTTTGAATTTGGGCCGTTTACATTGGACGTAGTTTTAAGTGCTCCTCTATAGGTATCTCAATTTCATTTGTATCCGACATTCGAGGCAGTTGATTTTCATTAGTTTTTTTTTATGAAAGAGAGCAAGCTCTCCGCCCTAGGGCTTTATTGAGTAAAACGTGTCATTATAAGCGAGTAGTGCGGGGAAAAGTAACTCCCCTCTCATCATCTAAAAACAAATTACAAATAGAAGGCGGAACAACCGAAATTCGGTGAACCCCAAAATCGAAGGAAAAAGCAAGGTCAGCCATGGCATCTGCCACCCTATTTCCTTCCCGATACACGTGCTTGAAACTGAGAGTCCAGTCTCGAATGATGAAGCCTTGACAGCGAGCAACCAAGTTGGAGAGCGGATGAGCGCTACTCACACCCCTCTCAATCAAACCAACAACAAGAAGTGAATCTAGTTCCACTTCTACTCGACGGAACCCAAGATCCCAAACGAGTGTCAATCCCTCCAGCACCCCACACAGTTCCGCCGCTGGTGCTGATGTGACTCCAATATTAACCACCACCCCCGCAATCCATTCCCCATATTCGTCTCGAACAATAGCACCCGCTGAAGCAAGACCCTGGTCTCCTTTAGATGCACCGTCGGAGTTGACCTTGACCCAACCAGCTTTGGGCTTACTCCAATGAATGAGTCTCTCCTGTTTGTATAATCTCGGTTTATTGATGCCTAAATTACATGCCTTCACATACTCATCATAACAACCCTTAACAAACCCCACGTTATCACTCATAATTCGCCCATCCTGAAAGGTACGTGCATTCCTCCACCTCTAGAGCCACCACAAGGTAATTCCAAATAGGTCCCTCCAGCATCGCTCCACCCCTTGGACCTTGCGAATACTGATGTTCTTGAGCAACCATGAATCCCAATCTAAAGAGAAAAACCCATGATGTAACCGAGTTGGAACAAGTTGCTACCAAAGACTTTTAGCGAATTTACAGTCCCGCAGAAGATGAATGAGGGTCTCGTCTTCACCCGGACAGGCCAGACACGTAGACTCATCGAAAATGTGTCTCCTCTTGCGTTCATAGTTCGTAAGTGGTACCCCCCAAGCTACCTGCCACATCCAATACCGAACCCGCTCTTGAACCCGTAATATCCAGACTTGTTTGAAAAGTCCTTCACGAACCTGAACCCGTGGTCTATCATCACAAAGATAGGAATAGGCTGAACCCACCAAGAATAATCCATCCTTTATGGGTATCCATCTAATCGTGTCATGCCCAACACTTACACACAATCTCATTGTTATCACTCTCAACATACTCGTGTTGTCCAGGCGGTTGCTCAGATGGTTCTAGTCCCATCCAATTTCATCCCTCCATATATCACACACTTTTAGTTCGAGTTCCAGAGGGGAGAGGGGGACTTGACTAGACAAACGCATGGCTCATCTATAACCCAGGGGTCACTCCAAAACCGGGCTTTCCTACCATCCTTGACACTCCAAACAAGGTTCGGCCTTATGACGTTACTATAACCTTGAACGATACCCTTCCAAACGTACGAATCACTTCCTTTCCAACGCAGTGTTATTGGCCATTCCTCGTGAATCACCTTATATTTACGTAGAAGAATCTGGAACCAAACTTGCTCTCCTTGCCAAAACAATCTCCAACCGATCTTGCTTATGGTAGCTAAGTTCACATCTGTAGCCGACTTCAGACCCAAACCACCCCTATCCCTGGGTTGACAAACTTTCTCCCAACTGAGAAGATGTAGCTTCTTAGCTTCCAAGGAGCTACCCCATATAAAATCCCGGCAGAGTTTATCGATCTTACTTGTGATGCTATTCGGAAGCATAATAATATTCATATAATACCGAGGCATAGCAGAAATCACCGACCTTACTAGCGTTGTTCTACCCGCTAGGCTAAGTCGATTCGCCTTCCAACATGCAAGTTTTGATGTCATCCTCTCAATCAACGGGCTAAACGTTGCCCTAGACACCGATTCGTGGAGTAATGGAATGCCAATGTATATGCCCAGGTTCCTTGTACAAGAGATACCTCCAACCTCACTAAGGCGTTGCTCAAGAGGGCCACAAACATTATGAGAAACAAATACTCTGGATTTTGCAAGGCTGACTTTAAGTCCCGAAGCACCACAAAACGAATCAAGAATCTCTTTAATAACTCTCATTTGCGTAGAGGAAGCTTCCGTAAACAATTACAAGATATCATCCGCGAAGAAGAGATGCGAGATCAAAGGACCCCCTCTAGACAGATGCATAGCTTTCCATTTATTCTCGCTCACCGCCAGATCAATGAGATGACGAAGTCTTTCCAGGCAACGGACAAAAATGTACGGAGACATTGGGTCACCCTGCCTAACTCCCCGCGCCATTGGAAAACTAGACGTTCTCTCCCGTTCCACAGGAGACTCATCGAACTGGTAGAAACACATGTAAGAATCCTCTCCCGACATACTTCCGGAATTTACAAATCCTCCAAAGTATTGGCAATAAATTCCCAACGAAGCATATCATATGCTTTCTCGAGGTCCAGCTTCAGAATCATCCAACCTTTCTTCCCTTTCTTCCGTTTCATGGAATGAATAACCTCTTGTGCGAGTACCACATTATCAGAGATGGAATGCCCAAGAACAAAGCTTGCCTGCATAGGACTCACAAGATAATCATGAGTGGTTTAAACCGGTTAGTAAGCAACTTAGTGATAACCGTATATGAGACGTTACAAAGACATATAGGCCTGAATTGACGCAGGGATTCTGGCTTGGCCACTTTCTCAAAGAGAACAATTAGAGTCTCATTCACTGTATCCGTTAAGTAACCATTCTCCATAAAATTCTGCACTAACCGAGCCAGCGAGGATCCCACCGTACTCCACTGCTTTTGGTAGAAAATGGGCTGAAAACCATCCGGGCCAGGTGCCTTCAGAGCCCCTATTTCTTTAACCGTTGTAAAAATATCTTGCTCCGTGAAAGGGTTAGAAAAAGAGGCTCGCTGGGTATGGGACAACCAAGGGAACCCCCCACCCATCAAAAGCGCCATCATGTCCAGATGGTCTGGGCTGTATAGCTGTTTGAAAAAGTGTACCGCCTTCTCCTCAAGAGCCGTTTGTTCAAGAAATCAAATCCTATGTTCGTCCTTTAAAGCATCTATACAATTATGTTGTCTCTAGATAATGGTTGAGAGATGAAAGAAAGACGAGTTTCGGTCTCCACAAGATAGCCAAGATCGTCTCGATTTTTGACACCACATGAGTTCCTCTCGCTCCAAGGTTCTTGCAAACTCCGTAGACACCTCTCGTTCTTGGATCAGAAGAGAATCCGAAGGCTGAGCAACCAGCTCGTTTGTAATCTCCTCTAATTGCTTCAATAATGAATCCTTCCTCTGTAAGATATTACTAAAAGTGCTTCTATTCCATTTCTGAAGGGTAAGTTGCAAGCGTCGTAATGCAACCGGATGAGCAGCCCACTGTTCTCATGCACCCGAAATGATCTCATTGAAGTCAGGGTGAGTCAGCCAAGCTGCCTGAAATCGGAAGGGTCGTCTCTTAGGATTGGTGGAGAAACCCACATCCAGGTGAAGCAGAAGTGGGTTATGGTCTGAAGAGAGCCTTGGAAGATGTCTAAAAGTTGCACATGGTCATCTGACTCGTGCGTTCGGACATACCAGGACCTTGTCAAGTCGTTTGGAAATGTGATTAGCCTCCGTTCTCCCCCTAGCCCAAGTGAACTGCGAGTCAATGTATCCCATGTCAATTAGTCTATTCTCGTTCATCCAGTTACTGAAAGCGAGAGAGGCTGGAGAGAGGCGAGTAATTCCCCCACTATGCTCCTCTACAGATTTTATCACATTCATATCCCCCCGATAATAACTGGGAAAGTCGAAGCTTGGACAATAGCTGCAATATCCTCCCATACCCCTCCTCTTCGAGAAGGTTCTGGTGAGATATATGTCACGACAAGTCCGAAAGTAGATTCCCCTTGGCCAACCGTAGCGAAGATGAATTGCCGCTCCTTTTTGACAACAATAATGCAGCAAGCTTGGGAGTCTCATAACAGTCATATTCCACCACTACGGCCTTCTGCTTCCATTCGCTCCCCGGAGTCAAAGCCGATGCTCGCACAAATTCTATCCGCTGTAACCCCAGAGCAATGTCTCTCAAATAAAGCTACAAAGCTGGGCTTATGCTTACGTAGCATATAACGCTTTGATCTTCGGAAATTGGCCTTCACAGTTCCGAAGCTATTCCAAAATAAACCTATCATTTAAACGAATAAGGCATAGGACCGAACAGTCATCAATTCTTTGGATCCGGCTCAATGGAAATCTGACCACCCATCGGCCTTTGATCGTCAGTTCTCCTTCCGGAATCTGCCGGACTCATGTTCACATCATTATTATCCGAAGCTTGAGTAGTGAAGACTACCTTCTCTGGTATGGCTTTGAACAAAATCTTAACCTATTGTGTCGGCTTAGGAGTCATCTGTTGTTGCTGGGACTGAACATGACCGCCAGGGAAAACACCCACCGATTTACTATGACCGCCTACCATGCCCTCCTGCCTCTGTTATTGCCTCTTGATCTCTTACGAGTCTGGTCTCTTTGAGGAATTGGTAGGGTTAGAAATTTTCCCTTGACCCAACTCAGACCCGTAACCTTTGTAGGATGAGGTTTTCTGACGTTCCTCTCCTGTGTTACTTCTTTGGTCCGAAGATCTCCCATTTGTCTGATTCTTCCTTCTTGGAACTACCACCCAAGGACCATGTCCATCCCCATTCTCCTCTTGATCAATCATGACCGTCTCCTTGGCCTTTCCAGAATCTGAACCATTACTACCAACTTCCTGATTTCCTTCATGCTGGACGGTTTCTGTGCGTTTGGAATGTTCGCCGTTAGCCCCGCTATACACGCATAGCTCCTGGGTGTGTCAATAACATCCACAACTAAAACAAATGGTATGCAAGTTCTCATATTCTAATAAGAGTCGTTTACCATTCAATATCATATCTCCCTTAAGTGGCCTCGTTAGATCAACTGACACACAAATTCGAGCATACCTACCCCTTGAGATACCTAGGGTATTCGCATCAATACGGAGAGGGGTGCCTATGGTAGAAGCAATATCCCTTAACACATTGATGTTGTACATAGCAAAGGGAAGTCCCGAGATACGGATCCAGACCCATGTGGACTTCATCACCGAAGTCATGGGATCGAAAGACTCATCCCATTGCTTCATCATAAGATAGTGACCAAACATCTTCCATGGTTTATTGATTTTCATTAGTTAATGCATATGAAATATAAAAATGAAATTGAGACAAGTGTATCTATTATATGTTCATTCAGGTTGAAGGGTTTAGATTGATATGTGAATCCCATGATTTATAAAATATTTTTCAAAAATAAAGTTATCAATTTAAATAATTTTAATATTTTTACTTCACAAGACAATTTAGTGTACTAATTACGAATTATATCTTAGATCAACATCTATAATTTACTATCAAATTTAATGAAATTATTTGACGGTTAACGGCTTGCCGTTACCGTAACTTATTGAAAGAACTCGAAACAGAAATGACAAGGGGACTAACGTGGTGTATCAACTATCAAGTCCTTTGATAGCAGCCGCTTACGTATGTGTACGTGAATCTCTCCGGTCAAGTCTGCAGCGAGGATCTACGCGTTCACGCCGGCTCCCGTGTCGGAAACTCGGATAGACGGGCGCTGTTAGAATCAATACTAAAGAAGTCTGTGCTAATTGCTTTTAGTGGTGTTGAGAGATTCAGGTAATAAGGGTTGAGCTGAATGATGATGATGACGGTCAAGGAGAAGAAGGTCGGAGACGGACGGTGACGGCGAGAGCACTCCGTTCTTCGTTAAAACCTACACCTCCTCTGGTGTTCTCCGGTAACCGTAAAAGTCAAACCGTTGAACTCTAAAGGGACACGTTTACTGTAGCGTGTAAGCTACGTCGATCCCATGTGCCAAAAATGATAATTAAGTGCACGATCTGTGCACAATCAAAACCAATTTAAGTCGTTGACCGATTGACCCGTTTGGGAATATTGAACCCAACATTTGTTTTTCTGACGATTCCGAATTTCGTATTCTCATCCGCAAGAATGCTTTAGGGTGGACTAGCTCGAGAAGGTAGTCCAACCTAACCGTTTTCCGTTTAAAAAAAGAAAAAAAACCAATTTAAGTTAATTTATGATTAAAAAAATACCAAGATTGGATCGAGCTTTTTTCTTTATATAGTCATTCAATCTTTAGCGGATCTTTTACTAATGTAATATCCGGATTTTTATTTTCCGTTTATTTCCACGTCGAACAGAATTTCGACCCGATGATCCGGGTACATGATATTTAGTGTTATCTAACATGACTAATCCTATAATTTGTTGTAAGTCTAAACTCACATAAAATGATGATTATTCCAACAAAACCTTAAACTTACAAACCCTAGTTTATATCTATGTGTATTTGACAAGGTCATGACAACCTTTTGACTAGATCATGACAGACTTTTGACAAACTCTTGACAAGTTTCAGCCCAGCCTCTCCTTGGTGCACATCCAGCCCACTCCTCTCCCATCTGCCTTGCTTGCACGTTGGCCCACCAAATAGGAGAACCCCACGAAGCCTCAGCATGGACGATCTGCAGCTTCTCTCGCTTCCCATCAGCCGCAACCCTTACTCTCTCTCCTATCCTCACGCTTCTTCAACACGCCTTCCTTAATGAGCATAGTCTACCCGTAACTGCCGCACGTACAACTCCCCCTCTCATGTCCAGATTCAAGGAACCTAAGGAATGCAGCCTCGTCGCCCTTCTCTGCTGAAGCCTCCAGACAGCCTCGTTGTACTTCAGCCTCGTCGCCCTTCTCTGTTGAACACTCCAGACAGCCACGTTTCTTCAGTTCTCGCAGAAGATCGATAACCACGTTTTACCTCGTCGCCCTTCTCTCCTCTTCCTTTCTCGTGGCCTCCTTCTGACCAAGGAAAACCCAGGACAGATGCCAGGACTTTCGGCCTTCGCGCTAAAGACATCAATCCGCCTTGAATCAGCTATGTCGTGGGTTGCAGCAGGCTAAGAGACACTCCTCGCTTCTGTCATGAGAAACAACCCAACGTGCAAGAGTGCTTCGTCCGACTGGTGTCCTTTTCTCTATCTCCCTCGAGTCTTAGAATCGGGTAAGAATCAAACCCCTTCCTTCCTTGCACTTCCGTCTACGAGTTCATGCCTAATGGGTGCCTTTTATGTCTCCTAAACATACTCAGAAAATCCATAGAGGAGCAGTGCAAATTCAGTCTTTTTCGGAGCTTTTAAAACTGTGACAAACAACCAAGTTTGGGTCCAGATTTGGGTAAGCTAGACTCCTCCTTTGTTTATGGTTTTCGGATATGTTATATATGGTATTGTATAGTAGACCATATCAAAAATTGAGAAGAATCGGAGTTACAGTTTGAAAGTTATGGTGTCCCAAAGTTGGCTTCTAATGCAGTTTTTTTTTTTGTGTGCTGAGTTTGAGGAATTTTGCTTGAAATGCAGTTTTGTGGAATAAATTTAGAGGGGTTATTGACTTCTGTTAGACTTGAATTTCGGACAATTTATAGTTGATATAGTATAGTAGATCATACTAAAATTTCAGAGGAATCCATGTTATGGTTAGAGAGATATGAGGTTTCAAAGTTCAGTTTTATAAATGTGCTGAGTTGAGAAAAACAGCATGGGATGCTGTTTTGTGAGATAGTTTAGAATAGGCTTTTGATCTCTGTTAGGCTTGAATTTTTGATATGATATAGTTGACATCTTGTTGTAGATCATATTAAAATTTGGGAAGAATCGGAGTTACGGTTCGAGAGTTATTGTGTTTCAAAGTTGACGTTTTTATATATGTGCTGAGTGTTGGGGGAAAACAGCAAGTGATGCTGTTTTGTGAGATGATTTTGAATAAGCTCTTGATATCCTTTCCGGCTGAATTTTGGATATATTATAGGTAAGATTTTATAGTAGAACATATCAAAATTTGGGATAATTCCAGTGAGTGGTTTAGGAGTTATGATTTTTCAAAGTGTACTCAGATTTTGGCTAAGTATAGAATTTGTAAAGGGAGTAGTCAACTTTAGGAATTTTTATAAAACTGTTGAATGAACAGTTTGGAGAAATTCTTTCTCCTAAAGTTAGATAGGACATCATAGATAATCTAGGGTTTTAAATCGGAATTTTTATAAGCGGTTACGAATTTTATATTTGGAATCGAAGTTAGACCTTTACGATTTCCCGGAAAATAGTAACATAGGAAAAATGTTAGCTTGGAACCAAACGAAGCTTTGGGAGTTAGAAATGATTTTAGAATCTCAAATAGGAGTTTAGACATGAATTTTAGAATTTTCGGGAATTTCGGGACCAAGGGTAAAATGGTCATTTTACCCTAAATTAATACTGCAACTAGTTATGTCTTAATATATTATTCTATTTTAGAAGTCTTAGACTTCTAACTACGTAGGAGTGTGCTAATGCACTTATCTCCTTTGACAGGCAACTGAGTTGCTACAGTTTACAGAGCGAGTTGGTTTACAGAGAGTCGAGCTTTATATCAGGTAAGTCCTTTGGGCTTACTTAGCTGACTGCTACATATGAGTATAAATGATGATGGTGGTGTGTGATTGAAATGTTAGAGAGATAGGTTGTGATATATAATTACCGACCTATATTTTGGCCTAAGAGTAACGGGCGGTGGCATTCTGCTTAGTAGCTCGCCGGGCGCTGGGGGTTTCTTTCGGGACTAGTCCATACGTGGTTTGTAGTGATGCTACCAGTGGAAGTCAGCTAGACCTACACCAGTTGGATAAGGAACGGAGGCGAGAACTAATAATAATTCTCGTGCCACAACTTAAATTGAATAATGTGAATCACTTAAATAATAGATAATAAACGGTTGAGTGCCAGCATGATGTTTGTTTATTTTGTTTCTGCTTGTGTTTGTGCTGTTATCATTTTTGCTTATATTTGGATAGTTAGCTAACGGTTTATCCGTGTTGTAGATTTGTAGAGATAGACAGTTGCAGAGAGATCCGGAACGGATGGTCAGCCGGGTCCACGTACTCATTAGATGGGGACGGGGAGTCTTCCATACGTCATGCATGTTATGTATCTTTATATAATTGTTTGTAAGGTTGTCACATGTGTATGTTTATACCATTAAAAATATTATGTTTTAGAAATTGTTTTAAATACATTTGTGCCTTGTTGTAAGATCCAAGTAATGTTGTTGTTAAACCAAGGTCGGGACCCATTGTGAGGTCCTAACCAGTAGCTCCCCGAGTTCCGAGAATTTGGGGTGTTACAACATGGTATCAGAGCTCTGGTTTGGCAACAATGGCACTTGAAATCTTCTGAAAGACCGAATGTATAAAATAACTAGAACCCGAAAGGGGTCTAAGATTTTCAAAACGGATTTCTGTTTTTACACACGTGCATAGTCGGGTTGTTGGGTTAGTAGTACGTCGGACCACCATCGTTCTCCGTGGATCTCTGCAGCTTGGAACGATAGGTGAGTTAGTAGATAGACTTATATCGATAGGTTTTAGTGTAAATTATATATCGGTGTGTGTGTAGTATGCTAGTATCCTAAAGGATATATTGTATTCTTTAGTTGTGATATCATGAAGCGATTAGCGCCTCATGATAAATCGGTAACGAGTTTGAAGAGTTTTCCACACGAGATAAGGGATTCAGACCAAGATTTAGTATGATACTCTGATGGACGTCCTGGTGACTTATAAATCATCCGAAGGACGGGTGGGCAAAGCAGTAAAGATGTTTAGAAAATTTTTACCGCCAGTACAACCGGATGAGAAAGAAGTTCCCGAGTCAGCTTAGATAGAAGAAATTGAGAATCATGCAAGGGGCTTTGTCGTATGAAGTCGAGAGATGAATTAGAAGAACCATGCAAGAGACGACGAGAGCGTAGAATGGAGATAAAAATGGAGAAACAAGAATCATATAGAACGGAGTACAACCAAGAATTTCGGTGTAAAGGACGTGACTATCAAGACGGACGCCGCCATAAGCAAGCATGGACATGAGAGTACAAAGAAGATAGAGTGTCGACCCAGTTGTGAGAAGTTAAAAGGTACAAAGATAAAGAGTGAGTTTGATGACGAGAAATAAATCCTGTAACCATGGAAGCATGTGGAGTCCTTCAAGGATATGAGAGTTTTGAATGAAAGTCCGACATAAGTATCCAAGAAACTAGAAGTCTAAAATTGAGACAACGAATTTTTATAAAGGCGACATGATCAAGACAAAACTAAACAAGGGGAAGAATGTGGAAAAGTGATTTGGTGGACTCAAGGGTCCGCAATAATTTCTCATTTACAAAGAGATTTAAGTTACCAACACTAACGGTTCATACCAGAGAACCGCAAACAGATGATGAACAAAGTAAGAATAATTGTGAAGACACGCTTATAAGTTATCGTGGAAGACTTAATAAACTCATTGACGGCAGGTGAATGTTAGGACTAGACTCAAAAGAAGATAGTGATCCCATAAGATAATAAGAGAAATGCAACTTTGGAAGGAGCTGAAGGAGTATTAACAAAGAAATTTGGAGAGATAGAGTTCACCAAGCGTATCAAACTTCAAAAGAAATAGAATAACAATAAGTCCGTGATCTTATGGAAGGTCAACTAAAGACTAGTTGGTAATAACTGAGTCATAACACGTGCAGGTCAACTAGTAGTAACTGGGTGGCAGATAAGGAGACGCGTCAGTAACCCTAATTAAGAACTTAAGAAGAAAGACTAGACGGTCAGAAAGGACCCCCTGTATGTCATTGAAGACCAAGGGAAGCGTGTGAAGAATTTACTGCCTACTGGCTAGGAAAAGGGTGCATATCACAGTTAGTACAGATGGATTATAAAAGAAGAACTAGAGGAGTAAGAGGCCGGTAGCAGAGTCAATGGAGTTCAACAGAGCAATATTATAAACAACGCTAATGAAGGAACATGTGAGAATGACCTAGTGGACTGGTGGAAGAGAATTGGTCTAAGGAAACGGAAGTGGGGAGGATAGAATGAACTAACAAAGGAGAAAAGAGTTAACCGAGTAGTGGATGCGTACCAGGAATTTTACGCCATTAGAAGTATGAGAAGAGTGAGTACGATATGTTGAGGTAAATCAACTCTAGAATAAGCAACGTCAGCGGAGGACTTGCAAGTGTTGTTGGTATTGATGAGTTATGTACAGTTAAGAGGAGATATCTGGGATTGTGGATTATTGAATTAACTATACCGATACTTTGGAGGATTTCCTCAAAGAGGCAACGACAACCTTCTTGGATGAACTAAAAATATAAAGAAAATCGTGTTGGCTAGTTAAGATCAAACTCGGGTCGAGTCACGGAGTGTGGATCCGTCTTAGAAGATTTAAGAAAGTAAACGGAAGAGGTTGTTTTTCGATAGTTAATTTATTTCGGGAATGCGAGTAAGAAAAATACTTGTTACTCCATCTGGAAAGGACTAATAGTGCAATTTGGGTAAAGAGTTTGGGGTCAATCACTTTGGACTTACAAAAAATGTCCATATATTTAATGGGTGAAAATAGAATTAGCAAAGTAGCGCAGCAGAAGCGTGGTGAGTCCTTACCCACAAAGCAAGAAACTCAATGATAAAGAAAAACGACGTGTCGAATTTAAGATGATGGTAGTTGGTGAAATACGTTTTGATGAGAACTAACATGAGATGGACTATGCTGAGTGACTATAAATTTTATGGAAGAATTGTACCACCATCAAGGTAGACGGGAAAGTATGGCATATAGGGGTTATAGATTGGGAGTGGTACCCTATTATGGATCCGAGTGAAGAATGGCGGCTTCGTTACATGTTGCTAGGCAAGTGGGTTTTGACTGTTGTACTAATGGAGTACTCTAGAGTGAGTTTTCTTGAGGGATTAGGAGAAGAATTTACGACGTAACAGAAGTATTGTGCAGGGTTCACCCTAGGAAACTCAAAGTGAATAACTACCCTACCGAGTCAGAAGATTATTAAGGAAAGAAGCGACAAGGGTATGCTTGCAACTCAGTAATCGCACATAGAGAAAGCATAATCTCAGGTAGAGTTTACATGTAATGTTATATCAGAACGGATCCGAGTTGCGTTGCAAGTCAGAGAATATTATCCGTCTGATAGACGTGAGAGATATAAGAGTGGAATGTTGATGGGGTGTTAGCAGTTATCAATTAGTTATGATCAAATGGTGGTGACGTAAGATCACCTTGTGTCTAGTGTTGTCATCGCGAATACATTCTATATCACCTAAGATCTGGATACTGCGTAAGAAGCTTGAGTTGAGCTAGAGATCTATAAAATAATATGATGACGTCGATAGAACACAAAGATTGACCACCGGATTTTGATTGTTAAGTTATATCAAGTTTAAGACTAAAAAAAATGAGCAGATGACGGTTCTTTAATGGAGGAACCATATGACGGAGTCATATTAGGACATAAGACCAAGTGAGTTGTGATACAACTAGCCTTAAGCACTTAGTGAAGTGCCGGGAGATGTATAAGGGGGGATATCCTAGATTGGATACCCGAAACCCTTCAGAAGACCATAAAGAAAGGAATTGGAATAAATCACCTCAGGAAGGTCATCAAAAGATCTAGAAGTGAGTTATGTAAGACAACCTTGTGAGACCTTGCAAGCGGAGTTGAAAGTGATTGAAGGACTAGTATTCCTCACCCTATTTAGGAGAGCAACCCCATTGTCAACGGATTTAGTTAGTGGGAATACCTACTAAACACGAGTTAGGTCCTCAGAATAGAGGATTGGACAGTTGGGTCGAATGATACCGGTGAGATATTCGATAACCAATCTAGAACGTGGTAGCAAGCGCTTATGATGTATGTACATGAAAAGATTTTCGGAGAAACGAGTTTAATGAAAAGCTGATGAGGCTACTTGAGATATTGTGGATAGTATGAGACGTCGTAACCTTTCAGAGATCTATACAAAGATAGTGGTAACCTTGAAAACAACTAGTTAGGGCTTGATCCTGCATGTGTGTGCTATTGTTTGACTACTTGTTTATTTCATGCTTGAGTGTTTAGTCTTGTTTGTTATATTGATGACCTTTGGTGTGGGAGTACTTAGAGGTAGAAACGACGATGCTTTTGTGCAGTGATTTGATACACCCGACTGGTGCCTTAAAGGCCAATCATGATTATTAACCCCTAAGTTTCGGGACGAAACTTATTTTTAGGGGGTACTGATGTAATATCCGGATTTTTATTTTCCGTTTATTTCCACGTCGAACAGAATTTCGACCCGATGATCCGGGTACATGATATTTAGTGTTATCTAACATGACTAATCCTATAATTTGTTGTAAGTCTAAACTCACATAAAATGATGATTATTCCAACAAAACCTTAAACTTACAAACCCTAGTTTATATCTATGTGTATTTGACAAGGTCATGACAACCTTTTGACTAGATCATGACAGACTTTTGACAAACTCTTGACAAGTTTCAGCCCAGCCTCTCCTTGGTGCACATCCAGCCCACTCCTCTCCGATCTGCCTTGCTTGCACGTTGGCCCACCAAATAGGAGAAGCCCACGAAGCCTCAACATGGACGATCTGCAGCTTCTCTCGCTTCCCATCAGCCGCAACCCTTACTCTCTCTCCTATCCTCACGCTTCTTCAACACGCCTTCCTTAATGAGCATAGTCTACCCGTAACTGCCGCACGTACAACTCCCCCTCTCATGTCCAGATTCAAGGAACCTAAGGAATGCAGCCTCGTCGCCCTTCTCTACTGAAGCCTCCAGACAGCCTCGTTGTACTTCAGCCTCGTCGCCCTTCTCTGTTGAACACTCCAGACAGCCACGTTTCTTCAGTTCTCGCAGAAGATCGATAACCACGTTTTACCTCGTCGCCCTTCTCTCCTCTTCCTTTCTCGTGGCCTCCTTCTGACCAAGGAAAACCCAGGACAGATGCCAGGACTTTCGGCCTTCGCGCTAAAGACATCAATCCGCCTTGAATCAGCTATGTCGTGGGTTGCAGCAGGCTAAGAGACACTCCTCGCTTCTGTCATGAGAAACAACCCAACGTGCAAGAGTGCTTCGTCCGACTGGTGTCCTTTTCTCTATCTCCCTCGAGTCTTAGAATCGGGTAAGAATCAAACCCCTTCCTTCCTTGCACTTCCGTCTACGAGTTCATGCCTAATGGGTGCCTTTTATGTCTCCTAAACATACTCAGAAAATCCATAGAGGAGCAGTGCAAATTCAGTCTTTTTCGGAGCTTTTAAAACTGTGACAAACAACCAAGTTTGGGTCCAGATTTGGGTAAGCTAGACTCCTCCTTTGTTTATGGTTTTCGGATATGTTATATATGGTATTGTATAGTAGACCATATCAAAAATTGAGAAGAATCGGAGTTACAGTTTGAAAGTTATGGTGTCCCAAAGTTGGCTTCTAATGCAGTTTTTTTTTTTGTGTGCTGAGTTTGAGGAATTTTGCTTGAAATGCAGTTTTGTGGAATAAATTTAGAGGGGTTATTGACTTCTGTTAGACTTGAATTTCGGACAAGTTATAGTTGATATAGTATAGTAGATCATACTAAAATTTCAGAGGAATCCATGTTATGGTTAGAGAGATATGAGGTTTCAAAGTTCAGTTTTATAAATGTGCTGAGTTGAGAAAAACAGCATGGGATGCTGTTTTGTGAGATAGTTTAGAATAGGCTTTTGATCTCTGTTAGGCTTGAATTTTTGATATGATATATTTGACATCTTGTTGTAGATCATATTAAAATTTGGGAAGAATCGGAGTTACGGTTCGAGAGTTATTGTGTTTCAAAGTTGACGTTTTTATATATGTGCTGAGTGTTGGGGGAAAACAGCAAGTGATGCTGTTTTGTGAGATGATTTTGAATAAGCTCTTGATATCCTTTCCGGCTGAATTTTGGATATATTATAGTTAAGATTTTATAGTAGAACATATCAAAATTTGGGATAATTCCAGTGAGTGGTTTAGGAGTTATGATTTTTCAAAGTGTACTCAGATTTTGGCTAAGTATAGAATTTGTAAAGGGAGTAGTCAACTTTAGGAATTTTTATAAAACTGTTGAATGAACAGTTTGGAGAAATTATTTCTCCTAAAGTTAGATAGGACATCATAGATAATCTAGGGTTTTAAGTCGGAATTTTTATAAGCGGTTACGAATTTTATATTTGGAATCGAAGTTAGACCTTTACGATTTCCCGGAAAATAGTAACATAGGAAAAATGTTAGCTTGGAACCAAACGAAGCTTTGGGAGTTAGAAATGATTTTAGAATCTCAAATAGGAGTTTAGACATGAATTTTAGAATTTTCGGGAATTTCGGGACCAAGGGTAAAATGGTCATTTTACCCTAAATTAATACTGCAACTAGTTATGTCTTAATATATTATTCTATTTTAGAAGTCTTAGACTTCTAACTACGTAGGAGTGTGCTAATGCACTTATCTCCTTTGACAGGCAACTGAGTTGCTACAGTTTACAGAGCGAGTTGGTTTACAGAGAGTCGAGCTTTATATCAGGTAAGTCCTTTGGGCTTACTTAGCTGACTGCTACATATGAGTATAAATGATGATGGTGGTGTGTGATTGAAATGTTAGAGAGATAGGTTGTGATATATAATTACCGACCTATATTTTGGCCTAAGAGTAACGGGCGGTGGCATTCTGCTTAGTAGCTCGCCGGGCGCTGGGGGTTTCTTTCGGGACTAGTCCATACGTGGTTTGTAGTGATGCTACCAGTGGAAGTCAGCTAGACCTACACCAGTTGGATAAGGAACGGAGGCGAGAACTAATAATAATTCTCGTGCCACAACTTAAATTGAATAATGTGAATCACTTAAATAATAGATAATAAACGGTTGAGTGCCAGCATGATGTTTGTTTATTTTGTTTCTGCTTGTGTTTGTGCTGTTATCATTTTTGCTTATATTTGGATAGTTAGCTAACGGTTTATCCGTGTTGTAGATTTGTAGAGATAGACAGTTGCAGAGAGATCCGGAACGGATGGTCAGCCGGGTCCACGTACTCATTAGATGGGGACGGGGAGTCTTCCATACGTCATGCATGTTATGTATCTTTATATAATTGTTTGTAAGGTTGTCACATGTGTATGTTTATACCATTAAAAATATTATGTTTTAGAAATTGTTTTAAATACATTTGTGCCTTGTTGTAAGATCCAAGTAATGTTGTTGTTAAACCAAGGTCGGGACCCATTGTGAGGTCCTAACCAGTAGCTCCCCGAGTTCCGAGAATTTGGGGTGTTACAACATGGTATCAGAGCTCTGGGTTGGCAACAATGGCACTTGAAATCTTCTGAAAGACCGAATGTATAAAATAACTAGAACCCGAAAGGGGTCTAAGATTTTCAAAACGGATTTCTGTTTTTACACACGTGCATAGTCGGGTTGTTGGGTTAGTAGTACGTCGGACCACCATCGTTCTCCGTGGATCTCTGCAGCTTGGAACGATAGGTGAGTTAGTATATAGACTTATATCGATAGGTTTTAGTGTAAATTATATATCGGTGTGTGTGTAGTATGCTAGTATCCTAAAGGATATATTGTATTCTTTAGTTGTGATATCATGAAGCGATTAGCGCCTCATGATAAATCGGTAACGAGTTTGAAGAGTTTTCCACACGAGATAAGGGATTCAGACCAAGATTTAGTATGATACTCTGATGGACGTCCTGGTGACTTATAAATCATCCGAAGGACGGGTGGGCAAAGCAGTAAAGATGTTTAGAAAATTTTTACCGCCAGTACAACCGGATGAGAAAGAAGTTCCCGAGTCAGCTTAGATAGAAGAAATTGAGAATCATGCAAGGGGCTTTGTCGTATGAAGTCGAGAGATGAATTAGAAGAACCATGCAAGAGACGACGAGAGCGTAGAATGGAGATAAAAATGGAGAAACAAGAATCATATAGAACGGAGTACAACCAAGAATTTCGGTGTAAAGGACGTGACTATCAAGACGGACGCCGCCATAAGCAAGCATGGACATGAGAGTACAAAGAAGATAGAGTGTCGACCCAGTTGTGAGAAGTTAAAAGGTACAAAGATAAAGAGTGAGTTTGATGACGAGAAATAAATCTTGTAACCATGGAAGCATGTGGAGTCCTTCAAGGATATGAGAGTTTTGAATGAAAGTCCGACATAAGTATCCAAGAAACTAGAAGTCTAAAATTGAGACAACGAATTTTTATAAAGGCGACATGATCAAGACAAAACTAAACAAGGGGAAGAATGTGGAAAAGTGATTTGGTGGACTCAAGGGTCCGCAATAATTTCTCATTTACAAAGAGATTTAAGTTACCAACACTAACGGTTCATACCAGAGAACCGCAAACAGATGATGAACAAAGTAAGAATAATTGTGAAGACACGCTTATAAGTTATCGTGGAAGACTTAATAAACTCATTGACGGCAGGTGAATGTTAGGACTAGACTCAAAAGAAGATAGTGATCCCATAAGATAATAAGAGAAATGCAACTTTGGAAGGAGCTGAAGGAGTATTAACAAAGAAATTTGGAGAGATAGAGTTCACCAAGCGTATCAAACTTCAAAAGAAATAGAATAACAATAAGTCCGTGATCTTATGGAAGGTCAACTAAAGACTAGTTGGTAATAACTGAGTCATAACACGTGCAGGTCAACTAGTAGTAACTGGGTGGCAGATAAGGAGACGCGTCAGTAACCCTAATTAAGAACTTAAGAAGAAAGACTAGACGGTCAGAAAGGACCCCCTGTATGTCATTGAAGACCAAGGGAAGCGTGTGAAGAATTTACTGCCTACTGGCTAGGAAAAGGGTGCATATCACAGTTAGTACAGATGGATTATAAAAGAAGAACTAGAGGAGTAAGAGGCCGGTAGCAGAGTCAATGGAGTTCAACAGAGCAATATTATAAACAACGCTAATGAAGGAACATGTGAGAATGACCTAGTGGACTGGTGGAAGAGAATTGGTCTAAGGAAACGGAAGTGGGGAGGATAGAATGAACTAACAAAGGAGAAAAGAGTTAACCGAGTAGTGGATGCGTACCAGGAATTTTACGCCATTAGAAGTATGAGAAGAGTGAGTACGATATGTTGAGGTAAATCAACTCTAGAATAAGCAACGTCAGCGGAGGACTTGCAAGTGTTGTTGGTATTGATGAGTTATGTACAGTTAAGAGGAGATATCTGGGATTGTGGATTATTGAATTAACTATACCGATACTTTGGAGGATTTCCTCAAAGAGGCAACGACAACCTTCTTGGATGAACTAAAAATATAAAGAAAATCGTGTTGGCTAGTTAAGATCAAACTCGGGTCGAGTCACGGAGTGTGGATCCGTCTTAGAAGATTTAAGAAAGTAAACGGAAGAGGTTGTTTTTCGATAGTTAATTTATTTCGGGAATGCGAGTAAGAAAAATACTTGTTACTCCATCTGGAAAGGACTAATAGTGCAATTTGGGTAAAGAGTTTGGGGTCAATCACTTTGGACTTACAAAAAATGTCCATATATTTAATGGGTGAAAATAGAATTAGCAAAGTAGCGCAGCAGAAGCGTGGTGAGTCCTTACCCACAAAGCAAGAAACTCAATGATAAAGAAAAACGACGTGTCGAATTTAAGATGATGGTAGTTGGTGAAATACGTTTTGATGAGAACTAACATGAGATGGACTATGCTGAGTGACTATAAATTTTATGGAAGAATTGTACCACCATCAAGGTAGACGGGAAAGTATGGCATATAGGGGTTATAGATTGGGAGTGGTACCCTATTATGGATCCGAGTGAAGAATGGCGGCTTCGTTACATGTTGCTAGGCAAGTGGGTTTTGACTGTTGTACTAATGGAGTACTCTAGAGTGAGTTTTCTTGAGGGATTAGGAGAAGAATTTACGACGTAACAGAAGTATTGTGCAGGGTTCACCCTAGGAAACTCAAAGTGAATAACTACCCTACCGAGTCAGAAGATTATTAAGGAAAGAAGCGACAAGGGTATGCTTGCAACTCAGTAATCGCACATAGAGAAAGCATAATCTCAGGTAGAGTTTACATGTAATGTTATATCAGAACGGATCCGAGTTGCGTTGCAAGTCAGAGAATATATCCGTCTGATAGACGTGAGAGATATAAGAGTGGAATGTTGATGGGGTGTTAGCAGTTATCAATTAGTTATGATCAAATGGTGGTGACGTAAGATCACCTTGTGTCTAGTGTTGTCATCGCGAATACATTCTATATCACCTAAGATCTGGATACTGCGTAAGAAGCTTGAGTTGAGCTAGAGATCTATAAAATAATATGATGACGTCGATAGAACACAAAGATTGACCACCGGATTTTGATTGTTAAGTTATATCAAGTTTAAGACTAAAAAAAATGAGCAGATGACGGTTCTTTAATGGAGGAACCATATGACGGAGTCATATTAGGACATAAGACCAAGTGAGTTGTGATACAACTAGCCTTAAGCACTTAGTGAAGTGCCGGGAGATGTATAAGGGGGGATATCCTAGATTGGATACCCGAAACCCTTCAGAAGACCATAAAGAAAGGAATTGGAATAAATCACCTCAGGAAGGTCATCAAAAGATCTAGAAGTGAGTTATGTAAGACAACCTTGTGAGACCTTGCAAGCGGAGTTGAAAGTGATTGAAGGACTAGTATTCCTCACCCTATTTAGGAGAGCAACCCCATTGTCCACGGATTTAGTTAGTGGGAATACCTACTAAACACGAGTTAGGTCCTCAGAATAGAGGATTGGACAGTTGGGTCGAATGATACCGGTGAGATATTCGATAACCAATCTAGAACGTGGTAGCAAGCGCTTATGATGTATGTACATGAAAAGATTTTCGGAGAAACGAGTTTTATGAAAAGCTGATGAGGCTACTTGAGATATTGTGGATAGTATGAGACGTCGTAACCTTTCAGAGATCTATACAAAGATAGTGGTAACCTTGAAAACAACTAGTTAGGGCTTGATCCTGCATGTGTGTGCTATTGTTTGACTACTTGTTTATTTCATGCTTGAGTGTTTAGTCTTGTTTGTTATATTGATGACCTTTGGTGTGGGAGTACTTAGAGGTAGAAACGACGATGCTTTTGTGCAGTGATTTGATACACCCGACTGGTGCCTTAAAGGCCAATCATGATTATTAACCCCTAAGTTTCGGGACGAAACTTATTTTTAGGGGGTACTGATGTAATATCCGGATTTTTATTTTCCGTTTATTTCCACGTCGAACAGAATTTCGACCCGATGATCCGGGTACATGATATTTAGTGTTATCTAACATGACTAATCCTATAATTTGTTGTAAGTCTAAACTCACATAAAATGATGATTATTCCAACAAAACCTTAAACTTACAAACCCTAGTTTATATCTATGTGTATTTGACAAGGTCATGACAACCTTTTGACTAGATCATGACAGACTTTTGACAAACTCTTGACAAGTTTCAGCCCAGCCTCTCCTTGGTGCACATCCAGCCCACTCCTCTCCGATCTGCCTTGCTTGCACGTTGGCCCACCAAATAGGAGAAGCCCACGAAGCCTCAACATGGACGATCTGCAGCTTCTCTCGCTTCCCATCAGCCGCAACCCTTACTCTCTCTCCTATCCTCACGCTTCTTCAACACGCCTTCCTTAATGAGCATAGTCTACCCGTAACTGCCGCACGTACAACTCCCCCTCTCATGTCCAGATTCAAGGAACCTAAGGAATGCAGCCTCGTCGCCCTTCTCTGCTGAAGCCTCCAGACAGCCTCGTTGTACTTCAGCCTCGTCGCCCTTCTCTGTTGAACACTCCAGACAGCCACGTTTCTTCAGTTCTCGCAGAAGATCGATAACCACGTTTTACCTCGTCGCCCTTCTCTCCTCTTCCTTTCTCGTGGCCTCCTTCTGACCAAGGAAAACCCAGGACAGATGCCAGGACTTTCGGCCTTCGCGCTAAAGACATCAATCCGCCTTGAATCAGCTATGTCGTGGGTTGCAGCAGGCTAAGAGACACTCCTCGCTTCTGTCATGAGAAACAACCCAACGTGCAAGAGTGCTTCGTCCGACTGGTGTCCTTTTCTCTATCTCCCTCGAGTCTTAGAATCGGGTAAGAATCAAACCCCTTCCTTCCTTGCACTTCCGTCTACGAGTTCATGCCTAATGGGTGCCTTTTATGTCTCCTAAACATACTCAGAAAATCCATAGAGGAGCAGTGCAAATTCAGTCTTTTTCGGAGCTTTTAAAACTGTGACAAACAACCAAGTTTGGGTCCAGATTTGGGTAAGCTAGACTCCTCCTTTGTTTATGGTTTTCGGATATGTTATATATGGTATTGTATAGTAGACCATATCAAAAATTGAGAAGAATCGGAGTTACAGTTTGAAAGTTATGGTGTCCCAAAGTTGGCTTCTAATGCAGTTTTTTTTTTGTGTGCTGAGTTTGAGGAATTTTGCTTGAAATGCAGTTTTGTGGAATAAATTTAGAGGGGTTATTGACTTCTGTTAGACTTGAATTTCGGACAAGTTATAGTTGATATAGTATAGTAGATCATACTAAAATTTCAGAGGAATCCATGTTATGGTTAGAGAGATATGAGGTTTCAAAGTTCAGTTTTATAAATGTGCTGAGTTGAGAAAAACAGCATGGGATGCTGTTTTGTGAGATAGTTTAGAATAGGCTTTTGATCTCTGTTAGGCTTGAATTTTTGATATGATATATTTGACATCTTGTTGTAGATCATATTAAAATTTGGGAAGAATCGGAGTTACGGTTCGAGAGTTATTGTGTTTCAAAGTTGACGTTTTTATATATGTGCTGAGTGTTGGGGGAAAACAGCAAGTGATGCTGTTTTGTGAGATGATTTTGAATAAGCTCTTGATATCCTTTCCGGCTGAATTTTGGATATATTATAGTTAAGATTTTATAGTAGAACATATCAAAATTTGGGATAATTCCAGTGAGTGGTTTAGGAGTTATGATTTTTCAAAGTGTACTCAGATTTTGGCTAAGTATAGAATTTGTAAAGGGAGTAGTCAACTTTAGGAATTTTTATAAAACTGTTGAATGAACAGTTTGGAGAAATTATTTCTCCTAAAGTTAGATAGGACATCATAGATAATCTAGGGTTTTAAGTCGGAATTTTTATAAGCGGTTACGAATTTTATATTTGGAATCGAAGTTAGACCTTTACGATTTCCCGGAAAATAGTAACATAGGAAAAATGTTAGCTTGGAACCAAACGAAGCTTTGGGAGTTAGAAATGATTTTAGAATCTCAAATAGGAGTTTAGACATGAATTTTAGAATTTTCGGGAATTTCGGGACCAAGGGTAAAATGGTCATTTTACCCTAAATTAATACTGCAACTAGTTATGTCTTAATATATTATTCTATTTTAGAAGTCTTAGACTTCTAACTACGTAGGAGTGTGCTAATGCACTTATCTCCTTTGACAGGCAACTGAGTTGCTACAGTTTACAGAGCGAGTTGGTTTACAGAGAGTCGAGCTTTATATCAGGTAAGTCCTTTGGGCTTACTTAGCTGACTGCTACATATGAGTATAAATGATGATGGTGGTGTGTGATTGAAATGTTAGAGAGATAGGTTGTGATATATAATTACCGACCTATATTTTGGCCTAAGAGTAACGGGCGGTGGCATTCTGCTTAGTAGCTCGCCGGGCGCTGGGGGTTTCTTTCGGGACTAGTCCATACGTGGTTTGTAGTGATGCTACCAGTGGAAGTCAGCTAGACCTACACCAGTTGGATAAGGAACGGAGGCGAGAACTAATAATAATTCTCGTGCCACAACTTAAATTGAATAATGTGAATCACTTAAATAATAGATAATAAACGGTTGAGTGCCAGCATGATGTTTGTTTATTTTGTTTCTGCTTGTGTTTGTGCTGTTATCATTTTTGCTTATATTTGGATAGTTAGCTAACGGTTTATCCGTGTTGTAGATTTGTAGAGATAGACAGTTGCAGAGAGATCCGGAACGGATGGTCAGCCGGGTCCACGTACTCATTAGATGGGGACGGGGAGTCTTCCATACGTCATGCATGTTATGTATCTTTATATAATTGTTTGTAAGGTTGTCACATGTGTATGTTTATACCATTAAAAATATTATGTTTTAGAAATTGTTTTAAATACATTTGTGCCTTGTTGTAAGATCCAAGTAATGTTGTTGTTAAACCAAGGTCGGGACCCATTGTGAGGTCCTAACCAGTAGCTCCCCGAGTTCCGAGAATTTGGGGTGTTACAACATGGTATCAGAGCTCTGGGTTGGCAACAATGGCACTTGAAATCTTCTGAAAGACCGAATGTATAAAATAACTAGAACCCGAAAGGGGTCTAAGATTTTCAAAACGGATTTCTGTTTTTACACACGTGCATAGTCGGGTTGTTGGGTTAGTAGTACGTCGGACCACCATCGTTCTCCGTGGATCTCTGCAGCTTGGAACGATAGGTGAGTTAGTATATAGACTTATATCGATAGGTTTTAGTGTAAATTATATATCGGTGTGTGTGTAGTATGCTAGTATCCTAAAGGATATATTGTATTCTTTAGTTGTGATATCATGAAGCGATTAGCGCCTCATGATAAATCGGTAACGAGTTTGAAGAGTTTTCCACACGAGATAAGGGATTCAGACCAAGATTTAGTATGATACTCTGATGGACGTCCTGGTGACTTATAAATCATCCGAAGGACGGGTGGGCAAAGCAGTAAAGATGTTTAGAAAATTTTTACCGCCAGTACAACCGGATGAGAAAGAAGTTCCCGAGTCAGCTTAGATAGAAGAAATTGAGAATCATGCAAGGGGCTTTGTCGTATGAAGTCGAGAGATGAATTAGAAGAACCATGCAAGAGACGACGAGAGCGTAGAATGGAGATAAAAATGGAGAAACAAGAATCATATAGAACGGAGTACAACCAAGAATTTCGGTGTAAAGGACGTGACTATCAAGACGGACGCCGCCATAAGCAAGCATGGACATGAGAGTACAAAGAAGATAGAGTGTCGACCCAGTTGTGAGAAGTTAAAAGGTACAAAGATAAAGAGTGAGTTTGATGACGAGAAATAAATCCTGTAACCATGGAAGCATGTGGAGTCCTTCAAGGATATGAGAGTTTTGAATGAAAGTCCGACATAAGTATCCAAGAAACTAGAAGTCTAAAATTGAGACAACGAATTTTTATAAAGGCGACATGATCAAGACAAAACTAAACAAGGGGAAGAATGTGGAAAAGTGATTTGGTGGACTCAAGGGTCCGCAATAATTTCTCATTTACAAAGAGATTTAAGTTACCAACACTAACGGTTCATACCAGAGAACCGCAAACAGATGATGAACAAAGTAAGAATAATTGTGAAGACACGCTTATAAGTTATCGTGGAAGACTTAATAAACTCATTGACGGCAGGTGAATGTTAGGACTAGACTCAAAAGAAGATAGTGATCCCATAAGATAATAAGAGAAATGCAACTTTGGAAGGAGCTGAAGGAGTATTAACAAATAAATTTGGAGAGATAGAGTTCACCAAGCGTATCAAACTTCAAAAGAAATAGAATAACAATAAGTCCGTGATCTTATGGAAGGTCAACTAAAGACTAGTTGGTAATAACTGAGTCATAACACGTGCAGGTCAACTAGTAGTAACTGGGTGGCAGATAAGGAGACGCGTCAGTAACCCTAATTAAGAACTTAAGAAGAAAGACTAGACGGTCAGAAAGGACCCCCTGTATGTCATTGAAGACCAAGGGAAGCGTGTGAAGAATTTACTGCCTACTGGCTAGGAAAAGGGTGCATATCACAGTTAGTACAGATGGATTATAAAAGAAGAACTAGAGGAGTAAGAGGCCGGTAGCAGAGTCAATGGAGTTCAACAGAGCAATATTATAAACAACGCTAATGAAGGAACATGTGAGAATGACCTAGTGGACTGGTGGAAGAGAATTGGTCTAAGGAAACGGAAGTGGGGAGGATAGAATGAACTAACAAAGGAGAAAAGAGTTAACCGAGTAGTGGATGCGTACCAGGAATTTTACGCCATTAGAAGTATGAGAAGAGTGAGTACGATATGTTGAGGTAAATCAACTCTAGAATAAGCAACGTCAGCGGAGGACTTGCAAGTGTTGTTGGTATTGATGAGTTATGTACAGTTAAGAGGAGATATCTGGGATTGTGGATTATTGAATTAACTATACCGATACTTTGGAGGATTTCCTCAAAGAGGCAACGACAACCTTCTTGGATGAACTAAAAATATAAAGAAAATCGTGTTGGCTAGTTAAGATCAAACTCGGGTCGAGTCACGGAGTGTGGATCCGTCTTAGAAGATTTAAGAAAGTAAACGGAAGAGGTTGTTTTTCGATAGTTAATTTATTTCGGGAATGCGAGTAAGAAAAATACTTGTTACTCCATCTGGAAAGGACTAATAGTGCAATTTGGGTAAAGAGTTTGGGGTCAATCACTTTGGACTTACAAAAAATGTCCATATATTTAATGGGTGAAAATAGAATTAGCAAAGTAGCGCAGCAGAAGCGTGGTGAGTCCTTACCCACAAAGCAAGAAACTCAATGATAAAGAAAAACGACGTGTCGAATTTAAGATGATGGTAGTTGGTGAAATACGTTTTGATGAGAACTAACATGAGATGGACTATGCTGAGTGACTATAAATTTTATGGAAGAATTGTACCACCATCAAGGTAGACGGGAAAGTATGGCATATAGGGGTTATAGATTGGGAGTGGTACCCTATTATGGATCCGAGTGAAGAATGGCGGCTTCGTTACATGTTGCTAGGCAAGTGGGTTTTGACTGTTGTACTAATGGAGTACTCTAGAGTGAGTTTTCTTGAGGGATTAGGAGAAGAATTTACGACGTAACAGAAGTATTGTGCAGGGTTCACCCTAGGAAACTCAAAGTGAATAACTACCCTACCGAGTCAGAAGATTATTAAGGAAAGAAGCGACAAGGGTATGCTTGCAACTCAGTAATCGCACATAGAGAAAGCATAATCTCAGGTAGAGTTTACATGTAATGTTATATCAGAACGGATCCGAGTTGCGTTGCAAGTCAGAGAATATTATCCGTCTGATAGACGTGAGAGATATAAGAGTGGAATGTTGATGGGGTGTTAGCAGTTATCAATTAGTTATGATCAAATGGTGGTGACGTAAGATCACCTTGTGTCTAGTGTTGTCATCGCGAATACATTCTATATCACCTAAGATCTGGATACTGCGTAAGAAGCTTGAGTTGAGCTAGAGATCTATAAAATAATATGATGACGTCGATAGAACACAAAGATTGACCACCGGATTTTGATTGTTAAGTTATATCAAGTTTAAGACTAAAAAAAATGAGCAGATGACGGTTCTTTAATGGAGGAACCATATGACGGAGTCATATTAGGACATAAGACCAAGTGAGTTGTGATACAACTAGCCTTAAGCACTTAGTGAAGTGCCGGGAGATGTATAAGGGGGGATATCCTAGATTGGATACCCGAAACCCTTCAGAAGACCATAAAGAAAGGAATTGGAATAAATCACCTCAGGAAGGTCATCAAAAGATCTAGAAGTGAGTTATGTAAGACAACCTTGTGAGACCTTGCAAGCGGAGTTGAAAGTGATTGAAGGACTAGTATTCCTCACCCTATTTAGGAGAGCAACCCCATTGTCAACGGATTTAGTTAGTGGGAATACCTACTAAACACGAGTTAGGTCCTCAGAATAGAGGATTGGACAGTTGGGTCGAATGATACCGGTGAGATATTCGATAACCAATCTAGAACGTGGTAGCAAGCGCTTATGATGTATGTACATGAAAAGATTTTCGGAGAAACGAGTTTAATGAAAAGCTGATGAGGCTACTTGAGATATTGTGGATAGTATGAGACGTCGTAACCTTTCAGAGATCTATACAAAGATAGTGGTAACCTTGAAAACAACTAGTTAGGGCTTGATCCTGCATGTGTGTGCTATTGTTTGACTACTTGTTTATTTCATGCTTGAGTGTTTAGTCTTGTTTGTTATATTGATGACCTTTGGTGTGGGAGTACTTAGAGGTAGAAACGACGATGCTTTTGTGCAGTGATTTGATACACCCGACTGGTGCCTTAAAGGCCAATCATGATTATTAACCCCTAAGTTTCGGGACGAAACTTATTTTTAGGGGGTACTGATGTAATATCCGGATTTTTATTTTCCGTTTATTTCCACGTCGAACAGAATTTCGACCCGATGATCCGGGTACATGATATTTAGTGTTATCTAACATGACTAATCCTATAATTTGTTGTAAGTCTAAACTCACATAAAATGATGATTATTCCAACAAAACCTTAAACTTACAAACCCTAGTTTATATCTATGTGTATTTGACAAGGTCATGACAACCTTTTGACTAGATCATGACAGACTTTTGACAAACTCTTGACAAGTTTCAGCCCAGCCTCTCCTTGGTGCACATCCAGCCCACTCCTCTCCGATCTGCCTTGCTTGCACGTTGGCCCACCAAATAGGAGAAGCCCACGAAGCCTCAACATGGACGATCTGCAGCTTCTCTCGCTTCCCATCAGCCGCAACCCTTACTCTCTCTCCTATCCTCACGCTTCTTCAACACGCCTTCCTTAATGAGCATAGTCTACCCGTAACTGCCGCACGTACAACTCCCCCTCTCATGTCCAGATTCAAGGAACCTAAGGAATGCAGCCTCGTCGCCCTTCTCTACTGAAGCCTCCAGACAGCCTCGTTGTACTTCAGCCTCGTCGCCCTTCTCTGTTGAACACTCCAGACAGCCACGTTTCTTCAGTTCTCGCAGAAGATCGATAACCACGTTTTACCTCGTCGCCCTTCTCTCCTCTTCCTTTCTCGTGGCCTCCTTCTGACCAAGGAAAACCCAGGACAGATGCCAGGACTTTCGGCCTTCGCGCTAAAGACATCAATCCGCCTTGAATCAGCTATGTCGTGGGTTGCAGCAGGCTAAGAGACACTCCTCGCTTCTGTCATGAGAAACAACCCAACGTGCAAGAGTGCTTCGTCCGACTGGTGTCCTTTTCTCTATCTCCCTCGAGTCTTAGAATCGGGTAAGAATCAAACCCCTTCCTTCCTTGCACTTCCGTCTACGAGTTCATGCCTAATGGGTGCCTTTTATGTCTCCTAAACATACTCAGAAAATCCATAGAGGAGCAGTGCAAATTCAGTCTTTTTCGGAGCTTTTAAAACTGTGACAAACAACCAAGTTTGGGTCCAGATTTGGGTAAGCTAGACTCCTCCTTTGTTTATGGTTTTCGGATATGTTATATATGGTATTGTATAGTAGACCATATCAAAAATTGAGAAGAATCGGAGTTACAGTTTGAAAGTTATGGTGTCCCAAAGTTGGCTTCTAATGCAGTTTTTTTTTTTGTGTGCTGAGTTTGAGGAATTTTGCTTGAAATGCAGTTTTGTGGAATAAATTTAGAGGGGTTATTGACTTCTGTTAGACTTGAATTTCGGACAAGTTATAGTTGATATAGTATAGTAGATCATACTAAAATTTCAGAGGAATCCATGTTATGGTTAGAGAGATATGAGGTTTCAAAGTTCAGTTTTATAAATGTGCTGAGTTGAGAAAAACAGCATGGGATGCTGTTTTGTGAGATAGTTTAGAATAGGCTTTTGATCTCTGTTAGGCTTGAATTTTTGATATGATATATTTGACATCTTGTTGTAGATCATATTAAAATTTGGGAAGAATCGGAGTTACGGTTCGAGAGTTATTGTGTTTCAAAGTTGACGTTTTTATATATGTGCTGAGTGTTGGGGGAAAACAGCAAGTGATGCTGTTTTGTGAGATGATTTTGAATAAGCTCTTGATATCCTTTCCGGCTGAATTTTGGATATATTATAGTTAAGATTTTATAGTAGAACATATCAAAATTTGGGATAATTCCAGTGAGTGGTTTAGGAGTTATGATTTTTCAAAGTGTACTCAGATTTTGGCTAAGTATAGAATTTGTAAAGGGAGTAGTCAACTTTAGGAATTTTTATAAAACTGTTGAATGAACAGTTTGGAGAAATTATTTCTCCTAAAGTTAGATAGGACATCATAGATAATCTAGGGTTTTAAGTCGGAATTTTTATAAGCGGTTACGAATTTTATATTTGGAATCGAAGTTAGACCTTTACGATTTCCCGGAAAATAGTAACATAGGAAAAATGTTAGCTTGGAACCAAACGAAGCTTTGGGAGTTAGAAATGATTTTAGAATCTCAAATAGGAGTTTAGACATGAATTTTAGAATTTTCGGGAATTTCGGGACCAAGGGTAAAATGGTCATTTTACCCTAAATTAATACTGCAACTAGTTATGTCTTAATATATTATTCTATTTTAGAAGTCTTAGACTTCTAACTACGTAGGAGTGTGCTAATGCACTTATCTCCTTTGACAGGCAACTGAGTTGCTACAGTTTACAGAGCGAGTTGGTTTACAGAGAGTCGAGCTTTATATCAGGTAAGTCCTTTGGGCTTACTTAGCTGACTGCTACATATGAGTATAAATGATGATGGTGGTGTGTGATTGAAATGTTAGAGAGATAGGTTGTGATATATAATTACCGACCTATATTTTGGCCTAAGAGTAACGGGCGGTGGCATTCTGCTTAGTAGCTCGCCGGGCGCTGGGGGTTTCTTTCGGGACTAGTCCATACGTGGTTTGTAGTGATGCTACCAGTGGAAGTCAGCTAGACCTACACCAGTTGGATAAGGAACGGAGGCGAGAACTAATAATAATTCTCGTGCCACAACTTAAATTGAATAATGTGAATCACTTAAATAATAGATAATAAACGGTTGAGTGCCAGCATGATGTTTGTTTATTTTGTTTCTGCTTGTGTTTGTGCTGTTATCATTTTTGCTTATATTTGGATAGTTAGCTAACGGTTTATCCGTGTTGTAGATTTGTAGAGATAGACAGTTGCAGAGAGATCCGGAACGGATGGTCAGCCGGGTCCACGTACTCATTAGATGGGGACGGGGAGTCTTCCATACGTCATGCATGTTATGTATCTTTATATAATTGTTTGTAAGGTTGTCACATGTGTATGTTTATACCATTAAAAATATTATGTTTTAGAAATTGTTTTAAATACATTTGTGCCTTGTTGTAAGATCCAAGTAATGTTGTTGTTAAACCAAGGTCGGGACCCATTGTGAGGTCCTAACCAGTAGCTCCCCGAGTTCCGAGAATTTGGGGTGTTACAACATGGTATCAGAGCTCTGGGTTGGCAACAATGGCACTTGAAATCTTCTGAAAGACCGAATGTATAAAATAACTAGAACCCGAAAGGGGTCTAAGATTTTCAAAACGGATTTCTGTTTTTACACACGTGCATAGTCGGGTTGTTGGGTTAGTAGTACGTCGGACCACCATCGTTCTCCGTGGATCTCTGCAGCTTGGAACGATAGGTGAGTTAGTATATAGACTTATATCGATAGGTTTTAGTGTAAATTATATATCGGTGTGTGTGTAGTATGCTAGTATCCTAAAGGATATATTGTATTCTTTAGTTGTGATATCATGAAGCGATTAGCGCCTCATGATAAATCGGTAACGAGTTTGAAGAGTTTTCCACACGAGATAAGGGATTCAGACCAAGATTTAGTATGATACTCTGATGGACGTCCTGGTGACTTATAAATCATCCGAAGGACGGGTGGGCAAAGCAGTAAAGATGTTTAGAAAATTTTTACCGCCAGTACAACCGGATGAGAAAGAAGTTCCCGAGTCAGCTTAGATAGAAGAAATTGAGAATCATGCAAGGGGCTTTGTCGTATGAAGTCGAGAGATGAATTAGAAGAACCATGCAAGAGACGACGAGAGCGTAGAATGGAGATAAAAATGGAGAAACAAGAATCATATAGAACGGAGTACAACCAAGAATTTCGGTGTAAAGGACGTGACTATCAAGACGGACGCCGCCATAAGCAAGCATGGACATGAGAGTACAAAGAAGATAGAGTGTCGACCCAGTTGTGAGAAGTTAAAAGGTACAAAGATAAAGAGTGAGTTTGATGACGAGAAATAAATCTTGTAACCATGGAAGCATGTGGAGTCCTTCAAGGATATGAGAGTTTTGAATGAAAGTCCGACATAAGTATCCAAGAAACTAGAAGTCTAAAATTGAGACAACGAATTTTTATAAAGGCGACATGATCAAGACAAAACTAAACAAGGGGAAGAATGTGGAAAAGTGATTTGGTGGACTCAAGGGTCCGCAATAATTTCTCATTTACAAAGAGATTTAAGTTACCAACACTAACGGTTCATACCAGAGAACCGCAAACAGATGATGAACAAAGTAAGAATAATTGTGAAGACACGCTTATAAGTTATCGTGGAAGACTTAATAAACTCATTGACGGCAGGTGAATGTTAGGACTAGACTCAAAAGAAGATAGTGATCCCATAAGATAATAAGAGAAATGCAACTTTGGAAGGAGCTGAAGGAGTATTAACAAAGAAATTTGGAGAGATAGAGTTCACCAAGCGTATCAAACTTCAAAAGAAATAGAATAACAATAAGTCCGTGATCTTATGGAAGGTCAACTAAAGACTAGTTGGTAATAACTGAGTCATAACACGTGCAGGTCAACTAGTAGTAACTGGGTGGCAGATAAGGAGACGCGTCAGTAACCCTAATTAAGAACTTAAGAAGAAAGACTAGACGGTCAGAAAGGACCCCCTGTATGTCATTGAAGACCAAGGGAAGCGTGTGAAGAATTTACTGCCTACTGGCTAGGAAAAGGGTGCATATCACAGTTAGTACAGATGGATTATAAAAGAAGAACTAGAGGAGTAAGAGGCCGGTAGCAGAGTCAATGGAGTTCAACAGAGCAATATTATAAACAACGCTAATGAAGGAACATGTGAGAATGACCTAGTGGACTGGTGGAAGAGAATTGGTCTAAGGAAACGGAAGTGGGGAGGATAGAATGAACTAACAAAGGAGAAAAGAGTTAACCGAGTAGTGGATGCGTACCAGGAATTTTACGCCATTAGAAGTATGAGAAGAGTGAGTACGATATGTTGAGGTAAATCAACTCTAGAATAAGCAACGTCAGCGGAGGACTTGCAAGTGTTGTTGGTATTGATGAGTTATGTACAGTTAAGAGGAGATATCTGGGATTGTGGATTATTGAATTAACTATACCGATACTTTGGAGGATTTCCTCAAAGAGGCAACGACAACCTTCTTGGATGAACTAAAAATATAAAGAAAATCGTGTTGGCTAGTTAAGATCAAACTCGGGTCGAGTCACGGAGTGTGGATCCGTCTTAGAAGATTTAAGAAAGTAAACGGAAGAGGTTGTTTTTCGATAGTTAATTTATTTCGGGAATGCGAGTAAGAAAAATACTTGTTACTCCATCTGGAAAGGACTAATAGTGCAATTTGGGTAAAGAGTTTGGGGTCAATCACTTTGGACTTACAAAAAATGTCCATATATTTAATGGGTGAAAATAGAATTAGCAAAGTAGCGCAGCAGAAGCGTGGTGAGTCCTTACCCACAAAGCAAGAAACTCAATGATAAAGAAAAACGACGTGTCGAATTTAAGATGATGGTAGTTGGTGAAATACGTTTTGATGAGAACTAACATGAGATGGACTATGCTGAGTGACTATAAATTTTATGGAAGAATTGTACCACCATCAAGGTAGACGGGAAAGTATGGCATATAGGGGTTATAGATTGGGAGTGGTACCCTATTATGGATCCGAGTGAAGAATGGCGGCTTCGTTACATGTTGCTAGGCAAGTGGGTTTTGACTGTTGTACTAATGGAGTACTCTAGAGTGAGTTTTCTTGAGGGATTAGGAGAAGAATTTACGACGTAACAGAAGTATTGTGCAGGGTTCACCCTAGGAAACTCAAAGTGAATAACTACCCTACCGAGTCAGAAGATTATTAAGGAAAGAAGCGACAAGGGTATGCTTGCAACTCAGTAATCGCACATAGAGAAAGCATAATCTCAGGTAGAGTTTACATGTAATGTTATATCAGAACGGATCCGAGTTGCGTTGCAAGTCAGAGAATATATCCGTCTGATAGACGTGAGAGATATAAGAGTGGAATGTTGATGGGGTGTTAGCAGTTATCAATTAGTTATGATCAAATGGTGGTGACGTAAGATCACCTTGTGTCTAGTGTTGTCATCGCGAATACATTCTATATCACCTAAGATCTGGATACTGCGTAAGAAGCTTGAGTTGAGCTAGAGATCTATAAAATAATATGATGACGTCGATAGAACACAAAGATTGACCACCGGATTTTGATTGTTAAGTTATATCAAGTTTAAGACTAAAAAAAATGAGCAGATGACGGTTCTTTAATGGAGGAACCATATGACGGAGTCATATTAGGACATAAGACCAAGTGAGTTGTGATACAACTAGCCTTAAGCACTTAGTGAAGTGCCGGGAGATGTATAAGGGGGGATATCCTAGATTGGATACCCGAAACCCTTCAGAAGACCATAAAGAAAGGAATTGGAATAAATCACCTCAGGAAGGTCATCAAAAGATCTAGAAGTGAGTTATGTAAGACAACCTTGTGAGACCTTGCAAGCGGAGTTGAAAGTGATTGAAGGACTAGTATTCCTCACCCTATTTAGGAGAGCAACCCCATTGTCCACGGATTTAGTTAGTGGGAATACCTACTAAACACGAGTTAGGTCCTCAGAATAGAGGATTGGACAGTTGGGTCGAATGATACCGGTGAGATATTCGATAACCAATCTAGAACGTGGTAGCAAGCGCTTATGATGTATGTACATGAAAAGATTTTCGGAGAAACGAGTTTTATGAAAAGCTGATGAGGCTACTTGAGATATTGTGGATAGTATGAGACGTCGTAACCTTTCAGAGATCTATACAAAGATAGTGGTAACCTTGAAAACAACTAGTTAGGGCTTGATCCTGCATGTGTGTGCTATTGTTTGACTACTTGTTTATTTCATGCTTGAGTGTTTAGTCTTGTTTGTTATATTGATGACCTTTGGTGTGGGAGTACTTAGAGGTAGAAACGACGATGCTTTTGTGCAGTGATTTGATACACCCGACTGGTGCCTTAAAGGCCAATCATGATTATTAACCCCTAAGTTTCGGGACGAAACTTATTTTTAGGGGGTACTGATGTAATATCCGGATTTTTATTTTCCGTTTATTTCCACGTCGAACAGAATTTCGACCCGATGATCCGGGTACATGATATTTAGTGTTATCTAACATGACTAATCCTATAATTTGTTGTAAGTCTAAACTCACATAAAATGATGATTATTCCAACAAAACCTTAAACTTACAAACCCTAGTTTATATCTATGTGTATTTGACAAGGTCATGACAACCTTTTGACTAGATCATGACAGACTTTTGACAAACTCTTGACAAGTTTCAGCCCAGCCTCTCCTTGGTGCACATCCAGCCCACTCCTCTCCGATCTGCCTTGCTTGCACGTTGGCCCACCAAATAGGAGAAGCCCACGAAGCCTCAACATGGACGATCTGCAGCTTCTCTCGCTTCCCATCAGCCGCAACCCTTACTCTCTCTCCTATCCTCACGCTTCTTCAACACGCCTTCCTTAATGAGCATAGTCTACCCGTAACTGCCGCACGTACAACTCCCCCTCTCATGTCCAGATTCAAGGAACCTAAGGAATGCAGCCTCGTCGCCCTTCTCTGCTGAAGCCTCCAGACAGCCTCGTTGTACTTCAGCCTCGTCGCCCTTCTCTGTTGAACACTCCAGACAGCCACGTTTCTTCAGTTCTCGCAGAAGATCGATAACCACGTTTTACCTCGTCGCCCTTCTCTCCTCTTCCTTTCTCGTGGCCTCCTTCTGACCAAGGAAAACCCAGGACAGATGCCAGGACTTTCGGCCTTCGCGCTAAAGACATCAATCCGCCTTGAATCAGCTATGTCGTGGGTTGCAGCAGGCTAAGAGACACTCCTCGCTTCTGTCATGAGAAACAACCCAACGTGCAAGAGTGCTTCGTCCGACTGGTGTCCTTTTCTCTATCTCCCTCGAGTCTTAGAATCGGGTAAGAATCAAACCCCTTCCTTCCTTGCACTTCCGTCTACGAGTTCATGCCTAATGGGTGCCTTTTATGTCTCCTAAACATACTCAGAAAATCCATAGAGGAGCAGTGCAAATTCAGTCTTTTTCGGAGCTTTTAAAACTGTGACAAACAACCAAGTTTGGGTCCAGATTTGGGTAAGCTAGACTCCTCCTTTGTTTATGGTTTTCGGATATGTTATATATGGTATTGTATAGTAGACCATATCAAAAATTGAGAAGAATCGGAGTTACAGTTTGAAAGTTATGGTGTCCCAAAGTTGGCTTCTAATGCAGTTTTTTTTTTTGTGTGCTGAGTTTGAGGAATTTTGCTTGAAATGCAGTTTTGTGGAATAAATTTAGAGGGGTTATTGACTTCTGTTAGACTTGAATTTCGGACAAGTTATAGTTGATATAGTATAGTAGATCATACTAAAATTTCAGAGGAATCCATGTTATGGTTAGAGAGATATGAGGTTTCAAAGTTCAGTTTTATAAATGTGCTGAGTTGAGAAAAACAGCATGGGATGCTGTTTTGTGAGATAGTTTAGAATAGGCTTTTGATCTCTGTTAGGCTTGAATTTTTGATATGATATATTTGACATCTTGTTGTAGATCATATTAAAATTTGGGAAGAATCGGAGTTACGGTTCGAGAGTTATTGTGTTTCAAAGTTGACGTTTTTATATATGTGCTGAGTGTTGGGGGAAAACAGCAAGTGATGCTGTTTTGTGAGATGATTTTGAATAAGCTCTTGATATCCTTTCCGGCTGAATTTTGGATATATTATAGTTAAGATTTTATAGTAGAACATATCAAAATTTGGGATAATTCCAGTGAGTGGTTTAGGAGTTATGATTTTTCAAAGTGTACTCAGATTTTGGCTAAGTATAGAATTTGTAAAGGGAGTAGTCAACTTTAGGAATTTTTATAAAACTGTTGAATGAACAGTTTGGAGAAATTATTTCTCCTAAAGTTAGATAGGACATCATAGATAATCTAGGGTTTTAAGTCGGAATTTTTATAAGCGGTTACGAATTTTATATTTGGAATCGAAGTTAGACCTTTACGATTTCCCGGAAAATAGTAACATAGGAAAAATGTTAGCTTGGAACCAAACGAAGCTTTGGGAGTTAGAAATGATTTTAGAATCTCAAATAGGAGTTTAGACATGAATTTTAGAATTTTCGGGAATTTCGGGACCAAGGGTAAAATGGTCATTTTACCCTAAATTAATACTGCAACTAGTTATGTCTTAATATATTATTCTATTTTAGAAGTCTTAGACTTCTAACTACGTAGGAGTGTGCTAATGCACTTATCTCCTTTGACAGGCAACTGAGTTGCTACAGTTTACAGAGCGAGTTGGTTTACAGAGAGTCGAGCTTTATATCAGGTAAGTCCTTTGGGCTTACTTAGCTGACTGCTACATATGAGTATAAATGATGATGGTGGTGTGTGATTGAAATGTTAGAGAGATAGGTTGTGATATATAATTACCGACCTATATTTTGGCCTAAGAGTAACGGGCGGTGGCATTCTGCTTAGTAGCTCGCCGGGCGCTGGGGGTTTCTTTCGGGACTAGTCCATACGTGGTTTGTAGTGATGCTACCAGTGGAAGTCAGCTAGACCTACACCAGTTGGATAAGGAACGGAGGCGAGAACTAATAATAATTCTCGTGCCACAACTTAAATTGAATAATGTGAATCACTTAAATAATAGATAATAAACGGTTGAGTGCCAGCATGATGTTTGTTTATTTTGTTTCTGCTTGTGTTTGTGCTGTTATCATTTTTGCTTATATTTGGATAGTTAGCTAACGGTTTATCCGTGTTGTAGATTTGTAGAGATAGACAGTTGCAGAGAGATCCGGAACGGATGGTCAGCCGGGTCCACGTACTCATTAGATGGGGACGGGGAGTCTTCCATACGTCATGCATGTTATGTATCTTTATATAATTGTTTGTAAGGTTGTCACATGTGTATGTTTATACCATTAAAAATATTATGTTTTAGAAATTGTTTTAAATACATTTGTGCCTTGTTGTAAGATCCAAGTAATGTTGTTGTTAAACCAAGGTCGGGACCCATTGTGAGGTCCTAACCAGTAGCTCCCCGAGTTCCGAGAATTTGGGGTGTTACAACATGGTATCAGAGCTCTGGGTTGGCAACAATGGCACTTGAAATCTTCTGAAAGACCGAATGTATAAAATAACTAGAACCCGAAAGGGGTCTAAGATTTTCAAAACGGATTTCTGTTTTTACACACGTGCATAGTCGGGTTGTTGGGTTAGTAGTACGTCGGACCACCATCGTTCTCCGTGGATCTCTGCAGCTTGGAACGATAGGTGAGTTAGTATATAGACTTATATCGATAGGTTTTAGTGTAAATTATATATCGGTGTGTGTGTAGTATGCTAGTATCCTAAAGGATATATTGTATTCTTTAGTTGTGATATCATGAAGCGATTAGCGCCTCATGATAAATCGGTAACGAGTTTGAAGAGTTTTCCACACGAGATAAGGGATTCAGACCAAGATTTAGTATGATACTCTGATGGACGTCCTGGTGACTTATAAATCATCCGAAGGACGGGTGGGCAAAGCAGTAAAGATGTTTAGAAAATTTTTACCGCCAGTACAACCGGATGAGAAAGAAGTTCCCGAGTCAGCTTAGATAGAAGAAATTGAGAATCATGCAAGGGGCTTTGTCGTATGAAGTCGAGAGATGAATTAGAAGAACCATGCAAGAGACGACGAGAGCGTAGAATGGAGATAAAAATGGAGAAACAAGAATCATATAGAACGGAGTACAACCAAGAATTTCGGTGTAAAGGACGTGACTATCAAGACGGACGCCGCCATAAGCAAGCATGGACATGAGAGTACAAAGAAGATAGAGTGTCGACCCAGTTGTGAGAAGTTAAAAGGTACAAAGATAAAGAGTGAGTTTGATGACGAGAAATAAATCTTGTAACCATGGAAGCATGTGGAGTCCTTCAAGGATATGAGAGTTTTGAATGAAAGTCCGACATAAGTATCCAAGAAACTAGAAGTCTAAAATTGAGACAACGAATTTTTATAAAGGCGACATGATCAAGACAAAACTAAACAAGGGGAAGAATGTGGAAAAGTGATTTGGTGGACTCAAGGGTCCGCAATAATTTCTCATTTACAAAGAGATTTAAGTTACCAACACTAACGGTTCATACCAGAGAACCGCAAACAGATGATGAACAAAGTAAGAATAATTGTGAAGACACGCTTATAAGTTATCGTGGAAGACTTAATAAACTCATTGACGGCAGGTGAATGTTAGGACTAGACTCAAAAGAAGATAGTGATCCCATAAGATAATAAGAGAAATGCAACTTTGGAAGGAGCTGAAGGAGTATTAACAAAGAAATTTGGAGAGATAGAGTTCACCAAGCGTATCAAACTTCAAAAGAAATAGAATAACAATAAGTCCGTGATCTTATGGAAGGTCAACTAAAGACTAGTTGGTAATAACTGAGTCATAACACGTGCAGGTCAACTAGTAGTAACTGGGTGGCAGATAAGGAGACGCGTCAGTAACCCTAATTAAGAACTTAAGAAGAAAGACTAGACGGTCAGAAAGGACCCCCTGTATGTCATTGAAGACCAAGGGAAGCGTGTGAAGAATTTACTGCCTACTGGCTAGGAAAAGGGTGCATATCACAGTTAGTACAGATGGATTATAAAAGAAGAACTAGAGGAGTAAGAGGCCGGTAGCAGAGTCAATGGAGTTCAACAGAGCAATATTATAAACAACGCTAATGAAGGAACATGTGAGAATGACCTAGTGGACTGGTGGAAGAGAATTGGTCTAAGGAAACGGAAGTGGGGAGGATAGAATGAACTAACAAAGGAGAAAAGAGTTAACCGAGTAGTGGATGCGTACCAGGAATTTTACGCCATTAGAAGTATGAGAAGAGTGAGTACGATATGTTGAGGTAAATCAACTCTAGAATAAGCAACGTCAGCGGAGGACTTGCAAGTGTTGTTGGTATTGATGAGTTATGTACAGTTAAGAGGAGATATCTGGGATTGTGGATTATTGAATTAACTATACCGATACTTTGGAGGATTTCCTCAAAGAGGCAACGACAACCTTCTTGGATGAACTAAAAATATAAAGAAAATCGTGTTGGCTAGTTAAGATCAAACTCGGGTCGAGTCACGGAGTGTGGATCCGTCTTAGAAGATTTAAGAAAGTAAACGGAAGAGGTTGTTTTTCGATAGTTAATTTATTTCGGGAATGCGAGTAAGAAAAATACTTGTTACTCCATCTGGAAAGGACTAATAGTGCAATTTGGGTAAAGAGTTTGGGGTCAATCACTTTGGACTTACAAAAAATGTCCATATATTTAATGGGTGAAAATAGAATTAGCAAAGTAGCGCAGCAGAAGCGTGGTGAGTCCTTACCCACAAAGCAAGAAACTCAATGATAAAGAAAAACGACGTGTCGAATTTAAGATGATGGTAGTTGGTGAAATACGTTTTGATGAGAACTAACATGAGATGGACTATGCTGAGTGACTATAAATTTTATGGAAGAATTGTACCACCATCAAGGTAGACGGGAAAGTATGGCATATAGGGGTTATAGATTGGGAGTGGTACCCTATTATGGATCCGAGTGAAGAATGGCGGCTTCGTTACATGTTGCTAGGCAAGTGGGTTTTGACTGTTGTACTAATGGAGTACTCTAGAGTGAGTTTTCTTGAGGGATTAGGAGAAGAATTTACGACGTAACAGAAGTATTGTGCAGGGTTCACCCTAGGAAACTCAAAGTGAATAACTACCCTACCGAGTCAGAAGATTATTAAGGAAAGAAGCGACAAGGGTATGCTTGCAACTCAGTAATCGCACATAGAGAAAGCATAATCTCAGGTAGAGTTTACATGTAATGTTATATCAGAACGGATCCGAGTTGCGTTGCAAGTCAGAGAATATTATCCGTCTGATAGACGTGAGAGATATAAGAGTGGAATGTTGATGGGGTGTTAGCAGTTATCAATTAGTTATGATCAAATGGTGGTGACGTAAGATCACCTTGTGTCTAGTGTTGTCATCGCGAATACATTCTATATCACCTAAGATCTGGATACTGCGTAAGAAGCTTGAGTTGAGCTAGAGATCTATAAAATAATATGATGACGTCGATAGAACACAAAGATTGACCACCGGATTTTGATTGTTAAGTTATATCAAGTTTAAGACTAAAAAAAATGAGCAGATGACGGTTCTTTAATGGAGGAACCATATGACGGAGTCATATTAGGACATAAGACCAAGTGAGTTGTGATACAACTAGCCTTAAGCACTTAGTGAAGTGCCGGGAGATGTATAAGGGGGGATATCCTAGATTGGATACCCGAAACCCTTCAGAAGACCATAAAGAAAGGAATTGGAATAAATCACCTCAGGAAGGTCATCAAAAGATCTAGAAGTGAGTTATGTAAGACAACCTTGTGAGACCTTGCAAGCGGAGTTGAAAGTGATTGAAGGACTAGTATTCCTCACCCTATTTAGGAGAGCAACCCCATTGTCCACGGATTTAGTTAGTGGGAATACCTACTAAACACGAGTTAGGTCCTCAGAATAGAGGATTGGACAGTTGGTTCGAATGATACCGGTGAGATATTCGATAACCAATCTAGAACGTGGTAGCAAGCGCTTATGATGTATGTACATGAAAAGATTTTCGAAGAAACGAGTTTTATGAAAAGCTGATGAGGCTACTTGAGATATTGTGGATAGTATGAGACGTCGTAACCTTTCAGAGATCTATACAAAGATAGTGGTAACCTTGAAAACAACTAGTTAGGGCTTGATCCTGCATGTGTGTGCTATTGTTTGACTACTTGTTTATTTCATGCTTGAGTGTTTAGTCTTGTTTGTTATATTGATGACCTTTGGTGTGGGAGTACTTAGAGGTAGAAACGACGATGCTTTTGTGCAGTGATTTGATACACCCGACTGGTGCCTTAAAGGCCAATCATGATTATTAACCCCTAAGTTTCGGGACGAAACTTATTTTTAGGGGGTACTGATGTAATATCCGGATTTTTATTTTCCGTTTATTTCCACGTCGAACAGAATTTCGACCCGATGATCCGGGTACATGATATTTAGTGTTATCTAACATGACTAATCCTATAATTTGTTGTAAGTCTAAACTCACATAAAATGATGATTATTCCAACAAAACCTTAAACTTACAAACCCTAGTTTATATCTATGTGTATTTGACAAGGTCATGACAACCTTTTGACTAGATCATGACAGACTTTTGACAAACTCTTGACAAGTTTCAGCCCAGCCTCTCCTTGGTGCACATCCAGCCCACTCCTCTCCCATCTGCCTTGCTTGCACGTTGGCCCACCAAATAGGAGAAGCCCACGAAGCCTCAACATGGACGATCTGCAGCTTCTCTCGCTTCCCATCAGCCGCAACCCTTACTCTCTCTCCTATCCTCACGCTTCTTCAACACGCCTTCCTTAATGAGCATAGTCTACCCGTAACTGCCGCACGTACAACTCCCCCTCTCATGTCCAGATTCAAGGAACCTAAGGAATGCAGCCTCGTCGCCCTTCTCTGCTGAAGCCTCCAGACAGCCTCGTTGTACTTCAGCCTCGTCGCCCTTCTCTGTTGAACACTCCAGATAGCCACGTTTCTTCAGTTCTCGCAGAAGATCGATAACCACGTTTTACCTCGTCGCCCTTCTCTCCTCTTTCTTTCTCGTGGCCTCCTTCTGACCAAGGAAAACCCAGGACAGATGCCAGGACTTTCGGCCTTCGCGCTAAAGACATCAATCCGCCTTGAATCAGCTATGTCATGGGTTGCAGCAGGCTAAAAGACACTCCTCGCTTCTGTCATGAGAAACAACCCAACGTGCAAGAGTGCTTCGTCCGACTGGTGTCCTTTTCTCTATCTCCCTCGAGTCTTAGAATCGGGTAAGAATCAAACCCCTTCCTTCCTTGCACTTCCGTCTACGAGTTCATGCCTAATGGGTGCCTTTTATGTCTCCTAAACATACTCAGAAAATCCATAGAGGAGCAGTGCAAATTCAGTCTTTTTCGGAGCTTTTAAAACTGTGACAAACAACCAAGTTTGGGTCCAGATTTGGGTAAGCTAGACTCCTCCTTTGTTTATGGTTTTCGGATATGTTATATATGGTATTGTATAGTAGACCATATCAAAAATTGAGAAGAATCGGAGTTACAGTTTGAAAGTTATGGTGTCCCAAAGTTGGCTTCTAATGCAGTTTTTTTTTTTTTGTGCTGAGTTTGAGGAATTTTGCTTGAAATGCAGTTTTGTGGAATAAATTTAGAGGGTTATTGACTTCTGTTAGACTTGAATTTCGGACAAGTTATAGTTGATATAGTATAGTAGATCATACTAAAATTTCAGAGGAATCCATGTTATGGTTTGAGAGATATGAGGTTTCAAAGTTCAGTTTTATAAATGTGCTGAGTTGAGAAAAACAGCATGGGATGCTGTTTTGTGAGATAGTTTAGAATAGGCTTTTGATCTCTGTTAGGCTTGAATTTTTGATATGATATAGTTGACATCTTGTTGTAGATCATATTAAAATTTGGGAAGAATCGGAGTTACGGTTCGAGAGTTATTGTGTTTCAAAGTTGACGTTTTTATATATGTGCTGAGTGTTGGGGGAAAACAGCAAGTGATGCTGTTTTGTGAGATGATTTTGAATAAGCTCTTGATATCCTTTCCGGCTGAATTTTGGATATATTATAGGTAAGATTTTATAGTAGAACATATCAAAATTTGGGATAATTCCAGTGAGTGGTTTAGGAGTTATGATTTTTCAAAGTGTACTCAGATTTTGGCTAAGTATAGAATTTGTAAAGGGAGTAGTCAACTTTAAGAATTTTTATAAAACTGTTGAATGAACAGTTTGGAGAAATTCTTTCTCTTAAAGTTAGATAGGACATCATAGATAATCTAGGGTTTTAAGTCGGAATTTTTATAAGCGGTTACGAATTTTATATTTGGAATCGAAGTTAGACCTTTACGATTTCCCGGAAAATAGTGACATAGGAAAAATGTTAGCTTGGAACCAAACGAAGCTTTGGGAGTTAGAAATGATTTTAGAATCTCAAATAGGAGTTTAGACATGAATTTTAGAATTTTCGGGAATTTCGGGACAAAGGGTAAAATAGTCATTTTACCCTAAATTAATACTGCAACTAGTTATGTCTTAATATATTATTCTATTTTAGAAGTCTTAGACTTCTAACTACGTAGGAGTGTGCTAATGCACTAATCTCCTTTGACAGGCAACTGAGTTGCTACAGTTTACAGAGCGAGTTGGTTTACAGAGAGTCGAGCTTTATATCAGGTAAGTCCTTTGGGCTTACTTAGCTGACTGCTACATATGAGTATAAATGATGATGGTGGTGTGTGATTGAAATGTTAGAGAGATAGGTTGTGATATATAATTACCGACCTATATTTTGGCCTAAGAGTAACGGGCGGTGGCATTCTGCTCAGTAGCTCGCGGGGCGCTGGGGGTTTCTTTCGGGACTAGTCCATACGTGGTTTGTAGTGATGCTACCAGTGGAAGTCAGCTAGACCTACACCAGTTGGATAAGGAACGGAGGCGAGAACTAATAATAATTCTCGTGCCACAACTTAAATTGAATAATGTGAATCACTTAAATAATAGATAATAAACGGTTGAGTGCCAGCATGATGTTTGTTTATTTTGTTTCTGCTTGTGTTTGTGCTGTTATCATTTTTGCTTATATTTGGATAGTTAGCTAACGGTTTATCCGTGTTGTAGATCTGTAGAGATAGACAGTTGTAGAGAGATCCGGAACGGATGGTCAGCCGGGTCCACGTACTCATTAGATGGGGACGGGGAGTCTTCCATACGTCATGCATGTTATGTATCTTTATATAATTGTTTGTAAGGCTGTCACATGTGTACGTTTATACCATTAAAAATATTATGTTTTAGAAATTGTTTTAAATACATTTGTGCCTTGTTGTAAGATCCAAGTAATGTTGTTGTTAAACCAAGGTCGGGACCCATTGTGAGGTCCTAACCAGTAGCTCCCCGAGTTCCGAGAATTTGGGGTGTTACAACTAAAATGTTAAAATAAAACAAAATACTTATTAAGGTAACAAATAGTAAAACTTAATTATCAAGATAATAAATTTTAGTTGCATAACACATCCATAACCGGCATTTCCTAATAAATTCATTATAGAAGAAAATAAAAATGAAAATGAGACTTACGTGAACGAAATAAGCCCATGCAATCCAATGAGTGTCTTAGACCACTACGGCATTTCAATTTGTTTTACACTTTTGTATGAGTAACATATGTTCATAATTCATGATAACATGTTACTTGTATTTTTTTTAATAATTTTTTTAGAAAGAAAAGATTATGGACTATTTTCAATTTATTATCCTTCAAACTAATACATCAATTTGGAAGTGCGGAGGTATTGGACCTCTTTCTAATAAAATAAATTAATACATTAATTTATTGTGAAATAAATTTAATGAATTAGTATGTTGTACTATGCTTTGGAGAGATATATGTAATTACCGATTTAAAATATAACTTTATGGAATATTCGTCCATTACATTGTGGTATTTTAAAAGTTTAAATATTATAATCATATCGTGGCTATGATAAGTTTTATATTTAAAAAAAAATGGCAAAATTTGATATACTAGGTTTTTTTCAGTTTTTATAAAAGAAACTATACCCCTATTTTATTTACTGTTAATTGATATTAATTTATCTCATTAATTAACCTCATTAATTTACCCAATATTCCGCTCATTTACTCACTAATTTCGTTTTCTTTATACCAGAGAAGAAACCGTCGTCCTTCATCCTTCGCCCATTCGACTCCTCACGTTCAACTGTGATCTTCATCAATCTCTCTCGTAATCTCCATTTCCTTCAAGTTTGATTCATCTCTCGTCACTTTCCGGCCATCTCCTTCACTTGTTCTTTGTTTTTCGTCTTCGTTTTTACCCCAAACACTCCGGAATCGTTTTGAGTTCTGTAAACCCTAAGAAAACGAAAATGTCGACTCGATCAAAGGTTGCTGCCAACAAATCTTCTTGTGATGCTCCTACCTTCAACCTTCTAACTCCTACGCCTCCTTTATCTGTTGAAATTGCCACACCAAACGAAGGCGATGATTCTGCTGTCTCTCATGATGAATCAGGCCTTCAAATTGTAGTATCTGGTGGTCCTCGAACAGTTGATATACCTATGGTGAGTATTGCTTTGATACTCTTTCATGTTTCATGGTATTATAGTTTCTGGTGTTTGTTCATATTAGTGTTTGTAAGTTTAATCATCGTTTCTGGTATCTGTTTTGATATGGTTTGTTCTATGTTTGTTTCGTCCTTATATTTACATGAGTTTTCTGGTATGTTTGTATGTTATTAGATTTTCTGGTATGTTATTGGTTTCAAGTTTTTTGGTATTTGCTTTAGTTTAAGTTTCTGGTATGTGTTTATTGTTAGTGTTCTGGTATTGCAGGTTCATGTATTACTTTGTGGTATGTTTTGTGGTATTTGTTCATATGAGGTTTTTTGTTTCAAGTTTTCTAGTATTTGCTTTAGTTTAAAATTCTGGTATGTGTTTATGGTTTGTGTTTCTGGTATTGCATGTTGATGTATTACTTTCTGGTATCTTTTCTGATATTTGTTCATATGAGGTTTAATGTTTTCTGGTATTAGAAGTTCTGCTATGTTATTTGTTTTATATTGTGTCTGATCATTTTGATGTATATATTCTGGTATGTTATTTGTTTCTGGCATTAGATGTTCTAGTTAGGGTTTTTGGTATTTGTTTTATTTATTAATGTTTTCTTGTATTTGTTCATATGAGGTTTTTATATTACTTTATGGTATTTCATGTTGATGTATATATTGACATTATTTTCTAGTATGTTTACACAGGCTGTTGAGGAAAATGTTAGTTATGGACATGAAGAGTCCTATGTAAGTTGAATGCCTAATATGAGTTTTTGGTTTGTTGTTGAATGTTTTTCTTGTATTAACAATCTTATTTCCTTCACTAGTTAATGTACAAATTTGATGAAAACCCAAAATACGAGGCAGCACGTATAACTATCTTGTCTCGTGTCAATATGGTTAAATTTTTACTTGAAGGGTTGGATGCCAATGGGCAAGAATTGTTCAAGAACTCTATTTTTTCATCTGTCATCTCCCTCTGTACCAATCTTAAACCTTCCAACCAATTAATACACTTCATGCTTCTGCATGAGGTTCAAACTAACCGCAAACACTCAATGTGGTTTGCAATCAACAAAACACTGCTTAGGTATTTATTAACTATACACCTAACCTTTTTAGTTCATTTTTGTACCTCCATTCCACTTTCTATTGTTAATGTGTTTCTTTCTTTTTTTGTTGTATATTTTTGTTCATAAGGTTTGGCTTAAGCGAGTTTTCTGAAATTACCGGCCTTGAGTGTCGGTTCCATGTGTACAATGAAGAAGAAAATGTCGACATGAAGGAGTTGTTTGGCATGCCCAAGTGCAAATTGGAGCAATTGGAGGAAAAATATTCAAAGCTGAAAAAGAATGATAAAAGGAAATTTAAGATGGCTCTGCTGCTGTTTATTGAATTTGTTTTGCTTGACAATGACAAGAAGAAGTTTGTCTCCAATCTTCCTCTATCGCTTCTGAAGGACATGGATGCCTTTAATTCTTATTCATGGGGGCGCCTTGTCTTCAATAAGACACTTGACAACCTCAAGGATTGTGAGCCAACAAAGTTTAGGGCATCCGGAAATTACTGCCTTTCTGGTTTCACTTTGACATTCCAGGTATGCTTCTGGTTTTCCATTTATGTGCCTCTGCTATGGTTATATTTGTTATTTTTGTTATGGTTTACGTTTCTGGTATGCTTGTTTTTCATTTATTTTCCTCTGGTATGAGTAATTAGTTACCAGAAATGTTACTTTGTGATTTTATGGTATGCTTTATTACATTAGCATGGTTTTTGTTTCTGGTTTTTTATTCTTGTATTTTGTTTTAATGTATTAGATTTTGGTATGATTGTGTCTGTTGTATAATTGAGTTCTGTGATGTATTGTTTTGTTGGTAGTATGTTCTGAATTTTATACTATCTGGTATGATTTTACTTGCTTTCTGGTATGAGCAATTAGTTACCAGAAATATTAATTTTGTGATTTATGGTATGCTTTATTGCAATAACATTTCTGGTATATCTTTCTAGTTTGTGTTTTATAATTGAGTTATGTTATGTATTGTGTTGTTTTTGATATGTTCTTAAGTTTATACTTTTTTGTATGAGTTTACTTGCTTTCTGGTTTTCTGATATGCATTTGTGATTTTATTTTTTGGTATGATATTATTTTATTAGTATTATATTATTTATTGGTTTGAGTTTCTGGTATGGTCTATTCATTTGTTTCCTGTCTATATTATGCAGGTTTTCATCCTTGACTCTCTCCCTACACTGGCATCTTTGTTTGCCACATGTATTGATGAAGAAACAACCCCACTTTGTCTTAAGTGGGTTTCATCAACCAAGGGGAAGATGAAATGCAGCTTCCAAACAATAAAGGATACAACATCATCGGTGGTCCAAGATGACATCAGAACTATCCCCCTCAACCTAGAAGACCCAAAAACCGAGGATGACTGCAAATGGTGGGGGGATGAAGTTTTGGACCCAACTGGCTATCTTTGTCATCTTTTCAAAGTTGGGTTCCACGATCACTAGTACAAATACCCCCCCTAGACCCCGGTTATTTTGTACATGGGAACCCGGTTATGGAAGCGTGGTTAACGGGAGCGAGGTCCGACGGTTCGCACCCCGGTAAATGTCACCGTGTTAAAAATTTTCGGACCCCAGTTTTTTTTATAGCGGGGTAAAAACTCGGACCCCGGTTATTTTAAAATAACCGGGGTAAAAAGTCGGACCCCGGTTATTTTAAAATAACCGGGGTAAAAAGTCGGACCCCGGTTATTTTAAAATAACCGGGGTAAAAAGTCGGACCACGGTTTTTTGTAAAATAACCGGGGTCCAACTTTTACCCCGGTTATTTTATAATAACCGGGGTAAAAGTCTGTAAAATTGGTAATTTGCGGACCTCGGTTTTAGTATAATAACCGGGTTATTTTTACCAGTTTTAAAATTTTTATTCCCCGGTTTCTTCTTAAAACCGTGGTAATTTTTTAACCGTAATTTATTATATTTAATATGAGAATTAGCTAATTTGGCACCTGCTTAACCGAAAAATAATTAATTAGTAAATATATAATATTAAGCTAAAATACATAAGCAAACTTATCATTTAATTAATATTTCAATGATATAATCCGAAAGTAACATCAAAAAACAAACCAAGTTTCTACTGTTCTTCGTTCTGATAGTATATTATATATGTTTAACAAAAGATTACAAACACTTTTTACCGAGATGGTCTTTACATGGAAAACTAAGCTAGGCAAGTCAGTCAATGTCGATGCATTCTTGAATGAGAGGTTCCACAAACTCGAGCCACTCCTCGTGCAGTTCATGAAGATGATCTTTGTCATACGTCTTCGGTGAGCCTTTAAAATACTAAACAATTAAACAATAAACAACAAAAGTAAGCAACAACATATATCAACAATTTTACATATCAATATTTTAATATGTAGTAAGTACACATGCATACCAGGCTTTAGAGAAACCCTATATGATGCTTGAATCCAAATGAATCAGCAACAAGCAGAAGCTTCAATCCAAATAAATCAGCAACTCCACCTGAACCAACAATAAACAACGGCCCTAGTTGAATACAAAAATCCAATAAATCAACAATTCCGGCCAATTTAATCAGCAATAAACAACCAATGAACTAATGAACTAATGAACTAATGAAAAGAGTTTAATAAAAAAATTGCATATGGTAACGGAGTTGTGCATTACTACCATTACTACATAAAATTATCTAAAAAATATTTAAGAAACTCAATAATTAAAGCTGAGAAGATCGTAATCAACTTAGCTTATAGGTAACTTAGAGGGAAAAAAATGGATTATAAAATAAATGTTACGTGCATGGTTGTCGCATATATAGAGAATTTGAGATGCTACCTTCGACTAACTTAAACAGTAGAATATTTACATTAAGGCTAAACTTTAAAATCTGTCAGCGTGCAAACTCTTTAATTATTAAGTCTTTGAATCAATCTATAGTTAAATGGACCACTCAAAATCCAAAATCCAAAATCCAAAATCCAAATCTACCTAATTTGCAACTTAACCAAAAAATTTATTTTCTTTGATTTCACTAATTTATTAAGTGCCTCATTGTTAGCTACACAGCTAGTGTATATAAAAACAAAAAAAATAAGGTAGAAGCAGTTGGAAGATTCTGCAAGAAGTTCTAAACTATTAACAGAATATGTTCACCTGAATACTTTTCCCTAGAGTCTACAATCAACACTCAACACCAAGTCTTTCATGTTATATATTTAAAACTTGATATGCTTAATGACGGCCTTAGAACTTGGCTCATTTCATAAAACTTTAAAATGTAGAGAAAGACAGAGTAATACTAACACTAATGCACTCATCTACGACAGTCTTTAACTGGGGACTTGGAGTAACTAAACATTACCAAGAGGAAATGAGAGTCCAGCGTCAGCAACTACATCAATTGGACCTGCAGTTTAACATTCAAGGTAGCAAAGAATGACTCAAGATCAATGTAGAGAAAATCAAGTGTTATGTTTTAAGATGGAATGGTGAAAATGTAGAGAAAATTGTGTGTTACAGTTTGCATCTCAGTGGACAAAGAACAACAAGCTAACCTGGAATGAATCAGGAGCAACAGTTGAGATCCCAGAGCCTTGCTGAGAAGAATCTTCAACCAATAGCGCTAGTTGTGCAATAGATGAAGCCTTGTAGTTAAATGTGTGAATGCATAATCAAGAAAGTGATAAATGATAATGAGGTACCAAAAAAGAATAACATAATAGGCACAAATTGCAAGTAAACTCAAAGACAACAGTAAAATAAGATTCAAAAGGAAAAGGATTGAAATATGCCTCAACACATTTAACTACAAATTAAGCAAAGTCAATCCAAAGACAACTCTCTCTCAACGGTGGTGACGTTTATGTAGAATCCACTCGCAGCAGGAGAAATAGGAGCAACCTCCATGATCACACAGAGACAATCAAAAAAAAATTTGAACTACCTTACAGTAGATGAGTTCAAAAACATAAAGAAAAAGCTATGAAGGAGGAAGGTAGAAAGAAAGGTCGTCTAGACCGTACCTTCAAAACAGGTGGAATGCTGGCGAAGGAGAAGCCCTTGTATCCCTTCCAAGCGAAGTAAGCTATCCTTGTAAAGTAAAACCCAGGTATGAACAAAATTGCTCCCAAAACCATGAAGAATATCCCTAAACAGTATCACAATGGAGAGTTTTAATAAGAAAGAGAAAATCACGTACTACATCAAAAGAAATAACAAACAGTAAAATGATATCAATGCCAATCAAGAAACTACCCAAGATGTAGAAAAGGCAAATGATGAAACCGAACAGAAAGGTAACGTCGGCACAAATGATGTCAATGAAGAAATAGCCCAAGCTGCAGAAAAAGCGAATGATGCAACTGAACCGAAAAGTAATTTCGAGGAGGCTGAGGTCAAGGATACTAATAATGCAGCAGAAAAAGAGCAGTACCAGGGAATAGCACCTCTATCCGAGAAAGCTGAGAATGAGCATCCGGATTCATCAGCACAGGAATCCGACAAGGCAGGCATAGATAATGGGAAGGTTATGCCACAACAAGCAGCGCCGCCTGCGGTTAGTTGTTAATTACATCATACAGTTACAAATCTTCCTCTCTTTAGCCTGTTGTATTTCAAACTATTTCTCATCCTAAGAATTCATAGCAAGGTTATGCCACAGCAAGCCCTCTAAACCAACAGTATTTTCTAAACTTGCTGCACTCTGTTATTCTCATCAAAAGTGATTTTATTGTAAGCAACTTCACACACATTGTAAACATCAGCATTCTTAATAAAACTGAAGAGCATGAATGTATCCAGAAATGAATCAGAATTTTTCCAAGGCATAATTAAAAGTGCTAACTAAGATTACAACTATAATTATTAGGATAATATGTATTCAGCAGAAGACTCTAGGCTACAGTCAAAGGGATATTGAAAGCAGTCTCCAAGTTCTGTAAGAAAAATTATGTTATAAATATAAATATGATGTTGTATCTGAAACTCATCTTCAACTAGATGCTGCATTATTCGAGGAAGTTATAAACTTTGCCCTATTTCTTGGTGCAAATATTTGGCCTATATGGCTCACACACTTGGGCATGTCCAGAACTCCAGAGAAAGCTTCACAAGATGTGAATTTGAAATTGCACACCTTTATTGACAAATGATAAGTTTATAATCTATACTGAAAGAGTAAAATGTATAGAGAAAACAAGAATGAATAAAATAGTTTCTCTTATTCCCATTACCATAGACAAGTTCCTATTTATAAGTCATGGGTAGCAACATAATGAAGGTGTATTTAGTAAATGACTCAGTAATGCAATTAAGCAAGAACTATCCTCTAAATCCCAATTTCTGTCTACATCAATGTACTTATTACATCGGTATTTCAAATGTTGACTATAAAATGTGGATTCATATTAACAGAAAGCAATTTTTACACTTGTAAGTACACATATCATACTGCACTGCACCACTCAAGACAGGTTGCACAGGAAATCCAAGGGCACTTAGCTTAAGCAGGTGAAAACTGTGCACACAGCCAAATAGTTTGTGGCTAATTTTAGTTTGAAGCTGAAACAGCTTCACTAAGACACTACATGGAACTGAAGAAGAAGAATGGATTAAGACTAGGGCAAGTCATACCTTGACGAATGAAGGCGCAATGAATCTGGGAAACGAAGGAAGAAGTCGATTGGAAGTGCAGCTGCAAAAGTGAAGACGGTAATCTCACGAACGAAGTGAAGAATGTAAAAGGGCTTCTTCTTCAAGCCTGTAAAAGGGCTTCTTCTTTTCTCAAATCCTTCAAGCCTGTAAATATTCGCAAGTATAGATTCTTACAGAGTGACATTTATTAACAAAGAAGCGAAATCTCACGAAGAACTCATACCTTATGTGTTCTTTGTGCTTCAATTCGCTATAGCTCGTCGCCAGTCATGGAGAATCGGGGTCGAGGTGCAGTCGCCGGATGGTTGAACACGAAGGAGGGCGCGCGTACGGGATCGATAGGTTAGGAAGCAGATTGAGAGGGCCGGGTGTCGTAGTTCTTTTAGCAACTCAAAACGACGTCGTCTATATTGTTTTTTTTAACACGGTTATTTAAACCGGGGTCCGGTTCATTATTTTAACACGTTTAATATAATAACCGGGGTCCGGGTTCATTATTCTAACACGGTTAATTATAAACCGGGGTCCGAGCATTTATTACCCCGGTTAAATAAAATAACCGGGGTCTAAATTTATTTTTAAAAAATAAAAAAACAATTTACCTCGGTTATACATTTAACTGTGGTCCGAAATAACCTTTTATCACGGTTCTTTCAAACCGCTCCAACATAAGCGAGGTCTAGGGGGGGTATTTGTACTAGTGGATGAACGTGTATCCAGGCCTGGAGGGCATGATGTCAAGATTATCAAGTCCCAAAGAAGGAGGAATCCGAAAGTGATGACTTTGCTACTCCTCCTCCTCCTCGTCGCCATATTTTGAGGTTGCCAAGACCACAAAAGATTGTCAAGAAAGAAGATGTCTCAAAGAAGAGGAAAATTGAAGAGGGAAGGAAAAGGTATCTCAATACATTTCATACTCAATCTATATTTTAATAATGTTGCATTAGTTTCTGTTATACTAGTCTCTTTAGTTTATTGTATGACTGCTTTTTTGCTTTTTGGTATGTGTTTGTTAGTTTTTGGTATGCTTCTAATATAACTTCTGGTATTAGTTTCTGTTTTAGTTTTCTGGTATGAATACTTTGTTACTTTCTGGTACGTGTCTTTTTGTTTTTGGTTTTTGTTGTATGTTAATTCTGGTATAAGTTTTTTCTTACATTCTTGTATTAGATTTAATATGTTTTTTGGTATGATCTTTTGAATCTTGTTTCCTGTGTATATTGTTATGTTTTGTTTGGTTTTTGTTTCTAGTATGTTATTCATTTACTTAATAATGTTTTTTTTTCCTAATGTAGGGCTCCATCTAAGAAGCCTAAGACAGAACAGATTGTTGAGGAAGTATCATGGTAAACTGAAGTTGAATATGTATTTATATTATCATACCAGAATTCTTAATTTTTACAAAATTTGTTCTATTGTTTTAGCCCTGAAGAAGACATGCTGGCATTGGCTACACCCCCAGTTGTTGGTGTTGCACCTTCTAGCACTGTTGGGATTGTTGTTGCTCCAGAAATAGATACGATTGTCCCTACAGATGCTTTGGTTGCACCACCTCTGCCTGATCCCACCACCTCCAATGCAGAAGCTGTGGTTGCACCACCTCTCCCTGATCCGACCACTTCTAACACAGAAGCTGTGGTTGCACCACTTGTCTTTGATCCCACCACCTCCACTATTTCTACCACAAACAGGTAGTTGATATTTTACATACCATAATTTATTAGTTTCAAATGCTTATTTGATATCGCATTTTTAATCTTTTACTATGTTAATGTATAGTGTGCCTGATTGGGTTGAGGATTTAAAGAAACAACTACAAACCCAAAATCAATTGATTTCTGAGTTGGTCAAGAAGGTTGAGCAACAAGATGCCACTATCAACCAAGTTATTATGAGGCAGAAGGCACAAACTATGACACAACACAGAATAGAAAGTCAATGTTTTAGGATCGTCACTAATGTTCAAAGGATGGCCGGTTCTTCTAAAGGTACCAAAGCCTCTAAAAAGCCGGCCTCCCAACCTCCAACTGATGCTCCTAAGTTAGAAGTTCTTAGGGTTTCTTCAAGTTCTGAAGAGACACTATCTACAGAAAAGCCAATGCCCCAACCCCAGCCCCAGCCCGAGCCCAAGGAGGAAGCTGAAGTTGATCAGCCAAATAAAGAAGAAGTGGAAGAGGTATAATACACTACTATTCTTCATGTGTTTTGTTTTCGTGCATATTTGCTAATGTTTGTGTTATGTTGTCGTTTTGGTACAGAAACCAATAGCAGATGTAGATGTGAAAGGGAAAGGGAAAGTTAAAACTAGAGGACCGAGGAGAATGGATTTACGTGAAAAGAAACCCAGCGACCTTGTTGTATCTCCCTATGTCGTCCCAGTAAAAATCCCCAAGCCACCCAAGCATAATTTCTTGAGCAAGAAGGATAGAGATGCTTTTTATGCTTGGTACCTTAACCCAAAGACTAAAAAAGAATTTATTACTTGATTTCAATATTCAGCAAATAAAGAACACTTCAAGCTCTTACTCCAAAAAACTGGCTGGTTGTGAGATTATGTAAGTTAACACTAACCTTACTTTTGTTTAAGTTAATAATTTCTGGTATGACTTTCTAAAACTAGCTACTGATGTGTTTCTGGTAAGATGTTGTTTGTACACTTTGTTTTTAAAATTTCTAGTATGATGTGTTGTACTACTTTCTGGTATGAGCTAGTTGTATAAGAGTCTGGTATGACTTTATTTTTGCTTCTTTTTTTTCTGGTATTATGTATTTCATTAGTTTTATGGTATGTAATTCTTTCATTTTGCCATAAATTATCATTTGACTTCCTTAGATGATTTATTGCCTGAGCTTTCTGGTATTTGTTTATGTTTTGTGTTTCTGATATGATGTGTTTTCATGTATGTGTATCTTGCCTGATGGTTTTCATGTCTTGAATTCTGGTATGAACTTTTTATATTTTTCTAGTATTCTTCTCATATGAGCTCTGATATTGAATTATTAGTTTTTTTTTCCTACTTTACAACAACTGGATGAAATGATTACATACCTCCGAAAAGTTGTAATTGAGTATCCAGAGGTTTATCGCCGTATTACCATTGTTCCCTACCATTTGTCGACTACTTCAATGATGTGCGTTATAAACAATTCTTAGAGTCGAAAGCTACAGGGAGTTTTAATTACGGTGAAGAAATTGCAGGTTATATATTTGGACTTGATCCTCCCTTTTTTAGCAAGAGCTTTTATGAAGTCGATACAATATACACTGCCATCAACACCTGTGGTAAACACTGGATAGCGCTACAGATTAATTTAATTAAATGGTGTGTTGTTGTATATGACTCAGTTGTGGACTGTATGTTTGATGGGGACTTGAAAGCTTTGCTCAACCCATTCCTTGTTATGTTTCCTTATATTCTGAAACTTCATGGAGAATTTGGGAGGTTTGGGGACAATCTTGATAAGCCATTGGATTATGTTCGAAAGACAGCCAAAGAAGTTCCACAGATAACCCAAGGTGATTTCTACAATACTAGTCATATGTTTCTGGTATGTTCATTAAATGATGTTTTTGAAAAACACTTATATAATCTATTGTCTACAATTACAGTGGAAGCTGTGGTGTATTCACAATCAAGCACATTCAGTATTTGTCATCTGGACGAACTGATTTGTCAAACATATGTCAAGAATGGGTCCCAGCTTTCAAGGAACAATTTTGTTCTATTTTGTACCATAGGGAGTGGGTGAAACCCCACAAGTCCCTTTGAAATTGAATCTGTCCTAAATGATGTAGTTGACTCTTGCTAAACTTGTATTTTGGTATTGACTAACTCTGTTGTAATATATTAACTCTTCTGTAATATAATTTACCAGAAGTGTTTATGTTGCTATTTATCAAAAGTATTCTGTTAATATAGTTTCTTTACCAGAAGTGTTTATGTTGCTATTTAGGATTCTGGTATTTCATTTAAGTCCCTCTGGTATGATTATATCTGGTATTTCTTTGTTATTTTTTATGCTTCTGGTATGATTCGTTTTCATATATGTGCCTCTGGTATGAGTAATTACTTACAAGAAATGTTTATTTTGTGATTTTATGGTATGAGTTATTGCATTAGTATTTCTGGTATGTGTTTCTGGTTTGTGTTTCTTGTAGTTTGTTTCATCTATTTGATTCTGGTATGATTATTTGTTTACCAGAAACGTTCAATTTATGATTTTGTTGTATGTTTTATTGCCTATGCTTTTTGGTATTCATATAAATAGCCTGATGGTATACTTTTATTGGATTCTGGTATTAGTTTTTTTATTTAGTTTTTGTTATTACCTATTGCTTTGATTCTGGTATGTGGACATTTACACATAAAACAAACATATATTTATATAGTAACTGTTTTCTACATATTTGATAATGACAAATAATCAAAATTAGTATTTCTGGTATGTGTCTTCATTCTTTCTCCATTGGTTGATTTCGGCAAGTTTTTTTGTTATGGCCTATCTTGCCGCAACAACTGCGTTTCTTCTTCTTGCTTCCTTCCATTGATCCCCGTATCCTAGCTTTAGGCAATCTTCTGGTTCTCTTCCTCTTTATAGGAGGGTTGCATTCAATAGATGTAATGCAACTTGGAATCTCACAATGCTCATGATCTACAATTGGGTATATTGGCTCCTCATATGCCATGTTCCAATATTTGGTGCTGTAATATTTACTTACCAGAGATGCCAGATTCATTTTCGCCATCTTTGTTGCAGCTATTGCATGAACACATGGTATTTCCTCAATATCAAATTTCTTATAAGTGCATGTGAAGGCCTTGACATCCACTTTCAAGACCTTGAAATCCGATTTCAAGACCTTGAAATCTACTCATGGTACAACTGGTTGTTCCTCTTTCCATGAACATCGTTTTGACATTTGATCTTCCACCTTCGATGTGCATCCCCCATGGTTCTGCCCTTCAGTTTCTCTTCAAGGCGACATTGTTTCTCTTTATTCCGATACCTCTTCATGACTCCATAATCTTCAATGGTGAGGATGGTTGGCTTTTGATGAGTAGGTCAAAGAATCGGTTGATTGTTCACACTCTTGTAGCAGTTTAGCAACACATTTGCCGTTTCTCCCTCGTGTGTTCAACAACATCTTTAGTCAATGACACGATACTTCCTGTTGCAGTGAATGCAAGGGTATTCAAGTATAACATCTGGTTTACCTTTACGCACACAATGGACAACAACTCGTGAGTTGCATCCAGTTTATCAGTCATTTCGGATTGAAAATCGATCATGTCCCTCTTGAGATTATCGAGTCCGAGCTCCAAATATTCTAGTCTTTGTTCTAGCAAAGCAAGAGAAAATGATTAAGATGCCACAACCTTCTCCTTGAGTTTCCATTCCCCAACCAAAGTCTTGACGAACCCAAGTCGTTCAAAGAAATCCTTATCAATTTTCCCATTTGATACCTGTTGGTCCTCATTCGAGGTGTTAATATAAAAATAGGAAAATATCTTGGGAAGGAGGTTAGCATAGGGCAGTGGGATTGCCCGGGTGGAGTTAATGGTATGAAGCATATGGTTGAGGATGAGTTTTGGCAAGTCTATATCAAGTCCATTCATCAGCTAGTAGATCAACTCTAGGTTTTGATCGGTTAAGAGCTCCCTAGAGTTTGATCGAGGAATAACACATCTAACTAGTAGTGTAAACATGATTTTAGCTTCTAGGGTTAGAGAGGTATGGTTGAGTTTGCGTGAGGTAGCAGAAGGGATGAGGAATTTCTCCTTAGCTAACCTAACACTCTTAGTTCTTGATGGATGAACGTAAGAGGTGAAGGTGGGAAGATCAAGAATCTGAGCAATGAGAGTGGGATTGAGGGAAATAGGTATACCTTTGACGATTGAGTCGAGGATTAGGGTTCCCCTGTCCCATTTTGCTGTTAGGTTCATGTTAGCCGATTTTAGGAATTGATGGAAAGCAAATCCGAGGCAAGAGTGCCAAGAACTTGTTTCCCCAAATCACGCACACAAAGTCTTACAATTTATAAGTAGATAAGATATCCTATACTCTTAGCTAATCCGCAGTGTACGGATTGCAAGTAGAACGGAAAGCATTATGAGATCGAACACAAAGACCGAGGTGAGATTAAATCATGCAATGATCAAGGATAGTTCAAGTCTAAGATGAGAAAAAAGATGGAAACAAAGAAATGAAAATCATATGTTTTTTATGGGTTTTATGGTGATCAAGCAAAGATCACAATCAAGCAACAATGTCAACCAAACAACAAAACAAACACAAGATATAATATCAAGGTAAAAAGAGCGGATTCTAGAGATTTGGATGTCGGGTTATGGCGTGGAATCAAGCTTCTAATCAACTTAGGATAACCTGCGGTATGTTAGGAAGGAATGTTTCTATAATGGGATCAATCACCGGGTAGGTCTCATGGTTCACTAGTCCCGCACCTAAGGTCCTATTACCGGGTAAGTATCTAGGAACCTAAGGTTGGGAATTCTACACAAACCAGATTGCTATCTAGGGGTCAAACCTCTCCTTACCGGGTAAGTCTTGATAGCATCTATTATAGTCTATATTTTGGGATTGGTTTGGACGTTTTATCTTCATAAATCTGCATCCATGGTTGTATATTCTTGATGATTATGTCGTTTTGTTTACCTTTACAAGAATCAAGGTCTACACCTTGTTTTGTTGTAATTGAAGGGAAAATGGCATGTTATGGATTGATATGGAGCCAAGGGATTTAAGGAGTCATGGGAGCTGAATTATGGAGCATTAAGGAGCTACAAGGAAGGCATAGGAACCATGAAAGTTGTATAGAAACGAGATATTGGACCAGTTTGGAGATTTGTACATAACACCTTGTCTACCTCGGTTGACTACCTGATCACCTAGGTCGAGATGGTTTACTGGGCCTAGATCGAGATGACCGGACCATAACCCATGAGATCTTTTATTTTTGGCATATGGTTTTCCTATAAGAATGAAGATAATTTCTGAATGGAAGTATGCTTTAAAGAGCTGAAAAAAGCTTGGATAGCTGATTATTTTTGGGATTGAAGATCTCCAAGGGGAAGAAGGAAATTGAAAGTTGAAGGCTTTGAAGGGATGTTGTAAAGTTTTCTTAGGGAACCTTAATTGTTTTCTTTTGATTCGATTATTGAGGAACACGTTTGCTGCTTGTTTGGATTGTTTGTTTGATTGATTATTGAGACCTTTTTGTTAAGGTTTTCTTGTTGGCTTCTTGCTTCTTCAATTACGTATTTGATTGTTATTATGATGATGATTGTAGGCTAAATACCCTGCGATTCTAGGGTGATTGGACGAAGGTTGTGGTAAAGACAATGAAAGAGTGAACCTTTACCTAAGTGGATCCTGAAAGCTCGAGCCAAAACCAAACTACACCTCGCCTCGGTTAGTTCGTGGAGCATCTCGACCGAGATCGATAAGAATTGAATGAGACGTGTGACCTGATTCGATCTATCCTGAGTTTAGGTTTTAGTTTGCAAAATCCTATCCTTGTTGCACCTTTCCTGGTTTATACGCAAGCCTAAGATGAGACTTACCCGGTGATTCCTTTGCTTGTATACCTATGATGATAAGTGTTAGGTAATAAAGGTTTATGCTTTATTAGGGTTTGAGTGTGCCTTAATCCTACATTTGAGAGTGAACCTGAAACTTACCCGGTAAAGGTTAGTTCTATTCTCTTAGGTGGTGTGTTGGTTTGAGATTATAGTTTCTTTCTTTAGTTCATTGAGACTTACCTGGTGATAGGATCTTTGGATCAGGATAGTGAGTAGTGAGACTTACTCGGTGATCTATCCCACCTTAAAAATATCTTCCCTTGCAAACCCCATCTTTGTCCACGTCATCCTTAGAAATCTTGAGTCGAAACCGCAACTGGATGCTTTGACCTCTAAAATTTGCATTCCTTTATCTGATTTATATATCATCTTTGTTTTGTTGCTTTGTTCTTGATAGACAACCTGATATTTACCGTACTTGATTTCATCATAGTCCTTGTGTTTGATCGTGGAGTATTTGTCATAGTGCAATTGATCCGTACACTGCGGGTTTGCATTTTATTCAGGCTTTTATTTTAGGATATAAAATTAAAGCTATTTTGTTCATTATTCGCACACGTCTGAGAGCGAACAAGTTTTTGGCACCGTTGGCGGGGACTTGGTCAAGACCAAGTTCGGTATTTGGTTGTCTTTTAGGGATGCTGCCCTTGTTGCTACTAATCACTTTACTTGAGTGATTTTGCAGGATCTTTCTTTAGGTTTATGCGAAGAACTCCTGTTGGGAAAGAAATCGTTCCTTACGATCCCGAACCAGAAAAGACATACAAAAGAAGATTGGAAGAATCTAAGATGACAACACAAGATAATCGAGATCTTGAAGCTGAATTGAAAGACGCACTAGAACAACTTTGGCTAAGTAATGAGGCTTTACAAAGGGAAAGAGAAGAAGCTCGTGCAAGAACAGAAGAGATCTGAGCTGATATGGCCGACTTGCAGGCTCACATACGACCTCGACCCAATACGGTCGTCGAACTGAGGGGATACCCTAATCCACTTGCACCGGTCGAGATACCACCACCACCTCGATTGCTAGCTAGGGTTGACCGAGTCCACCCGTTCATAGTGGAACCGCAAACCCTAGGTCAAAGGATGGACCGAATCAACAGGTGCGGCGTCCGGGCGTTAACTTAGGAGATCCAACTGATCATGACTACGAGTTTCGACCTCAAGTCATCTCTATGATCCGACAATGTCAATTTGGAGGCTTAGAAAGAGAATCTCCACATCAACACTTGCAAAACTTTGAGATTCTTATGGAGACTTTGAGACCTACAAGGGTGGAGAACAACAACTACAAGTTAAGGCCTTTCTAATTCTCCTTGAAAGATAAGGCGCTTGCTTGGTATCAATCTCTTCCATCCGGCCAAGTTAACACATGGGATTCAGCTTAGGATAAGCTGTGGTTGAAGATGGAGGAAAAAGAGTTGGACCTCCTTAGCTGAATCTCACCACTTCAAGCGTTGCTCAACTTACTACCCTCAACAATGAAGTCAACGCTTTGAAAGAAATTCTATTATCTCAAGCTAAAGGATCACACAAGGAGCAAGATGTTGGATACTTGGGGCGAGAAAACTATCAAGGGCCAAGGAATAACAATTTCAACAACAACAACAACAACAGGAACTACAACAACTGGAGATCAAATCAAAATAATTCCGGTAACCCTTATTCTCATGCTGAAAATTCTCTAACTCCCCCATCTTTTTCTTCTATTCCATTGAAGAGTCAAGAGCCATCTTCGAGCTCATCCCAGGAGCCTAAGGAAAAGACGGATGTTGTATTGGAAGAAATCATGACCAAACTAAACGCTATAGAAAGTTCTATGAATACATTTATGAAGGCACAAAAAGCCTTGGAACATCAAGTTTTCAACAAAGCTAATGAAGCACCTAGAGATCTAGGTAAACTCCCAAGAAGGACAAAGACAACCCAAAGGGGTAGGTCATGGCGATCACCACATGGAGTGGATTGAGGACAACTGATCCAGTACCTCGGTCGGATGACGTTCTGTTGAAGAACACCTCAGTCGAGGTGCCAACCGAGACAGAACCGCAGAAAGCAAAAGAGACATCCGATGTCTATGTTCCACCACCTACTTACAAGCCTCCACTTCCATTCCCCTAGTCTAGGGCACGGGCGCGTCTAGACAAGCACTTTGGTAAGTTTCTAGACCTTATTAATAAGCTACATATTAATATACCTTTCATTGATGCAATCTTAGGTATGCCCGTCTATGGAAAGTTTTTGAAAGAAATCTTGTCAAAGAAGAGAAAGCTGGAAGACTTTGGCGAAGTATGGATGACCTCTAGATCTTCGGAGCTCAAATCATGAAAGAAAATGTGCCACCAAAGCTAAGAGATCCCGGTTTGTTTTCAATTCCCATCAAAGTTGGGGATGTGACTTACGATGCACTTTGTGATCTAGGAGCTAGCGTGAGCATCATTCCTTTAGCACTTTGTGAGAAGATCGGCCTTGTGGATCCCAAGCCCGTGAAGATGAATTTATACATGGCGGATCGTTCTATTACTCGTCCCGTTGGAATCTTGGAGGACGTTCCTGTCAAGATAGGTAAGTTCTACATACCTATAGATTTTGTAGTATTGGACATTCCTGCACATTATCCTATTCCCATCATTCTCGGAAGACCATTTCTTGCTACCTCGGGATGCATGGTTGGTTGTAAGAACGCCACATTATCATTGAACATTGGAGAAGATCATGTTGATTTTACACTCTTTGCAACGATGAAGGGACACCTTTTAGGAGAAGATATATCTTCAACATCTATGATGAGGCAGATTCTCGAGAATTGGTGAGCTCTATCTTAATTAAAGACCCTCTTGAAAAAGTTTTGAGTTTTAGTATGATGGTGGAAGGTGTAGATGTTTCATGTGATGCAAATATATGAAGCTTGGAAGCATTGGAAGAGGATCCAAGAGCTGGATTTGAGAAACTCATCAAGGAGACGAAAAGCACATTAGGTTTCGGTCCACCTCCCAGTACCTCGACCGAAATGAATTTTGGCTCAAACGAGATGATGTTCACTGGATATCACCTCGGTCTATCACCTTGGTCCTTGACCGAGACAGTTTCTGAAGAAAACGAGATGATGTTAACTGGAGATTACCTTGGTTTGACATCTCGGATGCTGTCAAACCACATCGACCGAGGCCCACCTGAGGCAAACGACATCTCTACTTCTTCAAAGGATTTCTTAGATGATGCAAATGTTTCTTCTATCTCTTTTGAAGTTTCTAAATCCTCTTCCAAAGAGGAGGGAGGTACAAATCCAACACTTAAGACACCTCCTATCTTAAGGCTTAAACCTCTTCCACATCACTTAAGGTACGCTTTCCTTGGTCCGGTTTCTACATATCCTTTCATTGTTGGTGCCATTCTTACTGAAGATGAACTGTCTAGATTAATGCAAGTGTTGAGAAAACATAGAAAGGCTTTGGGTTATACTATTGATGATCTTGGTTGTGTTAAGCCTTCTCTTTACATGCATAAGATACTAATGGATGATGATAATAAGCCTTCACGGGAACCTCAAAGACGGTTAAATCCGATCATGAAAGAAGTTGTGAATAAAGAAATTCTTAAGTTGCTTGATGCAGGTATCATATTTCCCATATCGGATAGGAAATGGGTGAGTCCGGTACATGTAGTTCCCAAGAAGGGTGAGATGACCGTTGTAACCAACAAGAACAACGAGTTGATTCCCACAAGGACCGTTACGGGCTGGAGGATGTGCATTGACTATCGAAGATTGAATTTGGCAACGAGAAAGAATCATTTTCCTCTTCCATTCATTGATCAAATGCTCGAACGGTTAGTACAACACTCCTATTTTTGCTACTTAGATGGCTATAGTGGCTTCTTTCAGATTCCTATCCATTCGGATGATTAAGAGAATACCACTTTCACTTGTCCATGGGGGACATTTGCTTATCGGAGGATGCCATTCAGATTGTGTAACAGACCTGCCACTTTTCAGCGTTGTATGATGGCTAACTTTTCCGAGTATATTGAGGAGATCATGGAGGTATTTATGGATGATTTTTCGGTTTATGGTTCCTCTTTTGATAAATGTTTGGCTAACCTTTCTCTAGTGTTACAATGTTGTGAAGACACTAATATCATTTTGAATTGGGAGATGTGTCACTTTATGGTTAGCGAATGAATTGTTCTAGGGCACCTCTTTTCCAACCGAGGTATAGAGGTCGATCGAGCTAAGATTGAGACTATTGAAAAACTTCCCCCACCTTGTTCTGTTAAAGGTGTGCGGAGTTTCTTTGGGCATGCAGGTTTCTACAGGAGGTTCATCAAGGATTTCTCTAAGATCTCTAAACCACTTACTAATCTTTTGAATAAGGATGTTGTTTTGAGTTCTCACAGGAATGTCTTGATTCTTTTTACAGGATAAAGGAAGCATTGATCTCCGCTGCCATCATTCAACCTCCTGATTGGACCTTGCCCTTTGAGATTGTGTGATTCTAGCGATGTGGCTGTAGGAGCCGTTCTTGGACAGAAGAAAGATGGCCAGACCAACGCCATTTACTATGCTAGCAAGATGCTAGATGAGGCTCAGCTGAATCACGCCACCACCGAGAAAGAGCTCTTGGCATTTGTCTTTGCATTTGAGAAGTTTCGTTCTTACTTGGTAGGAGCGAATGTTATTGTCTATGCTGACCATGTAGCTATTCGATACTTGCTAGTTAAGAAGGATGCAAAGCCGCGTCTTATTCGTTGGATTCTCTTGCTTCACAAGTTTGACGTAGAGATTCGCGATAAGAAGGGATCCGAGAATTCTGTAGCGGGTCATCTTATCCGGCTACCACCCACCTCGTTCCAAAAGGATGATCTCCCCATTGATGACTCTGTTCCCGATGAGCAATTGCATTTGATGGAGCATTGGCTTCACCAAATCTCTCACGGTCATAGGTTGAAGAAGTATCAACCGGAAGTTCCAACTGAGGAGATTGCACCTTTGCATCTTACTTGAGAGTGACGTACGATCCAGCTAGCAACCTTAAACCAAGCGCTTCTTGGAAGGCAACCCATGGTATTGCTTTCATTTCGCTTTTCTAGACTAGTTTAGATAGTTTGCTTCGTGTTTGTGTGTCCTCTTAGATAGGAATTTGGTGTTACCCAAAGAGAAGAAAAACATCTCAGGAAGCACATGGATGGATTGATGTTCGAGAAATTGAGAGAGCGAAGTTCAAGTGAGACACATCTCGGATGTTGTCAAAGCATCTCGACCGAGACGCAGTTCGCTCAACCGAGATGATGTTAATTGAGAATCACCTCGTTCGGGCACCTCATTCCAACAACCACCTCGACCGAGATGAAATCAAATTCTGCGAGAGGTATAAAAGGGTGAAAGAACTTCTCTCTCTCCAACCCTAATTTCCCTCTCACGCACCTTGACCGAATCGGCACCTCCTTCTCTCAAATCCTCAAATCTCAACCGTTTTGCACGATTTTTGGTTCTAAATCATCGGGAGAAGCAAGGCAAACGGATTTCAAGAATCAAACCGCACTCAAATCCATCGCAAGCTGCAGATTTCGGGTATTTCGTTCGAAGCCCTTTTCGTTCGATTTTGGTTTGATTTTGCTAAGATTAGAGGTTGTTTCCTGTTGATTGTTGTTGGAAATTGCTTAAGTACCCCTTAGGAAGTATATGGTAGTGAGATTTGGGGGAAAAGATTACAGTTTTGAGGTTTTGATCGAAATAGTCTGTTCGTCTCTGTCCACCGTCTGCGTCTTGGCCGAGATACAATAAGAAACGACCGAGTGACCTGCAAAAAATGGATAATTTGCGATGTTCGGACCATCAGTTGGCTCTCAGAGATCGTTCTTCATCTCGAAAATATTCTCCTTCACCTCTCCCACATCCACAAGTCCCGATGATCCATGAGAGGTTCCAAACGGACTTTGATCGTACTAGTGGCCGCACCGTCATTGCTCCGCGGTATGTGGACATTAGTGACTTTGATTGTCTTCATGTGGTTGATGATTTGCAGGAGATGGTCTCTATGGTTGGACTAGAGACCTTTATCACCATTCGTGCGCCGACTTATTTGGAGCCGACGCTCGAGTTTCTAAGTTCCGTCACTTATGTGCCGGAAAAGAAGGGAATCAAGTTCTGTATGCTGAACAAGAATTATGCTATCCCCATGGACTAGTTTGGAGAGTTCTTCGGGCTCCATCCTCCCACCGCCACAGATTATCCTTCCCGCCAATATGCTCGGAATTCTTGGGAGAACATTGCCCACACTACCTCCCACAGAGACAAATGGCAACCCGGGGATTCTAGAGAGCGCATAATTTACCACCTCGCTTTCCGTATCACTTATTGGATCTTTAGTGAGATGCTTCTGGCGCGTACTGAGAAGCCCCAAAAGAACCGCCAGGGTGAGGTATTTGCTATGTTTTGTATGGTGACAGGTGGCATTCCGGATTTTGCTGACATGCTTGCAGAGGAGCTGGACAAGGTGAAGGTGTTCACTCCGAATGGTGTGTGCAAGCTATGAATTTATATCCCAAGAAATATGCTTAAAACAAGGATGCGAACCCGCAGTGTACGGATCAATTATAGTAAAAAGCAAGAATTCCGGGGTGTCGATCTCAGGGACTTAGGTGAAACAAAGCAAGTATAGGTTGTCAATGCAACTAATAACTACAAAAGCGATTAAAACAATCAAAGATGATAATAAAGTCAACTAAAGGAAAGATGCAAATTCTAGGGATTAAAGCATCCAGTTGTGGTTCCAACTCAAGATCTAAAGATAAGCGGACAAAGCTGAGATTTTGCAAAGGAAAAGGTGTTTCTAAAGTAGAATAGATTACCGGGTAAGTCTCACTACTCACTATCCCAAACCAAAATTCCTATCACCGGGTAAGTCTCAAGGTACTAAGGAAAGGAATTATAATCTCAAACCAACACACCAACTAAGGGAATAGAATCAACCTTTACTGGTAAGTCTCAGGCTAACTCACAGAGATGGAATGAAGGCACACTCAAACCCCAATAAAGGATAAACCTTTATTATCTAAACTTATGATCTTGGGTAAACAAACAAAGGAATCACCGGGTAAGTCTCATCTTAGGCTTGCATTGAACCAGGAAAGGTGCAATAAGAATAGGATTTGGCAAACCCTAACACTTAACTCTCAGTTTCGGATAAGAAAAGGTCACCTCGGTCAGTCAAGTTCCACCCCGGCCGAGATGTTCATCGACTGAACGAGATGTTCTAGGTTTAAGGTTAATGATTCGAGCTTTCAGGGTGCTACTGGGATTAAGATTATTCTATCATCGTCTTTCCCATAACTTTAAGCCAATCACCCTAGAATCGCACAAGGAAATTAGCCACTCATCATCATGAAAGTGATAATCAAATATATGAGAAGGGAATGAATATTTGAACACAAAAACCATAAGAACAAGGCTTCAATAACTTAATCAAATATCAAACAAATCAGCGTTCCTTGGATCACAAATCCAACAAGACAATAGAACCAAAGGAAATTTAAGAAAATCTTACAAATCTCCTCAAAAGCTATCACAAGCTATGAACTTCATTCCTTCAATCTTCAAACTTCCAAAAATCCTTCCTAACTGCAGATTCTTCAATGATCCAAAGATAGTAAAAAGGATGGCTGAATTGTGGAAAATCCAACTCATTATATAGGAGAATTATCTTCCAAAGATAATAATATCTTAAAAAATATAATTTCCTATAAAAATATATCTTATCTCTAAAATAGATCTCCTAAATATATGATCTTCCTTCCAGAAATCCAGCCCAACAATATAAGATATCTTCCTTCCAAAAATAAAAGATCTCATCCAAATAAAATATATCTCGCCGGCGTCAGGGTGTTCGCCTTGGTCGGGACGCTCCTCAAGATCACCTCGATCGAGATGACACTGTAGCTGAACGAGGTGAATCTCAGTTGAATGTGAAATCTCTCAAATCTGGTCTAAAGTAAATCTTCTTCATTAATTCCATGCTACCTGAGTTTTCTTTTAAGCTCCTGAATGTAGCTTCAATGACTCGTTTGCTCCTTAGCTCCATTTCGATCCAAAACGTGCCATTTTACCTACGATTACAACGAAACTTGGTGTAGACCTCGATTCCCGTAAAGTTAGATGAAACGACAATATAATCACATAATATACATTCAAACATGCAGATTATTGAAGATAAAACGTCTAAACAAGTCCCAAAATATAGACTATAATACATGCTATCAAAATACCCCATACTTGTCCCTTGCTTGTCCCCAAGCAAGTTCCAAATCTTAAGCACAAGATAGAATGGATTATAAGTCGTAAAGATCAATGAAAAGTATTTCAAAACATTTTTTGTGGTGTGCTCCACTCATAGATCACTCTAAGAGAATACTTCATGGCAATTAAAATCAAAATATGATCAAATCATTTTATAAATATAGGAAAGTTGTTCATCTTTGCATAAAATCATAGAATGCATAATAAATCATAATTATCGAAATTAATCATGTATAATTCAGTTTAATACCACCAAGTCAATCAACAAGCTCGAGGTCTCAAGGGCTTTTCAAAAGAAGGTCAAGAAACGTGTGAGGGTGGGATGTATATAGGGAATGTGGTGCTAGAATCCGGGAAAAGGATCTTACTTCACTTCCTTTGAACTTCAACATCTTCCACCAATAAGCTTTGCTTATTTATTTTATTTTTTGGGTTGCATGGACAGAGATGCACAATAACCGAAACCTAGGAGATCAACAATCATCAATTTCTCGAGATGCCTCAAACCCTTGATGCACATACCATGACCCGTTAGGAATATCGCTCAATCCGACTTTGGCAAGACACAAACACCCGGCTATGTGAATGGTGCTGAGTTACTCATCATCATGATTGACTTCCCCAAACCTATTTGTTTCTTTCTAAACTTCCAGCCAACATCTCAACTTTTCTTTTACTTGCTTTTCTTCGCTTGCTTGCTTCCAAATTCCCGGATAGGCAAAGGGAGGCAAATATGTATATGAGGGGCTAAGCATGATCAAGAAGAAGAAGAGAAGAGAATGAATTGCCTCAATCATCCCAGGAAGAAAGTGAGAGAACTCATCATGTGGTGTCAACCTTCAAATTCAACATAATTTTGATAACAACAAAGTATTAAACATGCCAAAAAATTCAAACAAAGCATTTAGCAACTTAAACATATCATAAAACCTTTCAAACACATAAACATTCTAAAACCAATCTGCAAACAAAATCATCACTGAGGTCATATCCAGAAAGGAAGCACAAAAATCGTTGCGAAAACTCTTTTAGTTAAACCGCCTCGGTCGAGATGTTCTAAGTCAATCGAGGTACTTGACCTCGTTTGGCAAGAATCATCCCGATCGAGGTCATAATTTTTTTTTCTTAACCAGTTTTTGACGTTTTTCTCAATCAAATAACCTGTATGCATGCATGTAGTCTCAGATAAGCACATAGAGTATAAGAAAGATCATAAATAAAAAGTCATACAAGTCATACACATAATGTCAAATAAGATACATCAATACCCCATACTTGGGACACATTGTCCCAATGGGTCAAAATAAGTCTAAAAATAGAATACTCACCGGACATAAGCTGAGCTGCATAATAAACAAAAAAAAGAAATCCCTGATAGCTTTAATCCTGATCCGCTGGTGGTGGTGGTGGTGGATACGGGACGAAGGGATACTGAGATGGGTCAAATGGATAACCCATGGTGTGCTAGAACTGTATCTCCATCATCTGGCGCTGGTAGTGATGACTCTCCCTCATCTCCAATATATCCCACTGACAAGGCGGCGTAAGAGTCGATCATCTGGTCCGTCAGCTCGTCAATCCATCGATGAGCTATGGGATCCCTCTATCTGCGGACTCTGCGCCTAGAAGGACGTGATGGTGCTGCGGCTGCCTCCTCCTTTGTCGCCTCGTCGTCTAAGTCGACAACTGGCACACTGGGGCCGGTTGTATCTGTCCCTGTCTCCATGGCAGCACCGCCATCATCATCCTCATCCTCCTCCTGAGCCTGAGCTGCTGCTGCGTCTCTAGTATCCTCTACGTAGGGTATCCAAGCGGTAGACCAATACTGAGGATCGAAGACTGAGAACTGAGCCGACCATATGATACCCTGAGGGGCAGTCTGCTCCTAAGGCATCACCACGTACGGAGTAGTGAGTCCATGAGGAACCAGAATCCTCCTCGTGATCATCTCCTGAAGTCCTAGCAGCTTTGCAGCCGCTACCAACGTACAAGCACTCAGATCCAGATCCATGATCGTCCCTATATGAGTCACTAGGCCTCCGCAACAGATATCTCCCTTCCCCTTAGCCTTGATCCGGTGCAGATCCTCAACTAACATGGCCCCAAAATCAGGCACTCCCCCAGTCACCATACAGAATAAACTGAGCATCTCTCCCTGTCTAACCTTCTGGGGTATCTCAATACGCGCCAGAAGGGTCTCACTAAAGATCCGATGGGCTAGTCGGAAAGAAAGGTGGAAGATGATGCTCTCCCTGGAGTCTCCAGGTCTCCACCTATCACCATGCTCTACAACATGGGCTATCTACCCCCAAAACTGTCGAGTTACGCCTCGAGAATGAAAGTCGGGAACTGTAGGGGTCGGGAAGCCAAATATATCTCTCCATTGATCCATGGGAACGATGTAGTTCCAGTTCAGCAACCGGTACTTGACGGCTTTCTGCTCAGGCAAGTGAGTAACAGAACTCACAAACTCTAGTGTGGGCTCGAGGTAGGCTGGAGCTCTAATCTCCATAAACTGCTCCAGCCCTACCATGGAAACCATCCTCCTCAGATCATCAGCTACGTGGAGGTAATCAAAAGCAGAAATATCTAAGAAACACGGCGCAATCACAAGGCGTGAGCATATGCGGTCAAAGTCAGCCTGGTGACGCTCGTGGATCAGCGGGATAGAAGGCCGGGAAGCAGAAGAAGGTGAGGAGCCACTAGGAGCATCTCTCAAAACTAAGTGGCGATCAGAACAAGAACTTATTCTTTCTGCTGACAAGTCACCTCGGTTGGTCTGACAATCTCAAGAACACCTCGGTTGAGACACGGATCGACTGGGACGAGGCGATAAACTTCTCGATTCCAACTCTCTAATTTCCAATTCTTTTCCCCCAATATCACTACCAATTATTCCTATGGGGTACTTAAGCCTTTTCCAACACAAATCAGTGGCAACCAAAGCCAATAATGACCAAAATCAGTAAAGAGAAGAGAGGTTAGGGTTTCCAACAGTTTACCCCAAATCACGCAGTTTCGAAGCGTTTTTCTTGCGGTTTCTTGCTTGCAATCTCTTTTCCTTGCGAGATCGGAGCAAAAATCGTAGAAAACGATCGAAGAATGGAGAAACGAGGTGAATCTTGCGCCGCAGTCGAGAAGGAGATGGGAGGGAAAGAGAAAGAAATTGTTCCCCTTTTATACCCCTCGCCGATTCTGCTCTCACCTCGGTCGAGGTGGTCCCGACTGGACCGAGGTGTCTGGACCGAGATGGATCTTTGTCAACCTAGTCGCCTCGGTTGCTCAAGAATCATCTCGGTCGAGGTGTTGTGACAGCAACCGAGATGTGTCTCAGTCAAACTCCGTCTTCTCAATTTCTTGAACTTCTGTCCTTCCAGTGTTGCTCCTGAGTTGCAGTCCTTCCTTAGAAAGTACCTGGTTTCTGTCTAGGACGCTAAAAACAAAACAAAGCAAAGAAAAAGCAAACTATCTAAAGCTAGACTAGAAAAAGGAAAAAGAAAGCAATACCTTGGGTTGCCTCCCAAGAAGCGCTTGATTTAAGGTCGCTAGCTGGACCGTACGGCATCCCTAAACAAGGTATAGTGGTGCAATCTCCTCAACCTGGACTTCCGGTTGATATTTCTTAAGTCTATGACCATTGACCTTGAAGCTTCCACTTGTTTCTCCCCAGATCTCAACTGCACCATAAGGGAAAACATGTTTCACAACGTAAGGTCCTGCCCATCTAGATTTCAACTTACCTGGAAAGAGGCGAAGGTGGGAGTTGAAGAGTAGAACTAAATCTCCTTCTTTGAACTCCTTAGGAATGATACGCTTGTCATGCCATTTCTTTGTCCTTTCGTTGTAGATCTTGGCATTCTCATAAGCGTTCAAACGCAGCTCTTCCAGCTCATTGATGTCCAATAGCCGCTTCTCACCGGCTTCCTTGATATCGAAATTCAACCATTTGATTGCCCAATACGCCTTGTGTTCTAACTCAACGGGCAGATGGAAAGACTTCCCATATACCAAATTATAAGGGATGGTACCAATGGGAGTCTTGAATGCGGTCCTGTAAGCCCATAGAGCGTCATCCAACTTCATGGACCAATCCTTCCTCGTCCTAGAATGGTGTTCTCCAAGATTTCCTTGATTTCTCTATTCGAGATCTCGACATGTCCACTAGTTTGAGGGTGATAAGGGGTTGCTACCTTGTGGGTTACCCCATACTTTGATAGAAGTGCTTTAAAGTTCCGATTGATGAAATGTGTCCCTCCATCGCTGATAATGATACGTGGTGTCCCAAAACGTGGAAAGATAGTCCGATTGAAGAACTTCACAACCACCATGGCGTTATTAGTGGGGGAGGCAATGGCTTCCACCCATCTAGAGACGTAATCGACAGCTAGGAGAATGTAGAGGTTTCCTCCGGATGACGGGAAAGGTCCCATGAAATCAACTCCCCATACATCAAAAATCTTAACCTCTTGGATGTTATTGAGTGGCATCTCGTTCCTTCTAGATAAGTTCCCTGTTCTTTGGCATGCATCACAAGATACAACAAACGTTTGCACATCCTTAAATAATGTAGTCCAAAAGAAACCGGAACGTAATACCTTAGCGCACGTTTTGTGAGCGCTAACATGTCCTCCACAAGGAAGCAAGTGTCAATGCCGTATGACACTAGTAACTTCATCTTTCGGAATGCATCTTCAAAGCTTCCCATCCGAACCTCTCTTAAACAGTAGAGGTTCGTCCCAATAGTAGTGGGGTATATCTTTAAAGAATTTCTTCCTTTGAGCGTACGTCAATCCGGACGGTATTTCGTGGCAAACAAGATAATTAACAATATCAGCATACCAAGGTTCTTTATTATCAGAAGCTTGGTGGAGCCAGTGCTCCATCAACTGTGAATGATTTTCAAAAAAGGGAGTAAGAAGTTTTTTATTCTCAGTTGAAAGCATCTCGCTTGATGTCTCGGTCGGTGCCCGAGGTGGGTGACCGAGATGTTCTTCAGATAAGAACACCTCGCTTGGTCCAAAAAGTGCCTCGGTCGAGATACTGGAACTGGGACCAAAACTGGAGATTCTCTTCTCCTGGATTAGTTTTTCAATCTTAGCTCCTGGATCTTCTTCTAGTGCCTTTAAGCTCCATATATCTGCATCACAAGAAGCATCTATACCTTCCTCCATTAAGCTAAAACTGATAACTCTTTCAAAAGGATCATTAATAAGGATAGAGGTCACCAATTCTCTTGATTCTTCTTCATCATAGATGTTGAAGATATCATCCTCCAGTGGCTCTCCTTTTATTGCAGCAAGCAATGCAAACTCCACTTGATCTCCGCCAATGTTGAATTTCATCTTGGCGTTCTTACAATCCACATTGAAACACGAAGTTGCTAGAAATGGTCTCCCGATAATGATAGGAACGGGATAATCTGCGGGTATATCAAGTACAACAAAGTCTATAGGTAAATAGAAGTTACCTAATTTGACCGGAACGTCTTCCAAAATGCCCACGGGATGGGTAATGGAGCGGTTCCCCAAAACATAACCTTATCTTCACCGGCTTGGGCTCTCCAAGTCCGATCTTCACACATAGCTCCAACGAGATGATGCTCATGTTGGCTCCTAGATCACACAACACCTCACAAGTCACATCCCCAACTTGAATGAGAATGCAAAATGAGCCGGGATCTCTCAACTTGGGTGGCATCTTCTCCTTCATGATTTGAATGAGCTCCGAGGATTTAAATGTCATCCTTACTTCACCAACATCTTCCAGTTTCCTCTTCCTTGATAGAATTTCTTTCAAGAACTTCCCATAGGCGGGCATCCCTAGAATAACATCAAGGAAAGGGATGCTAATATGTAATTTATTCATCAAGTCAATGAACTTACCAAAGTGTTTGTCTAGATGTGCTCTAGCCCTTGACTGGGGGAATGGAAGTGGTGGTTTATATGCAGGAGGTGGGACATAACTTCAATTTTGTCCGTCGCTTTCTGGGACTCCACCTCTGGTGGCACCTCGACCGAAGTGTTCCTCGTCTGTACCTGGACCGAGGTGTTCTTCGTCTGCACTAGCATCGACCGAGGCACTGGATTTGCAGTTTTTAGTCCACTTCTCGTCGTTATTGCCATAATCTGTCCTTTAGGGTTGCTCTCTGTCCTTGCTGGGAGCTTCCCTGGGTCTCTTGGCGCTTTATTCGCCTTATTAAAGAATTGTTTCTCTAAGGCTTTTTGTTCCTTTGAAAATGAAGTCATCGACGTCTCCATAGCGTTGAGCTTGATCAAGATGGCCTCCAGCACTGCATCTTTCTTCTCTGGCTGGGACGAACTTGATCCAGGCTCTTGGCTTTTCAATGGAGTAGAAGAAGAAGAAGAGGGATTAAAAGAATTATTAGAATTGGAATTAGAGTAAGGGTTACCCGAATTTTGATTGTTAGATATCCAATTGTTGCTGTTGGAGCCTCTATTGTTGTTGTAATTGTTGTTCCGGGAACCATGATTGTTGTTCCTTGAGCCTTGATATCCTCCCTTTTCCTTTTTGGTGTGAGCAACCAAAAGGTCCTTCAATTGCTTCACAACATTCTTGAGGGAGATGAGTTGATTGTCATTTGATGGAGCTTCTTGGAAATTAACCCTCTTAACTCCATTTTCAGCTCCTTGGTGCGAGTATTTCTCCATGTGCAAAGCTTGTTTTTCAATGAACTCCCAAGCTTCATCAATCGGCATGTCCATGAATGTGCCGGCGGATAGTAGTTGAAGATTGAATTGGGTAGCTCCATCCAATCCCTTGAAGTATATCTCCAACAACTCTATCTTTGGTATCCCATGATGTGGGCAATCCAAGAGAAAATCTTTAAATCTCTCTCATGACTTGGACAAACTTTCCTTGTCCTTCATTATGAATGAATTAATCTTTCCTCTCATTTCAGTGGTTTTGGAGGGGGGAAGAATTTTGTTAAGAACTCCGTCGTCATTTCCTCCCAAGTGTTGATCTTTCCGGGAGGAAGAGATTGATACCAAGTAAGCGCCATGTCCTTCAAAGAAAAGTAAAATGGCCTTAGCTTGTAATTATTATTTTCCAGCCTTGAAGGTCTCAAGGTCTCCATCAAAATCTCATAGTTTTGCAAATGTTGATGCGGAGACTCCCTCTCTAAACCTCCAAGCTGGCATTGGCGGATCATAGATAGAACTTGCGGTCGAAGTTCGTAATTATGCTCCGCTGGATCACCTAGGTTGACTCCTGGACGCCTCACTTGCTGGTTTGGGTCCATCCTCTGCCCTAGGGTCTGTGGAATACCTGCAAAAAGAACATCTTGGACAGGCATCCGAGGTGGATGTATCTCGGCCGCGGCAACTGGAGCGGAGTCCTGCGTCGGTCGATGCAGAATCTGGGCTCGTAGATCACCCATATATGCTTCAATCTCTGCAGTTGTAGTGCGAGTTTGATCCCTCTCGCGTTGCAGTTCTTCCCTATTGAAGCGCAGCTGTTCCATCGCCTCCTTTAATTCGGCCTCAAGATCGCGATTGTCTTGATTGGCCATTTTAGCTTCTTTCAAGCGTCGTTGGTTTGGGATCGTAAGGAACGATTTCCTTCCCAGCACGAGTTCTTCGCATAAACCTAAAAAAGAACCTGCGAAACTCCCTCAAGTAGAGTGGTTAGTAGAAACAGGGGCAATCGCCCCGAAAGAAAACTGCAACTGGCTCGGTCTAGACCAAGTCCCCGGCAACGGCGCCAAAAACTTGTTCGCTCCAAATGGTGTGTGCAAGCATTAAATTTATATCCCAAGAAATATGCTTAAAACAAGGGAGTGTATGGAAAAATTATAGTAAAAAGCAAGAATTCCGGGGTGTCGATCTCAAGACTTAGGTGAAACAAAGCAAGTATAAGTTGTCAATGCAACTAATAACCACAAAAGCGATTAAAACAATCAAAGATGATAATAAAGTCAACTAAAGGAAATATGCATATTCTAGGGATTAAAGCATCCAGTTGTGGTTTCAACTCAAGATCTAAAGATAAGCGGACAAAGTTGAGATTTTGCAAAGGAGAAGGTGTTTCTAAAGTGGAATAGATTACCGGGTAAGTCTCACTACTCACTATCCCAAACTAAAATTCCTATCACCGGGTAAGTCTCAAGGTACTAAGGAAAGGAATTATAATCTCAAACCAACACACCAACTAAGGGAATAGAATCAACCTTTACCGGGTAAGTCTCAAGCTAACTCACAAAGATGGAATGAAGGCACACTCAAACCCCAATAAAGGATAAACCTTTATTACCTAAACTTATGATCTTGGGTAAACAAACAAAGGAATCACTGGGTAAGTCACATCCTAGGCTTGCATTGAACCAGGAAAGGTGTAATAAGAATAGGATTTGGCAAACCCTAACACTTAACTCTCAGTTTCGGATCAGAAAAGGTCACCTCGGTCAGTCAAGTTCCACCCGGCCGAAATGTTCATCGACTGAACGAGATGTTCTAGGGTTAAGGTTAAATATTCGAGCTTTCAGGGTCCTGCTGGGATTACGATTATTCTTTCATCGTCTTTCCCACAACTTTAAGCCAATCACCCTAGAATCGCACAAGGAAATTAGCCACTCATCATCATTAAAGCAATAATCAAATATATGAGAAGGGAATGAATATTTGAACACAAAAACCTTAATTACAAGGCTTCAATAACTTAATCAAATATCAAACAAATCAGCGTTCCTTGGATCACAAATCCAACAGGACAATAGAACCAAAGGGAATCTCAGAAAATCTTATAAATCCCCTCAAAAGCTATCACAAGCTATGAACTTCCTTCCTTCAATCTTCAAACTTCAAAAAATCCTTCCTAACTGCAGATTCTTCAATGATCCAAAGATGGTAAAAAGGATGGCTGAATTGTGGAAAATCCAACCCTTTGTATAGGAGAATTATCTTCCAAAGATAATAATTTCTTAAAAAAGATAATTTCCTATAAAACATATCTTATCTCTAAAATTGATCTCCTAAATATATGATCTTCCTTCTAGAAATTTAGACCAAAAATATAAGATATCTTCCTTCCAAAAACAAAAGATCTCAGCCAAATAATATATATCTCGCCGGCACCAGGGTGTTCGCCTCGGTCGGGACGCTCCTCAAGATCACCTCGGTCGAGATGACATTGTAGCTGACCGAGGTGAATCTCAGCTGAATGTGAAATCTCTTAAATCTGGTTCAAAGTAAATCTTCTTCATTAATTCCATGCTTCCTGAGTTTTCTTTTAAGCTCCTGAATGTAGCTCCAATGACTCGTTTGCTCCTTAGCTCCATTTCGATCCAAAACGTGTCATTTTACCTACGATTATAACGAAACTTGGTGTAGACCTCGATTCCCGTAAAGGTAGATAAAACGACAATATAATCACATAATATACATTCAAACATGCAGATTATTGAAGCTAAAACGTCTAAACAAGTCCCAAAATATAGACTATAACACATGTTATCAGAAGGAGAAGGCGAAGGGTGATATCTGCTTTGGAGGTTTAGTGACTCAAATCGCTACAGTGATGGGTTTAGATTTGTCGGTGTGTACTTTTGCTGCGGCGGCGAAGCCGCTTGGATTGCAAGAGTTCATTACACGTCGAGTTCTCGTTCCTCGAGGTCTTGGTCCACCTCATGTGGCCATACCATGGGAAATGAAGTTTCCTAGAGGCATTCCGAGGTCGCCGCAATTCACTATCTTTGACCCTCAAAACTGGTCGGCAGTTTGGTATTCTATCATGCAGGAGGCTTCTATAGATGCGGAGTTGGGATCTGATCATGATGATGACGGAGCTGGTGGAGCTGCTGCGATGGACACCGGTACAAACACAGATGGTCCGAGTTGTCCCACCGTCATCATTGACGATGAGGCTACTGACGACGAGAGAGAGGCGCCAGCTGCTCCCGTTGAGATTCCCCAGCCATCACAGCAGCGAGCTCATCGCCGCCGCGATCTAGAGGCGCACCGGATAATTGATGATCTTGCACGACAAATGACGGAGTCTTTTTAGGCTCTACAGACTGACATGACCCAGCGCTTTGCCGCTTAGACTAGCTCTATTCGGTCATGGACGCAGGTGATATAGGATAACCAACACTACCAACGTCAGATGACGATGTTGTAGTTTGAGCAGCAGTTGTGGTATCCCTTTGATCGTACTCAATACCCATACATTCCACCACCGGCCGACGATTGAGCTTATTTCGGATCTTGTTCTTATTTCTATTGTTGTTCTGCATTTTCATTCGATGAGTACCTTGTTCTGACTTATATTTGACCCATTGGGACATTGTGTCTCAAGTATGGGGTATTTGACTTGCTTGCATCTGTAATTTGTAATAATTGTGGTTCTATGACTTTGCTTATGACCCTATTTGCTGATTTGTGCTTATATGTCTATTTACATGCACTGCATATGGGATTTTGATTGAAAAACATCGAAACTAATTACAAATTTTTTTTTTGCCTCGACCGAGACAACTTGGCCAAACGAGACTTGGTTAACTGAGATTCATCTCGGTTGATCATCTCGGGTGTTGTCATTCTATCTCGACCGAAATGGGTTTGTACTGAAGAGATTTTCGAAACATTTTATGCTTCTATTCCATATATGACCTCGATGAAGATATTTACTCGTAGATTAGCTTTGAAATCTTTATGTGTTCAAAAGGTTTTATGATATGTTTAAGTTGTTAAATGTTTTGTTTGAAATTCTAGCATGTTTAGTATTTTGTTTTATCAAAATCATGTTGAATTTGAAGGTTGACATCAATCTATAAGTTCTCTCACATTCTTCATGGGATGATTAAGGCACTTCGCTTCTCTTCTTCTTCTTCTTGATCATGCTTTTATCCCTTCATATATATATTTGCCTACCTTTACCCATCCGGGAGCATGGATGCAGTTGATGAAAAGCGTGTGAAGTGAAGTTGAGATTTTGGGTGAAAGTGTTAGAAAAATAGGTTTGAGGACGTTGATCTTGATGATGAGTTACTCGACACCATTCACATAGCCGGGTGTTTGTGTCATGCCAAAGTCGGATTGATCGATAGTCCTAACAAGTCATGGTATGTGCACCAAGGGTTTAAGGCATCTCGAGAAATTGAGAACTGCTGATCTCCTAGGCTTCGGTTATTGTGCACCTCTGTCAATGTTCTCAAAAATAAAGTAAAAAAGTGAAGGAAAGAATAAGCAAAGCTTATTGGTGAAAGATGTTTGTGATTCAAGAAGTAAAGATCCTATTCCCGGATTTCAGCACCACATTGCCCTTTATACATCCACCCTAACACATTTCTTGACCTCTTTTTGGAAGCCCTTGATACCTTGAGTATGTTGATTGACTTTGTGGTTTAAATTGGATTATACATGATTGATTTCGGTAATTATGATTTATTACACATTCTATAATTTTATGTAAAAGATGATCAACTTGCTTATATTCATAATATGTTTAGACCATGTGTTTGATTTTAGTTGTTATGAAGCATTTTCTTAGGGTGATCTACAAATGGAAGCGAACCATCAAAAGTTTTGTAAAATGTTTTTCATTGATCTTTTTGATGACTTATAAACCATTATATCTTATATCTATGATTTGAATCTTGCTTGGGGACAAGCAAGGGACAAATATGGGGTATTTTGATAGCATGTATTATAGTCTATATTTTGGGATTGGTTTGGACATTTTATCTTCATAAATCTGCATGCATGGCTATATATTCTTGATGATTATGTCGTTTTGTTTACCTTTGCATGAATCAAGGTCTACACCTAATTTTTTGTAATTGTAGGGAAAGTGGCATGTTATGGATCGATATGGAGCCACGGGATTTAAGGAGTCATGGGAGCTGCATTATGGAGCATCAAGGAGCTACAAGAAAGGAATAGGAACCATGACAGTTGGATAGAAATGAGATATTGGACCAATTATGGAGATTTATACGTAACAGCTTGTCCACCTCGGTTGACTACGTGATCACCTCGATAGAGATGATTTACTGGGCCTGGATCGAGACGGCCGGCCCACAGCCCATGAGATCTTTCATTTTTGGCATGTGATTTTCCTATAAGATTGAAGAAAATTTGTGAATGAAAGTATGCTTTGGAGAGATGGAAGAAGCTTGGATAACTGATTATTTTTGGGATTGAAGATCTCCAAGGGGAAGAAGGAAATTGAAAGTTGAAGGCCTTGAAGGGAAGTTGTAAGGTTTTCTTAGAGAACCTTAATTGTTGTTTTTTGATTCGATTATTGAGGAACACGTTTGCTGCTTGTTTGGATTGTTTGTTTGATTGATTATTGAGACCTTTTTATTAAGGTTTTCTTGTTGGTTTATTGCTTCTTCAGTTATGTATTTGATTGTTATTATGATGATGATTGTTGGCTAAATATCCTGCGATTCTAGGGTGATTGGCTGAAGGTTGTGGTAAAGACGATGAAAGAGTGAACCTTTACCTTAGTGGATCCTGAAAGCTCGAGCCAAACCCAAACTGCACCTCGTCTCGGTCAGTTCATGGAGCATCTCGACCGAGATCGATAAGAACTAAACGAGAGTGTGACCTAATTCGATTTATCCTGAGTTTAGGTTTTAGTTTGCCAAATCCTATCCTTGTTGCACCTTTCCTAGTTTATACGCAAGCATAGGATGAGACTTACCCGGTGATTCGTTTGCTTGTATACCTATGATGATGAGTGTTAGGTAATAAAGGTTTTTCCTTTATTAGGGTTTGAGTGTGCCTTCATCCTACCTTTGAGAGTTAACATGAGACTTACCCGGTAAAGGTTAGTCCTATTCCCTTAGGTGGTGTGTTGCTTTGAGATTATAGTTCCTTTCCTTAGTACCTTGAGACTTACCCGGTAAAAGGACCTTTGGTTTGGGATAGTGAGTAGTGAGACTTACCCGGTGATCTATTCCCACCTTAGAAATACCTTCCCTTGCAAACGTCAGCTTTGTCCACGTCATACTTAGAAATCTTGAGTCGAAACCGCATATGGATGCTTTGACCTCTAGAATCTGCATTCTTTTATTTGATTTATATATCATTTTTGTTTTGTTTCTTTGTTCTTGATTGACAACCTTATATTTACCGTGCTTGATTTCACCATAGTCCTTGTGTTCGACCCTTGAGTATTTCCCATACTGCGATTGATCCGTACACTGCAGGTTCACATTTTGTTCAGGATTTTATTTTAGGTTATAAATTTAAAGCTATTTCGTTCATTATTCACACACGTGTGAGAGCGAACAAGTCTCGGGAAGGCGAGTCCTAAACAACAATCCTAGCACACTCAATCCAATAGCAGTTGTTGAGGCTCACTACTACCTAATGGTTGTCATCTTCTATACCTAAGAGCAGGAATTACCGGGTAAGTCTCATCCCTCGCCTAGTTTACTAACATAGGTCACCTTAATGCTAGATTAGGCTCAACAAACACTAGGATTTCAACTATCAAACTCCTTAACGTGAAGATATATCACTATGGGAACTTCAGGTCACACACCTCGGGTGGATCAAGAACATCTCGACTGAAATAGTTGAAGAACAAGCCAAGATTGCAAATTGAGCTAAGTACTTTGAGAAGAAACTGTCCTAATATACATCTAAGTCCAATCTATCATTATCCTAGCCATAACCTTTCATCAATCCCTCTAGAATCACGTGCTACTTAGCCAACAACTATCATCTTAAGTTCATTCATCATCAAAACAACAAACATGCATGCCATAGCTAGATGAAGGTAAGGAAGAAATATAAAGCAAGAACAAGCTGAATATTAAGTTTAGATTAAGCTTACAACCATCCAAGAGTAGCTTCAAGACGAGGTCAACAATCTCTACAAATTTCCTCACTACAAGTCTCTCAAAAACTCACTCTAGGACTATGAAAATGATTTTCTTCTCTTCTCTTCAATGGATTCTCCTCTCTTATCTTCTCCACACTTGGGATTTCACAAACTCCGGAATGTTAGAGAATGAAAGGATCCCTACAAAAGTGTGTAGGCTGCAACAAGACACCTCCCATCCATCATGGGAGCCAAAGGTCGTGGGTAGGAAGATTGTGCCAAGTGTTGTGGTGGTCGTGACGGTGATCTCGGATGGTCCAAAAAGCATCTCGGCCGAGTTGGGTGGAGGATGGACTGAGGTCAATGTCTGCATAGCTAAAATCATGGCTAAACACAAGCCGGTGCATGGCTCGAACCAAGTAAGGTCAATTTCTTTTTCTTTTCTCCATGCTTGCTCCATTAGAACCTTGAATCCGGGCCTTCACGAGGCTTGAACCTCGGATATGATCAATAATGCATGAAAGCTCCCCAAAATACCTACAAAACCGACAAATACTCGTGTAGACGTCTATTCTGACAAAATAACTCGATAAAGCATAAAACGTCTCGTACATGTGCAAAACCAAGCATGAATGAATGTAAAAACTACCTAGAAGAGTGCCTAAACTAGTTTCATAAATCATGTCATCAAAATATCTCATATTTGTCACTTGATCGTCCCCGAGCAAGGTCCAAATGTAGGCTACGAGATGGCGTGAGTTATGAATGCGGAAAAAAAGAAACTCTTTTCGGAATTGTGCTTCAAGTCTAGATCACCTTTATAGTTATGTTTCATGACAATGGATGAGAAATCATGCATCAAATGAATAAAGGCACGGAAAGGCAATCACACTTAACTAAAAAACATGCATGGAAGGCAAAAACGAGAATGTCAAGACGATCATGAGAATATCCAATCTAGACCACTAAGTCATACACATATGTAAATAGGTCTCAAGGACTTAGGAAATAAGAGGCCAAGAAACGTGATGGTAGGGTGGGAATTTTCTGAGGTTAAGTGGTGCTAATCCGGGAAAGGAACTAAACAACAACATTATTGTTCTTCATCCACCAAAGTGTAATTTTCTCCTTCCTTTTCTTTTTTTTTCATTTTCATTTTTATTCACTTTTGAGACAATGATATTGGTGTACAAAAGCCGAAACCTTGGTGGTTAGCGGTCCTCGGAATATTTTCGAGGTGCCTCACACCGGGCACACATACCAAGGTTTGTTAGGACATTCGGTTTATCCGACTTTGGGAAGACACAAACACCCGATTATAAAATGGTGCCGAGTTACTCGTCATCAAAACCAAAGTCCCCAAACCTATATTTTTTTCTACACTTTTTTCACAACACATTCAACTTCTTCATTCACCACATTCATTTACTTCATATCACCCCACACTTACTTTTCACACACTAAACACACTAGCATACTCCTATTCCCGGATGGGTCAAGAGAGTTCAAACTTTTCAATTCAAGTGAGGTGCTCAAATAACATGATCAAGATGAGAAGTAAAGAGATGAATTGCCTTAATCATTCCTAGTTGATGTGCAAGAACTAGCATGCAATTTCGACTATCAATTCTCAATCCAATCAAAACAAACATCATCATCACAATTCATACTTGGGATTCAAGAGAAGTATTCAAGTCCACATATGCATTTATTCATTCAACACACAAGTCAATCCATAGCCAATCAACAAAAAAAATCATCATTAGGGTCATATCCGAACTAAGAAGCACAATTTTTTTTTAAAATTTTCAATCTTTTTTGGAATTTTTGAAATGTGTATATACAAAGCAAGACATGAAATGAAACGTGTGACAATGAAATGAAACTATCCTAGATGCGATCATGCATGGAATCACGAAAACCCCACCGATACTTAAGAACCACATTGTCCCCAATGTGAGAGTTAAATAGAGAGTGAAAGAAGTCCTCACAATGTAAAAAAGGTCGGGATGTCGGTATTTCGGTTCACTCAAGTGGAGATAAAAGTGCAAGTTACATCCTTGAAGTACGGACACACACCAAGGCAAACATGGCTCAGCAAGGGGGTCTCGGACCATCATCAGGGCATCTGGACCGAGGTCCAGACCGAGGTGAGGTTTTGTTGAGTTCATCTCGGTTGGCTCAGCACCCTTTCGGTCGAGATGACCTTCAACACTTCCTTTGCCTTTGTGCTCGGATCTTGCACTTCACTCAAATGAATCCATAAGGTCCACGATGGCCTTCAACAACATCAACGCTCATCACAACTCCTACAACCTATCATCAAAGCCAAAAGAAAACACACACAAAAGAAAAAAACAAAAACAAAAGCAAAACGAAAAGGGAGAGATATGTACGAGTTGGTTGCCTCCCACCAAGCGCTTCTTTAAGGTCATTAGCTTGACCAAACTCCGGAGCGTCTACTCAAGGTGAATTGAGGCAAACACATCAACCCGGGCTTCCTGGATGTACTTCTTTAACCAGCGCCCATTCACCTTAAAGCTACCACAACGATCTCCTCCAATTTCAACTAATCTATGAGGAAAGATCTTTCTTAATATATACGGGCCAGTCCATCTTGACTTGAGCTTTCCGGGGAAGAGACGTAGCCTCAAGTTGAAGAGAAGGACCAAGTCTCCTTCACTAAACTCCTTCGGAGTGAGGCGCTTGTCATGTCAACGCTTGGTTCTTTCCTTGTAGATTCGGGAATTCTCGTAAGTATCAAGTCTAAGCTCCTCAAGCGCATTAATATCAAGAAATCTCTTCTCACCAGCATCTTAATGTCAAAGTTCAACCACTTTATGGCCCAAAATGATTTATGCTCCATTTCGACCGGGAGGTGGCATGACTTGCCATAGACCGACTTGAAGGGAGTTGTTCCAATTGGTGTCTTGAAGGCAATTCTATATGGCCACAAGGCATCATCAAGCCTCATGGCCTAATCCTTTCTATCTCTTGACACCGTCTTCTCTAAAATCCCCTTGATCTCCCGGTTGAAGATCTCAACTTGCCCACTTGTTTGGGGTGATAATGTGCTGCAACCTTATGAGCCACCCCATACTTTGCCAACAAAGCTCCAAAGTTTCTAGCGGTGAAGTACTTCCCTCCATCACTTATAATTGCCCTTGGTTTTCCAAATCTCGGGAGAATACTCGGTTGAAGAACCGCACCACTACCTTGGCGTCATTTGTGGGAGAAGCGATTGCTTCCACCCACCTAGATACGTAGTCCACCGCGAAGCAGATAAAGAGGTTGTCACATAAAGAGGTGAATGGACCCATGAAGTCCATACCCCAAACATCAAATATCTCCACCTCTTGAATATTATTCAATGGAATCTCGTTTCTCCTTGTAATGTTGCCCGTCTTTTGACAAGCATCACATGCCACAACAAAACTCTACACATCACGAAACAAATTAGGCCAATAAAATTCGGATTGCAATACCTTGACACAAGTCTTATGTGAGCTTGTGTGTCCTGCACATGGTAGGGAATGGCAATGCCGGATCACGCTCTCCATCTCATTCTCCGGAATATATCTTCGGAATACTTCATCCGGCCCTCTCTTGAACAAGAGAGGTTCCCTCCAAAAGTAGTGCCTCACGTCCTTGAAAAACTTCTTTCTTTGGGCAAAGGACAAACCCGGAGGCACTTCTTCACAAACCAAGAAGTTCACAATGTCCGCGAACCATGGCTCTCTTCCTCTAGACACTTGGAAAAGATATTCCTCCACCACTTGCAATTGCTCATCCCGGAATGAGTCATCAATCGGGGCCTCATCTCTCTCAATCTCAAAGAGAGGAAGTCTACTAAGGTGGTCCGCCACGCAGTTTTCGGACCCCTTCTTATCTCTAATCTCCAAGTCAAATTGTTGGAGAAGAAGGATCAACCAAATCAATCAAGGTTTGTCATCCTTCTTTGTGAGCAAATAACGGATCGCAACATGATCCGTGTACACAATCACCTTGGCTCCTACTAGGTATGACCGGAAATTCTCAAAAGCGTACACAACTGCTAGCAACTCCTTCTCGGTGGTGGCATAATTGAGTTGGGTCTCATCTAGCGTCTTGCTAGTGTAGTAGATGGCATGTGTAAACCCATATTTCTTTTGGCCTAGCACGGCCCCAATGGCCATGTCACTCGCATCACAAATCACCTCAAATGGTAAACTCCAATCCGGAAGTTGCATAATCGGGGCGGTGATTACAACATTCTTCAACCTCTAAAAAGCTTCAAGATAATCCTTGGAGAAAACAAACTCCACATCCTTCATTAGTAGGTTAGTGGGAGGCTTAGAAATTTTAAAGAAATGTTTAATAAACCTCCGGTAAAAACCGGCATGCCCTAAGAAACTCCTTACCCCTTTTACCGAGGTAGGTGGTGGCAACTTCTCTATTGTCTCAATTTTTGCTCTATCAACCTCAATGCCTCTATGGGTAACCAAATGTCCCAAGACTATACCTTCATTTGTAAGATCCTGTTTTTAGCCTTCACCGCCCCCGCGGTGAAAGTTAGCCACCCCAGGGGCTGGCCGCGGTTGCGGCAAGGCAAATCGCCCCTGCGGTTTCGCCCCAGATCGTCCTGATCTGTTTTTATTCCGTTTTTATTTTCTTCCATAGATAGAAGATCCGACCTTCTATCTTATGGGCTGACTTTCCTATCTTATACCTAACCCTAGAATGTCCTTCCTTCTATCTCTTTCTATAAATCCCCTTCTTTCCTCTCTTTTCCGCATTTCTTGCATACGTTTTCTTCACCCTCGAGAGCTGCAGCCGTTTGCCCTTGCTTCCCGTGATCTTGCTGAACGTGTAAGTTCTTCCTCCCTTGTTTTTCATCACGTTCATGTGTTGCTGCATGCCGTTTCTCTTATGTTCTGTTTCCTTCCTCGTTCTTCCCTTTTCTTCTTCTCCAAGGATCAAGTTCGAGTCTTTATTCTTGTAGATCGTTCCGTTGTTGATATGTTGATGTTCACATGCTCCGTTGGATGAGTTGTAAAATTTTCGAGTGTTGAGAAAGCAAGTTTTTGCCTTGTTGAAGAAACACTTTCAAACGAGAAGCCGACAGTAGCTTATGCACCGTACCCGCCCCCGCGCATGTTAGCACCGCCCGTGCGCCTTGTCCAGCCGTCTCTACTATTTTCTCTGCAGTAGCTCCCGTCTTTGGTGAGCTGCTTCCTTCCTTGCTTTCCTCGTTCCTTTCCTTGGTTGTTATTGATGATGTTACCCTTGAGAGCGTTAGCTTGTGGAGATATCTTAGAGATCATTGAGACTAGAAGTTATAGACTTCTAGCAACCGTGCATTCCTAATTCTTGATGCCTTGTGTGAACAGGCTTTTCTTGCTCCTTTCCTGAGAGAAACTGAGTCGTTCTTTGACCGTTTGAGTTAGCTTCGAGTGAGGTAAGTCCCTTGGACTTACTTCGCTTCATCCATATATTAGTTTGATTGTTTTGGCTTGTTTGTGTTGTTGTATTGTTATAACTGATAACCGGAATAGGAATGACCTTGTTATACTGTAATTGGCCCAAGTGTATTATAACCAAGCGGTTACCGCTTGTCCAATTCAAAATGGGGAAACTGGGAGCTTCTCTTGCGACCAGTCTGATAGCATGAATTATAGTCTATATTTTAGGGTTTGTTTTGACGTTTTATCTTTCATAATCTGCATGTTTGTATGTACATTGTGTGATTATATTACCATTTCATCTACCTTTGCAAGAATCGAGGTCTACACCTAGTTTTATTGTAATCGTAGGTAAAATGGCACGTTTTGCATCAAAAAGGAGCAAAAGGAGCTATGGAGTCATTGGAGCTACATTGAGGAGCATAAGGAACCATCCAGAAAGCATAGCTATGGATTAAAGATTCACTTTGGACCAGTTTTGAGAGATTTCACATTCAGCTGAGACTCACCTCGGTTGACCAGAGATTCATCTCGACCGAGGTGATCCAGAGAAGCCGACTCGACCGAGGCGAATACCTAGGACGCGGCGAGAATATTTTATTATTGGCTGAGATCCTTTATCTTTGGAAAGTGATCTTATATTTTTGGGCTTGGCTCCTGGAAGGAAGAAGATCTTATATTTTACCTATTTTTATGAGAAAAGATCTTTCTAAGATATCTTATCTTTGGAGGGTTATTTTCCTATAAAAAGGGTTGGATTTCCACAAATCCAAGATCCCGCTTACACCGATCAAGGTTTATACACCGCTGCAGCCATACTCCAATTTGGAGATTTGAAGAACCTTTTTTGAAGGTTGAAGGAAGATTGAAGATCATAGCTTTTATAGCTTTTTGAAGGGTTTTTGTAAGATTATCTTAGATTCCCTTCCTTGTTGTCTTGTCTTGTTGGATTGCTATCCAAGGAACGCTTTTGTTGTGATATTTGATTCAGTTATTGAAGTCTTTTCATTAAATTCTTCTTGTTCAAGTATTCACCTTCTTCCTATATATTTGATTAATACTTTCATAATGATGATGATGACTGGCTAACTTCCTTGTGTGATTCTAGGGTGATTGGCTGAAAGTTGTGGGAAAAACAATGATAGAATGATCTTAATCACAGTAGGACCCTGAAAGTTCGAGTCTTTAACCCGCAGTGTACGGGTCAATCGTAATAAAAAGCAAGGAATTTCAGGGGTCGATCATAGGGACTCAGTGAAACAAAGTCCGATAACGGTGAGCTTCGTAATTACTAACCACAAGAGCAATTAAAACAATCAAAGACTAATAAGAAGTCAATAAAGCAAACATGCAATTCTAGGGATTAAAGCATCTAGTTGTGGTTCCAACTCAAGATCTAAAGATAAGCAGACAAAGCTGAGATTTTTGCATAGGGAAGGTGTTACTAAAGTGGAATAGATCACCGGGTAAGTCTCACTACTCACTAATCCTAAACCGTAACTCCTATTACCGGGTAAGTCTCAAGGAATCAAGATAAAGAACTATAACCTCAAACTAACACACCATCTAAGGGAATAGAATCAACCTTTACCGGGTAAGTCTCAGGCTAACTCACAAAGATGGGATGGAAGCACACTCAAACCCCAATAAAGGATAAACCTTTATTACCTACACTTATGATCTTAGGTACACAAACTAAGGAATTACCGGGTAAGTCTCATCCTAAGCTTGCTTTGAACCAGGAAAGGTGTAATAAGAATAGGATTTGGCAAACTCTAACACTTAACTCTCAGTTTCAGATCAGATAAGTCACCTCGGTCAGCCAAATTCCACCCCGGCCGAGATGTTCATCGACTGAGCGAGATGCTTGGGGTTAAGGTTAAAGACTCGAACTTTCAGGGTCTGATAGCATGAATTATAGTCTATATTTTGGGATTTGTTTGGACGTTTTATCTTTCATAACCTGCATGTTTGTATGTATATTATGTGATTTTACTACCATTTCATCTACCTTTGCGGGAATCGAGGTCTACACCTAGTTTTGCTGTAATTGCAGGTAAAATGGTACGTTTCGCATCAAAAAGGAGCAAAAGGAGTCATGAGTCATTTGGAGCTACATCCAGGAAGCATAGCCATGGATTAACGATTTACTTTGGACCAGTTTTGAGAGATTTCACATTCAGTTGTGACTCACCTCGGTTGACCAGAGATTCATCTCGACCGAGGCGATCCAGAGACGCCGACTCGACCGAGGCGAACACCTAGGACGCGGCGAGAATATTTTATTCTTGGCTGAGATCTTTTAAAATTGGAAAGTGATCTTATATTTTTGGGCTTGGCTCCTGGAAGGAAGGAGATATGCAGAATCTTATATTTTACCTATATTTATGGGAAAAGATCTTTCTAAGATTTATTATCTTTGGAGGGTTATTTTCCTATAAAAAGGGTTGGATTTCCACAATTCCGACATCACGCTATACCGTCGATCAGGGGTTTATAGCACGCAGCAGAAGCAGCAGCCTACTCCAGTTGGGAGAGATTTGAAGAACCTTTTTGAAGGTTGAAGGAAGATTGAAGTCTATAGCTTTTATAGCTTTTTGGAGGGTTTTTGTAAGATTGTCTTCAATTCCCTCACTTGTTGTCTTGTCTTGTTGGATTGCTATCCAAGGAACGCTTTGTTGTGATATTTGATTCAGTTATTGAAGTCTTTTTCATTAAATTCTTCTTGTTCAAATATTCACCTTCTTCCCCTATATTTAATACTTTCATAATGATGATGAGTGGCTAATTTCCTTGTGTGATTCTAGGGTGATTGGCTGAAGGTTGTGGGAAAAACAATGATAGAATAATCTTAGATTCCAGTAGGATCCTGAAAGTTTGAGTCTTTGACCTTAACCCTAAGCATCTCGTTCAGTCGATGAACATCTCGGCCGGGGTGGAAACTGGCTGACCGAGGTGACTTATCTGATCCATAACTGAGAGTTAAATGTTAGAGTTTGCCAAATCCTATTCTTATTACACCTTTCCTGGTTCAAAGCAAGCTTAGGATGAGACTTACCCGGTAATTCCTTAGTTTGTGTACCAACGATCATAAGTGTAGGTAATAAAGGATTATCCTTTATTGGGGTTTGAGTGTGCTTCCATCCCATCTTTGTGAGTTAGCCTGAGACTTACCCGGTAAAGGTTGATTCTATTCCCTTAGATGGTGTGTTAGTTTGAGGTTATAGTTCTTTATCTTGATTCCTAGAGACTTACCCGGTAATAGGAATTACGGTTTAGGATTAGTGTGTAGTGAGACTTACCCGGTGATCTACCGCACTTTAGTAACACCTTCCCCATGCAAAAATCTCAGCTTTGTCCGCTTATCTATAGATCTTGAGTTGGAACCACAACTAGATGCTTTAATCCCTAGAATTGCATGTTTGCTTTATTGACTTCTTATTCATCTTTGATTGTGTTAATTGCTCTTTGTGGTTAGTATTCACGAAGCATACCGTTATTGACTTTGTTTCACCGAGTCCCTGTGATCGACCCTTGGAATTTTCTTGCTTTTTACTACGATTGACCCGTACACTGCGGGTTCGCATCCTTGTTTTAAGCTTAAGTCTAGGGTTATAAATTTAAAGCTTGCACACACCGTTTGGAGCGAACAAGTTTTTGGCGCCGTTGCCGGGGACTTGGTCTAGACCGAGCCGGTACGGTTTGCTCTTGGGGCACTTGCCCCGTGTCATCTAACCACTCTACTTGAGTGACTTTTGCAGGTTCTTTCTTAGGTATATGCGAAGAACCCGCACTGGGAAGGAAATCGTTCCCTACGATCCCGAACCCGAAAAGACATACAAGCGACGCTTAAGAGAAGCGAAGATGGCCCAACAAGACGATCGCGATCTTGCGGCCGAATTGAAAGAGGCGCTAGAGCTGCTACGCCTCAGCAAGGAAGAACTAAGGCAAGAGAAAGAAGAGAATCGCACCAAGACTACAACAATCGAAGCTGAGATAGCAGTCATACGAAACCAGATTCTACTTCGACCGAGGGAAGATCCTCCTGTTGATCCTCGACCGATGCAGGATCCAGTAGCTGATCCTCGACCGAGGCAGGCTCCAGTACCTGACGCCCCGGCCGATGTACCTCCACCTCGGAGGCCAGTCCGAGATGTTCTTCTTGCAGGAATCCCACAAACCCTAGGTCAAAGGATGGACCCTAATCAACAACTGAGGCGTCCAGGAGTGAACCTAGGAGATCCAGCAGATCATGACTACGAACTTCGACCGCAAGTTCTAGCCATGATTCGCCAATGCCAATTCGGAGGGCTAGAGAAGGAGTCGCCACATCAACATCTTCAAAACTACGAGATCTTGATGGAAACCTTGCGACCTTCCAGAATTGAAAATAACAACTACAAGCTAAGACCTTTTTACTTTTCTTTAAAAGATAGAGCTCTTACTTGGTATCAATCTCTTCCTCCAGGAAAAATTAGCACATGGGAGGAGATGACTACGGAATTCTTGACCAAATTCTTTCCCCCCTCAAAGACCGCTGAAATGAGAGGGAAGATCAACGCTTTCATTATGAAGGACAAGGAGAGCTTGTCCAAATCTTGGGAGCGGTTCAAGGATATCCTTTTGGATTGCCCACATCATGGGATTCCAAAGATCGAGTTGTTGGAGATCTACTTCAAAGGACTGGATGGAAGCACCCAGTTCAATCTCCAACTACTCTCCGCCGGTACCTTCATGGACATGGCGATTGATGAGGCTTGGGACTTCATTGAGAAGCAAGCCTTGCACATGGAGAAATATACCCACCAAGGAGCTGAAGGTGGAGTTAAAAGAGTCAACTTTCAAGAGACTCAATCCAACAACAATCAACTCACGTCTTTGAAGAATGACGTGAAGCAATTGAAGGAACTCTTGATGGCTCAAACTAAGAAGGAAGAGCAAGGGCAAAGGAACAACAACAACAACGGTCCCCGAAACAACAACTACAACAACAACAATAGAGGATCCAATAGCAACAACTGGAGGGCGAATAACCAAAATCACGGTAACAATCATTCAAACTCCAACTCTAACGATTCCTCTAACCCTTTCCTCTCTTCCCCTTCTTCTTCTTCTACTCCATTAAAGAGCCAAGGGCAAGGATCAAGTTCGTCTCAACCAGAAAAGAAAGACGCAGTTCTGGAGGCTATCTTGATCAAGCTTAGCGCTATGGAGAATTCTATGACTTCATTTTCGAGGGCCCAAAAGTCCTTCGAACAACAACTTGCTAGTAGGGCGAATGAAGCGCCAAGAGATCCAGGGAAGCTTCCAGCAAAGACGGAAACTAACCCTAAGGGCCAGTGCATGGCCATAACAACGAGGAGTGGACTTAAAACTACAGATCCAGTACCTCGATCGACGCAGACCACCTCGGTCCAGATCCAGTCGAAGAACACCTCGACCGAGATGCCAACCGAGGTGGAGCAACAGAAAGCAGGAGGGATGACTGAAACTTATGTTCCACCTCCTGCATACAAACCACCACTTCCATTCCCTCAGTCCAGAGCCAGAGCACATCTAGACAAGCACTTTGGTAAGTTTCTTGACTTGATGAATAAGCTACATATTAATATTCCTTTCCTTGATGCTATTTTAGGTATGCCCGCCTACGGGAAGTTCTTAAAAGAAATCTTATCAAGGAAGAGGAAGGTGGAGGATGTTGGTGAAGTTAGGATGACATCTAAATCTTCAGAGCTTATTAAGATCATGAAGGAAAAGATGCCACCTAAGTTGAGAGATCCCGGCTCGTTTTGCATTCCCATTCAAGTTGGGGATGTCACTTGCGAAGCCCTTTGTGATCTAGGAGCCAGCGTGAGCATCATCCCGCTGGAGCTATGCACGAAGATCGGTCTTGGAGAGCCCAAGCCGGTCAAGATTCGACTTTATATGGCGGATCGCTCCATTACCCGTCCCGTGGGCATCTTGGAGGACGTTCCAGTCAAGTTAGGTAACTTCTATCTACCTATAGCTTTTGTCGTACTTGACATTCCCGTAGATTATCCTGTTCCTATTATTCTCGGGAGGCCATTTCTAGCAACTTCGGGTTGCAACGTGGATTGCAAGAACGCCAAGTTGAAATTCAAAGTTGGTGGCGATGAGGTGGAGTTCGCATTACTTGCAGCCATGAAAGGGGAGCAGCTAACTGATGATATCTTCAACATCTACGATGAAGAAGAATCAAGAGAATTGGTGAGCTCTATCTTTATTAACGATTCACTCGAAAGAGTTATTAGCTTCAGTTTAATGGAGGAAGGTATAGATGCTTCTTGTGATGCAGATATACGGAGCTTGAAGGCATTGGAAGAGGATCCAGGAGCTAAAACTGAGAAGCTAATCCAGGAGACGAAGATCTCCAATCTCGGTTCCAGCAGGAGCACCTCGACCGAGGCACTTTCTGGATTGAGCGAGGCGACTGAAGAACACCTCGGTCAACGCCTCTGCGCCTCGACCGAGATCGATGGCGAGATGATGTCAACTGAGACTACTGAGAATAATAATCTTCTTACTCACTTCTCTGACATTCATCCTCAGTTGGTGGAACATTCTATCCACCAACTTTCTGATAAGAACGGACCTTGGTATGCTGATATTGTGAATTATCTTGTTTGCCAGGAGATACCGCCCGGATTGACGTACTCTCAAAAGAAGAGATTCTTCAAGGAAGTACGACATTACTACTGGGATGAGCCGCTGCTATTCAAGCGCGGACCGGATGGGATGCTTCGAAGATGCATTCCGGAAGACGAAGTTAATAGCGTTATACGGCATTGCCATTCACTCCCTTGTGGAGGACATGCTAGCACCGATAAAACATGCGCTAAGGTATTACGTTCTGGTTTCTTTTGGCCTACATTATTTAAGGATGTGCAATCTTTTGTTGTCTCTTGTGATGCATGCCAAAGGACAGGAAATTTATCAAGGAGAAACGAGATGCCACTTAATAACATCCAAGAAGTAGAAATCTTCGATGTATGGGGGATTGACTTCATGGGACCTTTCCCATCCTCCGGAGGAAACCTCTATATCCTTCTTGCGGTTGACTACGTCTCTAGATGGGTTGAAGCCATCGCTTCTCCCACTAACGACGCCAAGGTGGTTGTGAAGTTCTTGAATAGAACTATCTTTCCACGATTTGGAACTCCACGTATCATCATTAGCGATCTAGGAACGCATTTCATCAACCGGAAGTTCAAAGCACTTCTATCGAAGTATGGGGTAACCCACAAGGTATCAACTGCTTATCACCCTCAAACTAGTGGACAGGTCGAGATCTCGAATAGAGAAATCAAGGCAATTTTGGAGAAGACCGTCTCTAGAACTAGGAAGGATTGGTCCATGAAGTTGGACGATGCTCTTTGGGCGTACAGGACCGCATTCAAGACTCCCATAGGTACCACCCCTTATAATTTGGTATATGGGAAGTCTTGCCATTTGCCCGTTGAATTGGAACACAAGGCGTATTGGGCGATCAAATGGTTGAATTTCGACATTAAGGAGGCTGGTGAGAAGCGACTATTGGAACTCAACGAGCTGGAGGAGCTGCGTTTGAACGCTTATGAGAATGCCAAAATCTACAAGGAAAGGACGAAGAGATGGCATGACAAGCGTATCGTCCCAAAAGAGCTTAACGAAGGAGACTTAGTTCTACTCTTCAACTCCCGCCTCCGCCTTTTTCCAGGTAAGTTGAAATCTAGATGGACCGGACCTTATGTTGTGAAACATGTTTTCCTTCATGGTGCAGTTGAGATATGGGGCGAAACTAGCGGAAGCTTCAAGGTCAACGGTCATAGACTTAAGAAATACCAGCCGGAAACGCCGGTTGAAGAGGTTGCATCAATATACCTCGTTTGAGACGCATTATGGTCCAGCTAGCGAACTTAAACCAAGCGCTTCTTGGGAGGCAACCCAAGGTATTGTTCTCTTTTCCCGTTTTCTAGTCTAGCTTAGATAGTTTTTGTTTTTGTTTTGCTTTGCTTTGTTTTTGGCGTTCTGGACAGACAACAGGGAATATCTAAGGAAGGAGCATAACTGGAAGGACAGAAGTTCGAGATTTTGAGAAGACAGAAGCATCTCGGTCACTGTCGGAGCACCTCGACCGAGTTGATTCTTGAGCAACCGAGGCGACTAGGGTTTCTGCAGAACCGCCTCGGTCCGTACCACCTCGGTCCAGTCGAGACCATCTCGACCGAGGTGACAGCAGATCCAGGAACAGTATAAAAAGGGGAAAATTTTATTTTTCACTTTTTTTACTTTACCCACCTCGACCGCGGCGACAGTCCACTTCGCTCTCTCTCATTTCTCGCTCATTTTCGAAGATTTCCGCTTCTAAACTGAGATTAAAGGGTAGAGGAACCGATTGCAACAACAGATCTGCAGAGAAATCGAACGAATCGACCGAAACGAGGTAAAACAAGTCGAAACCCTAACTCGTTCATTCGTTTCGATTTGGGCTTTGGTTGCCCTTGATTCTGCTGAGAAAGGATTTAAGTACCCCATAGGAAGCAATTGTAGTGATTTTTGGGGGAAAAGAACTGAATTTCTGAGAATTGGAATCGCGACTGTTGCGCCTCGGTCCGGTCGAACTGCATCTCGACCGAGGTGATTTCTGAGTCCTGTGAGTGACCGAGGTGGTCTGACAGTGTTGAGTGAAAATGAGTTCCGATCATCGCCTAGCCCTGAGAGACAGATCCTCACCCTCCCCTTCTCCCTCTTCTTCCCGTCCTTACCGCCCGGTTATCCACGAGAGATGCCGGGTAGACTATGAGCGCATAGCTAGCCGTCCAGTTATCGCAACACGATTTCTGGACGTGTCAGCTTTTGATTGCCTAGGGTTAGATGCCGACCTTAGGAGGATGATTGCCACTGTAGGGCTGGATCAGTTTACTGAGATCCGAGCCCCAGCTTATTTGGAGCCGACCTTAGAGTTTATTAGCTCCTTCTCCTACCTTCCCACAGACAGGTCTGTGAAGTACCGGTTGATGAACCGGAACTTCATAGTTCCTTTAGAGATCTGGAGAGAGATTTTTGGCTTTTCTGAGCCCACCGCCACCGACTTTCCCTCCCGATCCGTAGCTAGGGAGTTCTGGGGGCAGATTGCCCATATTACAGAGCATGCAGACAGATGGCGCCCTGGAGATTCCAGGGAGAGGGTCATCTTCCACCCGGCCTTCAGATTAGCCCACAGGATATTTAGCGAGACACTTCTGGCGCGTACTGAGACGCCCCAGAAGATCCGACAGGGCGAGCTCTTCAGCCTCTACTGCATGGTTACAGGAGGTTTCCCAGACTTTGGCTTGTTCTTGGCAGAGGATCTGCACAAGATCAAGGCCAAGGCGAAGGGAGACATTTGCTGCGGAGGTCTAGTCACCCATATCGCTACCTATCACGGGATGGACCTTAGTGTTTGCACGATGGTTGCGGCTCCGAAGCCGCTTGGATTGCAGGAGATGATCACACGGAGGATTTTGGTTCCCCGTGGTTTGACCACTCCTTATGTTGCTATGCCTTGGGAGCGGACTGCACCACAGGGGATCCGCTGGTCTGCTCAGTTCACAGTCTTTGATCCGCATTATTGGCAGACAGCTTGGGCCCCACTGATGGAGGATCATAGAGAGGCAGCAGCTGCCCCGGCTGAGGAGGAGGAGGATGACGACGACGAGGAGACAGTGGATGAGAGAGATGGTGGAGTCCCGATGGATACAGGGACGGATACTGCAGGTCCGAGCGCGCCACCGATCATTGATTTAGATGATGATGAGGAGACAAAGCCTGCACCAGCTGAGACTTCTCCAGTCAGACCTGCTAGACGCAGGAGGCATGGAGTGAGAGATAGAGCTGCTCACAGACGGATCGATGACCTGACGGATCAAGTTATTGACACATATGCTGCATTATCGTTGGATATCCGCGAGATGCAGGAGCGGCAGCACCATCAGCACATCATGGCCCAGCTTCAGTTCGAGCATGTCATGGGCTATCCGTACGATCCGACTCAGTATCCGTACGTACCACCACCACCGCCGGATCAGGATTACTGAGGAGCTGCAGGATTTTTCTTATTATATTTTTATGTAGTTCAGCTATTTATCCGGTGAGTACTCTCATTTTCAGACTTTTATTTGACCCACTGGGACAGTGTGTCCCAAGTATGGGGTGTTTGTATTATTTGACTACCTTTTGATGTATGACATTATCTTTTATCGGATATTTTATTTATGCTTCACTTCTGCATTTATATGATTATCTGATTCTACATGCATACCTACAGGTTATATTGATTGAGAAAAACGTCGAAACTGAAAAAAAATGGTTTTAAAAAAAAAAAATTTTTTTTGACCTCGACCGAGTCAGTCTTGGCCAAACGAGGCGTTTCACCTCGGTTGAACCAAGAACACCTCGACCGAGGTGTGTTAACTGAGAGTTTTCGAAAACGATTTTGTGTTACTTATCTGGATATGATCTCGGTGAAGATCTTGTTTACTGACTGGTTTTGAATCCTTTATGTGTTTGAAAGGTTTTATAATATGTTTAAGTTGCTAAATGCTTTGTTTGAATATATTAGCATGTTTAATACTTTGTTTTTATCCAAATTATGTTGAATTTGAAAGTTGACACCGCAGGTTAAGTTCTCTCACTTTCTTCATGGAAAGACCAAGGCAATTCATTCTCTTCTTCTTCTTCTTCTTGATCATGCTTAGCCCCTCATATACATTTTGCCTCCCTTTACCTATCCGGGAATTTGGAAGCAAGCGAAGTGGTGAAAGCAAGTGAAGTTGAGAAGTTGGCTGGAAGTAAAAGTGCTAGAAAGTAATTTTAGGTTTGGGGAAGTCAATCATAAAGATGAGTAACTCGGCACCATTCACATAGCCGGGTGTTTGTGTCTTGCCAAAATCGGATTGAGCGATATTCCTAGCGGGTCATGATATGTGCATCAAGGGTTTGATGCATCTCGAGAAATTGATGATTGCAGATTTCCTAGGCTTCGGTTATTGTGCACCTCTGTCCATGCATCCCAAAAAGTAAAGTAAAAAGAAAAAGTGTGAAATAAGCAAAGCTTATTGGTGGAAGATGTTGCAAGTCAAAGTGAAAGTGAAGTTCATCCTTTTCCCGGATTCTAGCACCACATTACCTTACACACATCCCTACCCTACACGTTTCTTGACCTTTCTTTGGGAAGCCCTTGAGACCTTGAGCTTGTTGATTGACTTAGCGGTTTAAACTGGATTATACATGATTAATTTTGATAATTATGATTTATTATGCATTCTATGATTTTATGCAAAGATGAACGACTTTCCTATATTTATAAAATGTTTTGAGCATATTGAGTTTTTAAACTACATGAAGTATTCTCTTAGAGTGATCTATGATAGTTGCACACCATAAAATGTTTTTGAAAGACTTTTTCATTGATTTTCATGACTTATAATCCATTCTATCTTGTCTTCTATATGCGGAACTTGCTTGGGGACAAGCAAGGGCTAAGTATGGGGTATTTTGATAGCATGAATTATAGTCTATATTTTGGGATTTGTTTGGACGTTTTATCTTTCATAACCTGCATGTTTGTATGTATATTATGTGATTTTACTACCATTTCATCTACCTTTGCGGGAATCGAGGTCTACACCTAGTTTTGCTGTAATTGCAGGTAAAATGGTACGTTTCGCATCAAAAAGGAGCAAAAGGAGTCATGAGTCATTTGGAGCTACATCCAGGAAGCATAGCCATGGATTAACGATTTACTTTGGACCAGTTTTGAGAGATTTCACATTCAGTTGTGACTCACCTCGGTTGACCAGAGATTCATCTCGACCGAGGCGATCCAGAGACGCCGACTCGACCGAGGCGAACACCTAGGACGCGGCGAGAATATTTTATTCTTGGCTGAGATCTTTTAAAATTGGAAAGTGATCTTATATTTTTGGGCTTGGCTCCTGGAAGGAAGGAGATATGCAGAATCTTATATTTTACCTATATTTATGGGAAAAGATCTTTCTAAGATTTATTATCTTTGGAGGGTTATTTTCCTATAAAAAGGGTTGGATTTCCACAATTCCGACATCACGCTATACCGTCGATCAGGGGTTTATAGCACGCAGCAGAAGCAGCAGCCTACTCCAGTTGGGAGAGATTTGAAGAACCTTTTTGAAGGTTGAAGGAAGATTGAAGTCTATAGCTTTTATAGCTTTTTGGAGGGTTTTTGTAAGATTGTCTTCAATTCCCTCACTTGTTGTCTTGTCTTGTTGGATTGCTATCCAAGGAACGCTTTGTTGTGATATTTGATTCAGTTATTGAAGTCTTTTTCATTAAATTCTTCTTGTTCAAATATTCACCTTCTTCCCCTATATTTAATACTTTCATAATGATGATGAGTGGCTAATTTCCTTGTGTGATTCTAGGGTGATTGGCTGAAGGTTGTGGGAAAAACAATGATAGAATAATCTTAGATTCCAGTAGGATCCTGAAAGTTTGAGTCTTTGACCTTAACCCTAAGCATCTCGTTCAGTCGATGAACATCTCGGCCGGGGTGGAAACTGGCTGACCGAGGTGACTTATCTGATCCATAACTGAGAGTTAAGTGTTAGAGTTTGCCAAATCCTATTCTTATTACACCTTTCCTGGTTCAAAGCAAGCTTAGGATGAGACTTACCCGGTAGTTCCTTAGTTTGTGTACCAACGATCATAAGTGTAGGTAATAAAGGATTATCCTTTATTGGGGTTTGAGTGTGCTTCCATCCCATCTTTGTGAGTTAGCCTGAGACTTACCCGGTAAAGGTTGATTCTATTCCCTTAGATGGTGTGTTAGTTTGAGGTTATAGTTCTTTATCTTGATTCCTAGAGACTTACCCAGTAATAGGAATTACGGTTTAGGATTAGTGTGTAGTGAGATTTACCCGGTGATCTACCCCACTTTAGTAACACCTTCCCCATGCAAAAATCTCAGCTTTGTCCGCTTATCTATAGATTTTGAGTTGGAACCACAACTAGATGCTTTAATCCCTAGAATTGCATGTTTGCTTTATTGACTTCTTATTCATCTTTGATTGTGTTAATTGCTCTTTGTGGTTAGTATTCACGAAGCATACCGTTATTGACTTTGTTTCACCGAGTCCCTGTGATCGACCCCTGGAATTTTCTTGCTTTTTACTACGATTGACCCGTACACTGCGGGTTCGCATCCTTGTTTTAAGCTTAAGTCTAGGGTTATAAATTTAAAGCTTGCACACACCGTTTGGAGCGAACAAGGTCCTACTGTGATTAAGATCATTCTATCATTGTTTTTCCCACAACCTTCAGCCAATCACCCTAGAATCACACAAGGAAGTTAGCCACTCATCATCATCATTATGAAAGTATTAATCAAATATATGGGAAGAAGGTGAATACTTGAACAAGAAGAATTTAATGAAAAGACTTCAATAACTGAATCAAATATCACAACAAAAGCGGTCCTTGGATAGCAATCCAACAAGACAAGACAACAAGGAAGGGAATCTAAGATAATCTTACAAAAACCCTTCAAAAAGCTATAAAAGCTATGATCTTCAATCTTCCTTCAACCTTCAAAAAAGGTTCTTCAAATCTCCAAATTGGAGTATGGCTGCAGCGGTGTATAAACCTTGATCGGTGTAAGCGGGATCTTGGATTTGTGGAAATCCAACCCTTTTTATAGGAAAATAACCCTCCAAAGATAAGATATCTTAGAAAGATCTTTTCCCATAAAAATAGGTAATATATAAGATCTTCTTCCTTCCAGGAGCCAAGCCCAAAAATATAAGATCACTTTCCAAAGATAAAAGATCTCAGCCAAGAATAAAATATTCTCGCCGCGTCCTAGGTATTCGCCTCGGTCGAGTCGGCTTCTCTAAATCACCTCGGTCGAGATGAATCTCTGGTCAACCGAGGTGAGTCTCAACTGAATGTGAAATCTCTCAAAACTGGTCCAAAGTGAATCTTTAATCCATGGCTATGCTTTCTGGATGGTTCCTTATGCTCCTCAATGTAGCTCCAATGACTCCATAGCTCCTTTTGCTCCTTTTTGATGCAAAACGTGCCATTTTACCTACGATTACAACAAAACTAGGTGTAGACCTCGATTCTTGCAAAGGCAGATGAAATGGTAATATAATCACATAATGTACATACAAACATGCAGATTATGAAAGATAAAACGTCAAAACAAACCCTAAAATATAGACTATAATTCATGCTATCAAAATACCCCATACTTAGCCCTTGCTTGTCCCCAAGCAAGTTCCGCATATAAAAGACAAGATAGAATGGATTATAAGTCAAGAAAATCAATGAAAAGTCCTTCAAAACATTTTTTTATGGTGTGCAACAATCATAGATCACTCTAAGAGAATACTTCATGGAATTTAAAATCCAAATATGTTTAAAAACATTTTATAAATATAAGAAAGTTGTTCATCTTTGCATAAAATCATAGAATGCATAATAAATCATATTTATCGAAATTAATCATGCATAATCCAGTTTAAACCACTAAGTCAATCAACAAGCTCAAGGTCTCAAGGGCTTCCCAAAGAAAGGTCAAGAAACGTGTAGGGTAGGGATGTATGTAAGGTAATGTGGTACTGGAATCCGGGAAAAGGATATACTTCACTTTCACTTTGACTTGCAACATCTTCCAATAAGCTTTGCTTATTTCACACTTTTTCTTTTTACTTTACTTTTTGGGATGCATGGACAGAGGTGCACAATAACCGAAGCCTAGGAAATCAGCAATCATCAATTTCTTGAGATGCATCAAACCCTTGATGCACATACCATGATCCGTTAGGAATATCGCTCAATCCGACTTTGGCAAGACACAAACACCCGGCTATGTGAATGGTGCCGAGTTACTCATCTTCATGATTGACTTCCCCAAACCTAAAATTACTTTCTAACACTTTCACTTCCAGCCAACCTCTCAACTTAATCTTCACTTGCTTTCACCGCTCCGCTTGCTTCCAAATTCCCGGATAGGTAAAGGGAGCAAATTGTATATGAGGGGCTAAGCATGATCAAGAAGAAGAAGAGAGAAGAATGAATTGCCTTGGTCTTTCCAGGAAGAAAGTGAGAGAACTCATGTTGCGGTGTCAACCTTCAAATTCAACATAATTTGGATAAAAACGAAGTATTAAACATGCCAATAATTTCAAACAAAGCATTTAGCAACTTAACATATTATAAAACCTTTCAAACACATAAAGAATTTAAAACCAATCAGTAAACAAGATCTTCACTGAGATCATATCTAGATAAGTAACACAAAAATCGTTTTCGAAAACTCTCAGTTAAACCACCTCGGTCGAGGTGTTCGTAGGTCAACCGAGGTGAAGTACCTCGTTTGGCCAGAACTGCCCCGGTCGAGGTCAAATTTTTTTTTTTTTTAATTTTTCAGTTTTGACGTTTTTCTCAATCAAATAACCTGTGTGTATGCATGTAATCTCAGATAAAACCATAGAAGCAAAATAATCATAAATATCCGATAATATAGAGTCATACATCACATAAGTCAATCAAATACATAAATACCCCATACTTGGGACACACTGTCCTAGTGAGTCAAAATAAGTCTAAGGACAGGATACGCACCGAACATAGCTAAACTGCATGAAGAAGTAAGAAATAGCTCCCAGATAAGACCATCTCGGTTGGCGAAGCACATCTCGGTCGAGGTGTTCTGACAGTACCCGAGATGTATCTCAGTAAAGCTCGTTTCCTCAACTTCTCGAAATTTTGTTCTTCCATTGTAGCTCCTGAACTGTGATCCTTCCTTTTGGAATACCTGGTTGTTGTCTGGAGGAAAACAAAAACAAAGCAACTATCTAAACTAAACTAGAAAAGGGAGAAGAAAGCAATACCTTGGGTTGCCTCCCAAGAAGCGCTTGGTTTAAGGTCGCTAGCTGGACCCTTCTCCATAGAATTACTCAATGTACCTTGAACACCATGGAGTGCTCATCACATCCATCATAAAATTCTTCCAAAAAGGTTCCGGTTCCTAATTTCACCGGCAAATGGTAAGATCTCCCACGTACAAGCTTGTACGGTTTGATTCTCACCGGAATCCTTCTAGCCTTCCTGCACTTCAATGGGACATAATCTAGCCTTGCGTCCCATCTTTTCCTTGATCGAGAAAACAACTTCTCGAGAATCCTGGTAGCTTCCCCATCTATAGCTTGGGGATGGTACAAGGTCCTTAGCATGCGAGGGACCCCATACTTGAACAAAAGATACTTCATCGCCTTAACGGTGAAGTGCTTGCAAACTCCACTCCTTATAATCCAAGGAGTATCTTCTTCTAACAATTTCAAGGGAGGTTTCATCTTGATCTTAGGAGGTTCTTTCGGAAGAGACCTCCAACTCTCCGGTGCATTCCTGAAAAATTCAGAAATTTTAATAGGGATTTCATATGAAGTAGGAGAATGTACCTCGTAAAGTTCTCCAAAGCTTGAGACAAGTTTCATGTTGGGTTGATATTCCACACACGAAATCCCTCCCAACTCAGCTGATCTTTCTTCCACCTTGACCACAGTCTCAGTAATTTGGCCAAGGTTCTCCGTATCTTGCAATTCTACAGATTTTTTGTCCACCTCGGCCGATCTCTCTTTCACCTCGGCCGAGGTCTCAACAGTTAGATCGAAATCTTTCAAATCTTCTTCTCCCTCAAAAGCTTCAGGAGAAACTTCTGGTTTGATTGGGGGAGTGCTTGGAACGTGCAACACTTCCTTATGCTCCTCTTGCGGCCTAGCATAGGATATGGTGCTTTCCTTGAGTTCCGCCACCCTCTTCATTATCTTCTTCAATCGTGATTCGAGAGAATCTTCAAGAGGCTGCTCATAAGTGTTTCTAGGGATATTCTTCTCATCCCATATCGCAAGTTCACGCTGAATGGTCTCTTCTCTTTCCCATTCATTGTTGAACCAATAGAAGGAGTACTTCTCCTCCAAGTACTCATATTGGTCCGCCCTAGCACTTTGTCTTGCTATCCAGGCCGGATCAAACGTAGCCATCAGAAATCCTGAAAACTACAAAACTCATAGAAAGAGTAGTTAGTAGCAACAGGGGCAAGCGCCCCGAAAGCAAACTGCAACCGGCTCGGTCTAGACCAAGTCCCCGGCAACGGCGCCAAAAACTTGTTCGCTCCAAACGGTGTGTGCAAGCTTTAAATTTATAACCCTAGATGTAAGCTTAAAACAAGGATGCGAACCCGCAGTGTACGGGTCAATCGTAGTAAAAAGCAATGAATTCCAGGGGTCGATCACAGGGACTCAGTGAAACAAAGTCCGATAACGGTGAGCTTCGTAATTACTAACCACAAGAGCAATTAAAACAATCAAAGATGAATAAGAAGTCAATAAAGCAAACATGCAATTCTAGGGATTAAAGCATCTAGTTGTGGTTCCAACTCAAGATCTAAAGATAAGCAGACAAAGCTGAGATTTTTGCATAGGGAAGGTGTTACTAAAGTGGAATAGATCACCGGGTAAGTCTCACTACTCACTAATCCTAAACCGTAACTCCTATTACCGGGTAAGTCTCAAGGAATCAAGATAAAGAACTATAACCTCAAACTAACACACCATCTAAGGGAATAGAATCAACCTTTACCGGGTAAGTCTCAGGCTAACTCACAAAGATGGGATGGAAGCACACTCAAACCCCAATAAAGGATAAACCTTTATTACCTACACTTATGATCTTAGGTACACAAACTAAGGAATTACCGGGTAAGTCTCATCCTAAGCTTGCTTTGAACCAGGAAAGGTGTAATAAGAATAGGATTTGGCAAACTCTAACACTTAACTCTCAATTTCGGATCAGATAAGTCACCTCGGTCAGCCAAATTCCACCCCGGCCGAGATGTTCATCGACTGAGCGAGATGCTTGGGGTTAAGGTTAAAGACTCGAACTTTCAGGGTCCTACTATGATTAAGATCATTCTATCATTGTTTTTCCCACAACCTTCAGCCAATCACCCTAGAATCACACAAGGAAGTTAGCCACTCATCATCATCATTATGAAAGTATTAATCAAATATATGGGAAGAAGGTGAATACTTGAACAAGAAGAATTTAATGAAAAGACTTCAATAACTGAATCAAATATCACAACAAAAGCGTTCCTTGGATAGCAATCCAACAAGACAAGACAACAAGGAAGGGAATCTAAGATAATCTTACAAAAACCCTTCAAAAAGCTATAAAAGCTATGATCTTCAATCTTCCTTCAACCTTCAAAAAAGGTTCTTCAAATCTCCAAATTGGAGTATGGCTGCAGCGGTGTATAAACCTTGATCGGTGTAAGCGGGATCTTGGATTTGTGGAAATCCAACCCTTTTTATAGGAAAATAACCCTCCAAAGATAAGATATCTTATAAAGATCTTTTCCCATAAAAATAGGTAAAATATAAGATCTTCTTGCTTCCAGGAGCCAAGCCCAAAAATATAAGATCACTTTCCAAAGATAAAAGATCTCAGCCAAGAATAAAATATTCTCGCCGCGTCCTAGGTATTCGCCTCGGTCGAGTCGGCTTCTCTGGATCACCTCGGTCGAGATGAATCTCTGGTCAACCGAGGTGAGTCTCAACTGAATGTGAAATCTCTCAAAACTGGTCCAAAGTGAATCTTTAATCCATGGCTATGCTTTCTGGATGGTTCCTTATGCTCCTCAATGTAGCTCCAATGACTCCATAGCTCCTTTTACTACGATTGACCCGTACACTGCGGGTTCGCATCCTTGTTTTAATCTTACATCTAGGGTTATAAATTTAAAGCTTGCACACACCGTTTGGAGCGAACAAGTCCAATAGGTGACGGAAGGATGCATATGTTCTATTCCTGTTGGTAAAAGGGGACAGAGGCGAGATCGTAGCGATTCTCGTGTAACAACCATAAGATGGATTAGTAATGGATGACTTAATGGAAGATAATAACCGGTTGTGTGCAATCATGTTTATGTGTTTTACCTTACCTTATGTGTATTTGTGCCTTTACTGTCTTTCTTATATCTAGAATGTTAGTTAACGGTTTATACCGATAGTATAGATGCCTTACAAGATATAGGTACTGCTAAGTGATCCGGATGGTGTGGTCAGTTGGCATTCCTGTATATTATAGGATGGGATTGGGTTTATATTTCTGTTGTTGCTTTCCCTTTGTTTTGAACTCGACTGCCAGTCTTTTACGCTTTCCTTTGTTTAAACTATTGGTCTTATATTGAGTTTTGGTTTTCATTTGTATGTGCCTTGTTGTAAGATCCATTGTGTCGTTGCTACTTTGAGGATCGGGACCCATTGTGAGGTCCTAGCCCGTAACACTCCAAGTTCCCAAAACTTGGGGTGTTATATCACTCACCATGAAGTGACATTTCTTCCAATTTAAAACAAGGTTAGTCTCCTCACATCTCTTCAACACCAATGATAGATTAACAAGACAATCATCAAATGAAGATCCATAAGCCGATAAATCATCCATAAACACCTCCATTATGTTCTCAATGTAGTTAGAAAAAATGGCCATCATACACCCTTAAAATGTGGCGGGTGCCTTACACAACCCAAATGGCATCCTCCTACATGCATATGTTCCCCATGGACAAGTAAATGAAGTTTTCTCTTGGTCATCCGGGTGAATCGGGATTTGGAAAATCCCACTATAACCATCGAGATTACAAAATGAGAATGTTGAGCTAACCTCTCTACCATTTGGTCAATAAAGGGAAGAGGGAAATTATCTTTCCTCGAGGCCACATTAAGTTTTCTATAGTTAATACACATCCTCTAACCCGTAACCGTCCTACTCGGTATAAGTTATTTATTATAATTAGTTACTACGATGATACCACCTTTCTTAGGCACTACATGTATGGGACTAACCCACTTACTATCCGAAATCGGGAAAATAATTCCCGCATCTAGCAATTTCAAGATCTCTTTCTTAACTACCTCTTTCATTATAGGGTTCAATTTCCTTTGAGGTTCAATAGATGGCTTATTATTGTCTTCCATTAGGATTTTATGCATGCAAAATGATGGTTGAATGCCAACTAAGTCATCAATGGTGTAACCTATAGCTCTTCTGTGCAATTTCAATTCAGTCAAAAGCTTCTCAAGCTCATCATCATTGAAAGATGCATTCACAATAACAGGATATGTAGAATTATCACCAAAGAAAGCACTTTAAATGAGAAGGGAGAGGCTTGAGATCAAGCTTAGGAGGACCTTTCTCAATGGAATGTGCTCCATATAGCTCGACATTAGATGATTCCAAAGCCATTGAAGACTCCCCAAGACACCTTGAAGCTTCATCAACGACAATTGGAAGCCTTTCTTGAAGTTCAGGGGCTTCGGTTGGCTCAGGGGCGTTTCGGTCGAGGTATGAACCGAGGTGAGGTTCTGTTGTGTTCAACTCGGATGGCCCTAATCTCATCTTGGTCTTGATGATCTGCTTGCAACCGAAATCAATGTCAGCTTTGCTCCCTTCTTCAATTTCAACACTTGGTTCCTCTTCTAGTGCTTCAAATTCAGCATTTGGCTCTTCTTCTAGTGAACCCAAGGCTTGGATTTCTTCATTGCAATGCTCCTCTAGACCTTCCTCCGTGATTCTCATGCTAAGAACTGTCTCCAAGGGTTCCTTGATCAAGATGGAACTCACCACCTCTCTAGACTCTTCATCATCACAAATGTCAATGATATCTTCATCTAGAGCTGGCCCCTTCACCATTATGGACAACTTGAACTTTATGTGCTCCTCTCCTATGTTGAATGAGATGGTGTCATTCTTGCAATCTACTGGACATCTGGATGTAGCTAAGAATGGCCTTCCCAAGATGATGGGAACGGGATAATCCGCCGGGATGTCTAGCACAATGAAGTCGATTGGCACATAGAACTTTCCGAGTTGTACCGGGATGTCCTCACGTATTCCTACCGGATGTGCGATGGATTGGTCCACCATATAAAGGGTCATCTTGACCAGATTTGGCTCTTCTAGCCCAACATTTTCCATAGTGCAAGCGGGATTATGCTTACACTAGCTCCAAGGTCACATAGGGCTTCATATTGAACATCACCAACACAGTAGACACACAAAATAAGCCCGGATCTCGCAACTTAGGAGGCATCTCCTCCCTTATAGTTTGAATCAACTCGGAAGATCTCTTCGTCATCCTCACTTCACCATACTCCTCCAACTTCCTCTTGTTGGAGAGTATCTCTTTCAAAAATTTACCATAAGCCGGCATACCTAATATTGCACTCATGAAAGAATGATAATATACAATTTAGACATAAGTTCAAGGAATTTACCAAAATATTTGTCCAACCGAGCTCTTGCTCAAGATTGGGGAAATGGTAGTGGTGGCTTGTATGGAGGAGGTGGCACATACGTTGGCTTAACTTCTTTGCTCTTGCCACCTTCATCTTGCTTTGGTTCTTCTTCCACCATCACCTTCTTACCCTTGTCAACACCCTTGGGAAAGGGATCATTTGTGCTTAATCCACTCCTAGTGGTAATTGTTAACACTTGCCCTCTAGGATTATATTCGGTTCTTCCGGGAAGCTTCCCTGGATCTCTTTGTGTCTCACCCGCCTTTTGAAACATTTGAGCTTCTAGCACCTTTTGAGCCTTAGTAAGTGATGTCATGGCGTTCTCAAATCCGTTCATCTTTCCTATAAATTGTTCTAGCAACACCTCGGTTCTATCTTTTGGTGGTTGAGTAAAAATGGGTGGAGGCTCTTATGAAGCCCTTGGTGGTGGTGCTTGGCTTGTTGAAGCGGGAGGGTCAAGGAACCATCTAGGTTGGAGTATGAGAACCCGGGATGGTTGTGGTTGGGCCGGTAGTTGTTAAAGTTCCTATTGTTGTTGAAGTTCCTAGGGCCTTGGTACCCTCCATTGAAGTTGTTCCTCCCCATATATTTCACATATTCCTCCTTGGAATTCAAGTTTGCTTGAGCTTGCACTTGTATTTGAGGAGTTGCTTGGTTCTTCAAAGTGGTAGCACACAACTCTCTCAAGGACTTTAACTCATTGTTAATGGCGTCAAGCTTGTAGTTGCTCATTGTGACTTCACTAACTTCATAAGCTTCCGGTCTCCTACCATCACTCTTCCTATGGGAGTATTTCTCTATCACCAATGCTTGTTTCTCCACAAACTCCCAAGCCTCATCCACATTCTTCTCCATTAATGTACCTCCGGAAAGTGTTTGGAGATTGAATTGACTCTCCTCATCAAGCCCCTTGAAATAAATCTCAACTAAATCTATCTTCGGGATTCCGTGGTGTGGACAATCTAGGAGGAGATCCTTGAATCTCTCCCAAGATTTGAATAGGATCTCTCTATCCTTCATGGTGAAGGCATTTATCTTCCCTCTTAGTTCGGTTGTCTTGGAAGGTGGGAAGAACTTTGTCAATAACTCGGTTTTCATGTTCTCCCAAGTGGCCACTCATCCTTGTGGTATGGATTGGTACCAAGCCAACGCCTTATCCTTAAGTGATAAGGAAAAAGCCCTAAGCTTATGCTTGTTTCTCTCCAATCTAGGCGGTCTTAGAGTCTCCATCAAAATCTCGTAATTCATCAAGTGTTGATGCGGTGAATCTTCTTCCATCCCTCAAAATTAATTGTGTCGAATCATTTGTAGCACTAAGGGCGGAGCTCGTAGTCATGAGTTGCGGGATCTCCTAAATTGACACCCGGACGGTGAACCCTTTGAGCCGGATCCATGCGTTGGCCAAGTGTTTGTGGCTCATCAATAACAATCGGCTCAACCCGCACATATACCGCCGGTCGAGGCGGTGGTGGAGGTGGTGGTTGACGAAGATTAAGCTCCCTTTGCTCCAAAGCTTGCCTAATTTCCTCAATCTCCCTCCTAATAGCTTCTTGCCCCTCATTTGCAAGTCTCCTTTCATTTTCCAAAGCTTCTTCCATAACCCTCATTTGCTCTAGAGCTTCATCCTTAAGTCTTAGTTGCTCTAAAGCTTCATCAAAGTCAGTCCTAAGGTTTGCTTCGGCCATCTCCTTCTTCTTCTTAGCACATTTGGATCTAGTCTTAAGGGTTTTCTCCGATTCGGGATCGAATGGAGCTAATTCCTTGCCACGAGATCTTTGCGTGCACCTAAAGAATGAGAGATGTCCTGAAAAATTAAAGACACAAACCAAACAAGATCACAAGCAAAAGAAAGACCTAAACTATAAACAATCACACACAATGATTCAATCTTAACCTAGTCCCCGACAATGGTACCAAAACTTGTTAGCCGATTTTAGGAAGTGATGGTAAGAAAATCCGAGGCAAGACTGCCAAGAACTTGCTCGCCCAAATCATGCACACAAAGTCTCGCGATTTATAACTCGATAAGATATCCTAGAATCCTAACTAACCCGTAGTGTATGGATCACAAGTAGAAAGGAAAGCATTCCGAGGTTGAACACAAAGACCGACGTAAGATTAAATCATGCAATGATCAAGGAAAGTTCAAGTCTAAGATGACAAAAGAGATGGAAACAAAGAAATAAAAATCATATGTTTTTGATGGGTTTTATATGATCAATCAAAGATCACAATCAAGCAACAATGTCAACCAAACAACAAAACAAACACAAGATATAATATCAAGGTAAAAAGAGCGGATTCTAGAGATTTGGATGTCCGGTTATGGCATGGAATCAAGCTTCTAATTAAATTAGGATAAGCTGCGGTATGTTGGGAAGGAATTTTTCTCTAATAGGATCAATCGCCGGGTAGGTCTCATGGTCCACTAATCCCCCACCTAAGGTCCTATTACCGGGTAAGTCTCTAAGAACCTATGGTTGGGAATTCTACACAAACCGGATTGCTATATAGGTGTCGAACCTCTCCTTACCGGGTAAGTCTCGGGTAAGCAAGTCCTAAACAATAGTCCTAGCACACTCAATACCATAGCGGTTGTTGAGGATCACTACTACCTAATAGTTGTCATCTTCTATACCTAAGAGCGGGAATTACTGGGTAAGGCTCATCCCTTGCCTAGTTTACTAACATAGGTCACCCTGTTGCTAGATTAAGCTCAAGAAAGACTAGGATTTCAACTCTCAAACTCCCTAACATGAAGATATAGCACTATGGGAACTTCAGCTCACACACCTCGGGTGGATCAAGGACATCTTGCCCAAAATGGTTGAAGAACAGGCCGAGATTGCAAAGTGAGCTAAGTATTTCGAGCAAGCAACTATCCTAAGATACATCTAAGTCCAATCTATCATTATCCTAGCCATAACCTTTCATCCATCCCCCTAGAATCACGTGCTACTTAGCCAACAACTATCATCTTAAGTTCATTCATCATCAAAACAAAAAACATGCATGTCATAGCTAGATGAAGGTGAGGAAGCAATATAAAGCAAGAACAAGCTGAATATTAAGTTTAGGTTAAGCTTACAACCATCCAAGAGTAGCTTCAAAACGAGGTCAACAATCTCTACAACTTTCCTCACTACAAGTCTCTCAAAACCTCACTCTTGGACTATGAAAATGATATTCTTCTCTTCTCTTCAATGGAGTCTCATCTCTTCTCTTATCTACATGATAGCATGGATTATGGTCTATATTTTTGGGGTTTGTTTGGACATTTTATCTTCAATAATCTGCATGTTGGTATGTATATTATGTGATTATATTACCATTTCATCTACCTTTGCGGGAATCGAGGTCTACACCTAGTTTTGTTGTAATCGTAGGTAAAATGGCACGTTTTGCATCAAAAAGGAGCAAAAAGGAGCTATGGAGTCATTGGAGCTACATTGAGGAACATAAGGAACCATCCAGGAAGCATAGCCATGGATTAAGGATTCACTTTGGACCAGTTTTGAGAGATTTCACATTCAATTGTGACTCACCTCGGTTGACCACAGATTCATCTCGACCGAGGTGATCCAGGGAAGTTGACTCGACCGAGGCGAATACCTAGGATGCGGCAAGAATATTTTATTTTTGGCTGAGATCTTTTATCTTTGGAAAGTGATCTTATATTTTTGGGCTTGGCTCCTAGAACGAAGAAGATATATTAGATCTTATATTTTACCTATTTTTATGGGAAGAGATCTTTTCTAAGGTATCTTATCTTTGGAGGGTTATTTTCCTATAAAAAGGGTTGGATTTCCACAAATCCAACATCTCGCATACACCCCGCTTACACCAAAAAGACGCAGCAGCCATATACTCCAGTTGGGAGATTTGAAGAACCTTTTTGAAGGTTGAAGGAAGATTGAAGATTGTAGCTTTTATAGCTTTACGAGGTTTTCTTGTAAGATTACCTTAGATTCTCTTCCTTGTTGTCTTGCTTGTTGGATTTATATCCGAGGAACGCTTTGTTGTGATATTTGATTCAGTTATTGAAGTCTTTTCATTAAATTCTTCTTGTTCAAATATTCACCTTCTTCCCATATATTTGATTAATACTTTCATAATGATGATGAGTGGCTAATTTCCTTGTGTGCTTCTAGGATGATTGGCTGAGGGTTGTGGGAAAAACGATGATAGAATAATCTTAGATCACAGTAGGACCCTGAAAGTTCGAGTCTTTAACCTTAACCCTAAGCATCTCGCTCAGTCGATGAACATCTCGGCCGGGGTGGAATTTGGCTGACCGAGGTGACTTATCTGATCCGAAACTGAGAGTTAAGTGTTAGAGTTTGCCAAATCCTATTCTTATTATACCTTTCCTGGTCCAATGCAAGCTTAGGATGAGACTTACCCGGTAATTCCTTAGTTTGTTTACCTAAGATCATAAGTGTAGGTAATAAAGGTTTATCCTTTATTGGGGTTTGAGTGTGCTTTCATCCCATCTTTGTGAGTTAGCCTGAGACTTACCCGGTAAAGGTTGATTCTATTCCCTTAGATGGAGTGTTAGTTTGAGGTTATAGTTCTTTATCTTAATTCCTTGAGACTTACCCGGTAATAGGAGTTACGGTTTAGGATTAGTGAGTAGTGAGACTTACCCGGTGATCTATTCCACTTTAGTAACACCTTCCCTATGCAAAAACCTCAGCTTTGTCCGCTTATCTTTAGATCTTGAGTTGGAACCACAACTAGATGCTTTAATCCCTAGAATCGCATGTTTTCTTTATTGACTTCTATATCATCTTTGATTGTTTTAATTGCCTTTGTGGTTAGTACTTACACATAAGCATACCGTGATTGGACTTTGTTTCACTAAGTCCCTGTGATCGACCCCTGGAATTCCTTGCTTTTACTACGATTGACCCGTACACTGCGGGTTTGCATCCTTGTTTTAAGCTTACGTCTAGGGTTATAAATTTAAAGCTTGCACACACCGTTTGGAGCGAACAAGTTTTTGGCGCCGTTGCCGGGGACTTGGTCTAGACCGAGCCGGTTACGGTTTGCTCTTGGGGCACTTGCCCCCGTGTCTTCTAACCACTCTACTTGAGTGACTTTTGCAGGTTCTTTCTTAGGTATATGCGAAGAACCCGCAATGGGAAGGAAATCGTTCCTTACGATCCCGAACCAAAAAAGACATACAAGCGACGCTTAAGAGAAGAGAAGATGGCCCAACAAGACAACCGCGATCTTGAGGCCGAGTTGAAAGAGGCGTTAGAGCTACTACCCCTCAGCAGGGAAGAGCTAAGGCGAGAGAAGGAAGAAACTCGCACCAGGACTGAAGCAATCGAAGCAGATATGGCAGCCATTGGAGACCAAATTCTACTTCGACCGAGGGAAGATCCAATTGCTGACCCTCGACCGAGGCAGGTTCCAGTACCTGACGCCCCGGCCGAGATACTCCCACCTCGGATGCCAGTCCGAAACGTTCTTCTTGCAAGAATTCCACAAACCCTAGGTCAAAGGATGGACCCTAATCAACAACTGAGGCGTCCAGGAGTTAATCTAGGAGATCCAGCGGACCATGACTATGAACTTCAACCGCAAGTTCTTTCCATGATTCGCCAATGCCAGTTCGGAGGGCTAGAGAAGGAATCACCACATCAACATCTTCAAAACTATGAGATCTTGATGGAGACCTTGAGACCTCCGAGGATTGAAAATAACAACTACAAGCTAAGACCTTTTTACTTTTCTTTAAAAGATAGAGCTCTTACTTGGTATCAATCTCTTCCTTCAGGAAAAATTAGCACATGGGAGGAGATGACTACGGAATTCTTGACGAAATTCTTTCCCCCCTCGAAGACCGCTGAAATGAGAGGGAAGATCAACGCTTTCATTATGAAGGACAAGGAGAGCCTGTCCAAGTCATGGGAGCGGTTCAAGGACATTCTTTTGGATTGCCCACATCATGGGATTCCAATGTTAGAGTTATTGGAGATTTACTTCAAGGGACTGGACGGAAGCACCCAGTTCAATCTCCAACTACTCTCCGCCGGTACCTTCATGGACATGGCGATTGACGAGGCTTGGGACTTCATTGAGAAGCAAGCCTTGCATATGGAGAAGTACACCCACCAAGGAGCTGAAGGTGGAGTTAAAAGAGTTAACTTCCAAGAAACTCAGCCCAACAACAATCAACTCACGTCTTTGAAGAATGACGTGAAGCAATTGAAGGAACTCTTGGTTGCACAAACCAAGAAGGAAGAGCAAGGGCAAAGGAACAACAACAACGGATACCGTAACAACAACAACGGTTCCCGGAACAACAATTACAACAACAACAACAATAGAGGATCAAATAGCAATAATTGGAGGGCGAACAACCAAAATAACGGTAACAATCATTCAAACTCCAACTCTAACGATTCCTCTAACCCTTTCCTCTCTTCCCCTTCTTCTTCTTCTTCTACTCCATTAAAAAGCCAGGGGCAAGGATCAAGTTCGTCTCAGCCGGAAAAGAAAGACGCAGTCCTGGAGGCTATCTTGATCAAGCTCAACGCTATGGAGACTTCTATGACTTCATTTTCGAAGGCCCAAAAAGCCTTTGAACAACAACTTGCAAGTAGGGCGAATGAAGCGCCAAGAGATCCAGGGAAGCTTCCAGCAAGGACGGAAAGCAACCCTAAGGGCCAGATCATGGCCATAACTACGAGGAGTGGACTGAAAACTGCAGATCCAGTGCCTCGGTCGGTGCCAATACCGACGAAGACCACCTCGGTCCAGGTGCAGTCGAAGAACACTTCGGCCGAGACACCAACCGAGGTGGAGCCATAGAAAGCGGAGGGGAAAACTGAAGTTTATGTTCCACCTCCTGCATACAAACCACCACTTCCATTCCCCCAGTCAAGGGCCAGAGCACATCTAGACAAGCACTTTGGTAAGTTCCTTGACTTGATGAATAAGCTGCATATTAACACTCCTTTCCTTGATGCTATTCTAGGAATGCCCGCCTATGGGAAGTTCTTGAAGGAAATCCTATCAAGGAAGAGGAAACTGGAAGACTTTGGTGAAGTTAGGATGACATCTAAATCCTCGGAGCTTATACAAATCATGAAGGAGAAGATGCCACCTAAATTGAGAGATCCCGGCTCATTTTGCATTCACATTCAAGTTGGGGATGTCACTTGTGAAGCCCTTTGTGATCTAGGAGCCAGCGTGAGCATCATCCTGCTGGAGCTATGTGCGAAGATCGGACTTGGAGAGCCCAAGCCGGTCAAGATTCGACTTTATATGGCGGATCCCTCAATTACCCATCCCGTGGGCATCTTGGAGGACGTACTGGTCAAGTTAGGTAACTTCTATCTACCTATAGATTTTGTTGTACTTGACATTCCCGCAGATTATCCTGTCCCTATCATTCTCGGGAGGCCATTTCTAGCAACTTCGGGTTGCAACGTGGATTGCAAGAACGCCAAGTTGAAATTTAACGTTGGCGGCGATGAAGTGGAGTTCGCATTGCTCGCAGCCATGAAAGGGGAGCAGCTAACTGATGATATCTTCAACATCTACGATGAAGAAGAATCAAGAGAATTGGTGAGCTCCATCCTTATTAATGATCCACTCGAAAGAGTTATTAGCTTCAGTTTAATGGAGGAAGGTATAGATGCTTCTTGTGATGCAGATATACGGAGCTTAAAAGCACTGGAAGAGGATCCAAGAGCTAAAACTGAGAAGCTAATCCAGGAGACGAAAATCTCCAGTTTCGGTTCTAGTTGCAGTACCTCGACCGAGGCACTTCCTGAACTGAGTGAGGCGACTGAAGAACATCTCGGTCAACGCCTCTGCGCCTCGACCGAGGTCGATGGCGAGATGATGTCAACTAAGACTACTGAGAATAATAAACTTCTTACTCCCTTCTCTAACATTCATCCTCAGTTGGTGGAACATTTTATCCACCAACTTTCTGATAATAACGGACCTTGGTATGCTGATATTGTGAATTATCTTGTTTTCCAGGAAATACCGCCCGGATTGACGTACTCTCAAAAGAAGAGATTCTTCAAAGAAGTACGACATTACTACTGGGACGAGCCGCTGCTATTCAAGCGCGGGCCGGATGGGATGCTTCGAAGATGCATTCCGGAAGATGAAGTTAATAGCATTATACGGCATTGCCATTCACTTCCTTGTGGAGGACATGCTAGCACTGATAAAACATGCACTAAGGTATTGCGTTCCGGTTTCTTTTGGCCTACATTATTTAAGGATGTACAATCCTTTGTTGTCTCCTGCGATGCATTCCAAAGAATAGGAAATTTATCAAGGAGGAACGAGATGCCACTTAACAACATCCAAGAGGTGGAAATCTTTGATGTGTAGGGGATTGACTTCATGGGACCTTTCCCATCCTCCGGAGGAAACCTCTATATTCTTCTTGCAGTTGATTACGTCTCTAGATGGGTTGAAGCCATTGCTTCTCCCACTAATGACGTCAAGGTGGTTGTGAAGTTCCTAAACAGAACTATCTTTCCACGGTTTGGAACTCCACGCATCATCATCAGCGATGGAGGAACGCATTTCATCAACCGGAAGTTCAAGGCACTTCTATTGAAGTATGGGGTAACCCACAAGGTATCAACCCCTTATCACCCTCAAACTAGTGGATAGGTTGAGATCTCGAATAGAGAAATCAAAGCAATTTTGGAGAAGACCGTCTCTAGGACAAGGAAAGACTGGTCCATGAAATTGGACGATGCTCTTTGGGCGTACAGGACCGCATTTAAGACTCCCATAGGTACCACCCCTTATAATTTGGTATACGAGAAGTCTTGCCATTTGCCCGTTGAATTGGAACACAAAGCATATTGGGCGATCAAATGGTTAAACTTCGACATTAAGGAGGCCGGCGAGAAGCGACTATTGGAACTCAACGAGCTGGAGGAGCTGCGTTTGAACGCTTATGAGAATGCCAAAATCTATAAGGAAAGGACGAAGAGATGGCATGACAAGCATATCGTCCCAAAGGAGCTTAACGAAGGAGACTTAGTTCTACTCTTCAACTCCTGCCTCCGCCTTTTTCCAGGTAAGTTAAAATCTAGATGGACCGGACCTTATGTTGTGAAACATGTTTTTCCTCATGGTGCAGTTGAGATATGGGGCGAAACTAGCGGAAGCTTCAAGGTCAACGGTCATAGACTTAAGAAGTACCAACCGGAAACTCCGGTTGAGGAGGTTGCACCAATATACCTCATTTGAGAGACGCATTATGGTCCAGCTAGCGACCTTAAACCAAGCGCTTCTTGGGAGGCAACCCAAGGTATTGCTTTCTTTTCCCGTTTTCTAGTCTAGCTTAGATAGTTTTGCTTTTGCTTTGCTTTGTTTTGTTTTTGGCGTTCTAGACAGATAACAGGTGACATCTAAGGAAGAAGCATAACTGGAAGGACAGATGATCGAGAATTTGAGAAGACGAAGTTTGACTGAGGCATCTCGGTTGCTATCAGAGCACCTCGACCGAGATGATTCTTGAGCAACCGAGGCGACTAGGGTTTTCTGAAGAACCACCTCGGTCCGTACCACCTCGGTCCAGTCGAGACCATCTCGACCGAGGTGACAGCAGTCCAGAAAAGGGTATAAAAGGCGGAAGATTTCTCTCTCCTCACTTTACTCTTTCCCCTCGACCGCGGCGACAGTTCACCTCGCCTCCTTCGTTTCTTGCTCATTTTCGAAGATTTTTGTCTCCAAACTACGATTGAAGGATAAAGGATCGAGTTGCAAGTACAGATCTGCAGAAAATCGAACCGATTCGGCCAAAACAAGGTAAAACGAACCGAAACCCTAACCTCTCTGTTTCGCTTCGATTTGGGCTTTGGTTGCCCCTGCATTTGTTGAGGAAAGGCTTAAGTACCCCATAGGAAGCAGCTGTAGTGATTTTTGGGGGAAAAGAACTGAATTTCCAGAAGGAATTAGAACCCAGTTTTCCGCCTCGGTCCAGTCGAGCTGTGCCTCGGCCGAGGTGATTCTTAAGTGTTGTCAGTCAACCGAGGTGACCTGATAGTGACTGAAAATGAGTTCTGATCGACGTCTTACCCTCAGGGATAGATCCTCACCTTCCCCTTCTTCCTCTTCTTTCCGACCTTACCGCCCGGTGATCCATGAGCGACACCGGGTGGATTATGAGCGTATTTCCGGCCGTCCAGTTATTGCACCACGCTTCTTGGACGTGTCTGCTTTTGATTGCCTCTAGGTAGACGGAGACCTGAGGAGGATGATTTCTACAGTTGGGCTGGATCAGTTTACCGAGATCCGAGCCCCAGCCTACTTGGAGCCGACCTTAGAGTTCGTTAGCTCCTTCACCTACCTTCCCACAGAGTAGTCTGTGAAGTACCGGTTGATGAACCGGAACTTCTTAGTGCCACTTGAGTACTGAAGAGATATTTTTGGCTTTCCTGAGCCCACCGCTGTTGACTTCCCATCCCGATCAGTAGCTAGGGAGTTTTGGGGGCAGATTGCCCATATTGTTGAGCACGCAGATAGATGGTGCTCTGGAGATTCCAGGGAGAAGGTCATCTTCCACCTAGCCTTTAGGTTAGCCCACCGGATCTTCAGTGAGATGCTTCTGGCGCGTACTGAGACGCCCCAGAAGATCCGACAGGGAGAGCTTTTCAGTTTATAATGCATGGTTACTGGGGGTATCCCGGACTTTGCATGATGCTGGAAGAGGATCTGTACAGGATCAAGGCCAAGGCGAAGGGAGACATCTGTTGCGGAGGGCTTGTCACCCATATAGCTAGCTATCAGGACATGGATCTCAGTGCTTGCACGATGGTGGCGGCTGCCAAGCCGCTTGGATTGCAGGAGATGATCACTCGGCGGATTCTAGTTCCCCGAGGTCTGACTACTCCGTACGTGGCTATGCCGTGGGAGCTGACTGCGCCACAGGGGATCAGGTGGTCTGCCCAGTTCACTATTTATAACCCACATTATTGGCAGACCGCTTGGGCTCCACTGATGGAGGATTACAGAGAAGCAGCAGCTGCGCCAGCTGAGGAGGAGGAGGTTGATGACGAGGAGACAGTTGATGAGAGAGGGTGGAGTCCCGATGGATACAGGGACAGATACTGCAGGGACGAGCGCACCACCAGTTATAGATCTGGATGATGAGGATACTGAGCCTGCACCTGCTGCATCACCTGCGAGATCTACTAGGCGTAGGACACGCTGTCATAGAGATTCAGAGGCTCATCGTCGGATCGATGATCTGACGGATCAGATGATAGACTCTTATGCTGCCCTTACTGTGGACATGCATGAGAGATTTGCTGCCCAGCGCTGACAGATTGACAGCTGGACTCACCAGATGCTCGAGGGACAGCACTATCAGCGCAGGATTATGGAGATCCAGTTCCAGCAGGCTATGGGTTATCTGTTTGACCCGTCTCAGTATCTGTACGTGCCACCACCACCACCACCGGATCAGGATTCTTGAGAGCTGCAGGATTTTCTTTCTTATTTTTATGCAGTTCAGCTATTTATCCGGTGAGTACTTTAATTCTTAGACTTATTTTGACCCACTGGGACAGTGTGTCCCAAGTATGGGGTATTTGATGTATTATTTGACTTTGATGTATGACTCTATTGACCGGATATTGATATTTATGCTTCACTTCTGCATTTATATGTTTATCTGAGATTGCATGCATACTTACAGGTTATTTGATTGAGAAAAACGTCGAAACTGAAATAATACATCATATTTAAAAAAAACATTTTGGACCTCGACCGGGGCAGTTCTGGCCGAACGAGGTGATTCACCTCGGTTGACCTAAGAACACCTCGACCGAGGTAGGTTAACTGAGAGTTTTCGAAAACTATTTTTGTGCGTCTTATCTAGATATGATCTCAGTGAAGATCTTGCTTACTGACTGGTTTTAAATTCTTTATGTGTTTGAAAGGTTTTATAATATGTTTAAGTTGCTAAATGCTTTGTTTGAAATTATTGGCATGTTTAATACTTTGTTTTTATCCAAATTATGTTGAATTTGAAGGTTGACACCGCAAGATAAGTTCTCTCACTTTCTTCCTGGAAAGACCAAGGCAATTCATTCTTCTCTCTTCTTCTTCTTGATCATGCTTAGCCCCTCATATACATTTTGCCTCCCTTTACCTATCCGGGAATTTGGAAGCAAGCGAAGTGGTGAAAGCAAGTGAAGTTAAAGTTGAGAAGTTGGCTGGAAGTGAAAGTGTTAGAAAGTAATAATAGGTTTGGGGAAGTCAATCATGAAGATGAGTAACTCGGCACCATTCACATAGCCGGGTGTTTGTGTCTTGCCAAAGTCGGATTGAGCGATATTCCTAACGGGTCATGGTATGTGCATCAAGGGTTTGATGCATCTCAAGAAATTGCTGATTTCCTAGGCTTCGGTTATTGTGCACCTCTGTCCATGCATCCCAAAAAGTAAAGTAAAAAGAAAAAAAGTGTGAAATAAGCAAAGCTTATTGGTGGAAGATGTTGAAAGTCAAAGTGAAAGTAAAGTATATCCTTTTTCCGGATTCTAGCATCACATTACCTTACATACATCCCTACCCTACACGTTTCTTGACCTTTCTTTTGGGAAGCCCTTGAGACCTCGAGCATGTTGATTGACTTAGCGGTTTAAACTGGATTATGCATGATTAATTTCGATAATTTTGACTTATTATGCATTCTATGATTTTATGCAAAGATGAACAACTTTCCTATATTTATAAAATGTTTTGATCATATTTAGTTTTTAAATTCCATGAAGTATTCTCTTAGAGTTATCTATGGTAGTTGCACACCATAAAAATGTTTTTGAAAGAATTTTCATTGATTTTCTTGATTTATAATCCATTCTATCTTGTCTTTTATATGCGGAACTTGCTTGGGGACAAGCAAGGGCTAAGTATGGGGTATTTTGATAGCATGGATTATGGTCTATATTTTGGGGTTTGTTTGGACGTTTTATCTTCAATAATCTGCATGTTGGTATGTATATTATGTGATTATATTACCATTTCATCTACCTTTGCGGGAATCGAGGTCTACACCTAGTTTTGTTGTAATCGTAGGTAAAATGGCACGTTTTGCATCAAAAAGGAGCAAAAAGGAGCTATGGAGTCATTGGAGCTACATTGAGGAACATAAGGAACCATCCAGGAAGCATAGCCATGGATTAAGGATTCACTTTGGACCAGTTTTGAGAGATTTCACATTCAGTTGTGACTCACCTCGGTTGACCACAGATTCATCTCAACCGAGGTGATCTAGGGAAGTTGACTCGACCGAGGCGAATACCTAGGACGCGGCAAGAATATTTTATTCTTGGCTGAGATCTTTTATCTTTGAAAAGTGATCTTATATTTTTGGGCTTGGCTCCTAGAATGAAGAAGATATATTAGATCTTATATTTTACCTATTTTTATGGGAAGAGATCTTTTCTAAGGTATCTTATCTTTGGAGGGTTATTTTCCTATAAAAAGGGTTGGATTTCCACAAATCCAACATCTCGCATACACCCCGCTTACACCAAAAAACACGCAGCAGCCATATACTCCAGTTGGGAGATTTGAAGAACCTTTTTGAAGGTTGAAGGAAGATTGAAGATTGTAGCTTTTATAGCTTTTGGAGGTTTTCTTGTAAGATTACCTTAGATTCTCTTCCTTGTTGTCTTGCTTGTTGGATTTATATCCAAGGAACGCTTTGTTGTGATATTTGATTCAGTTATTGAAGTCTTTTTATTAAATTCTTCTTGTTCAAATATTTACCTTCTTCCCATATATTTGATTAATACTTTCATAATGATGATGAGTGGCTAATTTCCTTGTGTGATTCTAGGGTGATTGTCTGAGGGTTGTGGGAAAAACGATGATAGAATAATCTTAGATCACAGTAGGACCCTGAAAGTTCGAGTCTTTAACCTTAACCCTAAGCATCTCGCTCAGTCGATGAACATCTCGGCCGGGGTGGAATTTGGCTGACCGAGGTGACTTATCTGATCCGAAACTGAGAGTTAAGTGTTAGAGTTTGCCAAATCCTATTCTTATTATACCTTTCCTGGTCCAATGCAAGCTTAGGATGAGACTTACCCGGTAATTCCTTAGTTTGTTTACCTAAGATCATAAGTGTAGGTAATAAAGGTTTATCCTTTATTGGGGTTTGAGTGTGCTTTCATCCCATCTTTGTGAGTTAGCCTGAGACTTACCCGGTAAAGGTTGATTCTATTCCCTTAGATGGAGTGTTAGTTTGAGGTTATAGTTCTTTATCTTAATTCCTTGAGACTTACCCGGTAATAGGAGTTACGGTTTAGGATTAGTAAGTAGTGAGACTTACCCGGTGATCTATTCCACTTTAGTAACACCTTCCCTATGCAAAAACCTCAGCTTTGTCCGCTTATCTTTAGATCTTGAGTTGGAACCACAACTAGATGCTTTAATCCCTAGAATCGCATGTTTGCTTTATTGACTTCTATATCATCTTTGATTGTTTTAATTGCCTTTGTGGTTAGTACTTACACATAAGCATACCGTGATTGGACTTTGTTTCACTAAGTCCCTGTGATCGACCCCTGGAATTCCTTACTTTTACTACGACTGACCCGTACGCTGCGGGTTCGCATCCTTGTTTTAAGCTTACGTCTAGGGTTATAAATTTAAAGCTTGCACACACCGTTTGGAGCGAACACTACACTTGGGATTTCAAAAACTCTGGAATGTTAGAGAATGGAAGGATCCCTGCAAAAGTGTGTAGGTTGTAACAAGACACCTCCCATCCATCATGGGAGCCAAAGGTCCAGAAAGCATCTCGGCCGAGATGGGTGGGGGCTGGACCGAGGTCAATGGTTGCATTGATAAAATCATGGCTAAACACAAGCCGGTGCATGACTCGAACAAACAAAGGTCAATTTCTTCTTCTTTTCTCCATGCTTGCTCCATTGTAACCTTGAATTCGAGCCGTCACGAGGCTTGAACCTCATATATGATCAATAATGCATGAAAGCTCCCCAAAATACCTACAAAACCGAAAAATGCTCGTGTAGACGTCTATTCCGACAAAATAACTCGATAAACCATAAAACGTCCCGAACATGTGCAAAACCATGCATGAATGACTGTAAAAATAACCTAGAAGAGTGCCTAAACTAGTGTCATAAATCACGTCATTGGTTCACATAGAACAACCTCGTTAGCCTAGTGTAGTATATCTCCCCTAGATTGAGCAACTTCCAAATCGAGCAACCCTTGAGCAAAGTGATGCAAGGTTGTTGAAGGGATTCCAGAAACGCTAGGTCGACGGATTCACACATGCAGAGTTTCCGGGTGTGGAATCCATCGAGCCACGTTCTAGTCGTCTTGAAATTTGTGAACCAGTTGCTTGGAAACCCCGTTTGTACTTGGGTAGACAACTCGACCTGAGTCGCCGGAGGGGATGGAGTAGCAAAGTCTGAAGAGATATGAACTGCCAAATCACTTGGTGGTGTCAATGATACTATCGGTGGTGCTAATGAAGAACTCTTGGCCTTCTTGGCAAAAGAGGAGGAGGCGATGCGGTTGGAGATTCTTTTGGGATCCATGGATGATTGTTGAGACATTGTGAAAAGCTGAAAGAGAGATATTGCAAGGGTCTGTTTTTGCTTTGGAAATGGGTGAAAGAGATGGATGGGATAAGGGCTTTAAATAGATGTCTTGTCAAATCAATCAAATCAAGACCTTGAAAAAGCCCTCACATCTAAACCAATTTGATATAGGAAATCTAAATCTTTTAAGAGCCAAACCAATTTTTAAAAGAATATTTGAATTTAGAAAGTACAAAATTTTGTGTGCAAGGGTAGAGTGTGAAATAGAGCTTCCATGTTTGTAGTGCAAGGAGATTGCATGAACTAGCTTAAGGTCTACACAACAAAACAGATCTGATCGTGTATGAGTCAGAAAATTCAACTTACCAACTAAGCAACGAACAATGTTGGATCTGATAGAGGAGTGCCAAATTTAGGAACAAATTTTGTGTGAAAGGGTATAGGTGTACTAGTAGCCTTTGCTGGAGGTAAGTTGGCTTCTTGGAGAAGTTCAAGAGTGAACTTTCGTTGAATAAGTGCAATGCTAGAAGACACATAGGCTACTTCTAAGCCAAGGAAGAAATGAAGAATGTCAAGGTCCTTGATACTGAAAGTTTGATCCATGAAAGTTTTGAGAGCATCAATGGTTGATTCATTGGAACCAGTAACCAATCAATCATCAACATATATTGCAACAATAGTGATGCTTGTGGAGACTTTCTTGATGAACAAGGAATAGTCGTTTTTGGACTAAATGAAACCTTGGGTTTGAAGCGCAGTAGTGAGACGATGAAACCATTGGAGGGAAGCCTGCTTTAGACCATAGAGAGACTTGTTTAATTTGCAAAGAAGAGATACATGATTAGCTATTCCTGGAGGTAGTTTCATATAAACATCTTCATCCAATTGACCATGCAAAAATGCATTATTAATGTCCAACTAGTGAAGAACCCATGATTTGGAAGCTGCAATGGCAAGTATACTACGGGTAGTGGTCATCTTAACCACAGGAGAAAACGTTTCATGATAATCAATGGCTTCCTTTTGTGTAAAGCCTTTTGCAACAAGGCAAGCTTTGAAGCGTTCAAAACTGCCATCAGCTTTAAGTTTACCACGAAAGACCCATTTGCAACCGATTTCTTTCTTGCCTTGTGGAAGGGGAACTAAATCTCAAGTATGATTCTGTTGGAGGGTCTGATACTTTATGTTCATGGCTGTAATCCAAGGGTCAAAAACAGCTTCATGGTAAGTTGTAGGTTCAACATAAGCAAATAAGGAAGAAAGAAAGGTATGATGTGAAGTTGGTAAAAAAGATCAGGGAAAATACATGGTGTTAGAGAGCTGGAACAATAAGTGCAAATGAAATCCTGAAGGTAAGAAGGTCTATGAGTATATTTAGTAGATCGATAGAGAGGTAATGGATTGTTTGTAGGTATGTTGTCACTGTAAGAGACTATAGGTGGGGAGTCATTTGAGTATGGGAAAGTAGTGTCTTGTACACCTGGGGAAGTAGAAGTGGGAGTGGTGTGTATTGGGGAAGCAGTAGGTGAAACAAAGATGGAGGAATCAAAAGAAATAGGAATAGATGATGTAGGAATAGGTAAGGTATATGAGATAGGGTGGGGTAAAATGTGACGGAAAGGAAAAAATGTTTCATGGAAAACAGTATTCCTAGAGTGAATGATCTCATTAGTATGGAGAATAAGAACCTTGTAGCCCTTCTTGCCAAAGGGATAGCCAAGAAATGTACACGGGATGGCACGAGGTTGAAACTTGTCTCGATTATCAATGTTTGTGGTGACGTAACATAGACAACCAAACACTCGGAAATGAGAGTAAGAATGAGATTTGTGGAAAATAAGTTCATATGGAGAATTCTGCTCATGGACATGAGAAGGTAAGCAATTGATAATGTATGTGGCTGTGAGAATTCAATCACCCCAGTGAAGAAGAGGAAGGTTAGCTTGGAAGTATAAGGAACGAACAACTTCCAAGAGGTGTTTGTGTTTACGCTCAACTACCCCATTTTGTTGGGGAGTGTAGGGATAAGTGGTTTGATGAATAATCCCGTTGTTGGGGTAAAAAGAGGAAGCAATGGTTCCAGAAAACTCCATGACATTATCAAATCGTATGGTTTTAATGGAGGATTTAAATTGGTTTATGAAAAGAATGATAAAAGACTTGAGTATTGGTAAGGCATTGTTTTTGTATTGGCTAACATGTATGTCCAAGTACATCGTGTATGATCATCAACAATGGTCAAAAAAATATTTGAAACCATTATATGTAGCTTGCTTGTAAGGACCCCACATGCCTACATGAATGAGTTCAAAAGGAGTATAAACCCTAGTAAAAGTGTGTTGAAAAGCAAATCGATGCTGCTTGGCTTGAGGACATATTTGGCAAACTGCATGATTCTTGGTGGAGATATCATGACAAGGTATGTGAGACAATTGATCAAAAGGGAGATGGCCAAGGCGGCAATGCCAAAGTTTTGGAATGAGAGTGGAAGAAGAAGTGGAGCATGAGTGTGAGCTGGTAGAAATGGGATGATTTTCATTTGCAACATATAGTCCCTTGTGCACTCTACCAATCACCAATGGTTATTTCATCAAAGGGTCCTGGATAAGACATTTGTCAATGGTGAAAGTGATATCAGATTTCAGGTCAGAAGAAAGCTTATGAATGGACAACAAATTAAAGTGAAAATCTGGGAAATGAAGCACATTGTGAAGAGTAATGGATGCATTTAGGTGAATGGTACCAATGTTGGCAAGAGAAGCATGCTTAGGCATGGTGATCAAAGTGTTGGTGGGCAAAGGTTAATATGATGAAAAGAATGTTAGACATGGAGTAGTGTGATCAGTTGCTCCATTGTCGAGTATCTAGTTGGAATGCAAATCAGAGGAGAAGAAAGAAGTTGACTTACTAGCCAAGAAATTTGTGTGATCAACCTTATCACTGTCGTCAATTTGTGGTTGTTGTATGAGAGACAATAACTATTGCAACTGATCATTGGAAATGCGTGTCATAGTGCTATTAGAAGTAATAGATGTTGCTGCTAATTTCTGGCCTGGAGGATAGCCATGAGTCTTCCAACATTGTGAAGTGTAATGGCCTCCTATTTTGCAATTATTACATAAGGCAATGTCTGGAGCTGGAGCTATTAAATAGCCATCTAGCGTTCAACATTTATCAATGAGGTGACCTCTGATTTTGCAGTGATTACTGAATAAAATTTTCTGTGAAGGTGTGGAAGATTTTTGTTGATCTGGATAGCTTCTTTGTTGAAGTCGTTCTTGATTAGCTTGAGATCCTCGACGTTGAGAATATAAATTAAGAAACTGTATGATCACCAATAGAAGGTGTAGATCTAATACCTCTTTGTCTTTCATCTTGAAGAACAATATAATTTGGTATACCTCATAGATATCGTGAGCATGATTCATCATTACTTTTAGATCAAATCACATTATAAGAGTCAATCAAACAAACCAGGAACTAAATGACTTGTTGATCATGCAAGATATTGTGAGCACTCTCATTCGATCCACAGTGACAAATCTGATCCTCAAGAGCTAAATAATACTCGTCCCACAACTTCTTTAGGCGATTAAAATAAGTAGTAATAGATGAACTATTTTGAAAATTTGGACATAACTCTTTCTACATCTGGTAGAGATTAGTTCTATTTGATTTGCCATATCTAGAACTCATTTCTTTCCATATTAAGTAGTAGTTTTATAAAATAACACTGGTTTAGCTATGTCTTTCTCCAATGAGTGTAATAATCAGGAAATTAACATATTATTACGCAACTCCCATTTGGCCATAAGTTTAAGATCTGAGATCGGCTTCTTACATTCTCCATTATCAAATATGAGTTTATTTTTTTTTATCAAGAAGTGATACCTCCACTGGCCTTTTCCATCGCCTATAATTGGTTTCATTGAGCAGCGTTGTGGTGAGTTTGAGCAAAGGGGGATCTCAATGATTCAGATGCATCTGATTGTAAGGATTTGGATCATCTTGATCTGGTTCTGGTACTCCTCTAAATGGATTCATCGTTTCTTTATCAAAATTGTGTTGGCTTGTGTCAGATCTTTCCATCAAATCGTGAATTGTATGAGAGTTTTAAGGATTGTTATCCAGGCCTTTGATACCATGTTATAATATCATAAATCTATTGAGAGAAAGAGAGAGAGAACACAATTGGAAGAACTGGAGAAAATAATGCTTCACTTTTCTTGTTATTTCGTGTAAAAAAGGAATAGGTATTTATACCGTACAATAGCTCGTAACAAAAAGTTGTTAACCCCAATGACTTATCAAGCTGAGCTAGCACGCAACTATATTATCACTCAAGAAATTCACTTCTCTTGCGCAGCGCTCAAGGGTGCCGACGATGAAGACGAAGCTGATTGTAGCCACAAAAAGTACCTCATAACAAAAATATTCCCCAAATTCTACGATAGATGAATATATTTGGACTCATCTACACTATACTAATGGTTTTTTTCCACAATTTTTGCAATAACAATGATGAATATATTTGGACTTTTGGCTGCACTCGATGATTAAGAGACTAGCACCATTCAAATGCTACTTCTCACTTGACGAGTTTAAGAGCCCTACAAGCTTGTTGAGATTGGAGTGATGGAAGAGATGAGAGTCGACTATGATGGAGAATCCAAAAGAGGTGTGAGTTCTGACGATTTGAGTGAGCATATCGAAGGCTTGATAAATTAGGGTTTCGGCGTGGGAGAAGGAGTTTCAAAGATAGGAGATAGGATTTCTAAAAGAACTTATAAATGGATAATTGGATATGATAACTTATTGAATGATATATTACAAATATAAATTATAAGAACGAGATCGTGATAGCATCATATAAATCATATATATTTGCTATTACTTTCCTACTTATTATTTTCTAGTAAACTCTATATGAATGACATCGTATAAGTATCAATAAAAGTAGAGAATATTGGTGGATTAAGACATTTTTTGTATCTTGTAGACAAACTAGACCCCTTCAATTACCAATTAAAAATAAAGATAAATAAATGATAAAGGTTGATATTAATTAGGCAGTTAAGGAAAGTTAATCAAAAATAATATATTAAACGCTAAAAAAAAAGAAACCGTTCAATTTATTTGGAAACTGAATATTTGAGATTTCCGTATTTGTTTTGAGCACCTTTGTATCCATCGAATGTTGAACTTCGGAACAAAAAAAGTGCTTCATCTCAGAGAAGACAAAGAAACAGGAGAAACCCCTTCTTCTTCGATATTCTGCTCGAACTACCGTCTTCAACCTGCATCTTCATCTTTCGTCTTCAACACGTATCTTCAACACTCGTCTTCAACCTTCGTCTTCAACTTTCGTCTGCAAACTTCGTCTTCTTCTACTTTCTGTTCGTCGTCTACAACCTTCGTCTTTTTCTACTTACACAAACCAACTGGTACACAAAATTAGAATAAAGTGATAAGTAAATACAAAGAATATATAATTTATATATAAATGTACATATTGTAGATACATGTGTGCTACAAACAAAACAAACAAACAATACGTAATAATGTTTTGATACATAAACACACAAAGTTGAAGAGAGAATATTCAGCAACGTACATAATATAGAACATCACAAACAACAGTTTATGTGGAGTTCGAGTTATGTGTTTAAATTAGAACATAAACACACATAATTCATAATATTGTTTGTATATACACAAGTACTTTTTCTGCTTGTATTAAAAATTCAAAAAAGGTTAGTATATCACTCTACATATATGTACACAAAATAGCCATCGAATATAAGTTCGATATAACATATACATATTATACAAACAACAACACATCTATGTAACCAGATAAAGTACACAACAACCATAATAAATGTGTAAGAAAATCAAAACGTACACATTTGTACTAGTTTACACAAAATTCAAAACACAATTAAAATATGCTACTTACCACGAACATAAACTGGAATTTTTCGTTGCCGGCTATATAAGCAAGGATAAACTCAATAACCGACGCATATATGATGAATATAAGTCGATTTACACACAAAAGTCGAACAAATTGAATTGTAGCAACGATCGATGCAAAATGGAAGAGAAGAAATTATGCATCAACGTTTTTACAATAAAAATGAGGAGGATGAGCTGCCCACGATTCAAGAAGAAGGTAACCGATTTTTTCCTTGTTTAACGGTTAATAGAGAATAATTAGTTAGCTTAATTACGAAAATCAATTAAAATTAATAGGAGAGAGAATATGGTTATATTAGATAAACGATTGTTTTCTTGTTTAATGGTTAACTAGTTTAGTGCCTGCACCTTGTGTGGGGTTGTCTAAATAAAAAATATAATATTTTCACTTTCATGTATCATATATTTGATATCAATCTATAATAAAAATTATTTTTATTAATTAATATGACTAACATGTGAGGATTAATTTTTTCTAAAATAAATAAAATAAGATAATTAAAATTTTATTACAAAGATTATTATTTGAGTATTATATTTATACATTAATATATTATCACTTTTACTTAGATTTAGATGGAGGAGTAAAATTTGATTTCGTTTTAAATTTAACAAATGTATCAAATCTTGTTAGAAGATTTGCGTTAGATTTTGTTCGCTTCAAACGGTGTGTGCAAGCTTTAAATTTATAACCCTAGATGTAAGCTTAAAATAAGGATGCGAACCCGCAGTGTACGGGTCAATCGTAGTAAAAAGTAAGAAATTCCAGGGTGTCGATCTCAGGGACTTAGTGAAACAAAGCAAGTGTAGGTTGTCTATGTAATTACTAACCACAAAAGCGATTAAAGCAATCAAAGATGATAAAAAGTCAATTAAGGAAATATGCAATTCTAGGGATTAAAGCATCTAGTTGTGGTTCCAACTCAAGATCTAAAGATAAGCGGACAAAGCTGAGATTTTGCAAAGGGAAGGTGTTACTAAAGTGGAATAGATCACCGGGTAAGTCTCACTACTCACTAATCCCAAACCGTAACTCCTATTACCGGGTAAGTCTCAAGGAATTAAGGAAAAAAACTATAACCTCAAACCAACACACCACCTAAGGGAATAGAATCAACCTTTATCAGGTAAGTCTCAAGCTAACTCACAAAGATGGGATGAAAGCACACTCAAACCCCAATAAAGTATAAACCTTTATTACCTACACTTATGATCTTGGGTAAACAAACAAAGGAATTACCGGGTAAGTCTCATCCTAGGCTTGCATTGAACCAGGAAAGGTGTAATAAGAATAGGATTTGGCAAACTCTAACACTTAACTCTCAGTTTCGGATCAGATAAGTCACCTCGGTCAGACGAATTCCACCCCGGCCGAGATGTTCATCGACTGAACGAGATGTTCTAGGGTTAAGGATAAAGACTCGAGCTTTTAGGGTCCTACTGTGATTTAAGATTATTCTATCATTGTTTTTCCCACAACCTTCAGTCAATCACCCTAGAATCACACAAAGAAATTAGTCAATCATCATCATGGATGCAATAATCAAATATAAGGGAAGAAGGTGAATAATTGAACACAAAAACCTTGAGAAAAAGGCTTCAATAACTGAATCAATTATCAAACAAACAAGCGTTCCTTGGATCACAATCCAATAAGACAATCAACAAAAGAAGGAATCTAAGAAAGTCTTACAAAACCCTTCACAAAAGCTATCAACTTCTTTCCTTCAATCTTCCTTCAACCTTCAAAAAGGTTCTTCAAATCTCCCAGTTGTTATGATGTTTTCCAGCCGTAAGCACTCTCCTGATTTGTGGAAAATTCAACCCTTTTTATAGGAAAATTACCTCACAAAGATAAAAGATCTTAAAAAGATATTTTCCCATAAAATATGTAAAATATATCAATTGAATTATCTTCTTCCTTCCAGAAATCCAGCCTAAAAATATAAGATCCTCTTTCCAAAAATAAAAGATCTCAGCCAATAATAAAATATATCTCGCCGCGTCCAAGGTGTTCGCCTCGGTCGGGACGCTCCTCTGGATCACCTCGGTCGAGATGGTACTGTGGTCAACCGAGGTGACTCTAAACTGAATGTGAAATCTCTCAAATCTGGTCCAAAGTAAATCTTTAATCCAATTCCATGTTTCTTGGATTCTTCCTTAAGCTCCTGAATGTAGCTCCAATGACTCTTTAGCTCCATTAGCTCCATTTTGATGCAAAACGTGCCATTTTACCTACGATTACAACGAAACTTGGTGCAGACCTTGATTCCCGCAAATGTAGATGAAACGACGATATAATCACATAATATACATCCAAACATGCAGATTATTGAAGATAAAACGTCTAAACAGGTCCCAAAATATAGACTATAATTCATGCTATCAGATTTTCTCAACAAGTCGAGTTAGAAGATCAGTTTGTTAATTTTGATTGGTAAATAAGTAAATTTAATTTTTTTTTAATTATTTATTTTAAGAAAATTGACGTGGCATTATGACTGTTTACAAATTCTAATAAAAAATTTTCTTATAAAATAATTAATGGCAAATCTGTAAATAAATTGAAAAAATGCTGACGTGGACGACCTTAAAGATTGACACGTGGACAAAATGAGTGTTGTTTTAGTAGTATATATATAGATGATATTAATTAGTTTCTTTAATTAGGTAAAATAATAAAAATAAATATGAGAATGAAAGATCATAAATTAGGTAGAACTTTATTTTATTTTCTAAAAAAATTTTTTAAACAAAATAGAAGGGGCATAGTTTGTTGCCTATGTATAAACAAAAGTGCTTAATTTATAGGTCCTGTTACATAAACTACCTATTTACCCAACTCATCCCTAGTAAGTGCATGTCTCCCCCATATATGCGGGTTCTCAAACCCAAACATTATTAAAACACTTAAAATATATATATTAAATAAAAAAAATCATTTTATATACTTTTACACTTGTATAAACCCAATAAACTTCGTTATATCAACCATCAAATCGTATTAAAAAACTGAACGTACAAAGAGCCAAAAGCCCAAAATGGTCATTAAGGCGTGTTTACTTGCAGATTAGTTTATTTTCGGGTTTATAAACTAAATGAGTTTATATGAGTTTATAGTTTATTTTCAGGTTTATTTCTTGATGGGTTTATATAAATAAACTAGATAAGGTTGTTTACTTGGAGTTTATTTTTTGGGTTTATTTTACTTCAAAAGACTCTTATATCCCTAAAAAGCCAAACAATAACGTTGAATACCCAAGGATGAATAAATAATATCAAGATGAAAAACCACAAGGTCAAAATCGGGTTTTTAAACAAAAATAAACTCATAAAACCAAAAATAATCTTGAACTAAAAAGTTTATTTTTGAGTGGTTTATAAACCCATATAAATCCCTATAGAAATAAATCAATCCCTAAGTAAACCCCTACAAAAATTAAACTCGGAATTTATAAACTGAATTTATAAACTGAATGAAACAAAAATAAGCTACAACTGATTCCGCACTATCACCACCCAACCCAAAGCAAATTGAAATTTGTAATTAAAAAAGACCTCCGACTGGATCTATCTAGTCGATCTTTATAAAGGAATAACAAATGGATCTTTAGTTTCTTGCACACAAAGATTGATTGATTTCTTCTCATAATGAAACCTCATTGGAGTCTTCAACCCGCCATGCCCAGGTACATTCTTCTGTATTTCTCGTCAATTTTGATCTCCTCGCTGTTAATGTATTTAGTTGTTTGCTTATTCGTGTTCAGGATGCCGGCAAACAATGAATCTAGATATTTTCGTGGACTGTATCAGATTTATAAGCCGACGGAGGATCTGAGGATACCTTCCGTCAAAAAAAACTCGCCGGTGATAATAGCTTTGCAAGGCGACCCTTACACCGGCAAGTCAAAGCTAGCCAACAACCTCGTAGAATGGCTAAAGTGCCCGGTTATCCGAATAGAAGAGATTCTTGAAGTCCTCTCTCCTAGCTCTCAACCTCCTCCTACACCTGATCGAGCTGAAACCGTCGTCTCCCAAGCATTCGATATTGTCACTCAAATTGTCAAAACTCACACATCTATGGGCTTTTCCGTTATCGTTGATTCTTCTCTCTCCTATCGCTCACATCTGGGCAAGCTGGCTAGCCTCTTGACGGAGTCACCGGAGAAGAGAAGCGAACTCAGCCTCTTGATCATCGAGTGCAAACCAAAGCTCCAGTATACATGTCAGATGAAGTTCGAGGAGCGCCATCCTAGCACCTTTAACAAGTGGTATGCATCGCATCCAACTCTAGTGGTAAGTAATTGATGATCCGAAACCGATCCGGGAGGTAGTCCTGGATCAGATCGTTTCGGATATATCTTACTGATCCGGGTAAAAATTACTCGGATCAGGCATGAATATAAGGTTAAACTTAGTGACTCGGATATCTCGGATCCCTGATCCGATTTGGCAAAAATGTGCCAGATACTCTCGGATCAGAGTATCGGATTCCGTTCGATTTGATTGTACAACCTTAATTGGAAATATTTATGTAGCTAGAAGGGATCTGAAGTCTTACCAATCTAGACCATTATATCAAGTTTTTGAAGGTTTGATCAATGTGGAAATGAATCAATCAATTTGCAGGTATAAACCTCAAGATTGGCCACCGGAAGCGGAGTTCACCGGAAGAGACTACACAGATGACGATATCCATCCATTGGTGTCCAAGTTAGTGTTAGATCCTCGCAGCTCCTTTGTAATTTCTAACTTGGTAGAAGCAATTCATCATCTAAGTACAGAAGGCAAAGGCCAAAAGATTGAGTTCAGCGATTGGAAGTCTCCTGACAGCAGCGATCACTCGGACGATAGTTCCATATCAGTTTCAAAAACGGGTCAACATGAACACTCCCTTTCCGTTTACGTGCCAGGTGGAAAGGTTTCCATTTGCGCAACCTGTGGGGTTTGCCAAAACGACATAAACATTAATAAATCAGGAGGCGGCGGCTGCGGTGTGTTCAAGTGTAAGGATTGCCCATTGGTAATCCACAAATCTTGTGCACAGATCGAGTCTGACGAGGAAGCTGGTTCTACCCAAAAAAGATACTTCACCCCAAAAACATTACCCAAGTTCTATAAGATGGAACCCGAGCCCACCTTCAGCTACCCAGAGGAGCATCGGTGTCAATACTGCAGCGAGGCGGGGGTGGAATTCTCGTACAAGTGCCCGTCTTGCATTTTCGAGTGTCATTTGAAATGTCGTTTGTTGCCCACAATTGTAAGGCATCAGGCACTTCTACACTGGCTCTATTTCTATGTCAAGTCACTCTCCAGCCACACTTTGGGAGATTGCGGTGCTTGTCATCGCCAAATGGGGAATGTTGGATATCTCTCTAGCAATAGAAGGGAGAACTGTAATCTCACTTATCATCCGGAGTGTCTATTTTTGCCTCCGTTTATCCGAGAACATGAACACGGAGGTTACGCGCATGATTTGGAGATGATATATCGTAGGGAGAAAGAGTTGGAGGATTATATGTGTCATCTCTGCTTTAAGACGTTGCATCCCCAGTCTTGGTATTATTGGTGTAAGCATTGTCACTTAGAGTTTCATCTCAATTGTGCATTTGAGGAATTTACTTAACCATGCAAGCCTTGTTGATAATTCACATAACTTCAAAGCTAAGTACTAGCTAGCTTGTGTTGAACTTCATCTAATGGTTTGGTTAGAATGTCGGTTAGCATGTATGTCGAACAACCTTATAGTCACAATGAAGAACAAGGCGAAGAGGTGTAGGAAACTGATCGTCTTGTAGCAGAGCCTAAAGCCAGACGAGTTCACAGCTAGCCTTGTAGCAATAACATGTGCTTCTAAATCTGAATTGGCTGAGATTCTAATGATACAAAGCCGATGAATTAAAGTCTTAATTTATTCACTAATGTAATATCATGCATAATTAGTAGGAGATCAGAGATCCAATTGGCTGAGATTCTAGAAGTACTCCATTAGTGCGAGAGCAGAAACATGGCTAAGCCATAAAAGTCAAACCACTGAAACTCCAAAGGGACGCATTTTCTATAGTGTGCAAGCTCAAGAACGGAGTAAGGGATGTAATATAGATAGAGATACTTTATAAGGAGATGATTAAAGTATGAAAACTTTGTGTAATTGCGGTTTTAAAGCCTTGAAATGTCTCAAGGCGTAATTTTAAGGTCTTGGTATATAACTTGAATTCTAACGCTACTCAATCGAATCTAAAAGTTTGATTTAAACCTGTAAATTTTTAATCTCAACTTCAAACGTTAGAAACAAACTTCGGAAATAAAAACACCCAATATGAAGTTCAGCTCTAACGTCTACTTCTCCGTCTAGGGTTTCCGATCCTAGGATTTAACTATCTACAGGGACGGAGCAAGAAATTTTAAAAGGGTGGACGAGATTTAAATTTTTTTAAAAAAAAAAAGATTTATATATATTTTTTAGTCATAATATAATATACATTATAACAAACATTTAATTTTCAATACATTAAGTAAAAGAAAAATAAACACAACGATATTGTGACGACTTTTACCTTTGCAACTTCGTGAGTAATCGAATTTTATATATTTTACTAGCGAAATATCTTTAGTTTGTACGAGATTAAAAATTAAACCAAGGAAAAGTAATAAGACTAACTATTTTTAAATTATATATACTAGTTTTCTATCTAATTTTAATATATATTAAGGTGTAAATTTATATATCAATTACTAATCTTAATTGATAATTAAATTTTATAAGCAAAAGTAAAATAATGATAAAAAAATCTTAAAAAGATATAAAAATACCTTAAAATTCAAACGTGTAAAATTTATGTACAAATGCAAAATTTATGTACAAGTGAGAGGGGAGGGGTGCGGGACCACTAGCCACTAGCCCAACAAAAAAAATTGAAAAGTAAGAAAAGGTAGTAAAAAGTTTTTATTTTTATTAAACAAAAAAGTTTTGGGCTAAACTACTAGTTTTGGGCTGGAGTGGGCGATGGCCCAGTCAAGCTCACCCTTGTCTCCGCCCATGACTATCTATTATGTCGCTCATTTTGAGTCCTAGATACAACCTAGAAGAATTTTCCTTCTTCTCACACTTGTAGCCTCACCGCCACTACCTAGTCAACTCAAATTTAGTGAACAATAGCCTAGTCACTTCGTAGAGTGAACAATAGCCTAGTCACTTCGTAGAGTAACACTGAGTATAGCACTCTCAAGATATGCCTATATCGCTCTGTGTTTATCTCTCTCTCTCAACAAAAAAGAAATTGATCAGAAATGAGAACTAGATAAACGTTGTAGGTGAAGAAAGCTGGAATCGATATCTGTGTAAGCGTTATCTTTCTTCACTACTTGCTTGATTCTTTTATAGGATCTTCTATGGAGTCGACCGTTGGGTTTTAGAATCTTCTCCACGTGATCTTCAACAAATCTCGGTTGTTTGAACGTTTCGCACAAATCATGTAACAAACAAAAAAAGAATATCTACATATATAATGAACGATATTTGTTAGTCATAACTACATATTGCAATGTCCTTCATCATCCCTCCAAACATAACAATACTCATCAAGGTGGAGTTATCAATCTCCCCCTTGATGGAAGACAAAACAAATATCGTACTTGTAAAATTATAAGTGTAAGCAGAATGCAAAAATGTCGGATCATATTTCTCCCCCTTTTTGTCTTTCGACAAGGGAGGTAAAAATCAAAGGTTTGAAATTTCAAAATTACAGACCCAAAAGAATATTTCAAAATTAGAAAAACTAAATGTCAAGGCCTTGAAACTGAAAATTTTAAAAAACGAAGAAAAATGATTTCAAGACCTTGAAATCATTCTTGGTACCACTGGCTACTCCTCTTTCCTCGAACATCTACATGAACTTTCCCTTTCCATCTTTTGTGAGTGTGATAACCGAAAATTTTAAACTCCGTTTAATACGGAATTTTATCGGATTCCGATCCGCTAACTTCTAACCTTTAAATAAAGTTAAAATGAATTTTTAAATTCTATCATTTTATGCACCTTAGTTCACATAAAATAATAAAATGTGTAACCGGAGATATTTCCATACCTTTAAAGTAAAATAATAAATTTACCTAATACGAAATATAATTCCGAAATGTTTTTTTTTCCGCAAATGCCCTACCGATCCATATGAGTAACGAGTTTCGCTTCAGCTCGTTTTAATGAATCAAAAGTGGGCCCAATTGATTAGTGTCACTACCAGCCCAGCCCACTCTTAACCTCTAATTAAAACCCTAATTAACTATAACCTTAATTTACCCTAACCTAAACCTAGTCTAATCATCCCTCACCTGCCGCTATTCCGTCTTCCGTCTTCCTCTGAAGAACGACACAACCAACAGGTCTTCCACCTTCGACCAGCAACCGCCCCAGACGCCATTCCTCTACGACGGATCTGCCCCGTCTGCATCGGTCAACAAGGTGAGCCGTCCACCACAGGGAAGTCGGACGCTACTGTAGTCGTTGCAACAGCGCAGCAGGAGAGGGACTTCTACTGGCCTGGCCATCGCGAGCCCAGCCTCACGAGTCTCCTTCTCGCCTTCGTCGGAAACCAACGACAAGTGCGCCGCCACCGAGAGCCACTGCGCTGCCCTTGTCGACCGCCCAGCCGCCGCCAAAGCCTGCTTCCTCTTCCCGGACCGGTAAGTGCCGATCTCTCGTTCCTTCTTCCGAAATAAACTGAAGCTGAAGGGTTCTGTTGCACAGCAAGCGCAGACTCATCTACCTCACCTTCCTCGTCGATCCCCAGCAAGCGCAGCAACGACGCCAGCCTCTTGTACGCACCGCCTTCGCCAGAACCGCAACCAACCGTCTGCACAGGCGTTGGATTGCCGCACTCGACCCACTAGACTGTTGCACTCGACCCACTGGACTGCTGCACTCGACCCACTGGACTCGTCTTTGGGATACCAATAGCAGCCGGCTCCTTCACTGTTGTGGGTACATAGACTTAGCCTTTAATCTTAGTACCATAATGTTGTATAGGGTGTGGTTTGAGTTTGATGCATAAGAATGAGAGTAACGTAGATGTGTGGATAAGTTGGACATATAATAGGATGAGTTCGGCACTATGGATCTCTAAGTATAAATAAAGGAGACATGTGGTAACAATGGAAATCGAAGTTTGGACCTTCTGTACACCTTATAGTTCAGCTTCGGCCTGCTGACTTTAGGATCTAATTTCTATAGCTTACATCGAGAATCCACCGTTGAATTTTTGATATATCGTAGATGGATACATATAGTTTAATGTGTTAAAATTTGGGAGAAAGTTAACGGTCGGATTAGATTTTATAAGGTCCCGAAGTAGAGCACTTGGGGCTGTTTTGAAGCAGGAAAATATTTGACTAAGTTTGGAATTTTAGCTTCTAGTCTAACCGTAGATTTTATATAGGAGTTTTGGTTAAATTTTTTAGACATTTGCCCTATGTTTAGTATACATATTTTAGAGGATCTAGAGAGCGGTTCCGGAATTCTTATCCTTTAATCTAAGTCTTGAATTCTAACTCAAATCGGACCTTAATGACCGTTTAATGAAACGCTAGAATTTTGTATAACTCTTGTAAATCTTTACCAAACTTTTCCGTAAGAACTAGATTGTGGAAATGGGTTCCAAAGGAGAATTTGAAACTAAGATATAAACAAATCTGGGAGTTTCGGAACCGGGGGTAAAATAGTCATTTTACCATAAGAGAGCTTTTTCCGTAATTCCTTTGTATGAGGTTGGACATCTGGATGAGATTTTGATTCACATGCCTTATTTGACAAGCGTTTGAGTTACCACGAGTACGGACTGTTTTGAGACGTGTTAGAGTGTGTTTTGACTCAGGTAAGTCCTTGCGACTTACTTAGCCGGTTTCTGGATATTAGTTGGGTGATAATGGTTGTGTGTGTGCAATGTGTGTTATAATAAAAATAACTTCTTAGGACGACCGTGGTTATTATGTGTTAAGGCCCAAGTGTATGTATAACGGGCCGTGACATCACTGCCCAGCTCTGCCAGGAGACTGGGAGGTTCTCTATACCCAGACCATACAGGTACACGGTGAGATGCATCGGATCCACTCCTGATGGGTACACGGGGGCGGAGGCGAGGTTTGGGAATCCCTCGTGTCACAAAATAAGTATCATTAGAGTGAATGACTTAAACGAAGATAATAAATGGATTGTTTGAAAGCATGATGAGTGTTTATTATTTTATGTGTGTGTGTGCTATTATTATTCTCCTAATATTTAGATAACTAGCTAACGGTTCCTCTTGTTGTGTTTTAGTTTTACCGCAGGTTAGACCAGCAGCTGAGTGATCCGGAAGTAGTGGTCAGTCAGGTCTCCGTACTCCTTAGAGTGGGGGTTGAGGTTGATGTTTGTCGTTCTTTCTGGTGTTTAGACAAGTGATCGTTTTTCCCTTTGTTAAGTACTATAGGCTGCTAGACCGTGTTGCATTCATTACCTTAAAAATACTATTTTATGAATTTCGGTTTTCCTTATTTGTGTCTTGTTGCAAGATCCTAGTGATATTGTTGTCAAACTGAGGTCGGGACCCATTGTGAGGTCCTAACCAGTAACGTTCCGAGTTCTGAGAATCCGGGGTGTTACAACTTGGTATCAGAGCTCTAGGTTGGCAACAATGGCACTTGAAATCTTCTGAAAGACCGAATAAGTACTTGAGCAGAACCCGAAAAGGGATCTGAGTTTTAAAAAGAACTTTTGGTTTTCAAATGCATGCATAGTCTGGTTGGGAATAGAAAAGTACGGCTGACCACCACTACTACCGCGGATCTCAGTATGCTTAGTTTAGACTTATAGTATTATGCAATTATGTATGTTATATAAATATCTATATATATATATATATATGTAGCATGTTGTTACCCTAGAAGATATGGAATATCCTTTAGTTGAGTTATCATGATGCGATCATCACCTCATGATAAAACGTTTGGAGATCTTAAAGGGTATCTGTAAGAAGATAGTGGACTCATATCTCAGATTGGAACATTATATTATGGCGGACGCCTTGGTAGGTTCTACAATTGTCCGAAGAACGAGTGGTTAAGGAGTTGAGGATTACTAGAGGATGTTAACAACAAGAATAATCGGGCGAGAAAAGAATATCAAGCAATTCAAATAGAAGTAATAGAAAACCGTACAAGGATTTTAGCGGTATGACGACGAGAGGTGAAACTCAAGATGCATGTAAGGACTAATAAGAGCGCGGATTGAAGAGGACAACATCAAAACACCATTCAAACAAAGTATAGTACAACTACACTTGGCGGGTTAAAGGACACTACAACCAATGCGGATGCTACCATAAACAAGTAGGAGCATGAGAGTACAGAGGAAATAGAGTGTTGACACAGATGTAAAAGATTAAAGGAGTACCAAGACAGAGATTGACGATCGAGTTTAAAAGACAAAAAAATTTATAAATTTCATAACCATGGAGTTGGGTTGACTCCTTTAGAGACACGAGAATGTTGAAGGAAAGCACGACACAAGTATCAAAGATGGTAGAAGTCTGAAATTGAGACAATGGATTTCCATGAAGGTAATGTTACAAAACAACATCCACCGAGGAATAAGCATGTGCGGGAATGATCATGATGGACTTGAGGGATCATAATAACTACTCAATCACCAAGAGACTTAAGTTAACCATGCTAGTGGTTCACTACAAAGAGTTGCAGGTAGACGATAACTTAGGAAAAAGGAACCGCGGAGATGGGTTTGTAAGCTATCACGGAAGGTTTGATAAAACCATAGATGGCAGGTGAATAATGCAACTAGACTCGGATAAAGTGATCTTAATGTGTATAAACGGATAACCTATAAGGGATAAGTTTTTACCTTGTATATCCGCATCGAAAGAGATAGAAGAAAAGTAAGTCTACGATCTGGTAGAAGACCAACTATAGACTAACTAGTAATAACGGAGAATTCACACGTCTGAGTTGACAAGTGATGACCGGTTGGTAGATAAGAAGAATAACATCAGATTTACTAAAGAATGTTACTGACATATGGGGAATCTCTACAAAAGATCAACGACGACAAGTGTAAAGTTAAACCGATACAAGTATCAGTACCCTAAATAGTAACATGGAATGAGTTCGAGCCAATATCTCCAATTAAGAATTTAAGGAGAAGATTTTGACGGCCGGGAATGACACCATAGGTCTTTAAAGAGATTAAGGAAAGGGTTGTGAGCAGTTTCTTACCTTCTGGCTAAGAAAAAGGTACAATTCACAGTAGTACTAATGGATTGCATAAGGAGAACTAGAGGAGTAAGAAGAAGCAGATGATTTTAATTATGTCCAACGTCAATCAAGACAGAAGGTGCTTAACATGCCACACATATGAGACTGAGGGTGCTCTCCCGAGGTTTACAGAGGAAGCCTTTTTGACTAAAAATGTCACACAGAATAACTACAGTTATAGAGACGCAGCAACATAGAGATTATGACCTTAGTGTCTTGGTAATATGTCTCATCGAGTTGTGAGGTGATTGAAGATGGAATCTGCATGTTGGCTAGAATAGACATGAGAAGGAGTAAAGTTGAATGACTAAAGGTTGTTAAATAGATCCGGTATTACCCCAATAAGATAATTACCGAAATGTGTCTATATAAGAGTAATGAGAAATGGTGGTACTCCGATGAAAACTCAAGCTCGACTGATGACATAAGAGTTGATGAAGTAATAAGACCAACCAACGTGGTTCGTAAAGCGAGTACGAGAAAACTCAAAGGAGTAACTATCCTACGGGGGGGTAAAGATCTATAGAAGGTAAAGCGACACGAGCATAAGGACAACATAATAAATGCGAGTCGAGAACTTTGATTTTGAGAAAATCATATACAATTGAGGTTCTTATGCAAATGGTACAGATAGGTGTTTAATAAAAATCATACACATCAGACCGATAATGCTTGGATGGATAAAGTGTAGACCAAAAGAATTACTTAAACAGTAAGAAGGAAAATCATGTATCAAAAGGCGAGTCTTGCTAAATTGGAATAAAGTGTTGAGATGAGGATGCCTTTGTAGAATCTATGCAAGAGTACAACGTAACTGAGATTCCAAAATAAAATGAGCAGTAATGATCAACTGAAAGTTGAGACCGATTCAAGGGAGGAAATTGTTATAAGACGAGTCACCTAGTAGAAGAGTTCACAAGACAAGCTGGAGAGACCAAAAGAGATAAAATGTCGATCCGGATATGAGGGTATAAGGTGCATGGAAGAGATACCTACAATGGAGTGTAGAAGCAAAATGTAAACTTTACAAGTGTGGAGAGGTTTTGACCTCCTCAAAGATATAAGAATTTGAAAGAAATCGCAATGCCGGTATCAAAGAGTTGAAGCCCTATAGCGGAAACAACAGAGTTTTATGAAGGCAATATTGCCGGTAACACCAGCGAAGGAAGGTATATATGAGAACGGCCTTGGTGGAATCGAAAGTTCAAGGTAACCCTAATTATCACGGGACCTGAGTCAGTAACACCGACGGTCCATGCAATGGGAACTGCAAGGGGATGATAACCAAAGTCATTAGAACTACAAAGACACTTACCAACTATCGTTGAGGACTTGGAATGACTATTTATGTCAAGATGAAAGACCCAGTTGGGCTCGAGAAGTAGAGTTAGCCTAAGGAAACAGAAGTGTGGAAGATAAAACGAATTAGTGAAGCATGAAAGGATTAATCGGGCAGATGATGCTTACCAAGAATTTAACGCCAGTAAAGGTATGAGAAGAGTAAGTCCGAGATACTGAGATAAGTCAATTATAGACGGACCGACATCAACTGAAGATGTGTAAGTGTTCGTTGGTATTGACGCGTAGGTACAACAAGAAGAGACATTAGTGACTGCGGATTTAAGAGGTAACGTTACCGATGCCTTGGAGGATTCCCCGAGTAGGCCACGACAACCTTCTGAGATGATCTAAGGATATGGAGAGAATTGGGTTAGAGGTTGCTTTCTGGTTGGTTAAGAACAAACTACGGTTGAGTAATAGAGTAAGGGTCTAGTTGAAGAGGACCTTGCTAGTAGTAGAGGAGAAGTATAGGCGGGAGTTGAGTAAATCATGTTGACCCTTAGAAAGACGCCATTGTGACTAAGGGGTGTTACACCAGAAGTGTGGTAGGCCCATAAACCCATAGATGAAGAAAATCAATGTTAGGTAAACTATGATTTCAAGTTAAGAAATTTTGAGATCTATATGAAAAGGCCCACTTGGGTGTGTGATTTGTTTTGAGTTATATAAATTTGAAAGCTTGACAGGAAGTCGGTGAGAACCCATTAATTAAGCAACGATCCGATTAGGTCACATTGAGGGAACCAGGCCAAGCAGTTTGTATTACAAAGAGCATTAGAAACTTAGTAAAGTGCCGACAGGGTTTAAGATTATTATTTCAGAATTGATAGTCGGGAACTTTCGAAAGGAAAAAGCAAGTGAACCCAGTGGAGGGAAAAGTTTGGTAGAGTCACCAAAAGAGCTGAAAGTAAGTTTAGAAAACCAAACCGTTGAGAGAGTACCTACCAAACCCGAGACACATCCCTAGTCATGAGGATTCGATAGTTGAGCCGACCATACATTTGTGAAGTAACCAGTAGATGTCCTGGAGCGCAGTACTAGACGTCTGCGGTCCAAGGAGATACCAATGTTGAGGATCCAACAGTCTAGACGCGGAACTGATGAGACCACTTGGGAGACAGAGGAGAGTATTAGACGTAACTATCCCGAGTTCTTTGCGGGGTTAGAGATTACTCCTATACCGACGAGTTAGTACTCGGATGTTGTGTTGTTTGACCTTTCAGGTTTTTTTTATATATTGGATTGAGTGATTATGTTTTATGTGATACTTCTCGGTTTGTGATGGTTGAGTAGTTGCATGGTAGAAAATGGAAATGTCGAGAAAACTAAAATATACCAAAGGAAATTAAATGTGTGATTAAGAAAATCATCCTAAGTTTCGGGACGAAACTTCTTTTAAGAGGGCACTGATGTGATAACCGAAAATTTTAAACTCCATTTAATACGGAATTTTATCGGATTCCGATCCGCTAACTTCTAACCTTTAAATAAAGTTAAAATGAATTTTTAAATTCTATCATTTTATGCGACCTTAGTTCACATAAAATAATAAAATGTGTAACCGGAGATATTTCCGTACCTTTAAAGTAAAATAATAAATTTACCTAATACGAAATATAATTCCGAAATGTTTTTTTTTCCGCAAATGCCCTACCGATCCATACGAGTAACGAGTTTCGCTTCAGCTCGTTTTAATGAATCAAAAGTGGGCCCAATTGATTAGTGTCACTACCAGCCCAACCCACTCTTAACCTCTAATTAAAACCCTAATTAACTATAACCTTAATTTACCCTAACCTAAACCTAGTCTAATCATCCCTCACCTGCCGCTATTCCGTCTTTCGTCTTCCTCTGAAGAACGACACAACCAACAGCTCTTCCACCTTCGACCAGAAACCGCCCTAGACGCCATTCCTCTACGCCGGATCTGCCCCGTCTGCATCGGTCAACAAGGTGAGCCGTCCACCACAGGGAAGTCGGACGCTACTGTAGTCGTTGCAACAGCGCAGCAGGAGAGGGACTTCTACTGGCCTGCCATCGCGAGCCCAGCCTCACGAGTCTCCTTCTCGCCTTCGTCGGAAACCAACGACAAGTGCGCCGCCACCGAGAGCCACTGCGCTGCCCCTGTCGACCGCCCAGCCGCCGCCAGAGCCTGCTTCCTCTTCCCGGACCGGTAAGTGCCGATCTCTCGTTCCTTCTTCCGAAATAAACCGAAGCTGAAGGGTTCTGTTGCACAGCAAGCGCAGACTCATCTACCTCACCTTCCTCGTCGATCCCCAGCAGGTGCAGCAATGACGCCAGCCTCTTGTACGCACCGCCTTCGCCAGAACCGCAACCAACCGTTTTCACAGGCGCTGGACTGCCGCACTCAACCCACTGGACTGCTGCACTCGACCCACTGGACTCGTCTTTGGGATACCAATAGCAGCCGGCTCCTTCACTGTTGTGGGTACATAGACTTAGCCTTTAATCTTAGTACCATAATGTTTTATAGGGTGTGGTTTGAGTTTGATGCATAAGAATGAGAGTAATGTAGATGTGTGTTCGCTCCAAACGGTGTGTGCAAGCTTTAAATTTATAACCCTAGACTTAAGCTTAAAACAAGGATGCGAACCCGCAGTGTACGGGTCAATCGTAGTAAAAGCAAGAAAATTCCAGGGGTCGATCACAGGGACTCGGTGAAACAAAGTCAATACGGTGTGCTATATCAATTCTAACCACAAGAGCAATTAACACAATCAAAGATGAATAAGAAGTCAATAAAGCAAACATGCAATTCTAGGGATTAAAGCATCTAGTTGTGGTTCCAACTCAAGATCTATAGATAAGCGGACAAAGCTGAGATTTTTGCGTGGGGAAGGTGTTACTAAAGTGGAGTAGATCACCGGGTAAGTCTCACTACACACTAATCCTAAACCGTAACTCCTATTACCGGGTAAGTCTCAAGGAATCAAGATAAAGAACTATAACCTCAAACTAACTCACCATCTAAGGGAATAGAATCAACCTTTATCGGGTAAGTCTCAGGCTAACTCACAAAGATGGGATGGAAGCACACTCAAACCCCAATAAAGGACAAACCTTTATTACCTACACTTATGATCGTTAATACACAAACTAAGGAATTACCGGGTAAGTCTCATCCTAAGCTTGCTTTGAACCAGGAAAGGTGTAATAAGAATAGGATTTAGCAAACTCTAACACTTAACTCTCAGTTTTAGGTCGGATAAGTCACCTCGGTCAGAAGAATTCCACCCCGGCCGAGATGTTCATCAACCGAACGAGATGCTTAGGGTTAAGGTTAAAGACTCGAACTTTCAGGATCCTACTGGAATCTAAGATTATTCTATCATCGTTTTTCCCACAACCTTCAGCTAATCACCCTAGAATCACACAAGGAAATTAGCCACTCATCATCATAATGAAAGTATTAAAATATATGGGAAGAAGGTGAGTATTTGAACAAAGAAGAATTTAATGAAAAAACTTCAATAACTGAATCAAATATCACAACAAAGCGTTCCTTGGATAGCAATCCAAAAAGACAAGACAACAATTGAGGGAATTGAAGACAATCTTACAAAACCCTTCAATAAAGCTATAAAAGCTATGGACTTCAATCTTCCTTCAACCTTCAAAAAGGTTCTTCGAATCTCTCCCAACTGGAGTAGGCTGCTGCTGCTGCGTGTTTTTCGGTGTAAGCGGGCTTTTGCGGGATCTAAGCACGATGTCCAGCCGTAAGCGGATGTCGGATTTGTGGGAAATCCGACCCTTTTTATAGGAAAATAACCCTCAAAAGATAATAAATCTTAGAAAGATATTCTCCCATAAATATAGGTAAAATATATGATTCTGCATATCTCCTTCCTTCCAAGAGCCAAGCCCAAAAATATAAGATCACTTTCCAAATCTAAAAGATCTCCTCTGAGAATAAAATATTCTCGCCGCGTCCTAGGTGTTCGCCTCGGTCGAGTCGGCGTCTCTGGATCACCTCGGTCGAGGTGAACCTCTGATCAACCGAGGTGACTCACAACTGAATGTGAAATCTCTCAAAACTGGTCCAAAGTAAATCTTTAATCCATGGCTATGCTCCCTGGATGTAGCTCCAAATGACTAATGACTCCTTTTGCTCCTTTTTGATGCAAAACGTACCATATTACCTGCAATTACAACGAAACTAGGTGTAGACCTCGATTCTCGCAAAGGTAGATGAAATGGTAATAGAATCACATATTATACATACAAACATGCAGATTTTTGAAGATAAAACGTCCAAACAAACCCCAAAATATAGACTATAATTCATGCTATCAATGTGTGGATAAGTTGGACATATAATAGGATGAGTTCGGTACTATGGATCTCTAAGTATAAATAAAGGAGACATGTGGTAACAATGGAAATCGAAGTTTGGACCTTCTGTACACCTTATAATTCAGCTTCGGCCTGCTGACTTTAGGATCTAATTTCTATAGCTTACATCGAGAATCCACCGTTGAATTTTTGATATATGTAGATGGATACATATAGTTTAATGTGTTAAAATTTGGGAGAAAGTTAACGGTCGGATTAGATTTTATAAGGTCCCGAAGTAGAGCACTTGGGGCTGTTTTGAAGCAGGAAAATATTTGACTAAGTTTGGAATTTTAGCTTCTAGTCTAACCTTAGATTTTATATAGGAGTTTTGGTTAAAGTTTTTAGACCTTTGCCCTATGTTTAGTATACATATTTTAGAGGATCTAGAGAGCGATTCCGGAATTCTTATCCTTTAACCTAAGTCTTGAATTCTAACTCAAATCGGACCTTAATGACCGTTTAATGAAACGCTAGAATTTTGTATCTCTTGTAAATTTTTACCAAACTTTTCCGTAAGAACTAGATTGTGGAAATGGGTTCCAAAGGAGAATTTGAAACTAAGATATAAACAAATCTGGGAGTTTCGGAACCGGGGGTAAAATAGTCATTTTACCATAAGAGAGCTTTTTCCGTAATTCCTTTGTATGAGGTTGGACATCTGGATGAGATTTTGATCCACATGCCTTATTTGACAGGCGTTTGAGTTACCACGAGTACGGACTGTTTTGAGACGTGTTAGAGTATGTTTTGACTCAGGTAAGTCCTTGCGACTTACTTAGCCGGTTTCTGGATATTAGTTTGGTGATAATGGTTGTGTGTGTGCAATGTGTGTTATAATAAAAATAACTTGTTAGGACGACCGTGGTTATTATGTGTTAAGGTCCAAGTGTATGTATAACGGGCCGTGACATCACTGCCCAGCTCTGCCAGGAGACTGGGAGGTTCTCTATACCCAGACCATACAGGTACACGGTGAGATGCATCGGATCCACTCCTGATGGGTACACGGGGGCGGAGGCGAGGTTTGGGAATCCCTCGTGTCACAAAATAAGTATCATTAGAGTGAATGACTTAAACGAAGATAATAAATGGATTGTTTGAAAGCATGATGAGTGTTTATTATTTTATGTGTGTGTGTGCTATTATTATTCTCCTAATATTTAGATAACTAGCTAACGGTTCCTCTTGTTGTGTTTTAGTTTTACCGCAGGTTAGACCAGCAGCTGAGTGAGCCGGAAGTAGTGGTCAGCCGGGTCTCCGTACTCCTTAGAGTGGGGGTTGAGGTTGATGTTTGTCGTTCTTTCTGGTGTTTAGACAAGTGATCGTTTTTCCCTTTGTTAAGTACTATAGGCTGCTAGACCGTGTTGCATTCATTACCTTAAAAATACTATTTCATGAATTTCGGTTTTCCTTATTTGTGTCTTGTTGTAAGATCCTAGTAATATTGTTGTCAAACTGAGGTCAGGACCCATTATGAGGTCCTAACCAGTAACGTTCCGAGTTCTGAGAATTCGGGGTGTTACAGTGAGCATCAGCAAATGTTTTGTTCTTCAACAATTCATCAAGGCGTCATTCCTTCTCTGCATCCCAATACTTTTTAACAACTCCATATTCTTTGATTGTAAGTATTGTCGGCTCAGTATGGGTCAGGCGAAGAATAGGATGGTTACAAACATGTTTTTTTGCAGTTGAGCACGACATTTGTTGCCCTTTCGCGTGTATGTTCTGTTGCATCTTTGTTAGTGCATAATACTGCCAGTTGTAGTAAAGGTCAAAGCATTGAGGTAAGACATATAGTTTACCTTTGCATGCACCGTAGACAGAAGCTTGTGAGCAAAATCCAATTTATCCGTAAAATTTGCTCAAATGTCGATGACGTCTCTTCTCAAGGCTTCAAGACCAAAGTCCAAGTCCTCCGACCGTTTTCATGGAGGGTTGTTGTAGAAGAAGATGATGATGCGAACTTGTCCTTCATCTTCCATTCACCGGCCAAAGTCGTTTCAATCCCTAGTTGTTGGAAACAATCTTCATTAGTTTTTTTAACTGACGGTTGTTGATACTCGAGAGAAGTATCAATGGAAAAATATTCGAAGATTATTGGAAGCAAGTGGGCATATGAGAGAGGGATTTCTCGGGTAGAGTTGATGGTGTGTAACATGTGGGTCAGAATGAGGTTTGGCAAGTCGATGTCGTAGTTGTTCATCACCAAAAGCATGAGTTCTAAAGTTTGGTCCGTGAAAAGTTCCTTGGAGTTGGATCGATGGACGATACACTGAACCAAAATGGTGAATATGATTTTTTTCTTCAAGGGTTAGAGAGGTGTGGGTAAGCTGGCGAGAAGAGGAGGTAGAGGGGATAATGTATTTCTTCTTGGCCAATCGGACACACTCACTCCTTGACGGATGGGATTCAGAGGAGGTGTGGGGAGAGAGATGAAACAACTGCGCAATAAGAGTTGGGTTGAAGGTTACCTGTTTGCCTTTGACGATGGTTTCGTGGGTTAGGATTCCTCTATCCTTTCTTGCAACCATATTGTACGTATCCCACAAAATCTTCAACAGCTTTGCACAAATTTTCAATCAAGATCTTCAACGACTTGTGTACGCAATCTTCAACGACTTTCTTGCAACCATGTTATTCGTAACTACATATTGTAATGTATCCCATCATCCCTGCAATTCTTGCAACCATGTTACTCGTAACTACATATTGTAATGTATCCCATCATCCCTGCAAACATAACAATACTCATCAAGGTGGAGTTATCACAAGCTATGTCGATCACATGCTATTCCATTTTCAATGCTGAGCTTCTTCTCTAATAAGTCAACTGGATTAAAAGTAGATACTAAACAAGATCCAAAGCAAATTGAAGTTTGTGATTAAAAAATGACCCCCCGCTTCATCTTTTTCCGTATAAAGGAATGATCTTTAGGTTACTGTATACAAAGATAGGTTGAAAAATGATCTTTAGCTTCTTCTCTAACAAAGGAATGATGTTTAAAAAATGACAACTCCCCCCACCCCCCGCGAATGTATCGCTTCATCGTTTTCTTTATAAAGGAATGATCTTTAATTAGGTTACTGTATACAAAGATTGGTTGATTTGTTCTCATAATGAAGCACGTTAATTGGAGTCTTAAACATGCCATGCCCATCAGGTGTAGATTCTCGTTATTTCCACGATCTTTATGTGTTTAATGGTTTGTTTGTTCTTGTTCAGAAAGCCGACAGACAATGACTCAAGGCATTTTGGTATCGGTCTTATAGGCCGACGGGGCATAGCAAGACACCTGTCGGGGGAAAAAAGCCGCCGGCGATTATAGCTTTACAAGGCAAACCTACTCCAGCAAAACAAAGCTAGCCAACAACCTCGTGGAATGGCTAAGTTTATATTTGATAGTACAAAACCCGATCAATATATGCTTACATTATCTAAATTCTTCAAATGCACAATCCAGATGGAACTGTAGAAAACAATGACTACAATCATAATACCAAGAATCAGGATGCAGCGTCTCAAAGCATAGAGCACAAAGATAGTCTTCCTGCTCTTTCTTTCTTTGAATCATCATCTCCAAGTCACATGTGTATCCTCCATGATCATGTTTCCACACAAATGGAGGAAAGAACAGACACTCAGGATGATAAGTCAGACAACCAACGCTGCATTCACTGCATGCATATCCCACATGCTTCATATTACCACGACAAGCGTTACACCATACAAAGCTCCTCTTGGATGTCGGAATTAGTGTGAAGGAGAGCCAATGCTCGTGCCCTCGATGATGCAAAACCGTCGGCAACAACTTACATTTCAAATGACACTCGAAGATGCAAGACGCGCATTCATACGAGAATTTCTTGCCTTCTTCTCTACAGTATACACACAAATGCTCCTCCGGAAAGCAAAACCCTAGTTTTTTTGAATCCTTCTCAAAGAACTTCGGAAACGTTTCTGGTGTGAAGTGATTATCTTCGTTACCATTTAGCTCAGCACACGATTCGTGAAGAGCTAAAGGGCAATACTTACATGTGTATACTCCACGGTTGTTATTGTTGTTGTTGTGGATTTGGTGTTGGCAAACTCCGCAGGTTGCGTCGTAGTCGATTCCTTCTTTGTAAATAGTAATTGAGTGTATATGTGGAGTAGGAAAGGGAAACTCGTATTCATTCTGATATGATGTGAAGTTAGGGCAAAGGTGAGGGTTGTCGGAGTTGACGGGCTGCCAATTGTTGAAGTCGACCTTGTGGGTTTCGAGGCTCGAGGTTAAGTCATGCACCGCTGCCACCATTCGAGGCATGCTCAAAGGGCTCGTTGTATCTACCACCAACTTCGACACTAGTGGCTGAATATCGTTATCGGTGTAGTCTCTGCCGATGAATGCCGGATCTGGTGGCCAATCTTGGGGTTTATACCTGTGCTATGATGTTCATTAGCCTGATAGATCGATTGATTCCAAACATTAATATCTCCATTTCATAAAATACTTTGTCCTTTTGATATCCATATATATCGCGATATTGGAAAATGAGCATGGGTATCATATGTTCATATATGTCCGGAATATTTAAAGGTAGATGTTAAATGTACCGGTAAAAATCTTTATTTTTTTTCACCACAACTACGCACTTCGCATATTTAGTTGAGATTTTTCTAACTACGTATATGGGTTCGTAGTTAGAGTGTAAAAAAATTTGTTTTACACACTCTATATACGTAGTTGACTTCACCCAAGTACGCACGTGAAATGCGTAGGTACGATGAATATAGATTTTTACCAAATATAGATATCAAAATAATATTATGTTTGTCAATAAACATCAAATTTGATATCGAAGAGTGTGATATAAAATATGTTATTTTTAAACATCATAAATTTTAATGTTGAAATGAGTAATTCCGTGATCATTTTCATTCCTATTTTCGATCTTATCAAGCACGATATATGAAAATGAGTCATTCCGATACTGATCTTTCGATTCCATGGACATAGTATCAAACAAACATTCAGTTCTTTCTAGTAGTGTATTATTATTACTAAAAGATATAATTCTCCTATTCAAACTTGTATTATTGTTTAGATGATATTATCTCATTCACAATTTATTAAAATTTTTCATTCGTTAATATTTAGTGATTAGTTTTATGATAAAAATATATAGTCAATAAGATTTACCCTTCATATAATTATACCAAAAAATTTTGATATTTGAATATTTTTTTTTTTTTTGGTGGGAGATATTTGAATAAAATTAGCCCTAATGAAAAAATACAAAAATCCAAAACTATAAGTACTAAAATATACCACTTTATAGATTTAGAGCTATCGCGCCTCTCGAACCTCATTTGATGAACGTATTTGGACTTCCGGCAGCACTCGATGATCAAGATGCTGGGAGTGAGACGAATATGCTCCTTCAAGACCCCAACGAGCTTGTCGAGATCGGAACGACGGGCGAGAGGAGAGTCAACGACGACGGAGAAGCCGAGAGAGGTGTGAGTTTTAACGATTTGAGCGATGATATCAAAGGCTTGAGAAATTAGGGTTCCGGCTGATTCAGGTGTTGTCGGAGAGAGGATTTCTAGGATCTCTTCTAACCGGATAACCGGATAGTTGAGCCATTCTACAAGGAGATTGGCTAGAGTAGTTTTGCCACTGTATGGATCGCCTTGAAGAGCTATTATGACTGGCCATTTTCTTTCGTATTTTTTTTCCCATTCTTTCATTCGTAGATCGATCCAGTTGGTCGTTGGTGTTCCCATTTTGATCTTAATTTGCTTTTCTGATTGTGCGATAATCGTCATCAACTTATATTCATTGTTTATAGTTACACTGTTCTGTTTACTTGTATTTCATGCAGCTGGTTTTGGCCTCCTTTCTTGACTCTATGGGTTGGAGTTGGTGATCTGCTTCCATATCACAATGGCCCCGGGGCTTATTGATTCCTATCGGGGGCGGATCTAGGGGGTAACGGGGGTACGGTGGCTCGACTTGCGATCTCGTTTTGACTAAGGAAGCCTAAGAAAGAGAAAAAAGAAGGAAAAAAACTCTCCTTAAAACGAAATATGATAGAAGGGAAGGAGATACTTGTTGGACTTAAAGGTTCAACCCCGAGAGTAGGAAATACAAACTTTAAGTGCAAATTTTTTGACAATATATTTATAAAACAAACTAAATATATAAAATATATTTAAATTTCATCTAAGTAAAATAAACAAATTAAAAGCTCTAATTTATACTATAAACTTTAAATAAACTTTTATTTATTTATTTATTTATTTATTTAATTTAAAAATTTTATTATTTAATTTCAAACCTAATATACAACATATCTTATACAAAAAAATTGTGCCCCTTCAACGAAAATTTTTTTTGGCTCCGCCCCTGATTCCTACATTGGTAAATTAGTTATCACGTCGTCGTCGTTGAGTTTATGTGTTGTCTTAATGCACTTTTATATGTTCTGATGGACTACGAACACTCTACAATCTTCGACGTTCAGAGATAGATATGTGTTGGGTTTAGATTAGTCCTTCCATTGTCAATGAGTTTACGTGTTGGATTTCATTCAATGCGCATACAATTTTTGACATTTAGATAGATATATGTTGTTTCTTATACATATTTACGGATTTTTCGCTCAACTAAACATTTATAAAGTATGAACGGTTAGTTCATAAAATATGGATGGTAATTTTATATTTTGCCAAAATTTTTAAACGATTTATATTTTAGTAACATTTAGTTTATTATCTCACGAGCTTTTATTTAGTTATTATATCAACTAGTATAATATTCACACCTTATTTGATGCCTTTTAAAATTTTAACCTTAAACAACTAGGGTTATTTTTTGTTTTTAGTTAAATTTTTTCAATTTAAATTACTTTTATTTTTTAAATTTTCATAAAATATATTAACTTTTGCATTAGATATTTACATTGGTTGAATTTATAAAGTAAAAACATTAGAAATTAATTTAAATTGACAATTTACTTTAAATAAAAGGATTGTTATTCGGTTAGATAGAAATGGCACAATTTCCATTCTCACCGAATGTGCGTCCTATTAGTGGAAGGGAATAAATATCATAGCGTTGCTAAAATAAACAACAAATATTTCGAGTCCACGTTTGAAATTATTTTTTTCGTTTTTTCCTTCATTAAATTTAGTGCTCGTTTGGTTGGAGTGTTGGAATGGAAATAGAATGGAATCGAATAAGGGTAGAGAAAGGAAATGGAATGGGTGAGATCACTTTTAAGTATTAAAAGACCTCTAACCAAACGTAATTTTTTATTGATTCGGAATCATTCCATTACCGGGAATAATTCCCGGTGCTTCCAAACGAGCCCTTAAAATAAAAAAATAGTTATGTGGGGCGCAATCCTAGTACACCTACGTCCGATCCTCATAGCCCGATACAACACATTTCCATTTCAACTTATGTCTCTCTTTGGTAAGAAATATAGGCTTCTTAGAAGATTAATCTAGATGGACGTGATAAAGATTATTTTTCAATAACCTTAATAATAGAAATTATTTTTCAAAACTATAAAAATTATTTTCACTCATATAAATCTTTACTATTATTTTAATAATCTTATTTATAATCTTCCGTCCCGTACCAAACAAACCCTAAAATATATTCTCCTCGGTGTAATATAAAAAATCTCTAAGCAATTAATCTCAACAACTCCCTGCTTATTATATATGTTCTAGAAGCCACTGTTTTTTCAATAAAAACGTCTCAAAATTGGCGGTCAAACACATTTTTGGACTTATCACTCAATTTGTGATTATTTTTAGGAGAAAAAGTTGAAGGTGCCGTCGCCGTCCATCAAAATATATTTATTTGTCCTAAAAAATTTCTAATTCATTGTACCTCCTAATTTTACATTTTTGTTATTAATTTACTTGTAAATTCTTATTAAATAATTTTATATATTTATATCTTTTATAAATCACATTATGATACTTAAATTATATTAAAAAAACATTTTATTATAAATTTATTATATAGGACGAACACTAAGACCATCTCAACATAAGACATTATTTACCTAAATCACCTACTTTAAAACCTATTATTTTCTCAATAAAAACGTCTCACTTTGATTTGATTAAAAACAATCTTAAACTAATATCTTATCTAGTGGTAAAGTGATACTAAATTTTTATATTTATATGTCTATAATTAGTCGACCCATCGGCCATGCATATGATAACCCCTTTCCTTTTTCTACAAAAAAAAATATATTAATTTTGTCATCTATATACATATAATAAAGCATAAGCACTTCGTGTCACGTGTCATGTTCTTATAAACTTCACGCCACGTGTCATTTTCTTATGCATCTTAATTTTATAATTATAGTAATTAACAAATTAATAAAAAATCATTAATATAGACAATAGATATATTATTTCCATTTTTGTTCTTACCACAATCTTCAATATATTCTTAAAATATTCTTATCATTATTTTTTTATAAAAATTTCTCACTTTTAATTATAAAATGATTACACAATTTATTAGTTTAACTTTAACATATAAATATATAGTTCTTATATTAATTTGGAATTAATCAATAACTTAAAAAATGTATAAATTATTATAATATACATATTACACCTTCTTTGCTTTTTATGGATATTATTTAAAATTACCTAAGATAATTTTGCAATTGAATTTTCTAATGTTCTTTACTTTAACATTTATATTTTAAAATTTGCAATTTATTTATATTTTTCTTTTAAATTTTATTATTTTAATTTTATCATCTTTATAAAATAGTCTACTAACATTAACTTTAACTAACATATATAATATTGTCTAAGTTTTTTTTGTTTTTTGAAAAGTTATTATATTATGTAACCTTAGAATTTACAAGATTGTGGGGACGACTCGTCCGAGAAGATTCAAAAACAAGGCAACACAGAAGACATAGACAACTACAAGTGAATACTTAAAATATTAGCCCAAGAAGATGAGTCAGGAGACCTGTCTCTCCAGTGACTAGAGGTGTGATTTTTTGTAGCTCTGATTATGTTGTGAGCACAGGTGGCCGGGTGAGTGTACACTTGGTTGTAGATGAGCTCGTTTCTGGCTTTCCAAATGAAGTAGACATAGTTCGAGATTGTGGAGAGCCTAACATGGGAGATGAGATCAGATTTAGATGGTTTTTGGTTTTCAATCCAATCCCAGATGCTATCTTTGTATGGGTATGGAGGAGGAACATGTATCCAGGTAGAGATGAGGTCTAAGACAGTTTGAGAGTAGGAGCAGTTGTGGAGTAGATGGTTTTCATTTTCAGGATGGGTGCTATAGAGTTTGCAACTGTCGTCCTGCACAAGGTTCCAAGCATGAAGTTTTGTAAGTGTTGGGAGTTTCCCGTGGCTGGCAAGCCAGGTTATGAAGCTGCTCTTGGGGATGATCATTCTATTCCAAATGATACCAAACCGATAGATTGGTTGGGGGGCTTGTGATCTCCGGAAAAGTAGGTAAGCAGCAGAGAATGAGAACTTGCCACTGGTTTTGGTGGTGAGGTTGATGAAGTTGTGGCTCGTTGTGAAATTCAAGATATCATCTCTAATCTTGATAAGTTGTCCCCAGAAAAAGCTATGCTTGTATGTGAATATTGTCTAAGTTAGTCTATTTTTATTGTTTATCTAAACTTATAATTAATTTGATAATAAATTTTTAAAATTATCAAATTCTAATTATACCTGTGTCTTGACACAAGAACTACACTAGTTGGAGATAAAAATTTCATACATCTAAAGTTGAGAGAATTTAAGTTTAGTATATAAGGTGGGTGAATTGCTCTAATTGACAGTTAGGCTCTAATTAGTCCCTCGTCAATCCTAATGTTTGTGTTAGAGATAATTATTAATCACCTCTAAAGTTGAGAGATAGTCGTCTTACCCTTTTGGAATACAAGCATATAATATATACATGGCTGGAAAACATAAATTCCAAGGAAGGTAAGTGGATCCCTTGCAGGCTTGCACACACCTTAGATGAGTGATCAATCATCAAACTTGCATTAGTTTTATATAACGTACACAATTTACATTTTAAATGATACTCGAAGACGCAAAACTGTCGACAACAGCTTACATTGTAAAAGACACTCGAAGATGCAAAACAAACATTCATACAAGAACTCCTTCCCTTGTTCTCTACAATATAATGTACACACAACTTCTCCTCGGGGAAGCAAAACCTAGTTTTGGTTTTCGGTTAAAGAATTTCGAAATTTTTTTGATGTGAAGTGATTATCTTCATTACCATTTAGCTTTATACAAGATTTGTGAATAGCCATACCGGAGGAGAGGTATCCACAAATTTCGTATAGAGCTAAATGGTAATGAAGATAATTACTTCACACCAAAAATATTTCCGAAATTTTTTAACCAAAAATCAAAACTAGGTTTTGCTCAAGGGTCCGGTTGTATCTACTGACAACTTCGACACCAATGGATTGATGTCTTCATTGGTATAGTCTCAGCCAGTGAATTTTGCTTCTAGAGGTCAACTTTGCGGTTTATAGTTGTCGACCTCAGCATATAAGGCTATTACCATAAATTTCTTACTTATGATAATCTAATATAATATATGTTCAAGTCTAACATATAAATATATTATGACAAACTTTTAACTTTCGGTGTATCAAATATGTTTTTTTAACACATATACGCATTAGGTTTAAACTCAATAATTCAAGTGAAATCGATTTTAGATCTAATGACAATATAATTAATAACTTGGACCTTAATCTTCAATAACCTTCGGACTCCTTTCTTGACTTTTTGGTTGGAGTTTGTAATGTTAATCTATTTCCCAATTATAATTGTCCTTTAAACTATTTTATTATTTACTTTTAAACCCATTATTTCTACTAAAAAAATGTCTGAAAATAGACGGTTAAACACGACCCTCACTCCTTTCTTGAATTTTTGAGACATTTTGAACCTAGTACATAAGGTTGGTAGGCTACTCCTTTTTATTGTCGATTGGTTTTAGTTAGAACCTTGTTGGATTTATGTGATAGGTTTGGGCCTAATGTGCATGTGTCATTGTATGCACACGACCCTCACTCTATGATTCGTCTATATCGGACTTTGACATCGTATGCACACAATCATAACATGTAGGCAAGTGTCAACTCGGTATATACCCTCTAGTTGCACTTGCGAAGGCGTGTTGTAGATAATGAGTTTCTACATCTAAAGTGAGGGCATTTCGTGCTTAGTACATAATGTCGGTAGGCTACTCCTCTTATTGTCAATTGGTTTTAGGATGAAACCTTATTCGATTTATTGTTGGAGTTGAACCTAACACACATGTGCACTTATATGCACACGAACCCCATCTTTACAGTGTATATATACACACATATATATATATGGGACCTTGGCATATTCTACTAATTTCTCAAATATTAAAACAATATTGTCCACATATTGAAACAATAGGTTAACGTGAAAATATCCCCGTACCCGCCTTTCGAGCAACTTGACACTGAAGTTTTATTCCTATTAGTGAGCTCATTTGTACTGTATGCGTTTAAGTTTGACCCATCGGGTGTTATTGTTCTCTTCAGATTTATAGTTGTTGTGGTTCCATGAAAGAGTCGTGAATTTGTGATCAACTCCTAAAAGCTCTCGTAATTACAAATATGAGGTGTTCACTGTTGTATTCCAAGAGCCCTCTTGTGCACTTGCTCCAATAAGCTTGTTTCCCAATTGCAGTCATATAGCTTTCTTTCCCCTATCCCTCGGTGTTTATATCGGGTTTGTTCAGATGTGTTGTTTCCGGTGCTTGGTTTCTTTCCTTGTCTTGTTTTCCGACGGCTAGTCCATTTTTCATTTCTACACGGTCTCTCGAGTCACAACACTATCTGATGCCTCAATGTTCTTTCCTTTTAAAAAAACAAAACTAATTGCTCAATATCTCAGGGGTCATTTGGTATGATTGTATGAATGAGATTGAAATAAAAAAAGGAATAGAATAAGGAATTAAAATCAATCACCATTTATACTTTGTGTTTGGTACGATGTTGGATGGAGGATTCTTGAAACATGCTATTTGGTTTTATATGAATCATGTAGCAAAAATCATATCATATTCAATTATATATATGTATGTTTATAATGTAAATACATATTATTTTTCATCTATGTTTGAGAAAAAATAAAAACCAACTAATGAATTAAAATATAAACATGAATCAATCGTCAACCCAAATAAATATGTATATAGTTTATTCTATAGTATTTATTTTGTCTAATTGAACCAGTTATAATGTTTTCGAGCACTATTCGATGACATATCATCTTTACCAAAATATAAATATTATAGTTAAATATTTAATATAATAGGTTTTTGTACAAAATTTTTTATAGAATAATAAAAATATAATTCAACTTCATTGATGGCTAATGTTTTAAAATAAAAATTATTAGTTTTATTTTGTAAAATTTAATAAGTGAATATAATATATGTATAACAAAAATATATAAATGTTGTTTTACATTTGAAATAGGTATTATCATGGAATGGATGATATCCACATATAGTACATGAAACCAAATTGTTTCAACCAAAATTTCCTTAGGGTTAAAATGAGTCATTTCAGAAAATAATTTTTTATTCCGGTTCCAAGTCTTTCGAAAACAAGGTATGTACCCACAATCATAAGTTGGGCTTTTCACAACAATTGGGCCAAACTATTTTTTTTGTTTAATGGGCCGTTTGATTTTGGGCCTTCAGTTGATAAGCCGGGTTTTACCCACATTTTTTTACCCCTGCCTGTGAAAATGGTGCATTCTAACTAGGGGTGTCGATGATCGAATTTAGGGCACGGAGTACCCTACTCATCCTCATACATGTTTAGTATAATGCCTCCATCCCCATTCTTATTCCCGTTCAGGTATTGAGATTTGTCATCATCCCCGTCCCCGTCGGATATTCGTCCCTATCGGGAAATCCCCATCCCCGTTTAATTTTTCCATTTTTAAAATTCTATGGGTTTTCCTTGTAAAAATCTCTACCCCCATCCCTGTTTAACTTTTAGGATTTTGAAAAAAAAAAAATTTAACTTGGGTAATAAATGTGGAATTAGAACATAAATTAAAAAAATTGTTACTTTGTTAAAGTATATAAATAAAAAAACACGAGAAAAAAATAAAGAAGAAAACTTCATTATTAGAAAAAAAAAATAAAAATTTTTGCCAAAGTAAAGTTATACCTTGTATATATTAGGTTTCACTCGTTCAAGTAGGATCGAGACTCGTAGTACAAACTAGTGTAAAATAAAATAATTATATCTTACTAACATTTAGATTACGATATCAATATATAATGCTATATTACTTTATCATTTTAATTTTACAGTTTATGATTTAGTTTGCACCACCAAAACATGTATTTGAGAGACTAATACACAACACGTAAAAAAAACACAACATGTAGTTTGTCATGCATTTGATCATCGTGATTTGACATTTTTAACATATTCAAAAATTTATGTTATCCTTATATGATCTAAAATCAAGTTATTATTGGTTACCATTAACATGTCTATTTATGCATATAATATACATTTTAATTGAAATGTTATCCTCGTATTTTTTTCAAAATATAGTTTGTGTAAGTAGGAACGAGTACGATACTATTAAGTCTTACAGTACAAAAGTGTATATAGTATAGTGACCCTTAGTTCATCATTGCAAGATAAATGTCAATTTATATTATATTAATATATATTTTTAATTGAAATGTTGATGTTATTTGGTTTGTTGTTACGAAACTCGTAGTACAAATTAGTGTAAACTATAATAATAATATCTTTCTAACATTTAGATTTCGATCTCAAGATAAATTGTTATATTATTTTTATCATTTTAATTTTACGGTTAAGGATTTAGGTTGTACATCAAATCATGTATCTTAAAGAGTCACACACATTAAAAAACACAACATGTAATGCGATGTGCATTTGATCATCGTGATTGGCGTTCACAACGTATTCAAAAATTTCACGAGGTGTTATCCTCATATGATCGAAAACCAAATTAATATAGGTTAGCATTAGCATAATTTACACGTATAATTATCAAATAAATGTTTAAAATTAAAATATATTTTGTATAAGTAGGAACATATACTCTAGTACTCGTTAGAGATTTTTAAATTAATGTTTAAAATTAAAATGCATTTGTATTTAAAAATTTCACGAGTAAGACACAATAAATGCTTAAAATTTCACGAGGTGTTTGAAATTTTATTAATCATCGGTAATTTTTAAATTAAACATAAAACTACAATGAAAGTCTAATATAAATACAATTTATATATTTATGTATCCCCGATAGATTTCTCGTCGGAGATCCCATCGGGTTACCCGTCGGGGATCCCCAACTAGTTCGGGTTCAAATCAAGGGACGGGGTGGATACCCTATCTTCATCCACGCCCCTATCCCCAAGCGAAGAATCAAAATTTTTGGAATCCCCGTCCTCGTTTAAAATCCCCATTTCCGTCTCCATGACGGGTAATGCCCGCGAATTTCAGGAAATCCCCACCCCATTTACACCCCTAATTCTAAAGAATACCAAACGGCAATCGGGTGCTAGAGTAACATGTCCCTCTGTTGGGCATTGCCCACCACCTGCTCGAAGAATACATTGCTCCGACGGCCTACAAAGATGCTCGGAATCAACGATGTAACATCCCGAATTCTCAGAACTCGGGACATTGCTGGTTAAGACCTCACAATGGGTCCCGACCTCAGTTTGACAACAATTTTACTAGGATCTTGCTACAAGACACAAATAAGAAAAACCGAAATTCATAAAACAATATTTTACACAGATGAATGCAACACAACGTCTAACAACCCACAATACTTAATAAACATAAAAGTCTAACTGTCTTAATACGATGAAAGAAGCAATAAAGCAAACATCCAACCCCACTCTAAGGAGTACGGAGACCCGGCTGACCTCTACTTCCGGATCACTCAGATGCTGCTCTAACTTGTGGTAAATCTAAACAACACAACAGAACAACCATTAGCTAGCTATCTAAAAGTTAGATAAATGAAAATAGCACACACACACACCATAGCAAAGTAAACACACATCATGCTTTCAAACAATCCATTTATTATCTTTACTTAGGTCATTCACTCTTACTAATGATACTTATTTTGTGACACGAGGGATTCCCAAACCTCGCCTCCGCCCCCGTGTAACCATCAGGAATGGATCCGATGCATCTCACCTTGTACCTGTATGGTCTGGGGATAGAGAACCTCCCAGTCTCCTGTCAGAGCTGGGCAGTGATGTCATGGCCCGTTATACATACACTTGGGCTCTAGATAATGATAAAGTCGTCCTAGGAATGTTATAATTATCAAATACTCAACACACACCACTACTATCATTCAGCTAACATCTAGAAACTGGCTAAGTAAGTCGCAAGGACTTACTTGAATCAAATCGCAACTCTCTAAAATCTCAACTCGGTCTGCAACCGTGGAACTCAATCGCCTGTCAAACAAGGCACGTGGATCAAAATCACATCCCATACTCTTAGAAGTTATAAACTTCTAAGATGTACAATCTCATGAAGAGAAATTACGAAAAGGCCTCCTTAAGGTCAAAATGACTATTTTACCCCTGATCCTCGAAACTCCAAAATAATTTATAACCTAGTTCCCAAATTCTCCTTTGGAACCTAATTCCATACTCTAGTTCTCAAAAGATAGCTTGCTAAAGGTTTACAGAAGTTAACCAAAATTTCTAGATTTTCATAAGAGTCGCTAATGTCCGATTTTGGCTTAAGATAATGGCTCGAAGGGAAAAATATAAAAATCTGAAATAAAACCCTAGGTCATCTATTATATGTATACTAAACATAGGAGCAAAGGTTCCTCAAAAATACTCAACCATAAATCCTACCTAAGTCTCTAAAGTTGGAATAAGCTAAACTTTCTATACTTAGTCAAATTTTCCTCTGTTGTAAAAACAGCCCAACTGCTCTACTTTGTGAGCTTATAAGTTCTAATCCGACCGTTAACTCATTCCCAAATTTTAACACAGTAAACTACCTATATCTATCTATCACATATCCAAAATTCAACGGTGGATGTTCGAATTAAAGCATCAAGCTACAGCTTTACATTCAACGGTTTCTACCCCCAAACATTCTTGAATTAGACCAACAAGCAGACATGTTCTACTTCGATCCACCCAGCCAACAGCCCTAGATTACAACCTATGCAGAGGACACACACAATCATCAGCCTTCCTACACACTCCTACCTCACCCACATTACTCTCTCTCTATTGTCCCTACCGTAACAACTTCATACAACAATCAAGAAGGAAGCAGAAGGTCTAAAACTGAGGACTCACAGGAGGGGGGAAAACTCGCGACTGGTTAGGTGCTGTGTGTGGCGTGACTCGGGACTGGCTGCAAAGGGGTGTGCTGGGCGTTTCCGATTTTTGCGCTGCAAGGATTGCGATCATGTGCTTCTGCAGATCCAAAAAAAACGTCCTCCCTTTACCTACAGTCCAACAAGTCTCAAGGTGGAGGCTAACTGAACCGGACTCACCTGTCTGTAGCAGCGGCAACGGCGTCGAGGGTGTGTGGCGGTGGTCGACAACGGCACCGCGCGGTCTGTCGAGTTGTGCAACAGGACCTTCGTTAAACAACAGCTAACGGTTTTGGGCAAGAGAGGGAAGATCGATACTCACCGGTCGAAGAAAGGGGTACCGGAGTCCGATGCCGATGAAGACCGTCCGGCTGGGTTGCAGTCGAGCGTGGAGAGCCGGTGGTGGTTCTGGAATTGCTTCTGTTGTGCAGAGGCAATCGTAGATGCAACGTACGCTTGATTAGGTTAAGATTAGATTAGGTCAAATAATTAGAGTTTAGGGTTAAGTTATAGGCTGGCCGGAAATTGTATTTATTGGGCCTGATCCGATGGACCTGTTCATCCAGTTAGGTGATGGGCTATAAAGTGAGTCATTAAATTATACGGAACTACTCTTCGGTTTTTAATTGTACATAAATGTTATTCAGTTTACATATTTATCATTTTATGTGAATTAAGTTACATAAAATGATAGAATTTTGATAAAAAAATTTTTTTATATTTTATAACGTTATCTAGAATGAGGAAGGGTTAGCGGATCAAAGTCCGGTTTGATCTGATATTAAACGGAGATTAAATTTTCCGGGTATTACAAACGACATCTTTAAATTGAAGGTCTGATTGCTCAAGATTTAGTATTATTTGATAGCTTTAATTGTGAATTGATCGAGTTGTTTCGTTTTGGGGGTGAAATAAGAATTTATAGGCCGGAGAGGAACATTTTGGCACCTCCCTGATTGCTTAGGTTGTGTTTGGTTGGAGATTAAAGGAGGTTACTTTATATCAAAAATAAAATTGTCTAAATAGGACCGCATCTTTTAGGCTAATTAAACTTTAGTACCCCGTTGTTTAAACCATCAGAACGATACCTCATCTATTGACCCCGACCAAAGAGTAGTACCTCGATCACTGTTCACACGCTAAAATGTCTGAACGATGTTAAATATCAGCGGCAAAATTGTCCACAACGTAAATTTGCAACCCTAAGCCCCAAATTGATGATGAGATGTTGTTAGGTTTTGAACATGAAAATCCATTAATAGCCAAGGGAGGAAAATTAACATCTTTTGAGCTGTTTTCGGTGAAATTAGGTCCTAAAGTCTTCACACTTGTGGGTGGGTAAATTGAATCTCGATCATTTTTGGGGCAAATGTGAAAGCTGCCAATTTCACAAATCCCAATGAGATGATGGATCTGGAATTTAGGGGCTTCTCAAGCGACAATGGTGGCAACCATGGTACTGGATTCCGACGAAGCAAAGGCCTCTAGGCGGCAGAGGGTTTGAGCTCCGATTTCAGTAGGTTAAAATTTGGGTCGACAAAGGGGGGGGGGGACGAGGTGGTGGAGAGATAGAGGGAGAGGGGTTGCTGATGGCTGGGGGAAGAAGACGACAAAAGAGGGAGAGGAAATTTTGTACTTAGGGTTCTTGAAGAACACCCTTCGATTTTCCATGGTGAGAAAATTCGTACCTTTTCACTGGTTTTTCAACTTCGACTTTTGGTTCGTCTTCTTCATCTTCAAAATCACAAGGAAGAATTTTGGACAATTTTGCCCCTAATATTTAACACCGTTCAGACAGTTTAACGTGTAAACAGTGATCGAGGGAGGTACTACTCTTTCGCCGGGGTCAATAAATGAGGTATCATTCTAATAGTTTAAATGACGGGTACTAAAGTTTAGTTAGCCTAAAAGATGGGGTACTATTTAGATATTTTTCTCTAGATTAAATATTAGGAGATTAATTTTGTGTAAGTGTTTGGATGAAGATGGACATTATGGGGAAGATTATAGAAGGAATTAATTGGGATTAAAAATGGCCAAAAAAAACCTCATATTACTAAGGTTAAAGGAGATTAATCTCCAACCATCAATAAGGATTTCACTCACGCCCCCGGTTTAAAGTTAAAATAAGGGTAAATTTTTATCAATTAAACCTATTAAAAAACTCCAACCAAACAACGTGATGTAGATTACTTTATATCAAATAATTTATAATAAATCTCATATAAAATTTAACCTCTTTTAAATCCCATCTAGATCTTCAAAATAACCTCCATCTTCTATCAAACACACCCTTAATTAGAGTGATCTTAACTAGATTTGCATCCGGTTTGGGCTAAACCACCAAACCTGCCCAAACCGTTGGTTTGACCAAACTGTCAATTGGCACTTTAGGTTTAGGTTTCTCTTTTTGAAAAACATAAACTGGTGGTTTGGTTAATTTTTATATGTTTTAAGGGACCAAACCGGCAGTTAACCGCCGGTTTGATCCTGGTTGCTATTTTTTTGAAACAAACCCTTACTGAACTAGCAAACTGCCGGTTTAGATTCTCACGGTTTAGATTCTCACGGTTTAGGTTTACCATCCAAGTCTGATATTAACTTAAGCCAGTAAACTTACACAATACGAAAAAAGCGTCTTGTGTATGCCCCTCACCAACCTGGAGCACATTTCACTTGCAACATAAGCCACCTTGCATGTATGCAACAATCATAGAAAATGCCCATAGCTTCCTTTGGAAAGAAAGATTTTGCCACTAAGAAAGATTTGAAGCACTGAAAATCCTATAGATATACTGACTAAGATGTTGACAGTTGAAAAGTTGAAGCTTTACATATCTTCCATTAGCCTTGGTAACTAAGTTGAAGGTTAAACACTACTATCGGGTGAGGGTTGTTGGTGAAGAAGATGATGACGATTGAGATTAGTCTGTAGGCAATAGATTGTTAGATTTTAGAGTCTGAAGTACTATATCCTTAACTGCTGTTTTCGTCAATCCAATTGTATTTGTGGGCCCAATACATTTTAGATTTAGGATTTATATCTTTTACATATTATTGGCATATTTTAACTCATATTTATTATTGTAATATTATCAGAAAATGTAGTGCAAAACCTAGGATTCATAGTGCTCTAGGCATAGTCACAAAATTGTGGAGAATTGGAATTATTGGATAACTAACTCTTATCTCCTATTTTTGTCTTGATTTCATTCTTATTTTTACAAAACCTAATCGAATCATATAACAAAGAACAAAATTGGAAATAAATCAAGGCAAATTAAGGATATACATTTGTGCGAAAGAGGTAGGAGATTTGATAGGTAAAGCTAGAGTTTGTGTTGCCAAGCCCATCTTAGTTGCTAATTAAGGGTAGCAGAAAAACAACAACCATGAAGAACTCGCATCATCTCCCTAGTCTTTCCAAGCATCATTTATGAACATGTCCTTAATAATTTGATTTTTAAGTTTAGAAAACAAATCTTGAAAGACTTACCTAAATAAGAAGTAGGGTTCTTATTTTACTCAAGTCATTATAACTTGGATCACAAAAAACTCGGCCCGCATTCGGTTTTATTATCACATGAGTAGAATACGAGCCTAAAACCGAGATTTTCATGAGTCCAAGTCAAATCTATTTCATATATTCGAGTATGTTTTTGTCTTTTCCATCGACATATTTGCTTGTGTTTTTTTGCCGGAAAAATCTATTTCATATATTCGAGTATGTTTTTGTCTTTTCCATCGACATATGTAGTCGGAGAAGTGGAGAAGCATTGAAGTAGATCTGAAATTGAAGTGAGAAGAAAGAAGAATGAGAAGTCGAGAGCTACCGTCGAGTAAGATCTTCCATCGAAGCGAGAAGCAAATCTATCATCAGATCCGAGAAAATGGAGGAGTAGATTTCCATCAAGATTCATCCTCCAATCGCTATAGAAATAAAGGAGAAGGAACACAAAGTTGAGAATTGTTAGAGTGTTGCACAAAATCTAAAAACCCTAAACAAATTTGAAGACTAGGAGTAAGTTTTAGTTCTCAACCCATACTGATAAATAAGTTCATGATTCCAAATCTAAATATAAACAACTAATAATAATAAATCTTTCTTTCAAAGTTCTAAGTAAGACCCAAAGTCCATACTATTTAATTATTGAGCAAAAAGCCAATCCCTACTCTTTGGTCTTCTCTACCATGCATTATGTTCTAACTTATAATTAGCAATAAATCATTCACCGTCTACTAACACTATTGTATAGCTGTGATTAGACTTCTTACATATTTTAGAACAGTGACACTTGTCACCATATGATTGCTTGAACTCTGTATAAATAGGGCTCTCTATTTTCAATACAAGTCATGGGAAATTCATCCATCGTTGCTTAACTGTCTGCTGAACATTTCTCACTATGGTATCAGAGCTGAAAAAGGCACACACCTAAGCCCTCAAAACTTCCTTCATCATGAGTAAAATAGACGAATAAAACTCGGTTCCTCCATCCAAAGAAACTACACAAACCAAACATAATGAAGCACAGTCTCCCTCCTCCTCCATCTTCCCAAACCAAAGTTTTCAAAATTTCTCTACCCTTAACACAATCAAACTCACTACAACAAAATTTTCCATATGGAAAGGTATCATAAAACCTCACCTCACAGCTACACAACTCATTGGATATGCAGAAAACTTCATCCTACCTCCAGATCCAAAAGATTCTCAGGCTTTCCTTCCTGGCTTTCCAAGGATCAATTGGTAGTTCTTTTCTACTCTCCCCTCTCACTGAAACTGTGATGACTCAGGTGCTAGACTGCAACACCTCTGCTCAAATATGGTCCCATCTCCATGACCTATTTGCAGCAACATCTAATGCTCGAATACTCCAATCTAGGTTGAAGCTTGCTTCTCTCAAAAAAAGGAGGAGAATCCATCTTAACCTACTATAACAAAGCTCAAGCGTTAGTTATTAGCATCATGGCTGTTGGACAAGCCCTCCCAGACACTAAGTTTGTTACCTACCTTCTGGCAGGTCTTGGATCTGAATACGACTGTCGTCACCTCCCTCGCAACCCTTCCCATGTTTCCTTTCTCACACCAACTTAGGTCCCATATTTTGAGCCATGAGGAATGAATCACTCGTAACAATTCCTCCCTGTCATCTAACAATTCTCTTCTTGGTACTCCGCCAGAAGCGAATTACACATCTAATAGAGGAAGGGGCCGTGGTAGTTCCAGAGGACGAGGTGGTGGTCGAACTAAGTCAGACACCAGGAAAGGAGAAATGATCAAAACTGGTCTAATCGACCTAATAATAGCAGCAATCGAAGAGGAGGTAACAATGGTGGGTATCGCCCTCCAACAAATTTCTCAGGAGCCCCACACACGCGCACAGTGTGCCAACTCTCCAACAAACCTGGCCATACCGTAATCCAGTGCTAGCACAGGTTTGATCATTCCTTTCACGCACAACCACCATCTTCTCTTCAAGCAACACCACTACAGTCAATTGGTACCCAGATACAGCAGCAATGCATCATGATACACCAGACATCTCCAATCTACGCATTGACTACCTTCCCTACTCAGGCACTAAACAGGTCTCCCTTGGTGATGGTTCTTCAATTCCGATTCACAATCATGGTTCTGCCTCTCTTTACTCATCCTCACATCTCTTTTATCTTCACAATCTCCTTTATACACCATCGTTGTCCAAACACCTCTTATCTGTGAATCGTTTATGCCTTGACAATGATGTATTGTTTAAAAACTATGCTCACTATTTTCTGATAAAAAATTTGCAAACTCAGGCTCTTCTCCTCAAGGGTACCGTTGAGAATGGTCTCTACATTTTTTCGCCACCACAGTGTTCGCTCCAAATGGTGTGTGCAAGCTTTAAATTTATAACCCTAGATGTATGCATAAAACAAGGATGCGAACCCGCAGTGTACGGGTCAATCGTAGTAAAAGCAAGAATTCCGGGGTGTCGATCTCAAGAACTTAGGTGAAACAAAACCAATATAGATAGTCAATATCACAACTAACCACAAAAGCGATTAAAGCAATCAAAGATGATAATATAGTCAATTAAGGAAATATGTAAATTCTAGGGATTAAAGCATCTAGTTGTGGTTCCAACTCAAGATCTCAAGATAAGCGGACAAAGCTGAGGTTTTGCAAAGGGAAGGTGTTTTTAAAGTGGAATAGATCACCGGGTAAGTCTCACTACTCACTAACTCCAAACCAAAATAACCTATCACCGGGTAAGTCTCAAGGTACTAAGGAAAGGAATTAGAATCTCAAACCAACAAACCAACTAAGGGAATAGAATCAACCTTTACCGGGTAAGTCTCAGGCTAACTCACAAATATGGGATGAAGGCACACTCAAACCTTAATAAAGGATAAACCTTTATTACCTACACTTATGATCATGGGTAAACAAACAAAGGAATTACCGGGTAAGTCTCATCCTAAGCTTGCATTGAACCGGGAAAGGTGTAATAAGAATAGGATTTGGCAAACTCTAACACTTAACTCTCAGTTTCGGATCAGAAAGGTCACCTCGGTCAGTCAAGTTCCACCCCGGCCGAGATGTTGATCGACTGAGCGAGGTACTCTAGGGTTAAGGATAAAGACTCGAACTTTCAGGGTCCTACTGGAATTTAAGATTATTCTATCATTGTTTTTCCCACAACCTTCAGCCAATCACCCTAGAATCGCGCAAGGAAATTAGCCACTCATCATCATGAAAGCAATAATCAAATATACGGGAAGGGAATGAATATTTGAACACAAAAACCTTAAGAACAAGGCTTCAATAACTGAATCAAATATCAAACAAATAAGCGTTCCTTGGATCACAAATCCAACAAGACAAATCAACAAAAGGGAATTTAAGAAAGTCTTACAAATCCCCTTAAAAGCTATGACAAGCTATCAATCCTTCCTAGATTGATCTTCAATCTTCCTTCCTTCAAAACTCTGGAGAAAATCCCTTAATTGCTGGATGCTATCAGCCCTCTAAGCATGTATAAGCATGACTCAACTTGTGGAAAATCCAACCCTTTATATAGGAGAATTATCTTCCAAAGATAAAATATCTTAAAAAGATAATTTCCTAATAAAATATATCCACATCTCATAAATAGATCCCTAAAATATATGATCTTCCTTCCAGAAATCCAGCCCAAAAATATAAGATCTCTCCTTCCAAAAATAAAAGATCTCAGCCAAATAAAATATATCTTGCCGCGTCCAGGATATTCGCCTCGGTCGAGACGCTCCTCAAGATCACCTCGGTCGAGGTGACTCTCTGGTCAACCGAGGTGACTCTAAACTGAATGTGAAATCTCTCAAATCTGGTCCAAAGTAAATCTCTAATTAAATTCCATGCTTCTTGGATTCTTCCTTAAGCTCCTGAATGTAGCTCCAATGATTCCTTAGCTCCTTTAGCTCCATTTTGATGCAAAACGTGCCATTTTACCTACGATTACAACGAAACTTGGTGTAGACCTCGATTCCCGCAAAGGTAGATGAAACGAAAATATAATCGCATAATATACATTCAAACATGCAGATTATTGAAGATAAAACGTCTAAACAAGTCCCAAAATATAGACTATAATTCATGCTATCAAAATACCCCATACTTGTCCCTTGCTTGTCCCCAAGCAAGTTCCAAATCTTAAGTACAAGATAGAATGAATAATAAGTCATAAAGGTCAATGAAAAGTATTTCAAAACATTTTTGGTGGTGTGCTCTACTCATAGATCACTCTAAGAGAATGCTTCATGGTAATTAAAATCAAAATATGATCAAAACATTTATATAAATATAAGAAAGTTGTTCATCTTTGCATAAAATCATAGAATACATAATAAATCATAATTATCGAAATTAATCTTGTATAATCTAGTTTAAACCACCAAGTCAATCAACAAGCTCGAGGTCTCAAGGGCTTTTCAAAAGAAGGTCAAGAAACGTGTGAGGGTGAGATGTATATAGGGAACGTGGTGCTAGAATCCGGGAAAAGGATCTTCACTTCACTTGCTTTGAATTTCAACATCTTTCACCAATAAGCTTTGCTTATTTTACTTTTTACTTTTTGGGATGCATGGATAGAGGTGCACAATAACCGAAGCCTAGGAGATCAACAATCATCAATTTCTCGATATGCCTCAAACCCTTGATGCACATACCATGACCCGTTATGAATATCACTCAATCCGACTTTGGCAAGACACAAACACCCGGCTATGTGAATGGTGCCGAGTTACTCATCATCATGATTGATTTCCCCAAACCTATTTGTTTCTTTCTAACTTTCAGCCAACATCTCAACTTTTCCTTTACTTGCTTTTCATTTGCTTGCTTCCAAATTCCCGGATAGGTAAAGGAGGCAAATATGTATATGAGGGGCTAAGCATGATCAAGAAGAAGAAGAGAAGAGAATGAATTGCCTTAATCATCCCAGGAAGAAAGTGATAGAACTTATCATGTGGTGTTAACCTTCAAATTCAACATAATTTGGATAAAAACAAAGTATTAAACATGCCAAAATTTCAAACAAAGCATTTAGAAACTTAAACATATCATAAAACTTTTCAAACATATAAAGATTTCAAAACCAGTCTGCGAACAAGATCTTCACTGAGGTCATATCCAGAAAAGAAGCACAAAATCGTTTCGAAAACTTTCTCAGTTAAACCGCCTCGGTCGAGATGTTCTAAGACAACCGAGGTGCTGCACCTCGATTGGTCAGAATCACTTCGGTCGAGGTCATAAAAAATATTTTCTTAACCAATTTTTGACGTTTTTCTCAATCAATTAACCTGTATGCATGCATGTAGTCTCAGATAAACACATAGAGCAAGATAAAATAGTAATATCCGGTAGAGTCATACAAGCATACACATAAGTCATATAAATACATCCAAATACCCTATACTTGGGACACATTGTCCCAATGGGTCAAAATAAGAGTCAAGGAAAACAAGAAACTCACCAGACATAGCTGAACTGCATAAAGAAATAAGAAACAGCTCTAGATAAGACCGTCTCGGTTGGCGAAGAACATCTCGGTCGAGGTCCTGTGACTGAACCCGAGATGTGTCTCAGTCAAGCTCCGTTCTCTCAATTTCTCGAACTTCTGTCCTTCCAGTGTAGTTCCTGGGTTGTATTCCTTCCTTGAAAAGTACCTGGTTTCGATCTAGGACGCCAAAAACAAAGCAAAGCAAAGCAAAAGCAAACTATCTAAACTAAACCAGAAAAGGGAGAAGAAAGCAATACCTTGGGTCGCCTCCCAAGAAGCGCTTGTTTTAAGGTCGCTAGCTGGACCTTTCTCCATAGAATTACTCAATGTACCTCGAACATCTTGGAGTGCTCATCACATCCATCATAAAACTCTTCCAAAAAGGTTCCGGTTCCTAATTTCACCGGCAAATGGTAAGATCCCCACGTACAAGCTTGTAAGGTTTGATTCTCACCGGAATCCTCTTAGCTTTCCTACACTTCAATGGGACATAATCTAGCCTTGCGTCCCATCCTTTCCTGGATCGAGAAAATAGCTTCTCGAGAATCCTAGTAGCTTCCCTATCTCCAATTTGGGGATAGTACAAGGTCTTTGTCATGTGAATGACCCCATACTTGAACAAATAACACTTCGTTGCCTTAGCGGTGAAGCGCTTGTTAATTTCACTCCTTATAATCCAAGGAGCATCTTCTTCCAACAAGTTCAAGGGAGGTTTCATCTTGATCTTAGGAGGTTCTTTCGGAAGAGACCTCCAACTCTTTGGTGCATCCCTGAAGAAGTCTAGAACTTTAGTAGGAATTTCAAAGAGAGTAAGAGAAGGCACCTTATAAAGTTCTCCAAAGCTTGGGACAAGTTTCATGTTAGGTTGATAATCCACACATGAAATCTCTCCCAACTCAGCTGATCTTTCTTCCACCTTGGCCACAATCTCAGTAATTTCGCCAAGGTTCTCTGCATCTTCCACTTCCAGTTCTACAGATTCTTCTTCCATCTCGGCCGATCTCTCTTCCACCTCGGCCGATCTCTCTTTCTCCTCGGCCGAAGTCTCAATAGTTGGATCGAGATCTTCCACATCTTCCTCTTCTTCAACAACTTCAGGAGAAATTTCTGGTTCGATTGGAGGAATGCTTGGAACTTGCAGTACTTCCTTATGCTCCTCTTTCGGCTTAGCATAGGATAGGGTGCTTTGGAGAACTTTATAAGGTGCCTTCTCTTACTAGAGACATTGAGCTCATCCCATATTGCAAGCTCATCCCATATTGCAAGCATAGGATAGGGTGCTTTGGAGATATTTCTGGTTCGATTGGAGAAATGCTTGGATTCTTCAAGAGGTTGCTCATAAATCTTTCTAGGGACATTGAGCTCATCCCATATTGCAAGCTCCTCCTTAATGGCCTTTTCTCTTTCCCTTTCATTGTTAAACCAATAAAAGGAGTATTTTTCTTCCAAGTATTCATAATGGTCCGCCCTAGCACTTTGTCTTGCTATCCAGACTGGATCAAATGTAGTCATCGGATATCTTGAAAACTACAAAACTCATAGGACAAATGGTTAATAGCAACAAGGGCGATAGCCCCGAAAGACAACCGCAACCAGCTCGGTCTAGACCAAGTCCCCGGCAACGGCGCCAAAAACTTGTTCGCTCCAAATGGTGTGTGCAAGCTTTAAATTTAATACCCTAGATGTATGCCTAAAACAAGGATGCGAACCCGTAGTGTACGGGTCAATCGTAGTAAAAGCAAGAATTCCGGGGTGTCGATCTCAAGGACTTAGGTGAAACAAAACCAATATAGATAGTCAATATCACAACTAACCACAAAAGCGATTAAAGCAATCAAAGATGATAATATAGTTAATTAAGGAAATATGCAAATTCTAGGGATTAAAGCATCTAGTTGTGGTTCCAACTCAAGATCTCAAGATAAGCGGACAAAGTTGAGGTTTTGCAAAGGGAAGGTGTTTCTAAAGTGGAATAGATCACCGGGTAAGTCTCACTACTCACTAACTCCAAACCAAAAGAACCTATCACCGGGTAAGTCTCAAGGTACTAAGGAAAGGAATTAGAATCTCAAACCAACAAACCAACTAAGGGAATAGAATCAACCTTTACCGGGTAAGTGTCAGGCTAACTCACAAAGATGGGATGAAGGCACACTCAAACCCTAATAAAGGATAAACCTTTATTACCTACACTTATGATCATGGGTAAACAAACAAAGGAATTACCGGGTAAGTCTCATCCTAAGCTTGCATTGAACCAGGAAAGGTGTAATAAGAATAGGATTTGGAAAACTTAACTCTCAGTTTCGGATTAGAAAGGTCACCTCGGTCAGTCAAGTTCCACCCCGGCCGAGATGTTGATCGACTGAGCGAGGTACTCTAGGGTTAAGGATAAAGACTCGAACTTTTAGGGTCCTACTGGAATTTAAGATTATTCTATCATTGTTTTTCCCACAACCTTCAGCCAATCACCCTAGAATCGCGCAAGAAAATTAGCCACTCATCATCATGAAAGCAATAATCAAATATACGGGAAGGGAATGAATATTTGAACACAAAAACCTTAAGAACAAGGCTTCAATAACTGAATCAAATATCAAACAAATAAGCGTTCCTTGGATCACAAATCCAACAAGACAAATCAACAAAAGGGAATTTAAGAAAGTCTTACAAATCCCCTTAAAAGCTATGACAAGCTATCAATCCTTCCTAGATTGATCTTCAATCTTCCTTCCTTCAAAACTCTGGAGAAAATCCCTTAATTGTTGGATTCTATCAGCCCTCTAAGCATGTATAAGCATGGCTCAACTTGTGGAAAATCCAACCCTTTATATAAGAGAATTATCTTCCAAAGATAAAATATCTTAAAAAGATAATTTCCTAATAAAATATATCCACATCTCATAAATAGATCCCTAAAATATATGATCTTCCTTCCAGAAATCCAGCCCAAAAATATAAGATCTCTTCTTCCAAAAATAAAAGATCTCAGCCAAATAAAATATATCTTGCCGCGTCCAGGATATTCGCCTCGGTCGAGACGCTCCTCAAGATCACCTCGGTCGAGGTGACTCTCTGGTCAACCGAGGTGACTCTAAACTGAATGTGAAATCTCTCAAATCTGGTCCAAAGTAAATCTCTAATTAAATTCCATGCTTCGTGGATTCTTTCTTAAGCTCCTGAATGTAGCTCCAATGATTCCTTAGCTCCTTTAGCTCCATTTTGATGCAAAACGTGCCATTTTACCTACGATTACAACGAAACTTGGTGTAGACCTCGATTCCCGCAAAGGTAGATGAAACAAAAATATAATCGCATAATATACATTCAGATATGCAGATTATTGAAGATAAAACGTCTAAACAAGTCCCAAAATATAGACTATAATTTATGCTATCACACAGCACCGCTGGAACTTCATTCAACCACCGTTATCTCCTCCACCACAAATCTTTGGCACTCCACACTTGGCCATCCCTCAAAACGCATTGTTCATGCTCTTTTTCCTTCATTAGCAAATTCTAAACCTAAAGCCCAATCTCTGCTTGATCCATGTATATCCTGTAGTTGGGCCAAAGCCCATGCGCTTCCCCATCCTTGCAGTCCGTCTACTTCATCCCATGTTCTTCAACTCTTGTTTTGTGATGTTTGGGTCCTAGGCCACACAATCTCTAATAATGGAAATCAGTACAGCATATCCATTTTGGATAATTATAGTGAATTCATGTGGATTTTTCCGTTCAAACTTAAATCCGATGTTTCCATTTTTATTCGATCTTTCATTAACCTTGTGTCAAATTTCTTTTCTCAAAAAGTTATTTCAATTCAAACCGACAACGGAACCGAATTCAAACTTCTTATCCCGTTTTTCGAGAGTTAGGCATTACACACCGTCTTACTTGCCCCTACTCTCATTCCCAAAACGGTAGCATAGAGAGTCGTCATCGACGGATCGTTGACATGGACATCACTATTCTTTAACACGCATCTCTCCCCTTACGGTTTTGGGATTATGCTTTTGAGACTTCGGTCTACTTACAAAATTGTCTTCCCTCCTCTATCACCGCAAACAAAAGTTCATATGAAATTCTCTTTCACAAACCACCGGACTACAATCATCTCAAAGTTTTTGGGTGTCTATGTTTTCCTTACCTTAGACCTTACAACTCACATAAACTAAATTTTTGATCCATTCCATCTCTATTTCTTGGTTATAGCTCTTCCCACAAAGGCTATATATGCTTTGATTTTGAGACACATTGGACCTATATCTCTCGAGATGTAATATTTCATGAGCATACCTTCCCCATGTCAAAACCATCACCTAACACTTCAACCCTACAGCCCTCTTCTTCCATACCTTTTGCACTTAACCCAGAAACGCATAGCCCAACGCCCTTCTCTATGCCATCTCACGCCGGCCCACTACCCATTAGCCTATCTTCTAATACATCACCATTAACTCCTTCCACTCCTCCTCTCAACCCATCACAAAATGATTTGTTCCCAAGCCCATTTTCCCACTCCCCTCGACCCAACATCACACCTGTGCACTTAGATTCACCGTCATGCCCATTTACTTCTCTACTCCCTCCTTTGCTGGCTTTGTCTTCCCCAATCGCTCCTCCACATTGGATGGTGACTCGCTCCAAAAACACCCACCAGCAACCACTAATTCAAAGTGATGACACCATCCCCTGACCACCACATTGCTCCAATACACAAACCATTCCTGAGGAACCAACTTGCTTTACCCAAGCAACCCAATTCCTTGAGTGGCGATAGGCCATGGAGACTGAATCCATGGCTCTCCTAGCAGCTAGAACCTGGTCCCTTGTACCCTCTGACTCTCTCATAATATCATTGATGTCAAGTAGGTGTTCAAAACCAAACAAAACTCTGATGGCTCTCTTGAACATAGAAAAGCCTACCTTGTTGCAAAAGGCTATCACCAACAACCAGGTCTTGACTTCAATGAGACTTTCAACCCTGTTGCTAAACCTTCACAATCCGCCTCCTATTTTCTCTCGCTGCCATGAACCATTGGTCTGTCAACCAATTGGATATCCAGAATGCTTTCCTACACAGTACCCTTGATGAGGATGTCTATGTCTCTCAACCTTCAGGTTTTGTACACCTTGACTTTCTTCACCATATTTGCAAGCTCCATAAGTCTCTTTATGGTTTAAAACAGGCCCCTCGTGTCTGGTTTTCACGACTCAGTGATGTCTTGATCACCATGGGTTTCAAGCCGTGTTTATCTGACTCCTCTCTATTTATCTTTCGCCAAGCTACACACTCTGTATTTGTGTTGATCTATGTAGATGATCTCCTGGTGATTGCTTCCAACAACGATCTCTCCTCCAGATTTGTGGCTACCTTATCGACACACTTCCCTGGCAAAAAACTTGGTTCAGCACAATACTTTCTGGGTTTAGAAATCACACACTCTGCTGATGGTTTCTATATCTCCCAATCAAAACACATTCGAGATGTTGTTCACAAAGCTGGCATGACAAACTCTAAACCCATTGCCACCCCTATGGCAACAGATTTTGACACATCTACTTCTTCTCCTCCCTTTAAAGATCCTCAACGGTATCGTAGCATTGCTGGAAGTTTACAATACCTAACATTTACTCGGCCTGATGTGTCCTTTGCAGTAAATGAATTTGTCAGTTCATGCATAAACCTCAAGTGGTCCATTGGCAAGCTGTTAAGCGTATTCTTCGATACCTTAATGCCACCAGTGATCTCCAATTCTTCATCTCATCTGCTTCTCAACAGCAGCTATCTACCTTATCTGATGCATACTGGGGCAGTGACAAGCAAGATCGAAGGTCAGTTAGTGCTTATTGTGTGTTCCTTGACTTCAACTTAATATTTTCGGCATCCAAGAAATAACCTACAATAGCAAGATCCACAACTGAAGCAGAATACCGTGCCCTTGTTCATGGTACTTGTGAGACAATATGGATTCAGTCACTCCTTCATGAGCTCTAGATTCCACTATCATCTCCCCCTGTCCTATGGTGTGATAACATTGGAGCTACATATCTTGTTGTCAATCCGGTTCTACATTACAAGATCAAACATCTCTCCTTGGAGTACCACTTCGTTCGTGAAAAAGTCCAGGCTAACGCTCTACAGGTGGCCTTCATTTCTTCTGAAGAACAGCTAGCAGATCTACTCACCAAACCACTCTCATCATCGAGATTTTCTAGGCTTCGTTTCAATCTTTGCCTTCGACAGTTTGAAATGCGGGAGAATACTAACACTATTGTATAGATGTGATTAGACTTCTTGCATATTTTAGAACAGTAACACTGGTCACCATATGATTGCTTAAACTCTGTATAAATAGGGCTCTCCATTATCAATACAATCCATTATCAATACAAGTCATGGAAAATTCATCCATCACGAAAAGATTTTATACATGCCACATGTGAAATAAGAAGTGGTCTAAGCTTTCAAGATTTTACACATGCCACATGTGAAATAAGAAGTGGTCTAAGCTTTCAAGATTTTATGGATTACGATGCATCTGATAAATAAGTTCAGACAGAATAATGCATTTGAGCGGACAACATCCCTCCGAAGTGGTAAATGTATATAGATTCATGGTGTTGCTGGCTGAACTTACAAAACAAGAATGAGTCCACCATAAGAATTGTTTGGTTGAATTTAGCAGATATGATAGTTAAAATAGCATCTGCTGGATCTGCTGGTATAAAGCCCAAAGCAATATCCCAACGACAGTATCCCTGAATAGACCGTTGAGAAGACGACGAACCCAGGGTTTCGATTCATTCCCAGCGAGATCTCTAAACCGCAAGTTCCCTTGATCGGATATAAGGGCGTAAACCACCCCATTCAAGTGACCTTTTCCGATTACTCCAACTACTCTCTTGCTGTTCTTCACGGCTTTGCTTCTTTTCAGAGACCATGCGATATACTGCATCCAACAACAACGACACGTGGTTACCTCAAGAACTAATCTACTAGTCTACATTCACTAGGAAGAGTTTTAACCGTGTCACGTTCGTGTATAAGTGGTTGCAGCAGTGCAGGATACGAAACACTAAGTTGATCATACAGTTGAGAAGGTTTAACATCCATGTTTGGATCCTGTCACAGATATAATCATTCAGAACCCATAAAATCCAATCAGTCAATGCAACATTGTAATCGTTGGCTACCTTGAGTTCATTTTCGGATTTCTCGTGTGACCATACAATTCCTTTGATGGCTGAGACCACTAAATTGAGTTTCTCTGTCCAGCTCAATGAACTCCATGCCCTATCAAGCTGAAATATTACAGCAACAATGAAAAGAGCACCGTCGTCAAAAGCTCATGTTATAACTACCATTTTTGAGACACATTTTAAATGGGTATGGCACTGACAGTAATCTCAATAGGCCTATCACCCAATACTATTTGAGCACCCACTTCCTCTGCCACTCTTCGAGCAGCTCGAAACTGCAATCACACAAGTACATCCTCTTACCCACAGCTTATGCATTCATAGGAATAAATTTCTAATCTTCAAGGCAAACTACCTCATCACCAAATGGGCGGTTCGCATCCACAGAGATTCTGGATGACATAACTGCCAACAACAGCCGTAAAGCTAGAGCAGTTTGACCACCTGTCCAAGAAAAGGATTACCTAAAATGAAAACCCTATGGATGCATGATATGGGTATGGATATTACGTATCTGAAATCCATGTTTGGTAATTGAGTATATGGGTATCAAAGTGATATACCCAGATATCAACGCTTTAATTTTTATCTATTTTGAAGTCTCTAAAAATTGACAGGTATCACATTCTTTTCCTCCGAAGTCTCCCTCCAAGTATACTCACCATATTGCCAAACACAGCTATCAGATATCAAAAAACAATCTCGTACTCATATCCCTGACATCGATACCGACACCAATATCTGATATACTGATGATCGGTATCGATAGCAGGGATACGGGAAAGGAACAAGCCGAATTGAAATGGTGATTGCATTGCTGCTATATAGTTCAGTCTTGGGAAAAGGATCACCTAAATTTATGCTCCTCCCAATTGCACCGAAAAAATCGCTACCACTCAATGAGAACATACTCCCCTTCAATTGTTGGCTCATCACATCTTCATCAGAAGTATACATAATCCCAGCTCTGTAGATGAACCTCTGCAATAACTCAAAATAAGCAATTGGCCGAGGATGAACAAGTTTACAGACATCATTAATTCTATTGTTCAATAGCAAATAAAGAGAATTTGTGTTCAATCCCAATATGGAAATTCATCTGTCAATGACCAACACACTACAGTAAGATTTTATGCATTTTTTCTTATATGGAATTCAGAACCTTAATCTGATTCCCGAATACAGATTCACCGTTCAAATTCAAATGACAAACCATGGTGAAAAAATCAAACTTGCCTGCTCCTGCAAAGCTCCACAACGACATTATCCGGCTTCAAAGTCCTCACAACCCGCTCCACATCCAAACTGGAATCCCCAAAAATATGGGTTGTACCCAGCAACCAGATCTCTTCCGGCTCCACGAATTCGGATCTCCATTCGGGTACGGGTCCGAATTGCTTCTTCGCAATCCTCACCAAGCTCCCTCTCTCGGCGATATCTGCCAGATCAGGATAGATATTGGCTACGGCGGAGGTCGAGAGCCCTAGAATCTCCGGCGATCGGAAGTCGAATTCTGAAGGCGGAGGCTTTATCGAAGCGCATGAAGGTTTTAGCCTCGGGGATTTGAGGGTGGGTATTGAAACATAGCTTAACGCTGAGAAGAAGGTTACGTTGTGGGTCGCCATCGGAATCCCTGCCGGCGGTTTCATGACTCTCGTCTATATAATTTGTGGGAGACATTGGGTTTGTCATAAAACGTTTTGTTTGGGATATTTTTGACGGCGTGGCGGTTCTTGTTACCGGTCACGATTTTTGCCCCGGAGATTATAAACAAACTCATATAAAATATTTATTCATATCCACCGTCCACCGATATACTACGAGTTATGTATTTATGATGAACGTCAATTCTACATTCAGCCGGTGTATAAAAGCCATTTCTAACTGAATGGAGGGAGTATCATTTTTTAATCTGATTTTTGAAGCCAAAAATATTTTACTCCCAGAATTCGAAATTGTTAAAGATAGATTAAAAGAAAAAATCTTTAGTTTCACAAATCAAAGACGTAAAAAAAGAAAAAATATATGACCATGGATTCCATTGACTTTATATCTCATTGGCCATATATGAAGTTCATTTATGTTACGAATTTCAGCGGTGTATCTGACTTCTATTCAGCAACCCAATGTAGAATTCTTTTCTATTTAGCAACCCACTACAGAATTCTTTAGTTTGTTATTCCGCATTTCAAGTGCATAACTTATTTGTTTCCATTTTTCGAGCTAGGGGTAAAACTGTGTAGCTTATACTCCACATACCATACGAATAATGAAATGGTTTGTTTCTGATGAAGGAGCATATCTATAACAAACATCTCGAACTAACAAGAGGAGGAAGCTAGAGATGAAGAGAGGGGAAGATCAATGTAAGACATGGAACGCAAGAATGCATGAAAACTTACACTTGCATGAAGATGAGTGTAAGGGCCTTAGTCTTCTAGGGATCCCGCTCCTGCGCCTCAGTTGAGACGCAAGTTCTGAGCCAGGGCTGAGCCGCCCTTGCGGCTCTATGGACCGCCCTAGCACCTATGGCCGCCCCTGCGCCTCAGGGATCCGCCTTTGTGGATTTCTGCAGCTGCAACCACCTCTGTTGACCCTTTGACCCGTGATTTACCCCTAACTTCCATTATAAGCTTTGTTTGCTTTAGATGAAGGGTTTCCTTCATTCTCCAGGCTTCTTCTCCTCACGTTCTTCTTCTCTTGATTTTCTTTGATCTTACAAGAGAGTTTTGAGTGGAGTTTGATGATGATGATGGTTGGTTGTTGATGTTGTGATGTGGAGAGCGAGCTGAGTAGGTTGTGTTTGATATCTTCCTCTGTTAGTTGTAGTTGTGGTAAGCTTTTCCTTCTTCTTCCTTTTTCTTCCTTCTTTCCTCTTCCTTGATGATGAATTCCCACAAGTTGATCTTGTGTTGATCCTCCTAGGCTTTAGGCTTGTATTGATGTATATATATATGTGTGTGTGTGTGTGTGAGTGTGTGTGTGTGTGGTTATTAATTGATGAAGAAGTGAAGGATATCGAGTGAAGGATCGAAGAGAAGTCGGGAATCGCCCACTACACAAACAACCGCCCCTACGCCACCAAGGACTCGCCCCTGTGCTAGTATGTCGCCGCCCCTGCGCCACAAGGAACCGCCCCTGCGCCTCTCAGTGCTTCGCCCCTGTGCCTTCCTGTCACGCAAGTGCGTCTTCTGCAGGACCTACCTAGGGTGGTATGGATCCTTTCCTTTCCTAGTATGAGTGGCTTAGAGGCATGCTAGGTATGACAGTGAGTCGAGGATCATGATGTTGTATATGCCGATTATGGCTTTAAGGTTTGGTATGTGTTGAGGTAATGCCATAAGCATTTGTGAGATATGATGTGATATTGAGGTTTGAATTCGAGTTATGGTTTGAGGATGGTTATAGGGTTTAGGAGGTGGAATCTCCTAACCTTGGGACGATGTTGATATTATTCTGCTTTGCTGATATAGGAATTGATCGTCTCTCCGAGGGGAAGTTGTGACCACTTGATACGGATTGCGATTGAGACAGGTAAGTCCTTGGGACTTACTTAGTGAGCAATTATGAGTTAGAGTGTGTGTTGTGGTGGTGTGTGTGCATATGTATGTTGCATTTATAACCTAACCGGACTAGGATGACCCTACATGCATATTAATTGGTCCTAGTGTATGATAACAGGATGTGATAACTTGTCTAGCCCAAAATTTGGGTGGCTAGGGGGTTTCTCCGTGACCAGTCCTCCAGGTGGTAATGATTGACACCATTCCAAACCTAAGGGGAAACGGGGACAGAGGCGGGAGAGTTCTTGATGTGGGACCATCCTTGGCATCTACGACTATGCTACACAGATCATTCACCAAAGCGAGAGAAACTCAATAAAGGATGGCTTACAAGTTACAAACAGGTGAATCGATGGAATGGAAGATTGCATGGCAGAGAAGGAAAATCGACCGATTTCCCAAAAAGTCGAACGTTTTTCCTGTAGAAAAACTCGATCGATTTTTGTATCCGATTCCCTTCACTAGAACGAGCATTGCAAAAGATTCGGCCATGATCTTCTATCTTTTGGCAATTATATCTTGTTATAATTCCTTAAATCTCTCAGACTATCTTAAGGGATTATTTAGAGGGATAATTTGACATACTAGGCCTTTTTGAGTTTTTGTTTAAGAAAGTGTACCCTAAATTTTTTACCACTTTCATTTAATGGTAGGTAAAACTAATTAACCCCTATTTTAATAAAAAAAAAGAAACTAATTAACCCCTATTTTAATAAAAAAAGAAAATGCATTACAATTGCAAATCAATCTAAAATTTTGTTACTGTTACGTACAACTTCTTTTTTTGACTTTTATTTTTTCTTTTGTTTTGCCTTTTTTTTAATTTTATTTTCTGGTATGAATTTTATAACAGAATTACATACCAGAAGTTCATACTCATACCAGAATTTTTTCATACCAGAATTTTTTCATACCAGAATTTGTTCATACCAGAATTTGTCATACTAAAATTTTGTCATACCAGAATTTTTTTCGTACAAAAATTTTGTTCATACCAGAATTTATTCATACAAGAAATTTCATACCAGAAATTTCATACCAGAAATTATCATACGAAAAGTTCATACCAGAAATTTCATACCATAATTTTTTTTCATACTAGAATTTTTTTTATACCAAAATTTTTTCATACCAGAATTTCTCATACCAGAAACTTCATACCAGAAATTATCATACGAAAAGTTCATACCAGAAATTTTTTAAACCAATTGATTTCTGCATAACTAGTTTAAACAATTAATTACACAAAACAATATGTTCAAAAGCATACTTGAAAGTAATGCATAAGGAAGAAAGAGATAGGGCAGATAAAAAATGTATGATTGAGTACTTTGGAGAGCAACGTATGATAAAAAATATTACTCATATACTTTTTTATCACGCCAACAAGAGATAGGACTATTCTTGCTCTACTTACGTTTTAGCTGACTATTCTTCCTCCTTTAGCTTGACAACTTTGGTGATTTCCTCCTTGATAGCCTTCACATACTCTTCCTCATATACACTGAACAAATTAGCAGATAAAAAATGTTAGATATATAAGATAGAATGTTAGTTATAGTGTTTCAATGGAAATATAGAATTTGCTCACTTGTTGGCCTTGTATTCACACGGACTCTCCTGAGCTCAATGGTTTGTGGGAAAGACCCAATGAATTTGTAGATCTAGATCTAGATCTATATCTAGATCTAGAATGGATTTGTAGCAAGGACCATTTCCATCTCTAACCCTAGCCTTCATCTCTCTCCTCCGCGACTTCGCCGATTGTGATTTACGGCCGGATGTAGATATTGACAATCGATTCAACACTTGAGATTGCTCGTCCCTCTCTTTCCTACAAATCCTAGGCATCAAACGCAGTAAAAAATATAATTTGGGTTGAAAGAAGCTTGAATATGAAGAACGCCAGGGAAGGATTCATGGAGACGCAAGAGTTTGTGAACAAGAAGCTTGAAGATGAAGAACGCTGGGAAAGTAACGCCCCTTTACATTTGCAGTGGTGAGGCGTGAGTGAATGTAGTGGTGCAAAAGGAAAGAAAGAGATAGGGCAGGAAGCTTGGCGGCGGCAGGAGGCAACAACGGCTTGACGGCAGCAGGAGGTAGCAGCGTTACTCCGGCGGCGATGAGTGAAGGTAGAGATGAACGGCCGTTGAGAGAAGAGAGGAACGAAGGGGCAGCTTTCTTCAAATTAGGTTTGACGGTAAAAAAGAAGTTGGGGTACATTTACTAACTCAAAAATACTAAAAGGCCTATTTACTAATCTAATTCTCAAAACAGCCTACTTACCTAATTAGCCCTTATTTAGATTCTATTTTTTTAGATTTTATATTTTATAAAGGATATATTTTATAGATCATATCTTTTATATTTTTCCTAATTTTCATAGGTTAATCTCCCTTATAAATAGCCTTAGTGGGGGAGATTGTTTAGTAGATTAGATTTGATATATTTTCCACAGATTTGTGTGAACTTACGGCTTCACTTACGGAGTTCGTATTTTATTCATTGATATTCAATCAAAGGAGAGTTTTGGTTGAATTTTTGTGACGTTCTTGCTAGATTGTGCTTGTGTGTGTTAATCTTGTTGAAGGTTGGTGCTCCTGGTCAATCCTAGTCCCTCCTTGTGCTTGTCTTAATTAGAAGGCTTGTGTAAGGTTAAAGAAGTGCGGGTTAAGGTAATCTTCTCATTTAAGGGTTTTGACACATCATTGGTCAAGGTTCTTTTGCGGAACTATCTTGGTTCATATCTTCCTATATCTTTCATTTATCATTCCATATTCATCTTCTTTTCTTTCCATATCATTCACTAATCCGTAGTTTATCGGAAAATTGCCCTGTTCTTGGAGAAAATCGGCCGATTTATCCTATAGAACAACCCGATTTTTATTCCAGTTAAGGACCTTCAATCTAAATCGGGAACTACGGCTTATCCCCACATCAAAGTGGTATTAGAGCTAATCGAATGAAGTCCGAACGTTCATCAAAAGGTTTGATTTTTTTTGAGTCTTCAAAAGTTGAGTCTTTTCTTGTTCGCCATCTTTGCGAGATTATTTGAGTTTAATGTGCGTTGATTTGTGTAAGTTTTGAAAGGGAGAAACGCCATCAACCAAACACAAGCCAGTCGTTGACCTTTGAAACCTCTCCAATACAAAAAAAAGAAAGAAGAAAAGAAAAGAAAGTTCTTGAACGTCGAAACCAAGAGTCGATTTTTACAAAGAAAAATCGACTTGTTCTTTAGTTTATCGACCGATTTTTCACCCGATTTTTGCTATTGTTGCCAAAATTCGAAGAAATCTTTGAGGCATCCTTTGCAGAATTGAAGTGCACCGTGTGCAAGAGTATTACAACAGAAGAGTTCAATATATACCTTTAAACAATCAAAGAGATCTAGCCAAAGCTAAACCCAAATCCGGCTATTTCTCTTTCTTAACTTTGCAACTCAAGGTACGTTCTTCTCTCTTCTTAATCTCTTGTGTGCTTTTCCCTTAGTCTCTTTTCTATTCTAAACACTGAGTCTTTCTTTGAGTGTATTAGTTAGTATCTATTTTTCTTAACATATTAGTTGTCTATCCGCAATCTTTCTACCTTGTCGTGTGTGGAGTAAACTTCTTGTAGGGATTCCTTAACCATCACACCACACAAGAACCTTTAACCGAACCAAGTTGACTACTTGATTCAGTCAAGAAGTTATAGGGAGGCCAAGACGCTGATTTGTAAAGAAGCATTAATCCATACAAGTCAATTCCGTCAACCAACTTGCAACAACACAACAAGAGCGTGAGTGCGAGAGAAAATAAGAAAGGTCTTTTCGATTTCTCTAACTTTACGAGTTTGTTGTTACTTTATGTGATTGTGCAGGATGTATTATCCGGACTATCATTCCAGAGGAGAATCTCGACCCCTAAAGCAATATCTTGTCCGAGATTTGCCCCAGTCAAGGTTTAATCATTATGTTCCTCAACGGAGATCGATGAAGGAGGATGACGAACGCTCACGTGTTCCGTATAGAACTCCAGTCCCAGAACCACATCCATGAATCTATTACGAGCAAGGTATGAGGTATTCAAATCAATATTATGATATGCCTAATGCTCCGGAGTATGTTGATTTTTAGGAATTCGAGGATGAGAGAGATTATCATAGGTATGGTCAACGTTCTAGGAGGGAACACTATTACAATTCATATAAATCTCCTTCAACACATAATAAATTTGTACATGATGAGGAATTTTACCCAATGGAAGAACCACCTAGACGTCCTTCGATTATGGTTGATGAAAATGTAAAGGAACTCAGAAATGAGTTGGCAGAACTACAAAACCAGTTGATTGCACTCATGGAGGCTATCCAAACTAACAAGGTTAGTGTAACTAAACCTTCTACTTCTATGCATGATCATATGGATTTGATACATAAAATTGATGATGATGAGCATGACATAGATACTTGTACTAATGAGAATTCTCTTACTAGCAATGAGCATTTGCCTAAGTTGAAGTGTGATGACTCTCTTTATTGTGTTATACATGAACCTAAGTTGTTACCTTCATCTTTGGATTGTTCTTTCGGACATACTTCTTATGTTATGCATGAGATTGCTAATGAAAGTTTAAGATGTCCTAGGGTGTTATATGCTTTACATTGCCATGATTTTATTAATACATTACTTGTTTCAAACCTTAATCTTGCAACGTTGTCCAAGAGGAAGCGAGTGAGCTCTATTGTAGGATTGCAAGATGAGATGGTCGAGAAGGAGGGTATACAAGAGTTGATGATTTCATCCTATGAAGTTAATCTAGTTCGGAAGGTGCCATACTTGAGTCATCGTGTGATTAGTGATAAGCAAGACTATGGTTCGATGTCGAATCATTTCCAAGAAGGGAAGTATGATGTGGGACCATCCTTGGCATCTATGACTATGATACATAGATCATTCACCAAAGCGAGAGAAACTCAATAAAGGAGGGCTTACAAGTTGCAAACATGGGGTGAATCGATGGAATGGAAGATTGCATGGCAGAGAAGGAAAATCGACCGATTTTCCTGTAGGAAAACTTGATCGATTTTTGTATCCGATTTCCTTCACTGGAACGAGCATTGCAGAAGATCCGGCCATGATCTTCTATCTTTTGGCAAATACATCTTGTTATAATTCCTTAAATCTCTCAAACTATCTTAAGAGATTATTCAGATTCTATCTTTTTAGATTTTATATTTTATATATTTTAAAGATATCTTTCTATCTTTTAAAGGATATATTTTATAGATCGTATCTTTTATATTTTCCCTAATTTTCATAGGTTAATCTCCCTTATAAATAGCCTTAGTGGGGGAGATTGTTTTGTAGATTAAATTTGATATATTTTCCACAAATTTGTCTGAACTTACGGCTTCACTAACGGAGTTCGTATTTTATTCATTGATATTCAATCAAAGGAGAGTTTTGGTTGAATTGTTGTGACATTCTTGCTAGATTTTGCTTGTGTGTGTTAATCTTGTTGAATGTTGGTGCTCCTGGTCAATCCTAGTCACTCCTTGTGCTTGTCTTAATTAGAAGGCTTGTGTAAGGTTAAAGAAGTGCGGGTTAAGGTAATCTTCTCGTTTAAGGGTTTTGACACATCATTGGTCAAGCTTCTTTTGCGGAACTATCTTGGTTCATATCTTCCTATATCTTTCATTTATCATTCCATATTCATCTTATTTTCTTTCCATAAATTCACTAATCCGTGTTTTGAGTTTATCGAAAAATCGCCCTATTCTTGGAGAAAATCGGCCGATTTATCCTATAGAACAGTCCAATTTTTATTCCAGTTAAGGACTTTCAATCTAGACCGGGAACTATGGATTATCCTCGCATCAGTTCTACTCCCCGTGTCACAAGGAATGAATTAGTAAATGATATAACTTAATTAAATATAATAAAGGGTCGTGTGTGTGTGGCATTGCATGTTATGATATGATGATGTGATATATGTGTTACTACTTAATTCTTATTCACTTCTGTTAGCTAACGGTTTCATACCGTGTTGTAGATGATCTACAGGTTAGGAAGACTACAGAGTGAGCCATATGGGTGATCAACCGAAGGTTACCGTACACTAGGTTGTGCATGGGTTTATGGGTGGTTTGTACTTTGATGTTATGGTTTGCCGTTTTGTACTCGGTTGTGATGTTGTAAATCTTTTGATGTATGTATTGTACAGTTTTATGTATTTGGTTTTAATCTATCTATGTCTTGTTGTAAGATCCAGTGAACTTGTTGTCAGGCTAGGGTCAGAATCCATTGTGAGATCCTAGCCTAGTAGTGCCTCGAGTTCCGCGGATTCGGGGTGTTACAAAGTTGGTATCAGAGTTGTAATACCCGGAAATTTTATTTCCGTTATTCTTTTAATCAACATAGATCTTATCTTTTCATGTGAACATAAAACGATAAAATATAAACAAATTCCTTCTAGGGACAATTCTATCATTTTATGTGAAGAGTTAATCACATAAAATGCTTCTTATCAACTGCTATGATTTTATGAGAAGTTTTGGATTATATAAAATACTTTATAAAAAAACTCTCTTGCAAGACTTGTATTAAGTAACTCATTTGACAAGCCTTGAGAAAGTAAAGCCCGATAAATTTATTCCAGAAGTCGGAACGAGTTTTCAAAATTTCGGGCGGAATTTAGCGTTATCGGATTTCTAATGGATCGGACTTACCATAACGGGCCAACTTCCTTCTTATTTTTGGTTGCAGCCGCAACCCAGCCGGAACCAGCTTTTCTTTCAATTTGATGACAGGGCCCAAATCTCTTTTCAATTAATAAGGGCCCAAAAGAATGCTTAACCCATTTTCTTTCAACAACCACCTCTCCCGTAAATTAAACCCATCAGCATTTGATTCTTCTCTCTCCTCTTTCACGCCAGTTGGGCCCGGATTAAGCCTTTACTTCTCCAGCCCCTCTCTCTCCCAAATCTCAGCGTCTTCTCCGTGTAAAGATCGGATCTTTCGCTCACCGTTAGGAACGTGAACAAGACCGCTTCCGAGCCTCCATCACCCACACTTTCATAACCGCATCCCATCTACAACTCTCTCACAATCGCCGAATAAGGGTCTCTAGCCTCTGCACGCAACACCACTGCCAACGTGAAGAAGCACTGCCCTCTGCATCTTCGGCACGTTCTCGCCAACACCAGTCGCAAGCAAGGACGCCAGGGACATCGTCCTCTCCGGCAGGAGAGCCATAGCTAGCCTCGAGTTTCATCTTCTGCACACCGACGCCGGGTAAGCTCAGGATCTCAAAGACGCTTATAATCTATCATGTAGGACTTTGAACGACTATTGATGCCAAATGAAAGATACAATGGGACTCGAGAAAGAGAGTTAGCCCTAAGGAACAAAAGTGTAAAAGATAGAACGAACTAACGAAAGGTGAAAGGATTCACCAAGTACATGATGCTCACCAAGAATATTATGCCAATAGAGGTAGGAGAAGAGTAAGTTCGGGATACTGAGATAAGTCAACTATAAACTAACCGACGACAACTGAGGACGTGTAAGAGTTGTTTGGTAATAACGAGTTATGTATGGATAAGAAGAGATAATTGTGACTGTGGTTTTATGAAGTAGCTTTACCGACACCTTGGAGGATTTCCTCAAGTAGCCAACGGCGGTCTTCTTGGATCAGCTATAGGTTGATTTCAAGATGATTAAGCGCAGATTCTAGTTGGAGTAAGATAGTGTAGATCCATGTAAGAAGAATTAAGAAGTAAACGGAAGAGGTTGTCTTCCAACTGTTATCTTAATTCCTTAACGCAAGTAAGGATTAAGGAAGATACTTGGTACTTCATCCGTATAGAATTACGGTGTAATTGGGATAAAGAGTTTTGGGGTCAATCACTTTGGATTCACAGAAAATGTCCTTATGATCAAAGGTTGACGACTAAATTATTAGAGTAGCACAACGAGAGCGTGGTGGGTCCTAACCCAAGAGCAGAAAACTCAATGGTACAAACGACTTGTCGAGCTGAGGTGATGTTAGTTGGTTATACACCTCTGTTGGAACGGAGGTGAGATAGAGTGATGTAAAGTGATGGGAAGTTGTTATATAGATCATGTATCACCTCAATAAAATGATTACCGAAAAATGTTTATATAAGAGATAATGAGAAAGGGTAGTACTCTAATGAAAATTCAAGCTAGCCATGGTTATACACCTCTGTTGGAACGGAGGTGAGATAGAGTGATGTTAAGTGATGGGAAGTTGTTATATAGATCCTGTATCACCTCAATAAAATGATTACCGAAAAATGTTTATATAAGAGTTTAATGAGAAAGGGTAGTACTCTAATGAAAATTCAAGCTAGCCATGATAACCGATAATATGTAGATGGAGGAGTAGTAGTGAGATAACGTACAAATGGGGTGCTAGAAGTCCATTCTCGACTGATGACATAAGAGTGATGCAAATAATAAGACAATCAACGTGGTCCGTAAGGTAGGTACGAGAAATGCTCAAAGGGATTTAACTACCCTGTTGGGTGTAAAGATTTTTAGAGGAGGTAAAGCGACATGAGTAAAGGGACAACATAATAAATGCAAGTCGAGAAATTTTGATTTTTGAGAAAATCGTATACATCTAATGTTCCTTATACACATGGTACCAGTATATGTTAATAAAAGTTATACTCTCGGACCGATAACACTATGATGGATAAAGTGTAAACCAAGAGAATAGCTTAACTAGTTAGAAGGAAAATCATGTATCAAAAGGTGGGTCTTGCTAAATTAGATAAAGTGTTGAGATGAGGATGCCTTTATGGAATCTATGCAAAAGTACAACGTAACTGAAGTTCCAACATGGAATGGGTAGTGATGATCAATTGACAGTTAGGGACCGAATCGGATAAGGAAAATGTTACAAGATGAGTCATCCAGCAGAAGAGTTCACAAGACAAGCATGAGAGACCATCATGTGGTTGGTACTATCGTCTCGGTATGGACTTATTACCGCACCTCGAGAATTTGGAGATAAATAGAAAACTCCATGTCAAGATTGTAAATAGATCAAGGTAAGGACTTGTAGGTCAACATGATATGCCCTACGTTAGAGGTAAAACGGATTGTGGAAGGATAACCACAATGAGTAGTCATGACGAGGAGTAAGTAGAATTCTGACGTGACCTAAGTGAATTCCGAGAAATTATAAGACCGCACGTTCCAAGCCCTCAAATGAGGCGTAACCGGTGGGTTATCCCGTTAAAGAGTTCCTAGACCAATTGTGAAACCCAATGGGGGTCAAGGACCATAGTGCGACCGATGTGGAAGGTTTATTTTGAGGTTTTGGGACAGCCTGTAACCCCGACTAGAGTACGAGTCTTCCCGTTACTATTGTAAACCATCTCTAGAGTGACAATTTGTTTGAAGTGGATCTTGCTATTATTAGAAGGGAAGTTACAAGCGAGAGTGTGGTAAATCATCCTGACTTACGGAAGGTGCCATTATGATTAAGGGTGACACTAGATTGTTAAGAGTAGTGCAGCGAAAGCGTGGTGGGCACATAACTTACATAACCAGGATACTCCGCGTTAATTTTTTTTTTACAATGACCTCAAGTTAAAGATTTAGAGATCTATATGAAAATATCCACTGAGAGTATAATTTTGGATTTCAACAAGTTAAAAGTTTGACATAGGTGTTAAGTCATCATTTGAAGAACGGTCCGATTGAGCTATATTATGGAGACAAGACCAAGTGGTTCTAAAATTGAACATCTGTTAGCATGAAATATTGTGATATTTTAGGCACGTTTTCTAAACGTATTTGATTCATATTGATAGTCTTTGATTGAACTTTGTGCATATGTGAGCTAGTATTACCTATATTGTCGATATGGATGTCTACACTAGTTCTATGTTGATTATAGGTGATTTGGAGCTATTTCCGAACGGAATCGAGCAAAAGAGGAGTTGATTGAGTGTGTCCATAGATTGAGGACATTCTTAGGAGCAAATTGGAGTTTTAGCTTGAGGAATGCACGAGGCTAGGGAAGAATCACATTCTTGCCCTAAACCACGCTCTAAAATACGGCCGTACTACGAACTACGTTCAGTTCCACGGCCGTGGAACCTTGCAAGAGAAGCGTGATGCATTCCAGTAACTATTACGGTCGTGGAACATATGATGCAAACCGTAACCTAATCCACGCCCTAAATTACGGTCGTGGAAACTTCCACGACCGTGATCTTAGCAAATCTTTTCGCCACACTTTGAAGCCACGATCTTTTGAAGATTGGGCCGGGCCGATATTTTATCTTGCCCTATAAAAAGACGGACGAAGCAAGATTCCGTCATCTTGGCTTAGAAGGGAATTTTGGCAATCCACGCTTCATCGACGCTTAGGATCGTTTACGCCCGCTACCTCATTTTACACCGTCGCTTGGAAGCATTGATCATCTCATTAGAGATCGAATTTCGCATCGGGGAATTGCCCTAATCTCGCACTTTTGGTGGAGATTGCTGTTGAGATTTCCGGATTGGCGGAAGATCGAAGCTTTTGGAAGATTTTGCAAGAAGATCTCTCTTCTTGTTTAGGTTTGATTTGGAAAACGGATTGACATCCCGTTTTCTCTTCTTTCCTAAGGTTGTGATTGTTTACTTTATTGTGAATCTTTTGACAACACTCGTTCTTGATTGTGACTTTGAGATTGGTTTGAAGATTATTGAAAGTTCTTGAAAGTTTTCATCTTTTTATCTTTTAATTCTTGAATTGATATCAACATGACTGTTATTGGCTAAAAACCCTTAACAATTCTAAGGTGAAGGGTTGATAGTTGTGGCTTAGATGATGATAGATCGATCGCAAACAGATTAGACCCTGAGAGTTAGAGAGAATCGCCGACAACCTTAAATTACGGCCTGTTCTTGAGTCCACGGCCGTGGAACCTCAAGAACTAACCGTGATTTCCCTTAAGTCTACGAACTTGCTTTTACTTTAATCCAAAGTTAAAGATTTGCTTTAACTTAGTTTAGACTTGTCTTTTCTAGGTGGTAGTGAAGCCTCAACAACCTCTACCTCGATTGTGAGTGTCACAACCTTAATCGATTTAGTTAGTCTTGATCCTTGGGTTACAAGTTTGGGTATTTGACATAAATTCTCATCTTTAGAACCTTTCTATATTGAGCCTCAACAACCTGTATAGAGAGTGCCTTGTAGGTGAGTTACATAAGGTTTTTGGAACTTCACCGTACGATTACCTTACATTAGTATACCTTTGCATATCTCAACTCTGTCTTTATATCATTAAGTATATCTTGAATCGATTGCCACAGCTGGATACTTGGATCTTTAGAATTGTTGTTTTCCCAATATTTGCAAAACTCTCATATTTACTCGCTTGATAATCTGCAATCGAATTTCTTCCCACCCAAATCCCTGTGTTCGATACTCTGGAATTCTTGCTTAGCTACGTCGATCCGTACACTGCGGGTTCGCTGCTTGATTCTAGTTTTATAAATTTAAAGCTTATTTGCACACACCTTTAGGGGCGAACAAGTTTTTGGCGCCATTGCCGGGGATTTGGTTTCGGCCGAATTCGGTAGCCGGTTGTCAAGCTTGGGAGCTTGCTCTCGTTATTTGATATTACTTTGAGTGCATGCGCAGGTCTAAGAACACCGAAGATCTCTTACCTCTTGATCAAGAGCTAGAGAAAACCTTGAGGCAAAAGCGCAAGGAAAAGAAGATGACGCTTGGGACTTCATCGAGAAGCAAGCAAGAGTCATAGAGAAGTATTCCCACCGGAAAGTGGAGGGAAATCGTGTGGAGCAAGGAGCTAAGCTCACACATGAAGCTCAAAATCAGATTTTCTCCCTCAACAATGAGATCAAAGAGTTGAAGGAGGCTATCAAGACCAACTTCCCAAAGCAACAAGGGAAGGATGTTGGTTATTTGGGCAACAACAATAACCGGAACAGCAACCGGAATAATAACTGGAATGGAAACAACAACAACCGGAACAACGATTGGAACAACAATAGGGGTTCAAATAACACCAATTGGCGCTCAAATCAACAAAATTCCGGTAACTCTTACCCTTCCAACTCAAATTCACTAACTCCACCTTCCTCTTCCTCTACTCCTTTGAAAAGCCAGGGGCAATCGTCTAATAGAGGAAACACTTCGGGAAAGGAGAAGCCAGATCCCATATTGGAAACGATCTTGGGAAAGCTTCAAGGGTTAGAGAACCGCCTCATCAAAGTTGATGATCAAGTCTCTAAGGTTGACAAAGCTCAAAAAGTTTTGGAAAACCAAATGTTCAACCACGCGGAGGAAGTTCCTAGAAATCAAGGGAAACTTCCAGGAAAGACAGAGGACAACCCTAAGGGAAGGGTAATGGCGATTACAACTAGGAGCGGAGTGACTACTACCGATCCGCAGCCTACGTTCGTTGAAGTCCCCGTAGAAAAGGACAAGGAAAAGGGGAAGGAGAAGGAAGATGTCTATGTTCCTCCTCCAGCTTACAAACCTCCCCTACCATTCCCTCAATCTAGAGCGCGAGCGCGCCTAGACAAACAATTCGGTAAGTTCATAGAACTCATGAGTAAGCTGCATATTAATATACCCTTCATTGATGCTATTGTAGGTATGCCGGCTTATGGGAAGTTCTTGAAGGAGCTCCTCTCCAACAAGAGGAAGCTAGAAGATTTTGGTGAGGTCAAGATGAGTTCGGATTCTTTGGATCTCATCAAGACCATGAAGGAGAAAATGCCCCCAAAGTTGAAGGATCCGGGGTCATTTTGCATTCCCATTGGAGTGGGAGATGTCACATATGACGCTTTATGTGACTTAGGAGCAAGTGTGAGCATCATACCACTTGCATTGTGTAGGAAGATCGGTTTAGGCGACCCTAAACCGGTGAAGATGACGTTATACATGGCGGATCGATCCATCACTCGCCCCGTCGGTATTGTAGAAGACGTCCCGGTCAAGCTAGGTAAATTCTTTGTCTCTATTGATTTTGTCGTGCTTGACATTCCTGCAGATAGTCCGGTCCCGATCATACTCGGAAGACCGTTTCTTGCAACTTCCGGCTGCATGGTCGATTGCAAGAATGGAAGACTCGCTTTTGATATTGGAGAAGAGAAAGTAGAGTTCGTTCTTTCCACTCTAGTGAAGGAGCCGATCTTCGACGAGGATATTTACGATGTCCAAGATGAAGAAGGTTTATCTAGGGAAGAGGTAAGTGCGATTCTCTTTAACGATCCTTTACAAAAAGTCATTACCATGAGTCTAACAGATGTAGGGGAAGAAGGAGAGTGCAAAGAGGAAATTGAAGCCTTAGAAGCACAAGAAGAGATGCATGAAGTGGAGTTTGAGAAACTCCACGATGAGGCTGAGAATGTTAGAATCCACGATCATACCCTGTATTCCACGACCGTGGATTTCACAACCAAAATCGACCTCCATTCCAGGGGATTACACGGCCGTGGAACATATGGAGAGCCCGTAATTCTGACCGTGGAAGAGGGTGATCGGCATACTTCTTCAACTTCTTTTGATTCTTCTCCAACTCACTCAACACCCTTAGAAACTTCTAAGGAAACGTCGGATGCTCCTCAAGGATCATTGGAAGCTCCGAAAGTGATGGAACTCAAACCGCTCCCTACTCATCTAAGGTACGCTTTTCTAGGATCTAATTCTACCTTTCCGGTTATCGTTAGTTCCGAACTGAGCATAGATGAACATGAGCAGCTCATGATTGTCCTTAGGAAACATAGAAAAGCCATAGGCTATACTATTGAGGACTTAGTAGGAATTAAACCCTCCCTATGTATGCATAAGATACTAATGGAGGAGGACTTTAGAACTTCAAGACAACCTCAAAGGCGGTTGAATCCGACCATGAAGGAGGTTGTCAAGAAGGAAATTCTTAAACTTCTTGATGCATGTATCATCTATCCTATCTCCGATACCAAGTGGGTGAGTCCAGTTCAAGTAGTTCCGAAGAAGGAAGGAATGACGGTCATCACCAACAAGAACAACGAACTCATTCCTACCCGAACCGTGACTAGATGGCGAATGTGCATAGACTACCGCAAGCTCAACAACGCAACGCGGAAGGATCACTTTCCATTGCCATTCATCGATCAAATGCTTGAAAGGTTAGCACAACATTCACATTTTTGCTACCTTGACGGTTATAGTGGTTTCTTTCAGATTCCGATACATCCGGATGATCAAGAGAAGACCACATTCACGTGCCCTTGGGGTACGTTCGCCTATAGGAGAATGCCGTTCGGGCTTTGCAACGCCCCAGCCACCTTTCAAAGGTGCATGATGGCCATCTTCTCCGAATACGTAGAGGAAATCATGGAAGTCTTCATGGACGACTTCTCCGTATACGGTTCCTCTTTTAACGATTGCCTTTCTAACCTTTCTCTTGTTTTGCAAAGATGTGAAGACACTAACCTAGTTCTTAATTGGGAGAAGTGTCAATTCATGGTTAAGGAAGGAATCGTATTAGGTCACTTAGTCTCTAGTAGAGGGATAGAGGTAGACAAGGCTAAGATAGAGACCATAGAGAAACTTCCTCCCCCAATTTCGGTGAAAGGGATAAGAAGTTTCCTAGGACATGCTGGATTTTATAGACGTTTCATTAAGGAATTTTCTAAGATATCAAAACCTCTCACTAATCTATTGATGAAGGACGCAGTTTTTGAGTTTTCGCAGGAATGTTTGGATGCGTTTAACACCATTCGGCAAGCTCTAATTTCAGCACCTATTATCCAACCTCCGGATTGGACTCTCCCCTTCGAGATTATGTGCGATGCTAGTGACGTAGCTATTGGAGCTGTTCTTGGACAACGAAAGGAAGGGCGAACCCATGCCATATACTATGCTAGCAAGACGCTAGACGAAGCGCAGCTCAACTACGCCACTACAGAGAAAGAGTTTTTAGCCATTGTCTACGCTATTGACAAGTTTCACTCTTATCTTGTAGGTGCAAAGGTGATTGTCTACACGGATCATGCTGCGATCCGGTACCTCCTTGCGAAGAAAGATGCGAAGCCAAGGCTGATTAGATGGATTCTTCTCCTACAAGAATTCGATCTTGAGATCCGCGACAAGAAAGGTTCAGAAAATTCTGTTGCGGATCATTTGAGTTGCCTAACACATCTAAGGGACGACCATCTACCCATTGATGACTCCTTTCCGGACGAACACCTACACATCATAGAGGAGTGCATCAACGTGGTCTCCAAAGGTAACGAACCATGGTTTGCTGATTTTGTTAACTATTTGGTTTGCCAGGAGATACCGCCCGGACTATCCTACGCACAAAGGAAGAAGTTCTTTAAGGACGTCCGGGAATACTATTGGAACGAGCCTCTCCTCTTTAAGAGAGGTTGTTCGCTCCAAACGGTGTGTGCAAGCTTTAAATTTATAACCCTAGACTTAAGCTTAAAACAAGGATGCGAACCCGCAGTGTACGGGTCAATCGTAGTAAAAGCAAGAAAATTCCAGGGGTCGATCACAGGGACTCGGTGAAACAAAGTCAATACGGTGTGCTTATGTCAATACTAACCACAAGAGTGATTAACACAATCAAAGATGAATAAGAAGTCAATAAAGCAAACATGCAATTCTAGGGATTAAAGCATCTAGTTGTGGTTCCAACTCAAGATCTATAGATAAGCGGACAAAGCTGAGATTTTTGCGTGGGGAAGGTGTTTCTAAAGTGGAGTAGATCACCGGGTAAGTCTCACTACACACTAATCCTAAACCGTAACTCCTATTACCGGGTAAGTCTCAAGGAATTAAGATAAAGAACTATAACCTCAAACTAACACACCATCTAAGGGAATAGAATCAACCTTTACCGGGTAAGTCTCAGGCTAACTCACAAAGATGGGATGGAAGCACACTCAAACCCCAATAAAGGATAAACCTTTATTACCTACACTTATGATCGTTGATATACAAACTAAGGAATTACCGGGTAAGTCTCATCCTAAGCTTGCTTTGAACCAGGAAAGGTGTAATAAGAATAGGATTTGGCAAACTCTAACACTTAACTCTCAGTTATGGGTCGGATAAGTCACCTCGGTCAGAAGAATTCCACCCCGGCCGAGATGTTCATCAACCGAACGAGATGCTTAGGGTTAAGGTTAAAGACTCGAACTTTCAGGATCCTACTGGAATCTAAGACTATTCTATCATTGTTTTTCCCACAACCTTCAGCCAATCACCCTAGAATCACACAAGAAAATTAGCCACTCATCATCATAATGAAAGTATTAAAATATATGGAAAGAAGGTGAATATTTGAACAAAGAAGAATTTAATGAAAAGACTTCAATAACTGAATCAAATATCACAACAAAGCGTTCCTTGGATAACAATCCAAAAAGACAAGACAACAATTGAGGGAATTGAAGACAATCTTACAAAACCCTTCAATAAAGCTATAAAAGCTATGAACTTCAATCTTCCTTCAAACTTCAAAAAGGTTCTTCAACTCTCCCAACTTGGAGTAGGCCGCTGCTGCTGTAAACCCTGATCGACGGTATAGCGTGATGTCCAGCTCTAAGCGGATGCCGGAATTATGGGAAATCCGACCCTTTTTATAGGAAAATAACCCTCCAAAGATAATAAATCTTAGAAGGATATTCTCCCATAAATATAGGTAAAATATATGATCTTCTTCCTTCCAGGAGCCAAGCCCAAAAATATAAGATCACCTTCCAAAGATAAAAGATCTCAGCCAAGAATAAAATATTCTCGCCGCGTCCTAGGTGTTCGCCTCGGTCGAGTCGGCGTCTCTGGATCACCTCGGTCGAGGTGAATCTGTGGTCAACCGAGGTGACTCACAACTGAATGTGAAATCTCTCAAAACTGGTCCAAAGTAAATCTTTAATCCATGGCTATGCTCCCTGGATGTAGCTCCAAATGACTAATGACTCCTTTTGCTCCTTTTTGATGCAAAACGTACCAAATTACCTGCAATTACAACGAAACTAGGTGTAGACCTCGATTCTCGCAAGGGTAGATGAAATGGTAGTAAAATCACATAATGTACATACAAACATGCAGATTATGAAAGATAAAACGTCCAAACAAGCCCCAAAATATAGACTATAATTCATGCTATCAAAATACCCCATACTTAGCCCTTGCTTGTCCCCAAGCAAGTTCCGCATATAGAAGACAAGATAGAATGGATTATAAGTCAAGAAAATCAATGAAAAAGTCTTTCAAAAACATTTTATGGTGTGCAATTATCATAGATCACTCTAAGAGAGTACTTCCTGGAATTTAAAAACTCAATATGCTCAAAACATTTTATAAATATAGGAAAGTTGTTCATCTTTGCATAAAATCATAGAATGCATAATAATTCATAATTATCAAAATTAATCATGTATAATCCAGTTTAAACCACTAAGTCAATCAACAAGCTCAAGGTCTCAAGGGCTTCCCAAAAGAAAAGGTCAAGAAACGTGTAGGGTAGGGATGTATGTAAGGTAATGTGGTGATAGAATCCGGGAAAAGGATGAACTTCACTTCCACTTTGACTTGCAACATCTTCCACCAATAAGCTTTGCTTATTCCACTTTTTTTTTTCTTTTTACTTTACTTTTTGGGATGCATGGACAGAGGTGCACAATAACCGAAGCCTAGGAAATCTGCAATCATCAATTTCTCGAGATGCATCAAACCCTTGATGCACATACCATGACCCGTTAGGAATATCGCTCAATCCGACTTTGGCAAGACACAAACACCCGGCTATGTGAATAGTGCCGAGTTACTCATCTTCATGATTGACTTCCCCAAACCTATTATTACTTTCTAGCACTTTCCCTTCCAGCCAACTTCTCAACTTTAACTTCACTTGCTTTCACCACTTCGCTTGCTTCCAAATTCCCGGATAGGTAAAGGGAGGCAAAATGTATATGAGGGGCTAAGCATGATCAAGAAGAAGAAGAGAGAAGAATGAATTGCCTTGGTCTTTCCAGGAAGAAAGTGAGAGAACTTATCTTGTGGTGTCAACCTTCAAATTCAACATAATTTGGATAAAAACAAAGTATTAAACATGCCAATAATTTCAAACAAAGCATTTAGCAACTTAAACATATTATAAAACCTTTCAAACACATAAAGAATTTAAAACCAGTCAGTAAACAAGGTCTTCACTGAGGTCATATCCAGATAAGTAACAAAAATTCGTTTTCGAAAACTCTCAGTTAACACACCTCGGTCGAGGTGTTCTTGGTTCAACCGAGGTGAGACGCCTCGTTTGGCCAAGACTGACTCGGTCGAGGTCGAAAATTTTTTTTTAAAACCAAATTTTTTTCAGTTTCGACGTTTTTCTCAATCAAACAACCTGTAGGTATGCATGTAATATCAGATAATCATATAAAGGCAATGAAGCATAAATACGAAAATATCCGATAAATAAAATACATCAAAGGTGTCAAATACATCACGTAGTCACGTAGTCAAATAACAAACACCCCATACTTGAGACACACTGTCCCAGTGGGTATAATAAAATGTCTAATCATGAGAGTACTCACCGGATAAAAGCCGAACTGCATAAAAGAAAATAAAGAAAATCCAGCAGCTCCTCAATAGTCTCGATCCGGTGGTGGTGGTGGTATGTAGGGATAGAGTCGGATCGTAAGGATGGCCCATGATGCGCTCGAACTGCAGCTGAGCCATGATGTGCTGATGATGCTGCCGCTCCTGCATCTCGCGGATATCCAGCGATAATGCAGCATATGAGTCGATAACCTGATCCGTCAGGTCATCGATCCGTCGGTGAGCGGCTCTATCCCTCACTCCATGCCTCCTGCGTCTAGCAGGTCTGACTGGAGAAGTCTCAGCTGGCGCCGGCTTAGTGTCCTCCTCGTCGTCCAGATCTATAATAGGTGGCGCGCTCGTCCCAGCTGTATCTGTCCCTGTGTCCATCGGGACGCCACCTCCTCTCTCATCTACTGTGTCCTCATCGTCATCCTCATCCTCAGCCTCCTCCTCTGCAGCAGGGGCAGCTGCTGCCTCTCTGTAATCCTCCATCAGTGGAGCCCATGCTGTCTGCCAGTAGTGTGGATCAAAAACTGAGAACTGTGCAGACCACCTGATACCCTGAGGTGCAGTCAGCTCCCATGGCATAGCGACGTAAGGTGTAGTCAAACCACGGGGAACTAGAATCCTCCGTGTGATCATCTCCTGAAGTCCGAGCGGCTTGGCAGCCGCCACCATAGTACACCTACTCAGATCCATATCCTGATAAGTAGCGATATGGGTCACTATCCCTCCACAGCATATATCTCCCTTCCCTTTGGCCTTGATCCTGTGCAGATCCTCTGCTAGCATCAATCCAAAGTCAGGGTATCCACTTGTGACCATGCAGTACAAAGCAAAGAGCTCCCCCTGTCGGACCTTCTGGGGCGTCTCAGTACGCGCCAGAAGCGTCTCGCTGAAGATCTTGTGGGCTAATCGAAAAGTAAGATGGAAGATAAGCTTCTCCCTGGAATCACCAGGGCGCCACCTATCTGCATGCTCTGTAATGTGGGCGATCTGACCCCAGAACTCTCTAGCTACAGCTCGGGTCGGGAAGTCTACGGCAGTGGGGGTAGGGAAGCCAAAGATGTCTCTCCAATGGTCTAGAGGTACTAAGTAGTTCCGGTTCATCAACCGGTACTTCACCGCCCTCTCTGTGGGGAGGTAAGTGAAGGAGCTGACAAACTCAAGGGTCGGCTCTAAGTAGGCTGGGGCTCGGATCTCAGTAAACTGATCCAGCCCTACGGTAGTGATCATCCTCCTAAGCTCTCCATCTACGTGGAGACAGTCAAAAGCAGAAATGTCCAGAAATCTAGGTGCGATCACTGGACGGCTAGCAATGCGCTCATAATCTACCCGGTGTCTCTCATGGATCACCGGGATAGAAGGTCGGGATGAGGAAGAGGAAGGGGAAGGAGAGGATCTATCTCTAAGGGCTAACAACCTGTCAGAACTCATCTTCAATCAATACTGTCAGACTACCTCGGTCGACTGACAAGCTCCAAGAATCACCTCGACCGAGGTGCAGGTCGATTGGACCGAGGCGAAGACAGTCGCGATTCCACTCTCAGAAATTCAGTTCTTTTCCCCCCAAAATCACTACAATTGCTTCCTAAGGGGTACTTAAATCCTTTCTCAGCAAAATCAGGGGCAACCAAAGCCCAAATCAAAGCGAACGAACGAGTTAGGGTTTCGACTTGTTTTACCTCGTTTCGGTCGATTCGCTCGATTTCTTTGCAGATCTATTGTTGCAATCGATTCCTCTACCCTTCAATCACGGTTTAGAAGCAGAAATCTTCGAAAACGAGCAAGGAACGAGAGAGAGCGAAGTGGACTGTCGCCGCGGTCGAGGTGAAGAAGATAAAAAGGTAAAAATAAATTTTTTTTCCCAATTTATACCGTTCCTGGATCTGCTGTCACCTCGGTCGAGATGGTCTCGACCGGACCGAGGTGGTATGGACCGAGGCGGTTCTGCAGAAACCCTAGTCGCCTCGGTTGCTCAAGAATCAACTCGGTCGAGGTGCTCTGACAGTAACCGAGGTGTTTCTGTCTTCTCAGAATCTCGAACTTCTGTCCTTCCAGTTGTGCTCCTCCTTAGATATTCCCTGTTGTCTGTCCAGAACGCCAAAAACAAAGCAAAGCAAAGCAAAAACAAGAACTATCTAATCTAGACTAGAAAACGGGAAAAGAAAGCAATACCTTGGGTTGCCTCCCAAGAAGCGCTTGATTTAAGGTCGCTAGCTGGACCATGATGTGTCTCAAACGAGGTAGGAGGTTCCCTCACCCCATACTTCACCTCCATCGTGGGGTGAAGTAAGTAGGTCCATCAAACGCTCCAAGACGTGTAAGTGCTCATCGGGGAATGAATCGTCTATGGGTGGGTTATCCGCCTCGCGGGAGGATTCCGGTAGCCGGCTGAGGTGATCCGCAACTGAATTCTCGGATCCCTTCTTATCGCGGATCTCTAGGTCAAACTCTTGAAGTAAGAGAATCCATCGAATAAGGCGCGGCTTTGCATCTTTCTTAGCCAACAAGTAACGAATGGCTGCATGGTCGGTGTAGACAATGACTTTCGCCCCTACTAGATAGGAACGAAACTTCTCGAAAGCATATACAACCGCCAATAACTCTTTCTCGGTGGTAGCGTAGTTGCGTTGTGCTTCATCTAGCGTCTTGCTAGCATAATAAATGGCGGTGGTCCGTCCATCTTTCTTCTGTCCAAGCACCGCTCCTACGGCTACATCACTAGCGTCACACATGACCTCAAAGGGCAAGGTCCAATCAGGAGGCTGGATAATGGGAGCGGAGATCAACGCTTCCTTAATCCTGTAAAAAGCATCAAGACACTCCTGCGAAAACTCAAAAACAACATCTTTATTCAAGAGGTTAGTTAGAGGTTTAGAAATTTTAGAGAAGTCCTTTATGAATCTCCTGTAGAAACCTGCATGCCCGAGAAAACTCCTCACACCTTTAACAGAACAAGGAGGAGGGAGTTTCTCAATAGTCTCGATCTTAGCTCGATCAACCTCAATACCTCGATTAGAAACGAGGTGTCCTAGCACAATGCCTTCATTAACCATAAAATGACACTTCTCCCAATTCAAAACAAGGTTAGTGTCTTCACATCTTTTAAGTACTAGAGAAAGGTTAGATAGGCAATCATCAAAAGAGGAACCATATACAGAAAAATCATCCATAAATACCTCCATGATCTCCTCTATGTACTCAGAAAAGATAGCCATCATGCATCGCTGGAAGGTAGCGGGTGCATTGCACAATCCGAATGGCATCCTCCGATAGGCAAACGTCCCCCAAGGACAAGTGAAAGTGGTCTTCTCCTGATCATCCGGATGGATAGGAATCTGGAAGAACCCACTATAGCCGTCCAAGTAACAAAAGTGTGAATGCTGGGCCAACCGTTCGAGCATTTGATCAATGAAGGGAAGCGGAAAATGATCCTTCCGAGTTGTCGTGTTCAGCTTCCTATAATCGATGCAAACTCTCCAACCCGTAACGGTCCTTGTTGGGATCAACTCGTTGTTCTTATTCGTCACAACTGTCATCCCTCCTTTCTTCGGAACGACATGCACCGGGCTAACCCACTTGCTGTCCGAGATAGGATAAATAATACCTGCATCCAACAACTTAAGAACTTCCTTCTTCACAACCTCTTTCATGATCGGATTTAACCGTCTTTGAGGTTCCCGTGAAGTCTTATGATTATCTTCCATTAGAATTCTATGCATGCAGAAAGAAGGTTTAGTGCCAATAAGATCATCCGTGGTGTAACATATGGCTTTTCGATGCTTTCTCAGGACATGCATTAACTTAGATAATTCAGAATCGGAGAGGGAAGCACTAGCAATAACGGGATAAGTAGAATTCGGTCCAAGAAAGATATACCTCAAGTGACTAGGGAGTTGTTTAAGCTCCACTACTGGGGGTGCTTTCTGGGGGGGATCTTTGCTTCCTCTTTCCAGTGGAGTGGTGCCAGAAACTGGACTCGACGCAGTCTCAGTTAGAGTCGTCTCACCGTCGACCTCGGTCAAGGCGCATAGGCGTTGACCGATGTGTTCTTCAGTCGCCTCGCTCTGTCCAGAAAGTGCCTCGGTCGAGGTACTGCTACTGGGTCCGAGGCTGGAGATCTTCGCCTCCTGGATCAGCTTCTCAGTTTTAGCTCCTGGATCTTCTTCCAGTGCTTTTAAGCTCCGTATATCTGCATCACAAGAAGCATCTATACCTTCCTCCATTAAACTGAAACTTATAACTCTTTCGAGTGGATCGTTAATAAGGATAGAGCTCACCAATTCTCTTGATTCTTCTTCATCATAGATGTTGAAGATATCATCAGTCAGTTGCTCCCCCTTCATGGCTGCAAGTAGTGCAAACTCCACCTCATCGCCACCAACGTTGAATTTCAACTTGGCGTTCTTGCAATCCACGTTGCAACCCGAAGTTGCTAGAAATGGCCTCCCGAGAATAATAGGTACTGGATAATCTGCGGGAATGTCAAGTACGACAAAATCTATGGGTAGATAGAAGTTACCTAACTTGACCGGAACGTCCTCCAAGATGCCCACGGGATGGGTAATGGAGCGATCCGCCATGTAGAGTCGAATCTTGACCGGTTTGGGCTCTCCAAGACCGATCTTAGTGCACAACTCCAGCGGGATGATGCTCACGCTGGCTCCTAGATCACAAAGGGCTTCACAAGTGACATCCCCAACTTGAATGGGAATGCAAAATGAGCCGGGATCTCTCAACTTAGGCGGCATCTTTTCCTTCATGATCTTGATAAGCTCCGAAGATTTAGATGTCATCCTAACTTCACCAACATCCTCCAGCTTCCTCTTCCTTGATAAGATTTCTTTTAAGAACTTCCCATAGGCGGGCATACCTAAAATAGCATCAAGGAAAGGGATATTAATATGTAGCTTATTCATCAAGTCAAGAAACTTACCAAAGTGCTTGTCAAGATGTGCTCTGGCTCTGGACTGAGGGAATGGAAGTGGTGGCTTATATGCAGGGGGTGGAACATAAGTTTCTGTCGTTCCTCCTGCTTTCTGTTGCTCCACCTCGGTTGGCATCTCGGTCGAGGTGTTCTTCGACTGGATCTGGACCGAGGTGGTCTGCGTCGAGCGAGGTACTGGATCTGCAGTTTTGAGTCCACTCCTCGTCGTTATGGCCATGCACTGGCCCTTAGGGTTAGCTTCCGTCTTTGCTGGAAGTTTCCCTGGATCTCTTGGCGCTTCATTCGCCCTATTAGCAAGTTGTTGTTCGAAGGACTTTTGGGCCCTCGAAAATGAAGTCATAGAATTCTCCATAGCGTTAAGCTTGATCAAGATTGCCTCCAGAACTGCGTCTTTCTTTTCTGGCTGAGACGAACTTGATCCTTGCCCTTGGCTTTTCAATGGAGTAGAAGAAGAAGAAGAAGGGGGAGAGAGGAAAGGGTTAGAGGAATCATTAGAATTGGAGTTTGAATGATTGTTACCGTGATTTTGGTTATTCGCCCTCCAGTTGTTGCTATTGGATCCTCTATTGTTGTTGTTGTAGTTGTTGTTTCGGGAACCGTTGTTGTTGTTGTTACGGTACTCGTTATTGTTGTTGTTCCTTTGCCCTTGCTCTTCCTTCTTAGTTTGAGCCATCAAGAGCTCCTTTAATTGCTTCACGTCGTTCTTCAATGACGTGAGTTGATTGTTGTTGGATTGAGTCTCTTGAAAGTTGACTCTTTTAACTCCACCTTCAGCTCCTTGGTGGGTATATTTCTCCATGTGCAAGGCTTGCTTCTCAATGAAGTCCCAAGCCTCATCAATCGCCATGTCCATGAAGGTACCGGCGGAGAGTAGTTGGAGATTGAACTGGGTGCTTCCGTCCAGCCCTTTGAAGTAGATCTCCAACAACTCGATCTTTGGAATCCCATGATGCGGGCAATCCAAAAGGATATCCTTGAACCGCTCCCAAGACTTGGACAAGCTCTCCTTGTCCTTCATGATGAAAGCATTGATCTTCCCTCTCATTTCGGCGGTCTTTGAGGGGGGGAAAGAATTTGGTTAAGAATTCCGTGGTCATCTCCTCCCATGTGCTGATTTTTCCTGGAGGAAGAGATTGATACCAAGTAAGAGCTCTATCTTTTAAAGAAAAGTAAAAAGGTCTTAGCTTGTAGTTGTTATTCTCAATTCTGGGAGGTCGCAAGGTTTCCATCAAGATCTCGTAATTTTGAAGATGTTGATGCGGCGACTCTTTCTCTAGCCCTCCGAATTGGCATTGGCGGATCATGGCTAAAACTTGCGGTCGAAGTTCGTAGTCATGATCTGCTGGATCTCCTAGGTTCACTCCTGGACGCCTCAGTTGTTGATTAGGGTCCATCCTTTGACCTAGGGTTTGTGGAATTCCTACAAGAAGAACATCTCGGACTGGCATCCGAGGTGGAAGTACATCGGCCGGGGCGTGAGGTACTGGAATCTGCCTCGGTCGAGGATCAGCTACTGGATTCTGCATCGGTCGAGGATCAACAGGAGGATCTTCCCTCGGTTGAAGTAGAATCTGGTCTCGTATGACTGCAATCTCAGCTTCGATTGCTGCTGTCCTGGCGCGATTCTCTTCTTTCTCTTGCATTAATTCTTCTTTACTGAGACGCAGCAGCTCTTGCGTCTCCTTTAATTCGGCCGCAAGATCGCGATCGTCTTGTTGGGCCATCTTCGCTTCTTTTAAGCATCGCTTGTATGTCTTTTCTGGTTCGGGATCGTAAGGAACGATTTCCTTCCCAGTGCGGGTTCTTCGCATGTACCTAAGAAAGAACCTGCAAAAGTCACTCAAGTAGAGTGGTTAGACAAAACGGGGCAAGCGCCCCAAGAGCAAACCGTACCGGCTCGGTCTAGACCAAGTCCCCAGCAACGGCGCCAAAAACTTGTTCGCTCCAAACAGTGTGTGCAAGCTTTAAATTTATAACCCTAGACTTAAGCTTAAAACAAGGATGCGAACCCGCAGTGTACGGGTCAATCGTAGTAAAAGAAAGAAAATTCCAGGGGTCGATCACAGGGACTCGGTGAAACAAAGTCAATACGGTGTGCTTATGTCAATACTAACCACAAGAGTGATTAACACAATCAAAGATGAATAAGAAGTCAACAAAGCAAACATGCAATTGTAGGGATTAAAGCATCTAGTTGTGGTTCCAACTCAAGATCTATAGATAAGCGGACAAAGCTGAGATTTTTGCGTGGGGAAGGTGTTTCTAAAGTGGAGTAGATCACCGGGTAAGTCTCACTACACACTAATCCTAAACCGTAACTCCTATTACCGGGTAAGTCTCAAGGAATTAAGATAAAGAACTATAACCTCAAACTAACACACCATCTAAGGGAATAGAATCAACCTTTACCGGGTAAGTCTCAGGCTAACTCACAAAGATGGGATGGAAGCACACTCAAACCCCAATAAAGGATAAACCTTTATTACCTACACTTATGATCGTTGATATACAAACTAAGGAATTACCGGGTAAGTCTCATCCTAAGCTTGCTTTGAACCAGGAAAGGTGTAATAAGAATAGGATTTGGCAAACTCTAACACTTAACTCTCAGTTATGGGTCGGATAAGTCACCTCGGTCAGAAGAATTCCACCCCGGCCGAGATGTTCATCAACCGAACGAGATGCTTAGGGTTAAGGTTAAAGACTCGAACTTTCAGGATCCTACTGGAATCTAAGACTATTCTATCATTGTTTTTCCCACAACCTTCAGCCAATCACCCTAGAATCACACAAGGAAATTAGCCACTCATCATCATAATGAAAGTATTATAATATATGGAAAGAAGGTGAATATTTGAACAAAGAAGAATTTAATGAAAAGACTTCAATAACTGAATCAAATATCACAACAAAGCGTTCCTTGGATAACAATCCAAAAAGACAAGACAACAATTGAGGGAATTGAAGACAATCTTACAAAACCCTTCAATAAAGCTATAAAAGCTATGAACTTCAATCTTCCTTCAACCTTCAAAAAGGTTCTTCAACTCTCCCAACTTGGAGTAGGCCGCTGCTGTTGTAAACCCTGATCGACGGTATAGCGTGATGTCCAGCTCTAAGCGGATGCCGGAATTATGGGAAATCCGGCCCTTTTTATAGGAAAATAACCCTCCAAAGATAATAAATCTTAGAAGGATATTCTCCCATAAATATAGGTAAAATATATGATCTTCTTCCTTCCAGGAGCCAAGCCCAAAAATATAAGATCACCTTCCAAAGATAAAAGATCTCAGCCAAGAATAAAATATTCTCGCCGCGTCCTAGGTGTTCGCCTCGGTCGAGTCGGCGTCTCTGGATCACCTCGGTCGAGGTGAATCTGTGGTCAACCGAGGTGACTCACAACTGAATGTGAAATCTCTCAAAACTGGTCCAAAGTAAATCTTTAATCCATGGCTATGCTCCCTGGATGTAGCTCCAAATGACTAATGACTCGTTTTGCTCCTTTTTGATGCAAAACGTACCAAATTACCTGCAATTACAACGAAACTAGGTGTAGACCTCGATTCTCGCAAGGGTAGATGAAATGGTAGTAAAATCACATAATGTACATACAAACATGCAGATTATGAAAGATAAAACGTCCAAACAAGCCCCAAAATATAGACTATAATTCATGCTATCAGAGGTCCGGATGGCATCATTCGGCGATGTGTGCCGGAAGATGAGATGCAAAGTGTCATCCGCCATTGTCATTCACTACCTTGTGGAGGACACGCTAGTTCGAACAAGACTAGCGCAAAGGTATTGCAATCTGGATTCTTTTGGCCTACATTGTTTAGAGATGTGCAATCTTTTGTTTCTTGCTGCGATGCTTGTCAAAGAACAGGCAATATTTCTAGAAGGAACGAGATGCCTCTCAACAACATCCAAGAGGTTGAGATTTTCGACGTTTGGGGAGTCGATTTCATGGAACCATTCCCATCTTCTTGTGGAAACCAATACATACTATTGGCGGTAGAATACGTTTCTAGATGGGTGGAAGCAATCGCCTCTCCCACAAATGATGCCATGGTGGTGGTTAAGTTCTTCAACAAGACCATCTTCCCGCGATTTGGGACACCAAGGACTATCATTAGTGATGGAGGTTCTCACTTCATAGCCCGTCGCTTTGAAGCTCTTCTAGCTAAGTATGAGGTTACTCACAAGATCGCTACCCCTTATCATCCACAAACTAGTGGACAAGTTGAGATCTCAAATAGGGAGATCAAAGGAATTCTAGAAAAGACGGTTTCAAGGACTAGGAAGGATTGGTCCTTGAAGCTAGATGATGCATTATGGGCGTACCGGACTACGTACAAGACTCCCATAGGAACCACACCATACAATCTTGTGTATGGGAAGTCTTGTCACTTGCCGGTGGAGATGGAGCACAAAGCGTTTTGGGCTATCAAGTGGCTGAATTTCGGCATGAAGGAAGCAGGAGAGAAGCGTCTCCTAGACATCAATAAGCTGGATGAACTCCGCTTGAACGCCTATGAAAACGCCAAGATCTACAAGGAAAGAGCAAAGCGTTGGCATGATAAGCATATCATTCCAAAGGACTTCAAAGAAGGAGATCAAGTTCTCCTCTTCAATTCAAGACTTCGCCTCTTTCCAGGTAAGCTTAAATCCCGTTGGACCGGACCCTTTCTAATTAAGCGTATTTTCCCCCATGGTGCAGTTGAAGTATGGGGTGAAGCGAGCGGAAGTTTTAAGGTGAACGGCCAACGACTAAAGAAGTATACGCCGGAACTCCAAGCTGAGGAGTTTGCGCCTACCGCACTCGAATAAGTGCGAGATTGGTCTAGCTACGGACCTTAAACAAAGCGCTTCTTGGGAGGCAACCCAAGGTATTGCATTTTCGTTTTTGTTTTCGATTCATAGTTTAGCTTAGAATAAACGTTTTTGCTTTGTTTTTGCCTCGATTTCTTCCGGTATGTTCGTGTTTTTGGTTGTAGGATCAATGGAAAAGGAAAAGAGGAGGATGATGTTGAAGAGGAGTGACGAAATTTGGACCTTGAAGCTTTACAGAAGGTTCCACGGTCTAAATTACGGTCGTCATAGCTACAGTGGCCGTAATTTCCAAAAGCCTTTGAAAAATCACCAAAACCACGGTTCCGTACACTTCCACGGCCGTGGAACACCCCGACAGACCGTGATTTTCAAAATTTTGCCTGCAACTATATAAGCCACGTTCTTCACAAACTCATCCCAAAAATCCCTCTTTCCACGACCTAATTGCCGAAAATCCACGACCCCCTCTCAAATCTTCGTTTTCTAATCGTTTTCAACGATTCTTCTTCCCAAACTGCAGGAAATTCAACCACAAACAAGATCCAAGCGACGAATCGAACGGAAATTCATCAACAAACTCGCATTTCGGATTTTTCAATCCGAAAAAGAGGTTTATTCTTTCTTCTTGATTCTCGCCAATTTGGTTCGTTTTTGCCATAGATTTTTAGGAAGAACTGATAGAGACTAGAAGGAATTAGACTAGGTCTGCTTGTTGTGGTGATTGCTTGTGAATTTGCTGAGATTTGTGAAATTCTGAGATGAACCACGGCCTTTGGGTAAACCACGGCCGTAATTCTTGAAGAACAGACCGTAATTTTTGTGCAGAATGGATTTTGTAAGGAGAGTGTCGGGAAGGATAAAAGAGAAGAAGGGTGAGCAGAATAAGAAAAGGAAAGGCAACCCCTCCACCTCCTCATCCTCTAGGGCACCACCACCCTCATCTCCTTCACCTCCATCCTCACCTTCACCTCCATCTTCACCTCCTCACCCTAGAATCCCGACCATACATGAGAACCATCTTGCTGCTTTCGAGAAGATCACGAAGAGGCCAGTGATTGGCCCTAGATATTTGTTGTTGGAGGATCTACATCCTCTCAACATAGTTGATGATCTTACTTGGCTCTTGGATAGAGCCGGATTAGTTATCTTCTCGGCTATCCGAGAAGACGCCTATGAGGAGATCACCCGAGAGGTTGTGACGTCTTTCGAGCACAGCCACGTAGATAGGACCGTCTCTTTCCGTCTCATGGAAAGAGACTACCATTTGAGTATCGTTGAGTTTGGGACTATTTTTGGGTTTCATGAGACCTTCAATGGTCGATTTCCGAGTGGTGTATACCCCAAGGATTTTTGGAAGGAAGTTGCAATGATTTACGCCGACGAGGACCGTTGGCAACCCGCTGATACCAAGGCTAGATTGATGTACCATCTAGCCTTGAAGATAGATCACCTTGTTCTTTTGGAGTGTCTCTTTCCTAGGACGGAGACGCCCCAAAAGATCAAGACGGATGAGCTATTCTTGCTCTATTGCATGCTTTATGGACGCCGTGCAGATTGTGCTACTCTCTTGGCTGCTACGATGAGCAAGCTCAAGAACAAGTCGAAGGGAAACATCGGATATGGTGGGATAGTTACCCACATTGCTAGGAGTTTTGGTGTGGATTTTTCTGCTTGCACCCGCATACCGGCCGTTCCTTTAGGGCTACATGCATTCATGGTTAGGGGTCTCATTTTCCCCACACATGGAGGTCCGCCTTATGCGGGCATGCCTTGGGAGAGTAGGACAGGCAGGGGTATAGAGTGGCTGCCGGAGTATTCCATTATGGCGGGACGCCATAATTGGAAGGAGACGTTCACTGCGATGCATGCGAACAGGATAGTAGCTCCCCCTTACGTCCCACCACCGGTTGTCGAGGAGGAGGATATGGGAGATCAGTTTGAGAGTGGAGGAGGAGCGGAGCAGGAGTTTGGCACGTTTCCGGACCAGCCGGAGGCGGCCCCAGATGTACCTAGACGCTCTCCACGTCCAGCTAGAGCCTCAGGCTCGTCATCTCGTCGCGCTAGCGTGAGTGAGAGGCCCACGTGGATGATCACACCTCCCACATGGTATGGCGTTCCCCCTCCTTGGTCCACGGAGCAGCCAGCAGCACCAGCACCAGCACCAGCACCATCCGACGCCCCAGCATGGTACAGTCAGGCCCCGGGATGGTACGAGCAGATGCCGAATTGGGCTACCGGACTTTCAGAGAGAGTTGGAGCGTTGGAGATCCGAGCCGACGCTAGAGACGGACGCCTCGACGACCTCGACCACATGATGAGGGACGTCTACCGCCAGCAGTTTAGGCGGCCCTACGACTCCAGCTTCTCCCCATTCCCGCCTTCGCCGGCGCCGCAGTGATTTGATGCATGACCATTCGTTTTAGACATTCCCGCCACCACTTTGTGAGTTTCTTTTTCTTTTCTTTCTTTTCCTTCTTTCTTTTGAACATTAGGGACAATGTTCGTCCTAAGTATGGGGTGGGATGTACTAAAAGTTTGTAATAACTCTACTTACTATGTTCGCTTTCATTTGAGACTATCGTTGCATGTTCATTATGTGTTGCACGTTTCCTTATTGCATTGCATGAAAAATAACTTGAAAAACCCATAAAAATTGAAAAATTTTGAAAATTTTGAACTTCTAATGAATTGAGATGATTTCCATGATAATCACTACTTGTGAATTGAGTTTGATGACAATTGCATGCTTAAAAGGATTGTGAATTGAAAAGAATTTGAATGAATGAATTATACCTCTTTTGCAAGTTTCATAATGTGATTATGTTACCTAAATCATGCTAGGAATTGAAGTTGAAATCACGTTATAAGTTCCTATACTTCTTGTTGAAATGATTAAGGCAATTCGATACTTTCTTTCTTCTTTCTTTGATCATCTAGCTCCTCATTTAAATATTAGCCTCCTTTACCTATCCGGGAATTTGGAGAAGTGAATGAAAAAGGCATGTTTGATGTGGGAGGGCCATGAGAGCAATTATTTGCAATCAATTGAATAGAAAGAAATTATAGGTTTGGGGAAGTCAATCATGACGATGAGTAACTCGGCACCATTCACATAGCCGGGTGTTTGTGTCTTGCCAAAGTCGGATTGAGCGATATTCCTAGCGGATTATGGTATGTGCGCTAAGGGTTTGAGGCATCTCGAAATTTGAGAAACGCCAATCTCCTAGGCTTCGGTTTTTGTGCACCTCTGTCCATAACTCCAAAAGTAAAGTCGAAAAATGAAAAGAAGAGAGCGAAGCTCTAAGTTGAAGTGTTGCGGGAACCGCATAAGAAGAAGAAGAAGGTAGTTGTCCACTTTCCCGGATTTATGCACCATTTTCCCTTAAAGTTTTCCCTTCCCTTCCACATTCTAGACCTTTTCTTTGAAAGTCCTTAAGATCAAAAGAATGTTATATGACTTAGTGATCTAAATTGAAGTTTCTTGTGATTGATTTTGATAATGTTTGAAGGTTATAATGCTTGTTTAGAAGTTAAATTGGTTCATGAATTTTCTTTGCTTTTTACTCTTTGAGTGGGTGTGTGAAAGTTTGATAAACGATTGAAGCAAGGTTTGAGAATGATCTATTCTTTAGAAGTCACATTCACCCAAAAAGAAGGTACACATATTTCATCCTAACTCTTGTTTAAAGCTTTTTGAAAGACCTTGCTTAGGGACAAGCAAGTGTTAAGTATGGGGTTATTTGTTAGCATGAAATATTGTGATATTTTAGGCACGTTTTCTAAACGTATTTGATTCATATTGATAGTCTTTGATTGAACTTTGTGCATATGTGAGCTAGTATTACCTATATTGTCGATATGGATGTCTACACTAGTTCTATGTTGATTATAGGTGATTTGGAGCTATTTCCGAACGGAATCGAGCAAAAGAGGAGTTGATTGAGTGTGTCCATAGATTGAGGACATTCTTAGGAGCAAATTGGAGTTTTAGCTTGAGGAATGCACGAGGCTAGGGAAGAATCACATTCTTGCCCTAAACCACGCTCTAAAATACGGTCGTACTACGAACTACGTTCAGTTCCACGGCCGTGGAACCTTGCAAGAGAAGTGTGATGCATTCCAGTAACTATTACGGTCGTGGAACATATGATGCAAACCGTAACCTAATCCACGCCCTAAATTACGGTCGTGGAAACTTCCACGACCGTGATCTTAGCAAATCTTTTCGCCACACTTTGAAGCCACGATCTTTTGAAGATTGGGCCGGGCCGATATTTTATCTTGCCCTATAAAAAGACGGACGAAGCAAGATTCCGTCATCTTGGCTTAGAAGGGAATTTTGGCAATCCACGCTTCATCGACGCTTAGGATCGTTTACGCCCGCTACCTCATTTTACACCGTCGCTTGGAAGCATTGATCATCTCATTAGAGATCGAATTTCGCATCGGGAAATTGCCCTAATCTCGCACTTTTGGTGGAGATTGCTGTTGAGATTTCCGGATTGGCGGAAGATCGAAGCTTTTGGAAGATTTTGCAAGAAGATCTCTCTTCTTGTTTAGGTTTGATTTGGAAAACGGATTGACATCCCGTTTTCTCTTCTTTCCTAAGGTTGTGATTGTTTACTTTATTGTGAATCTTTTGACAACACTCGTTCTTGATTGTGACTTTGAGATTGGTTTGAAGATTATTGAAAGTTCTTGAAAGTTTTCATCTTTTTATCTTTTAATTCTTGAATTGATATCAACATGACTGTTATTGGCTAAAAACCCTTAACAATTCTAAGGTGAAGGGTTGATAGTTGTGGCTTAGATGATGATAGATCGATCGCAAACAGATTAGACCCTGAGAGTTAGAGAGAATCGCCGACAACCTTAAATTACAGCCTGTTCTTGAGTCCACGGCCGTGGAACCTCAAGAACTAACCGTGATTTCCCTTAAGTCTACGAACTTGCTTTTACCTTAATCCAAAGTTAAAGATTTGCTTTAACTTAGTTTAGACTTGTCTTTTCTAGGTGGTAGTGAAGCCTCAACAACCTCTACCTCGATTGTGAGTGTCACAACCTTAATCGATTTAGTTAGTTTTGATCCTTGGGTTACAAGTTTGGGTATTTGACATAAATTCTCATCTTTAGAACCTTTCTATATTGAGCCTCAACAACCTGTATAGAGAGTGCCTTGTAGGTGAGTTACATAAGGTTTTTGGAACTTCACCGTACGATTACCTTACATTAGTATACCTTTGCATATCTCAACTCTGTCTTTATATCATTAAGTATATCTTGAATCGATTGCCACAGCTGGATACTTGGATCTTTAGGATTGTTGTTTTCCCAATATTTGCAAAACTCTCATATTTACTCGCTTGATAATCTGCAATCGAACTCGTTCCCACCCAAATCCCTGTGTTCGATACTCTGGAATTCTTGCTTAGCTACGTCGATCCGTACACTGCGGGTTCGCTGCTTGATTCTAGTTTTATAAATTTAAAGCTTATTTGCACACACCTTTAGGGGCGAACAACATCTTTTGATTATACTGAATAATGATAAATGGTAAGAGAAGTCGTCTATTAATTTACCAAATATTCCTATATTTTTTTTATTCCAACCGAATCCATTGGAAAGATTCGAAATCAACAAATAAAAAGGGAAAAGTAAGTGGTTACAAAGAGCATTAGACACTTAGTAGAGTGCCGAGAGATGTCTCAATTCATTATTTCAGAATTGAAACTCGGGATCTTTGAAAAGGTCAAGAGTAAGTGGATTCAACGCAAGGAATGAAGTTTTACAGTTTTTCACTAGGGTCACCAAAAGATCGGGAAGTGAGTTGAGGAAGACAACTGTTGATATCTTAAAGAGGATGGAGAAGTTATTTATCGACCAACTGTACTACTCATACCGGAGGGAGTACACTCAGTGTTCCACCTGTCTCAGTTGAGAGAATACCTACCGGATCCGAGACACGTCATTAGCCTTGAGAATCAAATAATTGAGCCAGAGCATACTTTTGTAGAGTATCCGGTGGCCACCCGAGAGCATCGTACTAGATGTCTACAGTCTAAAGATATGCCGATACTGCAGACCCAATGGTCTAGATAAGGAGCCAATGAGGCTACCCGAGTGATGGAGGATAACTTTAGGAGTAGTTATCGTGAGTTCTTTGTGGAGTCAATCGCAACCCCGATATCGACGAGTTATTACTCGGATGTCATTCTGTGTAACCTATATATATATATATATATATTAATTGAGTATTGTGTTTTCATGTGTTGCTTGACTATGATGATTGAGTGGTTCATACATGCTAGAAAGTTAGAATGGAGAATTTTTAGAAGAAGAGTTAGATATTTCGGGCCTTGGTATAGAAAGTTATCGGAGTGTTGTTCGTCCTTCTAAGTTTCGGGACGAAACTTATTTTAGGAGGTACTTATGTAATACCCGGAAATTTTATTTCCGTTATTCTTTTAATCAACATAGATCTTATCTTTTCATGTGAACATAAAATGATAAAATATAAACAAATTCCTTCTAGGGACAATTCTATCATTTTATGTGAAGAGTTAATCACATAAAATGCTTCTTATCAACTGCTATGATTTTATGAGAAGTTTTGGATTATATAAAATACTTTATAAAAAAACTCTCTTGCAAGACTTGAAATAAGTGACTCATTTGACAAGCCTTGAGAAAGTAACGCCCGATAAATTTATTCCAGAAGTCGGAACGAGTTTTCAAAATTTCGGGCGGAATTTAGCGTTATCGGATTTCTAATGGATCGGACTTACCATAACGGGCCAGCTTCCTTCTTATTTTTGGTTGCAGCCGCAACCCAGCCGGAACCAGCTTTTCTTTCAATTTGATGACAAGGCCCAAATCTCTTTTCAATTAATAAGGGCCCAAAAGAATGCTTAACCCATTTTCTTTCAACAGTCACCTCTCCCGTAAATTAAACCCATCAGCATTTGATTATTCTCTCTCCTCTTTCATGCCAGCTGGGCCCGGATTAAGCCATTACTTCTCCAGCCCCTCTCTCTTCCAAATCTCAGCGTCTTCTACGTGTAAAGATCGGATCTTTCGCTCACTGTTAGGAACGTGAACAAGACCGCTTCCGAGCCTCCATCACCCACACTTTCATAACCTCTACACCTCTCTCACAATCGCCGAAGAAGGGTCTCTAGCCTCTGCACGCAACACCACTGCCAACGTGAAGAAGCACTGCCCTCTGCATCTTCGGCACGTTCTCGCCAACACCAGTCGCAAGCAAGGACGCCAGGGACATCGTCCTCTCCGGCAGGAGAGCCATAGCCAGCCTCGAGTTTCATCTTCTGCACACCGACGCCAGGTAAGTTCAGGATCTCTCCCTTCTCCGCAGTTGAAACCGAGAGCCACGGTGGGTACTAATGGAGCCCTTGCGTTTTGTACACCCAAGCCTTTCTTCCGGCGATAGCCACTACTAGAAGCCATCATCGCCGACGTCTACGACTGCAAGTATGGAGGTTTGCGAGTTAAGTAACCCGGCAAGCAAGGACGGACATCTCGGCTGCGGTTCCGACTACGAGCCAAACCTTCTTCCCTCCCCTAATCTCGAGATGTCATCTAGATTGTCGAGTGAGCCATGATCACACAGTGAGTCTCTCTTTGCACCTTGCAAGCTTATGTTGTGTAACTAGTGGGTTAGAGAGTTGGTCGACTGAGTTCAATAGAGTAGTATGAGGGTTTTGTTTGGTTAAAGATCTGAGATGTTTGGGCTTAGCTGAGGTGTCTATAAAAATGGGTATGGGTGTATGGCTGCATGAATTCGAAGAAAACCGCCCACAAAGTAGCCTAAGGTTTAGAATATCTTTTGAGGTACTGTTTGATTTTGTTTAAGGTTAGTTTTGGATACATGTGTAATTCAAGTGAAGTTAGTATGGACCTTTATATTTGATTGTGATTAAGTTGGGATAATCCCAGTTAGGGCCTAAATCAGTCGTGTTGTCCATAGGCTTTGAACCAGGGACCAAAGGACCTTTCTCACTTTATTTTCTTTCAGAATTTAAGTTTTGAACCGCAGACATCGAGGAAAGTTTTCGATGCCTTAGAATGAACATCCACCGTTGAGTTTTTGATATGTTGTAGGTGAATATATGTAGTTTGATGTATTAAAATTTGGAAAAAATCCAACGGTCAGATTTGAAGTTATGATGTCCCAAAGTAGAGTAGTAATGCAGTTTGGTATAAATTTGGAAATTTTGGCTAAGTATGGGATTTTTGTGCTTTGGAGTGATCTTTGGGATTTTGTGTAGGATTAGTTATTGATCCTTTTTGAGTTCTCTTTGTCCTAGTAAGTAGAGTACATCTCATAGGATGTTGAGATATTTTATTCGGATTTTTTTTTTGATTTTTGTATGAGTGCTTTAAGTTCGGTCAAAGTGAGATACTTAGTGAGTTTTTGTGGAAGTTAAGAAGTTGGAAAATGTTCCAACTTATCTAGATCTTCTTGTGAGTGTATATGGTGATTGTGGACTTTATAGAAAGTTTTAGAAATATTCTAGCAATATCTCTAGAGTTTTGAGACCCAGGGATAAAATTGTCTTTTTGCCCTTATGAGGGTATTTTGGGTAATTTCTTCTTATGATGAAATTGAGTATCTTAGAAGTTGGATACTTTTAAGAAAGTGAGACACATTATTAATCCACTTGTCCTTTTATCAGGCAATTGATTTATTGCGGTTACAGACCGAGTGGTTACAAATCGAGTTGAGATAACGTGAATGGAGATTTGATTCAGGTAAGTCCTTTGGGCTTACTTAGCTGACTTCTAGATATGAGTGTGGATAATGATGATGGTGTGTGAATGAGATGTTTATAGTTATATTTTAGCAGTATATATCTACCGACCTATACTTTGGCCTAAGAGTAACGGGCGGTGGCATTCTGCTCAGTTAGCCTGAGGGCGCTGGGGGTTTCTTTAGGGACTAGTCCACACTCGGTTTGTAGTGATGCTACCGGCGGAGGTAAGCTAGACCTACACCCAGTTGGATAAGGAACGGAGACGAGAACTCTTAAGATTTCTCGTGCCACAATTGTAAAATGGAATAAGGTGAACCACTTAACTACTAGATCATAACCGCTTTGTGTGCCAGCATGATGATTGTTTTATGTTATCTTGGTTGTGTTTGTGCTATCTTTATTCTTCTTATATTTTAGATTGTTAGCTAACGGTTTATCCGTGTTGTAGATTCTGTAGAGATAAACAGTTGCAGAGAGATTCGGGACGGATGGTCAACCGGGTCCATGTACTCATTAGATGGGGACGGGGGAAGTCTTCCATACGACATGCATGTTATGTATCTATATATATGTTTGTAAGGCTGTCACATGTGTACTTTCATACCATAAAAGTATTATGTTTTGAAAATGTTTTAAATACATTTGTGCCTTGTTGTAAGATCCTAGTAGAGTTGTTGTTAAACCAAGGTCGGGACCCATTGTGAGGTCCTAACCAGTAACTCCCCGAGTTCCAAGAACTTGGCGTGTTACAAGAGCCTTAGGTTGACAACAATGACACTTGCAATCTGCAATAAAGGTCGAATAGATAAATAAATAGAACCCGAAAGGAGTCTGACTTTTGAAAATGATTTTGGTTTAAAAATGAGTACAATTGTTTTGGGATAGAGTGTACGGGAAGCCATCACCCTTTTGAGAATCTCGACAGTATATATATATATATATATATATATATATATATATATATATATATATATATATATATATATATATTTGAAGAACCGTTAGGTGAATATAAAGGATAAAGTTACTCTAGAAGGGGGGTTGAATAGAGTATGAGAACCTTTTGCAAAAACCTATCTCAAGGCTTTGAAACTGATTTCAAAGGTGTTGATGTCGATCTGAGCTCTTTGTGACACACTTTGATTTCAAGGGCTTTGAAACTGATTTCAAGGGTCTTGACTTTGTAAACCTGCAAAACAAAGTTAGTCACAATAAAGCAGATATTGTGCGGAATTGAAAAGATCGACACGAGAATATGTTTACGAAGTTCGGCTCTAAATAGCCTACTCTCCGTCCTAGGGATAGCTGTAGGATATAACTATCTATTATCAGCTTCAAAGAGTCCTAGATGCAAACTAGAAAAAATCCCCTTCTTCTCTCATTGTAGTCAACGCTACGATTTAGCTCCAACTCTTAACCTTGCTACGCTCTAGCTCCAACTCTTAACCTTGCTATAGTTTAGAAATCAAAATATCTAAAAAATATTAATCCCTAAATAGATCCATGATATTCAATTTTGCCCTTGAATTTCGTTTCAAGGCCCTTGAATTGCATTTTAAGGCCCTTGAAAACGAAAAGTGGGTTGCATACGAAGGAGAAAAAAATAAAACGATTTACTCCCCCTACGTTAATGCTTCCTTGTTCAACATATCAAGTTCTAATCGAATAAAATTGAATTGATCTTCAAGTAGAGGCTTCGTAAAGATATATGCAAGCTGCAAGTCAGTTGATATATAAGAAATTAAAACATCACCTTTCTCAACATGATCATGTATGAAGTGATGCCTTACCTCGATATGTTTTGTCCTTGAATGCTGCACAAGATTTTTAGTGATTGAAATAACACTAGTATTATCACATTTTATAGGGATACCTTTCAAATCAAAGCCAAAATCACCAAGTTGTTGAGCTATCCATAGAATTTGTGCACAACAGGCTCCTGCAGCTATTTATTCAGTTTCGCTGTGGATAGGGCGACAAAGTTTTGCTTCTTGGAGTGCCATCTGATTAGGGATGCCCCTAAGAATTGGCAACATCCAGAAGTACTTTTTCTATCGACCTTATAACCTGCAAAGTCTGTATCTGGATAGCCAACGAGATGAAATGAGCTTTAACGTGGGTACCATAACCCTAAATCCTTAGTGCCATTGAGATACCGAAATATCCTTTTCACGGCTATCAAGTATGACTCTTTAGGATCAGCTTGAAATCTTGCACACATGCACACACTAAACATAATATCAGGTCGACTAGTAGTTAAATATAACAAAGAACCGATCATACCTCGATACTTCTTTTGTACAACACTTTTTCCATCTTTGTCATGGTCAAGAAAAAGTGTAGAACTCATAGGAGTCTTTGCGACCTTGGATTGATCCATCTTATACTTCTTAAGCAAGTCCTTGGTATACCTGCTTTGATTGAAAAAATTCCTTTCCTTTCTTATGTAACTTGAAGTCCAAGAAAGAAATTTAACTCACCCATTAGGCTCATTTCGAGTTCCCTGCACATAATACCTGAAAATTCCTTACATAGGAAATCATTAGTGGCACCGAATAATATATCATCAACATAAATTTGTACTACTAGAATATTGTTGCCTATGGTTTTGATAAATAAAGTTTTGTCAATCAAACCCTTCTGAAATTGTTTTCAAGAAGATACATGAACAATCTTTCATACCAAGCTCGAGGAGCATGCTTAAGACCATAGAGAGCCTTGTCCAATTTAAAAACATGATCCGGAAAATCATCATTTTCAAAACTAGGAGGTTGAGCAACATAGACTTCTTCTTCTAAGAAGCCGTTTAGAAAAGCACATTTCACATCCATTTGAAATGACTTTATGCTCATGAAATATGCAAATGCAAGTAGCATACGTATGGGTTCTAACCTGGAAACCGGAGCAAAAGTCTCCTCATAATCAATATCTTCCTCTTGGTCATAGCCTTGAGCTACAAGTCGTGCTTTATTTCGAATGACTTTACCATATTCATCCAACTTGTTGCGAAAAACCCATTTCGTGTCAATGACGGATTGATGCTTTGGTCTTGTAGTAAGAGTCCAAACCTTGTTTCTCTCAAACTCATTTAGTTCATTTTGCATGGCAATGATCCAGTGGGTTCTTGAAGAGCTTGAACATAATTCTTCGGCTCAATAAGAGACACGAACGTCGAGAACGCACATAGGTTGTTAACTTTGGATTGAGTTTGAACTCTTGCGTTTGGATCTGAGATCAGATTCTCTTGTGGACGGTATGAAGAATGTTGAAATATCCTTCATTTGTAAGACGGAACAGATCCTGAAGATTGAGGCTCATATGCTTGACTGGATTCAGGTACCGTTGGAGTGTTGCCCTCGAATCCTATATCAAGGCCTTGAAACGGAGTTCCGACATCGTAGTTTTCTGTTTCAAGGTCTTGAAGATGCGTTTCAAGGTCTTAAGATCTTTCTCCGGTATCTTGAATCATCTCTTGCATATTCTTTTCTTGAGCCTTAGGATCTTCCTCTTCATCATAATTGTGATCTTCACGTTGATTCAAATTAAGATCTGCAAAACTTTCACTCAAAGTGTCATCATTGCTTTCATCAAATATGACTTGAATACTTTCCTCAACAATTTTGGTACGCTTATTATAAACACGATAAACTTTTCTATTTGAAGCATATCCAATGGATACTGCTTTGTCACTACGTTCATCAAATTCACCAATGTTATCTTTGTCATTGTTATGGACAAAGCATGTACATCCAAAGGGTTTAAAATAGGAAATATTAGGTTTTCTACTCTTGAAGAGTTCATAAGGAGTCTTTTTCAAAATAGGGCGGATTAAACATATATTCAAGATGTAGTTAGCAGTGTTTACTCTTCAGTCCAAAAACTTTTTGGCAAACTGTTTTCTAAAAGCATAGTCTGAGACATATCCTCTAGGGTGCGGTTCTTACGTTCCACAACCCCGTTTTGTTGAGGAGCTCTAGGAGCTAAAAAGTTGTGTGAAATACCATACTTTGCACAGAACAAATCAAACTTTAATTGATTAAATTCTCTACCATGGTCACTTCTTATCGAACAATAGGTAGGTTTTTCAAAGTTTGCAACTCCTTACACAATTTTGAAAACTCAAACAATGCTTAATATTTTTCCCCTAAGAATGATATCCATATAAAACGAGAAAATTCATCCCTAATAACAAGGATGTATTGTTTACCTTTGGGAAATTTGACACGCATAGGACCACAAAAATCCATATGTAAAAGTTCAATGGATCGAGAAGAACTTACAACCTTCTTTGGTTTGAATGAACCTCTTGTTTGTTTACCTTGTGTACAAGATTTACATAGTTCATCTACCTTGAAGTTTAGATTTGGCAATCCTCGTACCAAGTCCTTTAAAAGTAACTTCTACATAATATGCATGCTTACGTGACCAAGTCTTCTATGTCAAAGCATTGGATCATCAGTCAAGGCCTTGAGACACTTTAACTTAGTTCCTGAAACTTTGTTAGTACTCATAGAATAAACATTGTTACATCTAGGAGTTGTAAGCACAATATCACCCGATGTCTTGTCTTGAACTTCACATTTTTCTGAATCAAACATAACCTTGTTGTCTTTATCACATATTTGAGAGATGCTAAGCAAGTTATACTTCCAACCGTCAACAAGATATACATCATCAATAAAGTTAGATGAATTATAACAAATTTTATCAATGCCAATAATGTCACACTTTCCTTTATCACCAAGCGTAATGGTTCAATATGATTGCTTCTTTAGTTCAAAAAATAGTGAGCTTTTTTCACTCATATCTCATGAACAACCACTATCTAATATCTATTTATGCTCCTTTACCTTGGTGATATCCTGCAAAACAACAAACATCAACCTTTTCGGGTCGACCAAATGACATATTTTGGTCCATATTCAGACTCAATCATGTTTGGTGGTCTAGTACCTTTAGGAACCCATATTTTCTTAACTTGTTTCCTTAGATATAGAGGATAAGTGTTTCTAATGATGTAAGAATCATTTCTTCTATATGGACATGTAGATTTGACATGCCCCTTTTTACAATAGTAGAAACATGTGGGCATATGAATACTTCCTTTAGCCTTGACAAAAGTGGTAGTTGTTTTTTTGGGAAAACTGGCACGATATCCTATACCATTTTTGTTAAGGGAAGATTGTTTCTCACTCATCATCCTTTCAAGTTTGGCTTTCGAACGAGTGAATTGAATAAGTGCAGTCTTCTGGTCTTGAAATGTCACAATTAGATCAACCTTGTCTTTCTTAAAATCGATATATTTTTTATGGAGAGAAGAAAGATTGCCCTTGAGAATCGCATTTTTAGATTCTAAGGCCTTGATATTGATATCAAAGTCTAACTTTTCAGTGTTGAGATTTTCAATTTTCAGACACATCACTTAATCTTTTCTCTTGTTCGAGAAGCTTTTCTTTCAAGGAACTTATCCTTACCCTATGTTCTTTATCACATATGATAATGTCATTAAGGAATTGTGTGAGATTAGATTCAGGTTGGGACATGAAGATACTTACCACATTATCAACGTAGAGATTTAGATCTTCTTCATGATCAGCCATAAGATAGAGGTTTGCTTGTTCTTTTTCATCTTCTTATTCATTTAAGGAAACTGAATCACTCCATGAAGCTACCATATCTTTCTTCTTTCGATCATTCTTCTTAAAGTTGGTTCTCTTCTTTTGCGGACAATCCTTAACGAGATGATCTGTTTCACCACATTCAAAATAAGTCAGAACTTTAGTTTTCTTGTTAGTGTTAGAAAACTTACCTCGAAGCCTTGATTTTTGCGGATATTCTTTGTTGTTTGCAAACTGTTTCTTTATTCTAAGAATCTTCATGAGACCCCTGGAGATCAAGACAATTGCATCTTCTTCATCATCATCATCATCATCACTGTCTTCCTCTTCAAATGGTAACTCATCCTTTTTCGATCTTAATGCCAGATTCTTTGTGTTGGATGGGAGCTCTCCATCTTCTTCACCAAGAATCATCTCGTGTATAATGAGTTTTCCAATGAGGTCGCCAAGAGGAAGAGTTGAGTGATTTTGAGCTTCTTCGATGGCAGTCATCTTTGGTCCCCACTTAGCTTTAGGGAAGCTCCTTAGAACCTTCCTAACTTTTTCTTCGTTTGTGAAGACATTTCCAAGTGAGTCCAGATTGTTCACGATCTCAGTAAATCTTGTGAACATTTCTTTGACTGTTCGTTTGGATTCATCTTGAATAGCTCATATTGTTTGAGGAAGATGTTGATCTTTGTTTCCTTGACTCGACTTGTTCCTTCATATGTGACAACAAGATTGTACCATATTTCTTTTGCACTCTTACATGATGAGATGTAGTTGAATTCATTTGCATGATGAGATGTCCCATATATATATATATATATATATATATATATATATATATATATATATATATATATATATAGGGTGTTGTTCAATTAAGGCACATTATTTCGGTACGGCCGTGCGGCCGACCGTACGGCCGACACGTGTCCCGAAAATTTTTTTTTTATTCCTTTCTGAACGAGTTTTTTTTTTAAAACGAGTAAAAGTAATAGTTCAAAACTTATTATGGAATAGTTCATAACTTATAAAAGGATAGTTCATGAATTATAATAGAATAGTTCATAGTGCAAAATTTATAAAGGAATGAAAGTAATAGTTCAAAACTTATTAAGGAATGAAAGTAATAGTTCAAAACTTATTAAGGAATAGTTCATCACTTCTAGTGCAAAATTTATAAAGGAGTGAAAGTAACAGTTCAAAACTTATTATAGGATAGTTCATGAATTATAATAATAGTTCAAAGTGCAAAATTTATAAAGGAGTGAAAGTAATAGTTCAAAACTTATTATGGGATAGTTCATGAATTATAATAGAATAGTTCATGAATTATAATAGAATAGTTCAAAGTGCAAAAATTATAAAGGATAGTGCATAACTTATAAAATGATAGTTCATGAATTACAATTGAATAGTTCATAATATATAAACGATTAATTTATGAATAATTTGATAAAATATATTAAAAAGTAATAGTTCATGGATTATATGGGAATAGTTCAAAGTTTATAGGAGAATAGTGCATAAATTATAACATGGTAGTTCAAACAAAATTTTATTCATTTCTGAAAAAAAAAAATCGTTTCAGAAAAAAAAAAAAAATTTTGGGACATGTGTCGGCCGTACGGCCGTACTGCATTAATTGAACCGTACCTGAACAAAAGCCTATATATATATATTATGTGTTGCTATGTTGCATGTATGTTGGCCTTAAGTGTATATATATATATATATGGCATATGTATTGCCTTATAAGTTAGGTGTGTATACCCCGCAGATGGCTCGGACTAGAGTGACATCTGTAGTTGGACGAGGTAGGGTAGACCCCCTCTTCCTCCATTAGTGATAGGACAGGGACAAATTCCCGTTGTTAATACGCCTACAGCGGAGGATGTCCATGAGGATGTTGCTGAGAGTGTCGTTCTTGAGACTAGGAGCGGTGGAGCTGCGAGACAAAGATCACAACGAGTCCAGTCAGATGACTCAGATCATGTCTCAATGAGGGGACTAGAGTTCTGCGCGTACATCAGACGAGTCGAGGAGGCTGCTAGAGCGGGTAGACGTGCCCCGGATCTGTCAGCACAGGTGGGATCTTATGAGATGTCCTAGGGAGCTACTCAGGTGCCAGTTATGTCGTCATGTACTGCTGAGGATGCTAGAGCTCCAGAGGAGTATAGAGGGCCTCGACTAGACACTTGGTTGAAGGCATTTCATCAGTTGGGCGTACCCCCTTTTTATGGAAAGGTGGGATTGGAGACTGAGGTCTGGATTAGACATGTGGACTCAATCCTTGAGTCTATTAAATGTCCAAAGGGCAGACGGATAGAGGTAATACAGACTCTATTCCGTGACCTAGCTCAGTAGTGGTGAGGACTATGCGGGTTTGAGCCACTAGCTATGACCAGATGTGGAGTATGATACGAGAGTGTTTCTGCCCTACCTCATTGAGGAGCGAGAAACTGCAAGATTTTTTGAGGCAGACTTCGAGGATGTGCCGATAGCTGATGCCATCAGTCGCTTCTAGGAGGAGCTGGCATTACTGGGTCTAGTTGCACCTTTTGAGGACCAGCACGTGTATCTGTTCTCCCATCGATTGAGGAAGAGTGCACGTTCTTACATGGAAGGTTTTCATTGTGAGTCTCAGATAGACTACCAGGATAGAGCCTCAACTTATGAGCGTGAGTTGGCTAGTCAGAGGCGGACTTCTCAGACATGACGGTCTGAGAAGACACAGCGTACAAGACAGATTGGTGCAGGAGCATTTGGATACGGGCAAGACCAGAATAATGGCCGCTCGAGTTATCCAGTCCTTGCACAGACTTCTGAGAGGGGCCAACGGTGTTACAACCGTGGAGGGTCAGGGCATTTCCGAGCTGATTTCCCTAGAGCGCCACTGACTTGCTTCTCTTGTAGGAAGCCAGGACATAGGGCTATATTTTGCCGTCAAGGCAAGGCGACATCACAGTAGGGTTCTTCCCCTACTTGTGCAGTAGGAGGTGAGTAGAGGTCGTCTCAGTATCCGACGCAATGACAACAAAGAGTCCCGGACCATCCTACTACTCAAGGTTCTACTCTAGGACCGAGTATAGGTAGAGGTTGAGATGGAGGTTCCAATGATGCCCGAGGAGCTCGAGGTCAAGTTTTTGAGTTGAGGAGCCGCCAACACCAACACCTACAAGTACCATTCTGATTAGTGGTTTACCTGTTAGAGTTTTGTTTAATACGGGTGTCACACACTCTTTCAATTCTGATGTATATGTTGATATACTGACCTTAGATACAATAGAGGGTAGACCTTTCTTGATAGGCTTACCAGATGGCGGGTCAAGTTAGAGGTACCCGATAGGTACATGGTTGTCCTATACATTTAGGAAACCGTGATTTGGTTGTGGACTTCTTTATCATGCCACTGGTGAATGAGGAAGTCATTTTGGGTATGGATTGGATGGATAGACATCATGTTGTGTTAGATGTTGGTAGGAGGACTGTGACGGTCTCTACCGAGTTGGGTTAGATTGAGATTTTCCGAGATTGGGACCTTGGAAAGTCGGGCATGGTTATCAGTGCAGTATGAGCAGCGAGGATGATAGCACATGCTTGTGATGCCTTCCAGTGTTATGCCATGAAGGAGAGCGAGAGTCCAGCGTTAGAGGATATCTCAGTGGTTTGCGAGTTCCTGGATGTGTTTTTTGAGCCATCTAATTTACCGCCTTAGAGGAGCGTAGACTTCGGTATCGAGTTGGAGCCTGGTACGAGACCGATCTCAAAGGCCCCATACCGTATGGCGTCTGTCGAGATGTTAGAGCTAAAGAAGCAACTCGAGGAGTTGGCTGAGAAGGGCTTCATCCGCCCTAGCGTATCTCCGTGGGGAGCTCTTGTCCTCTTCGTGCGGAAGAAGGACGAATCGTTGAGATTGTGTATCGGCTACACAGAGTTGAACAAGGTGACCATCAAGAACAAGTATCCATTGCCTCGTATCGATGACTTGTTAGATCAGCTTCAGGGAGCGGTTGTGTTCTCCATGATTGACTTGCGCTCGGGTTATCACCAGCTGAGGGTGATAGAGCAGAATGTGCATAAGACGGCATTTCGGACTCGGTATGGCCATTACAAGTCTGTAGTGATGCCATTCGGGCTCACGAATGCGCCCACCGTCTTTATGGAGTTGATGAATGGCAAATTCATTGACTTATTGGACCAGTTTGTGGTGGCTTTCATAGACGATATCCTGCTGTACTCTCGTAGCAGAGAGGAACATGCAGGACATCTGAGGACAATATTGAGAGTTTTGTGAGATAGAGAACTATATGCCAAGTTCTCTAAGTGCGAGTTCTGGATGCCAGAAGTAGCATTTTTGGGTCATCTTGTCTCCGCCGATGGGATCAAGGTTGATCCGGTGAAGATCGAGTCTGTAGCAGCATGGACGACACCGACGAACGTCAAGGAATTGCACAACTTTCTTGGCTTATCCGGTTATTACCGATGGTTTGTGGAGGGATTCTTTGTGATTGCCCGTCCACTTACCATCTTGTTGAGGAAGAGTACCCGGTTTGTATGGTCCGAGCCGTGTACTCAAAGTTTTGAGGAGCTAAAGAGACGTCTGACTTTTGCTCCCATCTTAGCACAGCCGGAGGGCACAGAGGACTTGTTGTAAGATCCAATGAACTTATTTTCAGACTAGGGTCATGATCCATTGTGAGATCCTACCCAATAGCGCCCCGAGTCCTGCGGATTCGGGGTGTTACAATGAGCTCACCCATTCTCACCCTCTAGATCAACCATGCAATCTAACACATTCTCTAGTTCGCCATGTGTGGGCGTAGGAAGCACCGACCATGCATGGAATGGGCCGCCCATGTGAGCACATCGGATCACTCATGCACAAATGAAGTGCGGGCCAACCATGCACTCCCAGGCCATCTATGCATGGACAAGATGAGGAACAACCTTATTGCCTTATTTTCGGTCTAAGATATATTAGTTTCCGTCCATAAAGACATCTTTTAATTATTGGTCATTTTGTTTATTTTGGGCATTGGATTGTTATTTTTCATCCCACATTATTTTAATATTTTTCTAATAATTTAGGTCATCTAATAGAGAGACTTAATGGTAGATTTTAAGAGATTTATCTTTTAAAAGATAGATCTTATTTTGGCCCCAATCGGTAGTAGGGTTTAATGGGTTTCAGTCGAATGAAATTCTCTTCAATCTGTTCGTCATTGATTTGGAGTGAATTTTCAGTCGGTTGAATCGAATGAAATGAAAACTTAACGGAGACATCCTTTCAATTAGGGGTATTAGGTTTAATCGACTGAATTGAAAATCATCGACCCTCAATTCTATTTCTACCCTTGCTCGTCCTCACTTCTCTCTTTAGCGAACCTGCATTTGGCTCAACATTTATCAGAGCTTCCATCTTCAAGTCAAGATTTTCAATCCAGAAATAAAATCAACTTTCTCTATCTATCCAAATCTTCAAATTGCGTAATTATGAGGGCTTCCATCTTTTTTAATGACTTTGAGATCTCCATCAATCCTTGATCCCTCCTTACCTTCTTCAGCAAATCATCATACTTCTCCTAATCACAAATAAAGAATAATGTTAGTCCAGCTCAATCAGGTTATTTGTCAATCAACAACCAAGTTTTTCACCTTAAGAATTCCGTCAGTAAGACTTTCTAGTGTATAATCATGCTTATGGGCTGCCATTTCTCTACAAATTTTAAATCATTAGGAAGAAAGAGAGAGAAGACATGAAACGGTTATGTATAAGTATGAGTCATTGTACCTCACATTTGAGTTATTTCCTCCTTTAGAGCACAATCACAACTGCAAAGTTCGAGGTGTTTAACCTCAAATTTTGACGAAAATGTATATATAAAATAATTCTTCATAACATACAATAAATGTATTAAAAAAAGGGTACTTAAGGTGAAGCACATTTGGAGTTATAAATATACAAAAAAGAAAAAGAGGGGAATCCAAGTTATTGTTTCATGTACCTCTAAACATTCTGTTGAATTTTAATTTTTCTAAAAAAGTGTATTTATAAAAGATAAAGGCAATTTTAATTCACTGATAGTTTTTCTTTGTAGTTAAACTCCCAAGTGACCGGTTGCATCTGTATACATATGTGTGAGATAAAATTGGTAAAAAACAAAGAGAGGAAGGACATTAACTCTGCACACAAAAAGATACAAGTGGAAAAGAAAAAACGTACTTATAGGAAGACAAAATAGAAAAGTAAAGAAGGGAAGAAGGGAAGATTTTGCAGAATTTTTTTTATTTTAACACCGGTAAGTATTTATCCTTGTCTCTTAAGTTCTTTCTTTCTTCTTACTGGATGAGAAAGTTACTACAAATCTTTTCCATTTAAAAATTCTAGTCAAATCTCTCACTTCTGTTCTTGATTTTTTCAAAACAATGAAAAGTGGAAAATTTACTGCCTTTGAAAATAAACCCATTACACACTATGGCTGCAAATTTTTAGTAGGCTAGTCAATCCATGCAAGTAATGTTCATAAGTCTTAATCACCGGTCATAGTCTAAATTACATACATAATTACAGTATTTTATTAGTCATTGCTCTAAAATGTTTTGTTTGTCTCAACGAGAAAATCACACAATCGTATTTCTATGAACGGCGATCGGAAATATCATCTAGAGGCTTATTCTCCAAACAATTAAGGGATCGGAAGTAATTACTTTTGTTACCATACAAGACTCGTGGTCGGTTCGAAAGTAATTACTTTTGACCGCCACACCAAATCGGCAGTGAACCATTGTTACCGTACAAGACTCGTGGTTGGATCGAAAGTAATTACTTTCGACCGCCATACCAAATCATCAGTTAAATCAAAAGTAATTACTTTCAATGACTACACATCTCATTTATAAGTAGATATCGTAAGTGAACGATTCATACAAAGAATGCAACAAGAATTAACCATGGATAATGTTATATAAAAAAGAAGGTTTTTTTTGAAAGAAAAGAAAATTAATTTACCTTGTTCATATTCTCTGCACGAGTTTGCCAAAAACTAAAGTCAATAAGGAGTAAAGAGAAATCATGGTTAACGTCTGATTTTTTATACATCACATTGAGCAGTAAAGATAAAAAAAAAAAGTATCTTTCTAGATTATATCCTATTTCAAAATTGTAAAAAAAATTGGTATTGATCTATTTTAATTTGACTAAAAGAAAAAGGATAGTATAAATCTTCCCTTTAACTGATTATATCCTAATATACAAAGATCTTTTGTGAATCACAAAAAAAAATTCAACGATTTACCAAAAAAAAAACATTAGCTTTACGATTTCTTAAAAAAAAGAAGATTGAAAGAATACATAAAATAAATTTATTTTATTCGTTTATAAGTTATGTATACAAAAATGCTCAATCATCCGAAACGGGAAGATCGAAAGTACGGACATGCAAACATAGATCTCAAAGAATGAGTAGAAAACAAAGGAATATGGATCTAAGTATGTGAAGAACCGTTAGGTGAATATAAAGGATAAAAGATACTCTAGAAGGGGGGGTTGAATAGAGTATGAGAACTTTTTGCAAAAACCTATCTCAAGGCTTTAAAACTAATTTCAAAGGCCTTGATGTCCATCTAAACTCTTTGTGACACAATTTGATTTCAAGGGTTTTGAAACTGATTTCAAGGGCCTTGACTTTGTTCACCTGCAAAACAAAGTTAGCCACAATAAAGCAGATAAAGTGCGGTATGTAAAAGATCGACACGAGGATATGTTTACGAAGTTCGGCTCTAAATAGCCTACTCTCCGTCCCAGGGTATAGCCGTAGGATCTAACTATCTATTATCAGTTTCAAAGAGTCATAGATACAAACTAGAAGAAATCTCCTTCTTCTCTCATTGTAGCCAACGCTACGATCTAGCTCCAACTCTTCACCTTGCTATAATAGTCTAGTTACTTCGCAGAGTAACACACACACACTCTAGTATAACACTCTTTAGATATACCATTGGAGCTCTCGAGTTTTATCTCTCTCTAGGGGATAAAGCTTTTTGTAAAAGAGAGAAAGAAAAACTTGTTTGATCGAATGAAGATGTTTTGAATCGCTTGAAGACTTTGGATGTTTTTGTGTAAGCTTGTTTTTTGTTCTTCAATCGACATCTTCATTTATAGCCTTTGATGGAGAGGTTTTCTAGCAGTTGGGAAGATGAACGTTGATGATGATTCTTCTTCTCCATGAAAGCTGCTTCTTGGTTGAGATGAGGTAGACGTTGTAGATCTTCTATCGTCTTCATCTCCTTAAAGCACGTTGATCTTCCTTGTCCGTATTCTTCTCATACTTGTTGTGAAGATATTTGAATTTCGTTGAGAGAGGATCTTTGCGCTTTTGGTTGAGGATCTTTGCGAGATCCTGTTTTGAATGAAATCTACTTGGTCAGTTGAGATCTTGTTTGAGTTGTAACACCCAAAATCTGCGGGACTCGGGATGCCACATTGGGCTAGGATCTCACAATGGACCTTGACCCTAGCCTGACAACAAGTTCACTGGACCTTACAACATGGCACTGACAGATATAAAACAAATACATAAAATTGTATAAACTGTACAACCAAAATGTAAACAAGATCATAGCCGAGTATAAAGCAACATCCTCACACAAGAGGTATACAAAAACATCATCCTCACGCAGGAGGGAAACATAAACAACCTCAAAAATCATAACTCCTAATGTACAAGAGTCCTCGGCCTGTCACGCTGCCAGATCACTCAGCAACATCCTCACACAAGAGGTATACAAGGTAATGCATAAGCACAAGCACAATCATGAAAGATAAACACATTAGCATGCTATCACACAATTACCTATTTTATTATCTTTATATAATAGTCATTCACTCAAATCGAACGTATCATCCTCGCCTCTGGGTCTGCTATCCATCTTGAAGTAGTGTCGGTCACACAACTCGTGTACCCTATAGGAGTGGATTGCGCCCTTTCTGTATACCAGGTGGCCTAACGTCAGAGAACCTCCTAGACTCCACGGCGGGATGAAAGGGAAAGGCTATTACAGCCACGCATACGAGGCCATAAATAAAACATAGGTCGGTAATAAACGACATCACATGCTATCATATGAAGCATATAACACACACGCCACTTATGTAAACACCCAATATAATGATGGTAGCTAAGTAAGTCCTACGGACTTACCTCAACCTCGTATAACCTCAACCACGATGAACCTCCAATCTTGAGAGGGACACTGCCTTATAACAAGACATAGAGATATATCTGACTCCTATCAATCAAAGGGGTCACACCTAGACACAACGGATCCATAGGATCATCCTCAACCTAAACCTCAAAACCTATAATCCTCAAAAGCCATTTAAGGCATAAGATAATCATAACATCATCAACGCACTCTTCTCTACATCTAGCATGGTACTACACACTCACTTTAGGAAAAGAAGAGGCAATGCCATCCTAAGGCAAGCCCAGAAGCAAGACACACCTGTAAACCACGAGCAAAGTGAGGGTTGGTGAAGGTGGGCGCAAGGGCGGCTTTGAGGTGGTGCATGGGCAGTGGCTGCCGGCGTTGGGGCGGTCCTGAGGTGGCGCAAGGGCGGCTGGTGTGCAGAGGCAGACCTTTAGCTCTTCTTCACTTCTTCACTCGATCCTCTTCACACCTTCTTCAGCCAACAGCCTCATACATACATATACATACATATATACATTAAACAAAGCCTATAAAGGCTTCCACAAGATCAAACCTTGTGGAACCTAAGCTATGAATGAAGAGAAGAAGATAGGAAGAAAGAAAAGAAGAAAGAAAGGAGAAAGAGGGAAAGAACTCACCAGCTGAACCCTAATAGATGAAGAACTACACACCATCACCTCAAGGTTGGCTCAACACAAGCACAACAACATCATCAAGCACCATCATCATTAATCAAGCATCAAACTCTCTTCAAAACTCAAAGAAATCTCACAAGAGATCAAAGGGGAAAGAAAGGAGAAGAAGATCGTGAGGAGAAGTTGTAGTTGGAGAGAGAATGAGGAAACCCTCATCTGGAGGAAGAAGAAGATATATAAAGGAAGAGGGGTCAAAAGCAAGGCACGGGTCAACGAAGACGGCTGCAGCACACCTTAAACCGCAGGGGCGGATGGTCTGGCCTTAGGGGTGGCTCAGGTGGTCCGTAGGGGCGGCTCAGGTGGCCCGCAGGGGCGGCACTCTGGATACGCAGGGGCGGTTTAGGCAACTTTCAGCACAGCTCATCACTCTCTCAACTCCTCAAGATTAAGGCTCTAACATGAGTATATCTTCTTGTTGGGCATATCTCCTTAGAAGATCTTCTTTGATGTTTGGTAGATTTAGTTTGTTGAAGTTTGAATTCCTTTCAGCCTCTTGTGTTAATCCGATAGCGATTCAAGGCCTTGGCTTCTGGTCCCTTGAAAGCCACCATGTTGAATCTCTCTAAACTCTTCGTTTGTCCCCTGTATCCGATTTCAAGACCTACACACATTCTAAACAAACCATCAAATCAAACCAAGCAACTCGATATATAATCGATAAATTGTTAGTATAGAAAACCACTTCATTTGTGTTTAAGTCTTCCATCATTATCACCTATATAAATATATAATCAAGGTGGAGTTTTCAGTATGTAGAACGTAAAAACATACATACTGATAAAACTCTACGGAATGATTTGATAATCGATATTGGATCTAGATCGATCCAATGGGTTAAAAACACATTTGGAAAACACGACGCAGTTTGGGTTAAGCCCTACTCTGCGGGATTTGAGGAGGGGAGATCCAACCCAATCCACTAAGTAGATTACAATATAGAACAGGTTACAAGAGAGGTAGAAAAACAACATAAAACCACCACATATCTAAAAAACTAAAACTGAAAATAGAAGAAGATGAATAAGGAAGAGGTTTGTAGAAAGTCTTTCAGGCTACCAATATGTGCTTTGATTCAAAGCAAGATCAATACGACAGAATACACTTAAGAACGATCTTGTGTGAAGCACTCGGCTCAGATCTCTCTCTCACGACACTACTCATCCGTGTTTCTCTCTTCACTCTTAGATCTAGGGTTCGAGGAGCAGAAGTGTTTCGGAGCTCTAGGTTTGGAGAAAGCGAAATAAGCTTAAGTACTCGGCGACAAGAAGCAACCCTCAAGCAACGTTGCGTTTCATCACCAACGCAGCGTTTCACCACTTAAGTGATCACGTGTTCCGCACATGCACAAAAGATAGGTTGGAGTATATATTGGACCCCGATCAACTGGGCCCAATCACTCTGCACTCAGGCCATCAACAACTCAACCCAAGTACCTAACCAAGCTCACCAATCCCGGCCTAACACTTTCAGAACTCTAACCCACTTGACTTGGTTGACTCAAACCGGGTTTAAAACTAGAATCCTAACATATGCCCTCCTAAACACGGTTCTAAGACTGAAAACTACCAATAGTGGATGGGGTACTTTTGTCCTTCATCAATCCAGTGATGCCGACTTTATGTGCCATTCTCAATATGCAAAAAAAATTCTGCAATAAGAGAACTTATCGGTAGTGACGATCTTGGTGCCAAATTCTGCTAGATTTAGATCTCCTTTAATCTTTAGTATCACCAGATGCTTATGTTTGACCTTCTTCTTTATGTAGTGGTACCTGATATCTATATGTTTTGTTCTTTCATGATACATTGGATCTATACACAAATACAATGCACTCTGACTATTAGTATAAATGATTGGAACATAAGTCTTATTCTCTATTTCTTCCAACAATCTCTTGAGCCAGGTTGGCTCCTTAGCAACTTCAGTAGCAGCCATGTATTCATTTTCAGTTAAAGACAAGGCTACCACATATTGTTATTGTGACTTCCTAAATATGCAATTTGTAGCCCAAGTGAAGTAAATAGTAGTGGTAGACTTCATGTTATCTTTGTTACTAGCATAGTCAGAATCTACAAAGCCAACAAGATTGGTACAAGAAGTATGTTCTTTATATACAAGACATTTTCCTTTTGTACCATACAGATATCTGAATAAGTATTTCATAGCATCCCAGTGAAGCAACCCGGAATTAGACATATATCTACTCAACATAGATATACCAAAAGCAAGATCAGGTTGAGTACACAACATAGCATACATAACAAAACCAATAGCAACATCATAAGGCCCTTTTGACATTTTATTTTTATCTTCTTCAGTGGTAGGACAATTCTTTTTAGATAATTCTAGGTGCCCTCCTAAAGTTATAGGCTCGGGTTTACAATTGAGCATGTTAAACTTTTGAAGCACCTTATGCACATAGTCAGTTTGGGTCAACAACATGGATTTCTTAGATCTATCTCTAATAATGGATATTCCTAAAATATTTTTAGCATGTACAAGGTCTTTCATGTCAAAGTGTTTTTTCAGATCAAGTTTTATACTAGCAATCAGAACATTAGAAGGATATAAGTAATATGTCATCAACATAGAGCAACACATACAAAGGGTCATGCTTATTCAAATTCTTAAAACATAAACAAGTATCATATTCACTTCTGACAAAACCCAGTTTAATCATGCAGAATCAAATTTTAGGTTGCATTGTCTAGGAGACTGTTTTAGTCCATAGATAGATTTTTTAAGCACGCAACAAGCATTGCGATTTTTAGAATCAACAAAGCCTTTAGGCTGAGACATGTATATAATTTCAATTAGATCATCATGCAAGAAATCATTCTTATCATCCATATGTTCTAATTCTCAATCAAGCACAACAGTCATAGCAAGCATAAGTCTCAAAGTTTTATACTTAACCATTGGAGCAAATATGTCATTATAGTCAATTCCTTCTCTTTGAGTAAACCCTTTTGCTACTAATCTAGCCTTGTATTTATTAGGTTCACTCAAAGACAAGCTTTTTTATTATTTTATAAATCCACCTATATACGCTGAACTAGCTTAGAACTATTAGGTTTGTTAAATAAAGTCCAGGTATCATTAGCATGCATAGAGTCAATTTCATCTTTCATAGCAGTTATCCATAGTTTTGAATCTTTACATTTAACAACTTGTTCATAAGTTTCAGGAGTGTAGGGACTTTTCACAACAGAGGTAGTAATCAATGCATATTCAGCAATATTAGCATATTTCTTATTAGGGATTATAGTCCTAGGAGCCTTGTCCCTAGTTAGATGGTATAGATCATGAGAATCAAAATAATGTGAGTCATTCTCATGATCAAGACTAGTACCAGGAGGACTCACGTCATGATAAGTCTCATTATAGGTCCCACTAGCAAATATGTGGATTAATGTTTCCATTTAATTATTGTAAATGAAGGCTACTTCTTTCACTCGCAGTAGTGTCATCATTAGGTAGTAAACTACCTTCAGAGTAGTCACCAATGTCAAATTTTTCTTCAACATTGTTGTGACTAGCATTGGACATGTAAAAGGAGGCCCCGTTATTGGGCTTCTCCTCAAACTCACCAACAGTGTTATTGGTCTTACGGGAATGTTTATTTTTAAAGTAAAAATCAGTTTCATTAATGGTAACATTCCTAGACACAACTACATTATACCCACCTTGTTGAATAAGAAGAAGCTTATAACCTTTAACAACACCCTCAGGATAACCTAACATGATCCCTTTTTTAGCTCTTGGTTGCAGCTTACCTTCACTTACATGAGTGTAGGTCATGCATCCAAAGGACTTAAGGTATGTTAGATTGGGTTTCTTGTTATACCATAACTGATAAGGAGTTTTGAAACTTATAGATGAGGGATAGGATCTATTAATGAGGTATGAAGTTGTAGTAACAGCTTCTTCCCACAAGGAAGGTTTGAGACCAACACTAACTAACATGCATCTTGCTTTTTCAAGCAAGGTTATATTCATTATTTCAGCAGTACCATTCTGTTGAGGTGTACCAGGGATAGTTAAGTGTCTTTTAATACCTTTTTCTTTACAAAATTCATTAAATTCTTTGTTTTGGAATTCAAGGCCATTATCAGTTTTTAGACATTTAACTTTGTTATAAGTTTGTGTTTCAACAAGATTCTTAATGGTTTCAAACGCTTCATCTTTGGTTGTTAAGAAGATAGATCCAAACTTTTCTAGAGAAATGATCTATGAAGGAGATAAAATATCTCCTTCCTCCTGTGGTGCCAACCTGTGCAGGTCCCCATAGGTCAGAATGTACGTATTCTAGAGTTTGTTTGGCTACATAACTAGAGGGTGTGAAACTATGTTTGATTTTCTTTCCTAAGACACGGGTTTCACACATATCTTGATTGACAGGTTTCTTATCTATCACACCTTGTTGAAATAAACTAAGCATGCCCTTATTACCCATGTGACCTAGTCTACTATGAGAAGGGTAGTTTGAGCTAGAGTCATATGATCAGAAGTCTTAGTGAGATTAATTTGAGGTGATGTGACAACATGATATAAGTCTCCTTTACTAATACTCCTAATCAGGACACCATTATTTCTAATCACATCTCTTACACCATTTCTGGTGACTATAAAACAATTTAAATCATCAAAGATAGATTTTGATAACAAGTTGCTTCTAAGTTTGGGAACCCATGTAGCATTTTGTAATATTCTAGTAACACCATCATGCATACATAGAGGTTCATTTCCAATCCCTTTTAAATCTAATTAAGCTAGTGTTATCTCCTAACATAACTTCTCCAACATTGTACAATATTATACTACTAAACACATCTTTATTAGAAGTAGCATGCATAGTACGTCCAGAGTCTAGAACTTAGTCATTTCTAATGGCAGATTTGGAAGCACACATTAACAATTCATGATGCTACACATATCCATACATAGGCATATGATACTTAGAATATTCATGCTTAGATGAGAAAACAAGCAGTTCATCAAGGTATTTAGATTCACAAATAGATGCAGAATGAAAAGATTTATCTTTATTAACCTCATCTTTCTTTTTCTTTTTACATTCTTCTTGATAATGCTCTAGTTTACTACAATAGAAGCATTTTTTATTTCTTTTATCAAAGTCATTAGAGAATTTATTCTTGTCCTTATCTAGCTCGTTCTTCTGCTTATACTTATTCTTTTAATTTTCTTTCATCATGAGAGCCTCAGATTTATCATCAATTCTATGACCATTTTTAAAGACTTTTATTTTTTTTGTATGATTTGTTCCAGAATTTTTTTCTTAGATATTTCATCATGGTTAAACTGGATTACATCTTTAAAATTGTCAAACTGACTAGGCAAGGCATTTAATACAAGAATAGTAGAGTGATCGTCAGAATTTTTATCATTACAACTTTTCACGTCTTGTGTCAATTTAAGGATTATATTCTGGTTATCATGCAAAGATAAGTTGACTTTCATGCAAAAATTGAACAATCTACACATAAGGGATATACGACTTGGAAAAGATTTATTAAGATACAGATCTTCTAATTTCTTCCAAAGTATAGCACGGTTAGTAAGACTTACAACCTGACGAGCCACATCGTCAGCTAATCGTATAAAAATTTTAGAATAAGCTTGTTCCTCAACCTCATGTCTCCTATCAGGTGATAACTATGATACCAATTTGATAAAACTCTACGGAATGATTTGATAATCGGTATTGGATCTAGATCGATCCAATGGGTCATAAACACATTTAGAAAACGCAATGGTTTGGTGACGCAGTTCGGGTTAAGCCCTACTATAAGAGCTAGGATTTTCGAATCATAATTAATGATGATTAAGGTTCATTAACTTAATCATCGATAGTATTGACGCATAACTCGCGAAGAGTGCGTATGTGATGAGTATGAGTCTCATCGTTATGTTCTTGACGTAATTTTGGACTTATGGGAAATTTTTCACTTTTTTCCCCGGGTAAATATTATTACCCTCCGGTGGTATTTGGAGCATTTGGGAGCTTCAATTAATAGAAATGCAGTTAAGAGAAATGATTAGGATATCGGACATGTCCAAGTTAGGAAATAACATGGAAAGACAAAACGGTCAAAAGAGTCGCTATTTCGTTTATTAGCGGCTAAAAAAGATGGCTTAGAAATACGCGTTTTCCGAGGCAGTTGCGGCATAATTATCCCTACAATATTCTAGATTTATCATTCTAATTTCGAGAAGTTTGGAGAAGGGGGTTCAACCTGCCTTTGGATCGGTTAAAGGATAATTATCGACTTCGCTAAAGGATAACTATTCTCTTCGCTATAAATAGCCGGAAATCATTTATTAATTCATTTCCTTCCATGTTTCCTCATAAAAGCTCTAATTTCTTTCAACCTTCAAACTCAGATTTGCTCTCCGTTTCTAATCCGATTTCAAATCCTTTGAGTTTTTGGATTCCTCTCTTCATTTTGGTACCGAGTTTCCGCATTTTCGAGCATGTGATGATATGGTCGAGCATATATGATTTTGGGATGGTTCCGTCACTCAGATTCCGGTGAATTTGATAGTGTCCAAGCGTAGCTTGTGTCGTTGTGATTCCGAATCTTCTTTTGGATCGTCAATTGGGTTAGTAACGAATAAGTTATGAATTTATTCGTTTTCAATATTGCGTTTTGACCTAAATTTGACCTTAGGCTTGTCAAAATGGATGATTGGAAATTCCATTATGTTCGTTATATTATTTTGGTGATTATGGGTTGTTTGTTTGATGAAATCTGATGATAGGGAGTTCAGAAATTACATGCGGGCAAAACTTTATTTTGGTGAAAGTTAATTTAATTAATTAAATTAGGATTAGAATTGAGATTGGAGAATGTTGATTAGATGATATCCTGAGAGGTATGAGGATTTGTGAGATGTTGAGTTTATGGATTGATAGTTATGATCTTTGATGATATTGATATTGTGGATTGTGTTATGGTTATGATCTTGTGAGATCTTGAAGACTAGGAGGTGGAATCTCTTAGCTTGTGGATATTGATTGATATTTGTGTGTCTTGTTTATACAGACACTGTTCGTTTCCTCAAGGGAAAACCGTGACCACTGTTTAGGACTACCTTGTGACAGGTAAGTTCATGGGACTTACTTAGTTAGCGATTATGGATCTAAATGATTGTGATAGTGGTGTTTGTGCATATGAATGTTGCATTTATAACCTAAATCGGACTAGGACGACCATATTTGTATATTTAAATGGCCCAAGTGTATTATAACGGGTCGTGTCCACTTGCCTGTAGTTCGCTGAGAGTGTGGAGTTGCTCTGCGACCAGTCCACCAAAGGGGAGGTAGATCCCCTATACCAAACCTGGGGGTAAAAGGGGATTGAGGCGAGGTTCGGGAGATCATCGTGTCACAAAATAAGTTGAATTAGTAATGGTAGATAATAAACGGTTTTGTTGTGAGCATTGCATATTGTGATGTGTTGATGTGTTGGTATGTGATATTATTGTTATTCTTAGTTATGATTTGTTAGCTAACGGTTTTATATCATATTGTAGATATTCTGCAGGATAAAAAGACTGCAGAGTGAGTCAGATGTGTGATCAGCCGCAGAGGACTTCCTACACTAGATCAGGCTAACCTTTTCAAAAAAAAAAAAAAGACGAATAAGAAGGTTGGCCCTGCCCAATGCCCATAACTCGTGTCACAAAATGTCTTTCGTTGTCCATTACTCACCTTTTCAGAAAAAAAAAAATCTAAAACAATTGAAGATAATTAAAAATAGAAAATAAAAAAGAAGGCTGGGTAGGGCCCTACCCATAACTTCTAGTAATTTAAAAAAAGACGAATAAGAAGATGGGCCTACACGTTACCGCGGAAGACCTTGCAACCCACAACTTTGGATTTGGAGTGATTCAGTACTTCATCAACTGTCAACCGTGTTCAAAAAATCTCGTTGCTGGAGCCTCCACTGATGACGATGGCTTTAGTTACTTCAACTCAACTTCTCAATAAGGATACAAACAAGAATTTATTTGGAAAATCAGCTTACTTTTCATCAATATTTTTCAAACAATATATATATATATATATATATATAAGATTACTTTTGTGTCCTCATATAAGTTTACTTGGATAATTCTTTTATAGAATAGATGAGAGGAATCAAAAAAAATAAAATATTAAGAAAATAAATTTTGAATAATTTATGAAAGGAAATAACTTATTAACGTAAGGGGGTAGTCAGTGAATTCATCCAAAAAAAATAACTACAAAATAAGTACCGGCGAAAATTGCTATTGGCAATTACAACTACGCGCGCGAAGTGCGTAGTTTCACTTTGAATTCAAACTACGCGTTTGACAAGCGTAGTTGGAGCCGTCTTGAGCCCGTGAAGATTTTTTAAAAATAAATGCACAACTACGCTAATGATAAGCGTAGTTGGAGTTTTTTTCTAATCCAAATCTACCAAAGTTGGAGTTTCTTTCTTTTTTTAAAAAAAAAAAATTCACTCCAACTACACTTAGTCGCTTACCATTAGCGTAGTTGGAGCTTCTTCTATTTTAAATATAACTTCAACTACGTTACCACAAGCATAGTTAATCGGCTCCTATCGGTTTCGCCTCGGCTACGCACGCCATAAGCGTTGTTGGATTCCGGAGCTTAAAAACGAAACTACGCATTTCACGTGCGTAGTTTAGGTTACTAATAGCGATTTTCGTCGGTACATCTATCGTCCGCTAATAAGTATTGTTTTTTTTTTTTTGAAAAAGTCAAATCAATCAACAATAAACTAAGCTTTATGTTAAAAAGGAATATTAAATTTTAAGAGAAGAAACTTAAAGAAAGTGAGCATAATTAGTGAATTTATAACAAGTTTAATAAGGAGCATACACATAATACATTGTTTGTAAAGAAAGTAGGGTGAAGTGGTTATTAAAAATATAGAAAAACAGTTGGTGAAGTGGACGTGAGAAAGTTAGAGAGTATAGTGAACGTTAATTCCTATTGAAACCAATGAATGTTATTTATTAGTTCATCCCCACCACCGGTCAAACACCACTTCAAAAATCCAAACCACCAGCTGTGTCCTCTTCATCCTCCGTGTGCTCCTACCGTACATGGGGGACACTCTTCCCACACTCCCCATCCTTCCGCGCCGTATAAAAGATCGCCACATAACTCTCAAATTACTAAAACGACTCTCTTCGAATGGATTCATCGGAGGGATTACTTCTAGCGGCCACCCACCCCAAGAAGAGAGCCGGTCGTAAGAAGTTCAGGGAGACCCGCCACCCCGTCTACCGTGGTGTCCGCCAGCGCAATTCCGGCAAATGGGTTTGCGAGCTTCGTCACCCCAACAACAGTAAGTCCCGGATTTGGCTGGGTACTTTCCCCACCGCCGAGATGGCCGCCCGCGCCCATGACGTTGCCGCCATCGCCCTCCGCGGCCGCTCTGCTTGTCTCAACTTTGCCGACTCCGCCTGGCGCCTCCCCGTTCCGGCTTCCTCTGACACCAAGGACATCCAGCGGGCTGCCGCCGAGGCTGCTGAGGCTTTCCGTCCCCCCTCGGAGACCACCCTAGACCACTCCGATGGAATCTTCTTCATGGATGATGAGGATGTATTCAGGCGGCCGGAGCTGCTTGCTGACATGTACAAAGGGATGATGCTTCCGCCGCCACATCTGCCTTTTGAATCTGATGATGTGGACTCTGACTTAGACCTGCCACTCTGGAGCCACTCTATTTAAATGCCAAACTTATATACTAGGTCTTGTATCAAAAACGTGTATAACTAGAAAAAAACAACAAGAATGTGTGTGTATGCCCTACGCCCCTACCCTACACTCGCTTATAGAGTATTGTATTATTAGTATAAATATGTTACGTGGTTCTTCGTCTGAGATGAACACATAAAGATACTAGTTAGGTTGTGTTTGACAACTAGTAAACACTAGTGTTTGCTAGTGTTTCTGGTGTTTATATATTTAACGATCGAGTGTTTGGCAATGAAGAAAATAATAGAGATTAATATTTCGGGTTTGGTTTTTGAAACCCTTAACCTAACAAGGTTTCACCATAAACACTAGTACGTTCTGGGGTGAAAATGATCTTGTTGCCCTTGAGTCATATTCTTATTCACGCCTATTTACTAGCTATTTATAGCTATTTATAGAACACTCTCTCTCATTACCTTCTCCATCAACACTTCTCCATCGACATAAGCTCTCTCAGCTCATTACCTTCTCCATCAACAAAAACTCTTCTTCTTGACGATGTTTACTCTTCCTCGCTAGTCGCTATAGTTTCCAACAAAACCTTCTTCCTTGGAGGTCACCGCCATCGCCCTAAATAAATCTCTCTTTCCTGGCGTTGGTTCCGATTACAACTCTAATGAGTCCATGTCTGAATCCATCAATGATTCATATTGTGAGAATATGATAAATTCCCCTTACGGTTTTCATTGACTGATGGGTCATATTAATAACCAAACGTATTTACATAATTACATAGGGAGCCCTCTATTTTACTCTATTTAAATATGATTTCTATCATACCCCCGCATTCGAAACTGGATGAGATATTACAGTAAGACTGGATCTAAAATCTAGAAACAATTGTCTTAGAAGACCCTTTGTAAATATGTTGCATACTGAAAAGCTGATGGGACGTGGAGAACTCGAACACGACCGCGGGCAACCTTATCTCTGACAAAGTGAATGTCAATCTCGATATGCTTGGTTCGTTGGTATTGAACTAGGTTGTTGGCAAGGTACTTTGCTGAGATGTTATCAATGTAGACCACATAGACTTTGGTAAGGGGCAATGAAGCTCAAGCAGTAAATTGCAAAGCCATGAACACTCCGACACAACTTTGGCAGCACCTATGTATTCTGCCTCAGCACTAGATCGGGAAACCACAGGTTAGCGTTTGGCAGACCACGAGATTAATGTGTCGTTGAAGAAGACGCAATAACCAGAGGTAGATCGGCGGGTATCAGCACATCCAGCTCGGTCGGTAACTGTATAAGCAATAAGATTTGACTTCGGAGAAGGGGAAATGGTGAAACCTAATGATGATGTGCCCGAAATGTAGCGGATGATATGCTTGAGGGCAGCAAAGTGAGCTTCTCTATTTTACTCTATTTACATATGAGTTCTAAGATATCTCGGTTTCCAATTTCATATTCCTCATCGATGTTAAGGGTTTCTTCACTTGATCTTTTGGCCTCGGGGATTGATTTATTAGGATTTTTAGTCGGCTATCGATTTGTTTCAGTTGGAGAGGTTAGGGCTTTCTGTCTGTTATATTTGGCGGGTATCGGTAGTTTTCGTCTGTTGCTTACTGCTATCTATGCCCGTCTACGTTGACAATGGAAGATTGGAGTGGTAAATCCTTTTGGAGAAGAACTTCTCTTCCCAAATACATCATTCAGTAATTATGTTTACTTTTCTCATTAGTGTTTCAACATAGGGACATAACGTCGTGAAGCCTCCTATTCGTCTTCTCCAAGGCAGTACAGACTTCAGCGGCTCCATTGCTCATCCTCTTCAGACTCGGAAGTCAAGTCACTTGGCTTAAGTTCCAATACCCAATTTAGTTATCCTCTTGCTCGCCGACCATTGACCACAACTATGATGTCTTGAAATTGAAATTGTTGTTGTGAATTACTCAAATGTGATTATTATCACACGACTCACACTTGTTCTCCACTCGAAATAGTAAAATTATTGAATTACTGCATTGTATCGAATCCTTGGTTGTTGCGTGAACCTCATATGTATTTTTCTGCTGAATTTTCTTATTTCTATGTGTTTTTTTAGTGAAGCTTACTAATTGAGTTTGTAATTGGGTTAGGTTCAATTTGGGATAATTGTTTGTTGTTATTGTTCACTAGACAACCAACAAGTTGTACTTGAGTTAGTTTGTAATTGCGAGTTTGTAAATGAGTTTGGATCGTTTATTGGAGGGTGTTGATTGATTTGTTACCTCTCTTGAACTTTTAACATTCAAGGGTTAATGTAGTTCTGAATGATTTTTGAGTCAAGGTCTTCATCTAGCATAATTTTGCTTGCTTTCCTTTCTTCCATCTCTTAAGGCATCTTTAAAGGGAGTCTCGGGAGAGGTTCTTATAATTTTCCTTAAATTTGGGCTCAAGAAACTAATTAAATAGGTCTTCCGAAGACCCGATCTTGGCTTCAGAGGGGGGACACATGTCGCCCTCATTGACCGCTTTTCAATGGCCTTTGTTTTAAAAAATATTACATGACGCGCCACGTGTCGAGTGCTGATTGGCGCAAGACATGCAGCGACACGTGGCGCACTCTTATTTTTTCGGACAAATGGGTTTTTTATTTATTAAAGACCAATTTTCCGGCTTAAATATTTTTTTGAAAAAAATTATACCAAAATTCATAATCTCTTTTTATATATCTATAGACACCCATTTTGAATATATTTAAAATAACTAAAAAAAACTTTATTTATGATTAAGTTTGTAGGTATAAAAATATCAAAATAAAATAAATTAATAAAGTTATAAAAATTATAAATAATGAAAAATTATTCCTTATTTTCGAATATATGTGTTGGGTCAATTTTAATTACAATAATTTATCTCTTCATTGCTTATTGTATTGTTCATGGAGAAAAAAAAAATTAACCTAAATTTCGTTTAAGGTATAAAAATGTAATAAATAATACAACTAACCCGTATTCTTGTCTATATATATATAGTGAAGGTGTTGGGTCATTTTCAAACACCAAAACACATCTCTTATTTCTACATTCAACATGGATAATCATCCAAATTCTCAAAACTTTGTGTAATACTTTTTATGCTTATTTTAATAAATTTAAGTATTTCTAATAATTAAATATTATTTTAAGTTTAATGAATAATTTTAAGTTAACGAAAAATAATTAAATGATTATTTAATGTTATAATAATAGAAAGTTTGGTTAAAAATATAGTTAAAACGATTGTAATATTAAAAAGTTAATAGGGGTATATTTGTTATATGGTATGAGAAAATAAATGGATAGTTGATAAAAACGAGGTAAGACATAAAATGAAAACCTCAAAAAATTAGGTGGTAAGATTTTGTTGAAGAAAAATTACAAAAGTGGCCCAAGACCTGGCTTTAAAGATTCATTGATAAAGATGACCTTAGCACATGTATCTCTTAGCATATGTTGGAATGGAAGACCTTATATATAAAAAAAATCTCCAACACGTGATATACACGTGAAGATGTCGAAACACTAGTGATTGTGTAATGAAATTGTCAAACACTAGTTGATGCTTTAAAACACTTAAACTTAGTGCCCGTTTGGTTGGAGTGGTGGAATGAAGACGGAATGGAATCGAATAAGGGTTGAGAAAGGAAATGGAATGAAATTACTTTTATGTGTTTAAACAACTTTAACCAAACGTAGTTTTTGATTGATTCGGAATCATTCTGTTACCGGTGCTTCCAAACGAGCCCTAGTGTTTTTAAAAAAACCATCCCAGAAAACACAAGTGAACGCAACCCGTTTGTGCTCAGCATAACATACCGTCAGTAAAGAAGAGTGAAAAAAGGGCAATTGTCTTATCTTTTTAGTTTTTATTACTTTGAAAAAAGATTACATTTCAGCAAATCGAAGTGATCCTGGAAAATGCATTTGTACCAGCAACGAAGCCAATATCTGAATAAACCAAACACTGACTACATCAGGTAACAAATAGACTTACAAATGCGGCGTTTGTATCATCAACGAAGCCAATATCTGATTAAACATAATTGTCTAGACTAAAAATGTATACAATCACGCCTGTGAGCATCTTCATTCTTAAATGGCGTTCAGTGTATAAAATCCCATGACAAGTCATTCCTCAGTCTCTCCAATACAGACTTCCGGTGCCGGAGCAGCAGCCTTCGCCTTCAGATCTTGAAGATCCGGGTAGTTTTGGTGATTAATGTAGTGAAGCCAGAGCCCAACAACACCTTCCTTGTGCTCAGTCTTCGCAATGTGCGAGTAAATGTACTTCTTCCTGAACTCATCAGCCTCTTCTGAATAGGACTTCATGGACAGCTCCTCATGAGTCTTCTTCCATTTGTTGTTGTACGACGTAAACACGCACTCGTCCAGGAATAACCCCACCTCAGGCGCCATAGGCACATTCATCCGCACCTCCCTAACAAAAGCACACAAATTTCAGCCAAACACCTCAGAATAGCCAATAGCAGCTGTACTGCAAAATGCAACAAATGAAAACAGAGTACAAAACTTACTTCTGGAAGGCTGTATCAAAAATGGACTCCTCAGCACATCCCCTCATGATGGCCACAGCCATGCCAATCATCTTCCTGATCTGATGAAGCATGAAGCTCTGCCCTAGGACCTCACACTTGACAAACTCCATCCCTTCGATGGTGAAATTTGTATTTGCAGTGAAAGAGACAATGTATCTCTGAGCAGAAGGGTCTTCTGCTTTGGTCCTTGTTGTGAAATTGTGGAAGTTATGCGTCCCCTCGAAGTATTTCAAAATTCTATTGAGCTTTTCCTTCTCCTTTTCCCCGTAGGTGAATTCACTCCTCTTCAACTCACCTCCTGATGCTGTCTGCAACTTCACATGGCAATTGGATTTTCCCTCATCTCCACACATTCCAGATTCAATCAAATCATTATTTTCCAGTGAGGAATCTTTGGAAATGCCTGAATCTACTACAGTTTCAGAAACCACTAACCCTGAGTCCTGCTCAACTCTGCACTCTATTTTCTCCATCAAAGCAGGAACCCTAGAGCATTCTAAGCAATTTGCAACGTCGTCAAAGGATCTAAAAGCTTCTTGATGACAACCAGGATCGAGGGCGAAGACAGGGAGCAAGTAGACATACCTCCTCCTATCACAGAATTTCTTCGCATTAAAAGTCGGGGTTACCCGCTTGTACCCGAAGATCCGGATTTGATCGGCCAAATGGGAGTTAAGACGGTCGACGAAGCCCGGTGGATCGACTAAAAACCAGCCGGAGACGACCTGGGAGATGGCGGAGACGCCCTTGTCAGTGCGAGCAGATCGTGACCAATCCCAGCTCTTGGGGTTGCCGCTGTACATCTCGGGGACAGCGCCGGAGCGTTCCAGAGCTTCTTCGAGGTCGCCTTCGATGGTCTTGGCGCCGGGATTTTTCTGCATCCCCTGGTAGCCGACGCCACAGTACGCGAAAAAGATCGCGATTTTGCGCCGCTTGTAGTTGGACTTCTTGGTTCCGGCATCGGTGATTTCGGATGGAATGGAGGTGTCAGATTTAGATTCTCCGACTGAGGTGGTGGTGGTGGTGGTGGTGGTGGTGGTGGTGGTGGTGGTCAACTTGAGCTTCTTCTGGGCAGGTTCTTCTGATGGCGGTGGAATGGAGGGAGAAGGGTTTTGGGCTTCGGCTTCCATTGTCGATCACTAAACCCTAACTACATTTCCTTCTATTTATGTCCTCAATTCATCTCTTAAATATAAAGTAGTGTATTGCTGAGAAAGTGATTTATCATATTCTAACATTTTAACCATACTCAACGTCGGAAGTTATAGAAATTTTTTTTTTTTTTTAATTTATCAACTTTTATTTTAAAATTAGTTTATATCTCGTGTCATGCACGGATATTTGTTATAAACTATAATTTACGATATAACGGCCAACGACTCACACACACGGGTAACTCAACAATCCACGTACGAGTAGGTTAACTATCCACACGTACAAATAGATCACAACGATCATCGGTTCACATACTATCTTAGCCAAAAATTCAAATATATATGATTTCTTTAATTTTTAAATCTTATAATTGATTTATACAAGTTATCAAACTATCGTCTTTATTTAATAATGACGTGAAATAGCAAAATTCATCAAAATATGAATGAATTTAAATAGTTGTGAGTAAAAACTAATTTTTTAAAGGAATCATGAGAAAAAAAAAAAGTTATCATGTTTTAGTAAAAATAAAAATTCAAATAAATTTTTGTGTGTGATATTTTTGATAATTGAGATTTAACGGATATTAAGTTAAGATGTGAATTAAATATTTTATAAAATAATTATAATTTAAATTATTTTGATAGATTATTTATATAATTTGTAAAGTAAATTCCGAGAAAAATGGTGAGTCTTTTCACTTCAGTAGTATTATCGTGTATTTTATATTAGGTATATATAGATGTGCAATATAGAAGATAGTATACAACCCAAAAATAATAGAGAAGATAATATTACTAGAAAGCTTTTCACAAAACAACTATGTGAGAAAATATGTTAGAAAATATGGTTGAATATGATAGTTCATATAGAGTTGCATTCTATACATGATGTTTATAGACTTAACTTAAATAAATAGATACAAAAATTAAAAATAATTATATTACGGATATACAGTAGATAAAACTCAAACATTGATATATAAGATTAAGTATTATCACTTTGTTAATTTTAAAATAGAAGACAATGTAGATGTTACTCATGGTCAATTTTTTTAGTTGTTAAATTATGTATCTATTATAAAATATCAACTTATGTGAATTTTTTCAATCTAAACTTATCTAATAATAGTATAAAAAATATAATGGTATAGTTGTTGACTTATTACTCTTTATAAAATTATATGTTAATATAAAATAGAATATATTGATGAATAGCTCAAACTTCAACTTTAAACCTTTTTTCCGAAGAAATCATTCTTTTAATCAGACTAATATATATGTGATAATCAACACTTAAATTACATAATAGAAAATACACAATCGTAAATCCAATTTATTAAATAGATAAATCATAAAAACTAATGAATAAGATCCCCAAATATCTACCATAATTATTAAAAAGATTTTATTTCCAGGACCCATCACATAAATAACAAGTAAATTTTTTAAAAAAAATACATTAATGTATAGAAAGGTTCAAGTAAGGAGGATATATACTTCGAATAAAAATCTGGCATATGTATTTCAAAAAAAGATTTAAGGTTAGAAATGTATTTACCTAGACTATATCCAGATTAAAGGTTAGAGATGTATTTGGTCCTACAGTATATACATTGGGTGTTTTCTTTGTACATCCGGCGTATGTACTTCGAGCAAAAATCCAGCCATTTTACTCAAGTATAAAATTCAACTCATATGTAGTATTCAGCTCATTCATAAGAAGAAAAATCCAGAAAAATCAGTTCGTATAATTCAACTCATTTATACACTAGAAGAATGACTCGTGACTAGAACACACGTATATAATTTAGTCATATATGAACGGTTATAATAGGACTCACGTGAAAAAGAATGACTCTATTGTAGAGGATAATTATTACGAAAGAGAATAATCTTAACAAAAAAATATGAAAAATAATTGCATCCATATCTTTCTATCTAACTAGACCGAAAGAGACTTGAAAAATCAAGTTCTCAAAAATCTACTCCTGAATCAATCAAAAAATAATAGCAATGTGTGTTTAATAAGAGTCGTAAATCATTCAATTATCTATTGTCAATTGCATAAGGCCTTTTTAAGTAACTAGGCTTTTTAAAAATATAATATAGTAACTAGCCCTTTTTGAGTTTTTCATTAGCTAAATATACCCTAATTTTTTTTTACCGTCAAAACCCTAACCTTCTACTTCCTCTTTGCAAGCCGCCGCCTCCTTCAGCTCTCCCTTTTCTCACAATCTCTGCAAGCAGAGATTCACTTTATATGTCCGCCATTCTTCTCCGCAAGCTACTCACCCGCGGTGATTCTTACATTTAGCCTCATCTTTCTCCAGCTTCACAATCACCCCTCAAATCGATTCTTCTTTCATGTGTTCAGCGTGAGGAGGTTAAATCGATTACCAAGAAGATTTGTGACACCGTCTCGGAGCTAGATTCTAGTATTTTATTCGATAATGGATGGCCTGAGATGTTGCCATTTATGTTTCATTGTGTTTCCTCCGATTCCCCCAGGTTTTGAGCACTTGACCAATTCATCCAACCCGAATGTTCGAGTTGTGGCTTTGAGCGCCTCCATCAATTTCATTCAGTGCCTTCCCACCTCTGCTGATATGAACATGTTTCAAGACTTGTTGCCCTTGATGATGAGGACTTTGATAGAGGCATTGAACTCCGGTCAAGAGGCAACGACTCAAGAAGCTCTTGAGCTTCTGATTGAGTTGGTGGGTGCAGAATCGAGGTTCTTAAGAAGGCAGATTATCGAGGTGGTGGGAGCTATGCTTCAGATTGCCGAGGCAGAATCTCTCGAGGATTCATACCAGAAAAATCCAGATCTAAGTCCATCAGGTTCTTTTTTGGTATGTGAATATTCAGTTCTGGTATGAGATTCCATCAAATATAGGCTCCCTAAGTAAGCTGTTAAATGTCACTTTGCATAATAACCTTCTTACTAGCACCCTGCCCTCTAGCATATCAATTGTACTAGCCTTCTCGTGATCGGTCTGCATGGTAATAAGTTGACAGGGACCCTCCCAACAGGATTCGGGCAACTCTCAAATCTTAAATTCTTGTCAGTTGGCAAAAATGAAATGTTCGGTGTCATCCCGGATGATCTTTTCAATTGCAATGCTTTTGAGATTTTGGACCTATCTATGAATAAAACTTCACCGGGTCACTGAATTCAAGAGTTGGTAAGCTTGTTAATCTCAAGAGATTTCAAGCTTTTAAGAATTCTCTAAATGGAAAAATCCCTCCTGAGATTGGTAGCCTAAGCAACTTATTTGCATAGGCAGATTGTCGAGGTGGTGGGAGCTATGCTTCAGATTGCTGAGGTAGAATCTCTCGAGGAGTCATACCAGAAAAATCCAAATCTAAGTCCATCAGGTTCTTTTCTGGTATGTGAATATTCAGTTCTGATGAGTTATTACTTGTTCTGCAAATGGGGATGTTCGAAAAAGATGGGATCATTTACTGTACATACTGTTTTCATAGCTAGGCATGGTATAGAATGGCCTAATAGCAAGTGGGTTAAGATGAAGTATGATTTCCAAGTTTTCGATTCTAAGTTACTAAATTAGTTCTTGTATTTCATTTTGGTATCAGGGCTTGGTTCCTTGTACAAGCATGACTGAGGGAAACTTGTTGGCGGATACATCTAAGATCGTAGAATAGCAAAGCAAAAGCTTCAAACGGAAAGACAAAATTCAATGCAAATGTCGAAGAACTGAGCTAGAAGATTAAGAAGGATAGAGGATAAAATTCAGCCTTCTCCTTGTCTTGGAAGTAGAAGAAATGTATTTTTTTAACTTCCGTATGTGAATTCATGTATGTAAATCCGGTATGTAAATTATACAAAAATAAAAAAGGACAAAAAGAAATTTTTTTTAAAAAAAATCTAGTATGGGTTTTTGGTATGAATATCATACTAGAAACTCATACCATAAATTTATAAAAAAAATAAAAAAGGACAAAAAAACAAAAACAAAATTCTCGTAGGGAACTTCTGGTATGAAGTTTTGGTATAACAAATTCTGGTATCAAAAAAATTATGGTATGACCTTCTCGTATGAAAAATTCTGGTATGAAAAAATTCTGGTATGAAAAAAATTCTGGTATGAACTTCTGGTATGAAAAATTCTGGTATGAATTAATTCTGGTATGAAAAAATTATGGTATTAAAACTTTCCGGTATGAGAAATAAAAAAGAAAATAATAAAGAAAATAAAAAGGCAAAAAAAAAAGAAACTAAAAATACAAATTCAGTAATTAAAAATTTAAACTTATACTTATATAACAATAACAAACATCAATTATTCTTTTCTTTTCAAAATAGAAGGGTTAATTATTTTAACCTACCATTAAATGAAAGTGGTAAAAAATTACGGGGTATATTTACTAAACACAAAACTTAAAAAGGCCTAGTAGGCCAAATTCTTTCATTGCATAATATCAACAAAAATAATTGCATCATGAGGCATATATAAGAATGACAGTGAGGAGGACTAAATCAATTGCATAGTCAAACAAGTGTCACTTGCATAATTGCATAGTTAAGCAATTGTCATTTGCATACCACTTTTTTTTTGTTTAAAAGAAATAAAGCATTGAATCACACAAAAATGGGTACTAGTATATGGTTGTCACTTGCATACCAAATACTTTCATATAATATGGCTGATAATATTGGATTTTATTCTAACCTCTGTAATTATGTCAAGCTTCAACCTACTGCACCTTTAGTCCCGTTTGATTGTAACTCCGAAAACGGAAACAAAATGAAAATGAACCTAGTGCATATGTGTACCTTTTTCATAATTTTTTTTGCAATCATTCCTTGTGGTTTCTGTAATATCCGGAATTTTTATTCCGTTTAATTCCGTAGCAAACCGGATTTTTGATCCGTTGATCCTTATATGTCTACCTAGTCGGACACAACATCAAAATTTTTATCATTTTATGTAACCTTACCGCACATAAAATGATAAGATTTTGATAGCAAAACCTAACCCGCCAAACCCTAGTTTGTATCATGACATGTCCTAGACAAAGTCATGACGAGACCAAGACGAGACCAAGACGAGTTCATGACAAACCCATTGTAATATCCGGAATTTTATTACCGTTTATTTCCGAGTCAAACTGGTTTTGACTCGTCGACCGTTTATATGATACCTAAGATGTATACCCACACAAATATATATCATTTTATGTAAGCTTAGCTCACATAAAATGATGAATTCCAAACCCTAATCTAAGTCATGACATGTGTTGGACAAGATCATGACAATCTTTTGACGAGACCATGACAACATTTGACGAGATCAAGACGAGGTCATGACAAGCTGTTGACAAGGCCTTGACAAACTCTCAGCCAACCTCTCCATGCTTCCTTTCTTTTTTTTTCTACCTCATGCAGCCCAGCAGCTGCTTGGTCATGTCCAGCTAGCCCAGGAAGCGGTTCTCAGCCCTCGCCAGCCCATGAAGCTTTAACCCGCCCGGTTCTCAGCCCTCACCAGCCCAGAAAGCAACCCAACCCATGTAGCGCTTCAGCCAGGAAATGCTGCTGACTCACCTCTCCTCCCAGCCGTTACGCTCCTCCTCCTCTATCCGAACCAGCGCAAATCAATGCACGATTTACGCCCTGGATCACGTAACCTCTCCATCGCCTCTCTCCCCATCTTCCAACAAGCGCAGTAGTCGACACCTTCCATCTTCCTTCTTCGGCACAACATCTTCAACTTGTCTGTCTTCCCTTCCCCAACCATACCACATATCCTACTCTCTCGTTGGACACCAGCAGACCTCTTTCACCATCTGTACGTCCCTCTTCCGGTTCACTTCAACCTCAAGAAAAACATTACCTTCTGCAGTGCCGGACATTGCTCGTTCCTCTACGAGACTACAACCACAATCGTCCTCTCCCTGTACAGTTGATCCCGCTCTCTAGGCCAACATATGACGCAGCAACCCTCCTCCTGCAAGTCACCCTGGTCCTCGCTCCTGACTTCCTCCTCCAGGTGTAGCAGCAAGTGCAGAAGAGGAGTCCTTCGTTCTCTAGCCTCACCATTTCTAGCGGGAGCGACTCTGATGGTGGCCGGCGCTTCTTTCCTGGACTCCACTGTTGGGTAAGCAAGCCTTCTCACCTTCTTTCATGAAGACATATATGCAAGAGGGATGCTGTTTGAGTTATCCATCAATGTCATCCACAGGTATCGATCTTAGATCTCTTGCAAGCCTGTTTGGAAACAACTAAGGACTGCCATGAAGGTTCGAACCTGAGACGTGAGGGTTAAGCTCCAATACAAGCATACTAGTGGTGAGAATCGAATCTAAGACCATTTGCATCTCCTGAGTTAATTTCTGAAACTGTGTTAAACAATCATGTTTAAGCATATGTTTCGATATGTTAGAATTATAATCCACCGTTCAATTTTTAGTATGTCTTAGAAGGATATGCATACTACGATGTATCAAAAGTTGGGGTCGATCCAACGGTCGGATCTAGATCTATGAAGTTCCAAAGTAGGCTAGTTGTGCAGTTTGGGTAAAATACAGATTTTTGGCCAAGTATGAGAGAACTTATGTTGAGGAGTCAAGTTGAGGTTTTTGTGTAGGATTAACTATTGATGCTTTCTGAATTCTGTTTCTTCCAGTGAGTAGAATGCATTGCATAGAGAGAGTAAATATTTTATTTAGAATTTTTAGATTTTGGTACGAGCGTTTTAAGTGAGGTCAAAGTGAGACTCTTAGCGAGTTTTATGGAAGTTAAGAAGTTGGAAATTTTTCCAACTTAACTGGATCTTTATTGTGAGTGTTAAATGGTGTTTTTGGACTTCATAGAAAGTTTTAGAAATTTTCTAAGAATATTTACGTGGTTTTGAGACCTAGGGGTAAAATAGTCTTTATACCCTTATGAGGGTATTTCGGTAATCTCCTTATAATCCATTGAATATCTTAGAAGTTGGAGGCTTCTAAGAAAGTAAGCTACTTTATTAATCCACTTGCCTTGTATAACAAGCGGTTGAGTTTCTACGGTTACGGACCGAGTCGAGATAACGAGATTTGAGATTTAATTCAGGTAAGTCCTTTGGGCTTACTTAGCTGACTTCTAGATATGAGTACGGATAATGGTAGTGGTGTGTGAATGAGATGCTTATAGTTATATTTTAGTAATATTTATATACCGACCTATACCTTGGCCTAAGAGTAACGGGCGGTGGCATTCTGCTCAGTTAGCTTGAGGGCGCTGGGGGTTTCTTTAGGGACTAGTCCACACTCGGTTTGTAGTGATGCTACCGGCGGAGGTAAGCTAGACCTACGCCCAGTTGGATAAGGAACGGAGGCGAGAACTCTTAAGATTTCTCGTGCCACAACTGTAAAATGGAATAAGGTGACTCACTTAATGAACAAATAATAACCGGTTTGTGTGCCAGCATGATGATTGTTTTATGTTATCTTGAGTGTGTTTGTGCTATCCTTATTCTGCTTATATTTGGGTTGTTAGCTAACGGTTTATCCGTGTTGTAGATTTGTAAAGATAGACAGTTGCAGAGTGATCCGGAACGGATGGTCAGCCGGGTCCACGTACTCATTAGATGGGGACGGGAGAGTCTCCCTTACATCATGCATGTTATGTATATGTTTATGTTTTGTAAGGCTGTCACATGTGTACATTCATACAATAAAACTATTATGTTTCGAAATTGTTTTAAGTACATTTGTGCCTTGTTGTAAGATCCAAGTAATGTTGTTGTTAAACCAAGGTCGGGACCCATTGTGAGGTCCTAACCAGTAGCTCCCCGAGTTCCGAGAATTTGGGGTGTTACAGTTTCATACAAAATGCAATTAATTCCCCATTTTGTTTCTTTATAGGGTATCAAAGTTAATCAAATTCTACTCCAATTACTTTCAACCACAAGGAAAAATTTTCATGAACAAAGATATACGTATGAATTAGATTCGTTTCTATTTCATTTTCGTTTCCGGAGTTACAATCAAATGGGCCCGTAATGTATGGCTGCTCATTAAAAGGTTGTTTTGAGTTTTTCAACTAATTCTATCTATTCACTTACTGGAACCCAACAATTGTGAAACATATGCTGATATTTACTGAAAATCATTCACTTATGTGTTATATACCTTATTATTAATTTCGATGGATAAGATTTGAATGGGTGGTGATTGTGAAAGTTTTACTGAAAAGTAATAACAACCTCTCCCGCAAGGATACAGGATCAGATGTAGTATAATCGAATATCGAATTCACATGGATTGCGTTTGACTTGGATAATACTACTGATTAATTATTCTAAGTGAAAAACAAGACAACAAAGTAACAATTGTAACATGCGAAAACAATAACGATTGTAAACAATATGTGATGGAAGTTATCTAAGCAAACAAAAATTCCCACTGTAATGACTTAAAATATGGACACACACACGCACACACGTGCGTGCACACACACATACATACACACACACAATATATATATATATATATATATATATATCATGAACATTGATAGATGACAATTGTAAGTAATCATCTAAGATAGTCTTTGGCATAGACAAATAAATATCGTGCTTTCCAACTCGCGTAACTCTCAATCCAACGGTTCGACACATATAAAAAAAACTCATTAAAGATTTAGAAACCCAAAAAAGACCAAGAACAACCTTCAATTTTGACTATTTAGTTAGAAAAAAGGTACAAAGAACGGAACTTGCTACGATAATTAAAAATCCTCGTAGCTTTGATAAACAATACTCTTAAAATCAAGTTCTTTTAAATAAATTCAATGAAACACTATTCGTTTGTGGCTCTTCAGTTGTTTTATCTAAACTAGTTATTAACACCACTAGTTATTAACACCATTATAGGGATCATCGACATATCCTTATTGATATCTCTTTGAAGGATAAAATTTCCTCACAATTTCAATCAATCATTATATATTTGTTGTTACATACTTGGCGGAAACTTTTGTCCTCTCCACCAAACATGAATATATCTTTACTAAGGATAATATGTATCCAAACTCGTCCATTTACTTATTGGATTTACTTTCACACTTCAAGGGGACACTCCATACTTGATTTCTTCATTCTCTTCTTCCATCACAACCCTGGATAGGGTCAAATGAGGTTATATACTACTTTGAGGCATTTTTAGGGGCACCAAAAAAGGGAAAATAAAGACAAGAAGTGGATAGTAGAAGGAAAACATAAATAAATGTGGAAATGTCACATAGGCTTATCAAAGAGGACATTAATAATTTAAATTTTAAATATATAGAACCAAATGAGCTTCTAGTTTTGAAAGAAAGTCAATCACAAGTTCTAGAAGAAACTAAACATGTTGGAGATCTCACAAAAATAAGAGAGAAAGGACACATGAAAATGCATGTCCATTGACTAGAGTGCTTACAAGGGTTATGTTTGGGTAAGCTAATCATCAATAATCATTCAATAACTCATGTGCATAAATAATAGCAACAAGTAGTAAACAAAAACATCGTTAGTGAGTCAACTGTAATAGCATAGCCAATTTCTGGAAGTAAGAATGATGAGAACTGACTTAATCTACACTAAATGCATTTTTTTTGTGATTTATGATTTATGAATGCATGCGGAAAAGGAAAGACTCAAAAAAGAGGTAAAAAAAAGCATAATAGTACACGTGTGACAAAGAAAGGGAAGCATGAAATGAGAATATGAGAATAGAACCTCATACTTAGACTATAAGTCATCCTCAATGTGAAAAAGAAGTAAAGGAAGAGAATACTCACAAAGCGATATAACGCGTATGACGGTAGGGGAGGACAGTTGTAATACCCGAAAAAATTTAAATTCCGTCTAATAACGGATTAAATCGGATTTCGACATGCCAACCTTGATTCCTTTAAATAAAAGAAACGAAAGTAAATTCCATCATTTTATGTGATGTTGTTCCACATAAAATGACAACTGGTAACACGTAAATAAGCCCGTAAATAATTCCGTAAATTTAACGGTTCCGGGCTATTAGTGAGTATTTTCTTTCAGCTGAATTGTTTATGGGCAGATAGGCCCAATTTAACTGGCCCAAATAACCTTCAGCCGGCCCAAATTTTACACTAACCTTTCCTTAATTCTAATTTAACCTAATACAGTATTAATCTAATCTAACCCTAAACTAATCAACGCTAACCTAACCTTACCTACCGCAACCCTAGCATCACGCTTCTGAAGAAGACCGACCATCCGCAATGTTTGTGCCGCCTCACAACCAGAGCGGATACACCGCTGGGACGCCACCACACCTGCGCCGGGGACAAGGCTCTTCACTCGCCGCCGCAGCCAGACAGCCGGACCTGTTGCCGCTACTGCTGTGCCTTCTCGCATCCCCCTCCCCACCTTTCTGTCTTCGGCAAAAGACGCCTATCGCCGCCTTCTGCACACGGGAATGACACCAGCAAGCCGTGCCGAACAGAAGGACCTCGCGACGCCAAGCCCTGTACGCCTCGCCTTCGCCAAAGCCGCACCCATCCGTCCACACAGGCACTGGACTGTGGAACTTGAGCCATCCGCACAGGCGCTGGACTACTGCACTCGAGCCATCTGCACAAGCGCCGGACTGCTGCACTCGACCCATCTGCACAAGCGCCGGACTAGACGTTGCTCCGTCTGTCGACTCAAAACGTAGCACCAGCGGGCTGCCTCTCTTTTGTCGATCCAGCAGACAACTGATATGGAGGAGCCCAAATTTGATCCACAACAACAGCCTTGGTGTTATCCTTCTCATGCCTTCGAGTCATGGAATCGAGTAAGGTCCCAATCCGTCCTACCTTTGTCCTTCTTTTGAGCAATCCTTAACATATATATATATATAGATATATATATTCTGATAAGAGCTCCTTTTCTATCATCAATCCATCCCTAACAGCCTCGGAAGATAGCTTGAAGAGTTGAGGCGTTTTCTGAATTTTTCGGAAGTGACAAGCAGTCAACTTCGGGTCCAGATTTGGGTAAGTTAGACACCTCCTTTCTTGCTGAATTTCTGATATGTTGTAGTCAGTGTGGCATAGTATATCATACTAAAATTTGGGAACAATCGGAGTTACGGTGTGAGAGTTATAGTATCCCAAAGTTGGCTATTCATGCAGTTTTTTTTAGTGTGCTGAGTTTGAGGAAATTTGCTTGAGATGCAGTTTTGTGGAATAAATTTGGAGGGGTTATTGACTTCTGTTAGACTTGAATTTCTGACAAGTTATACTTGATATAGTATAGTAGATCATACTAAAATTTTAAAGGAATCCATACTACGGTTTGAGAGTTATGGTGTCTCAAAGTTGACTCCTCACACAGTTTTTATAACTATGCTGAGTGTTGGGAAAAACAGCATGTGATGCTGTTTTGATAGATAGTTTTGAATAAGAGTTTGATCTCTGTTTGACTTGAATTTTGGATATGATATAGTTGGCATATTGTGTTGGAACATATTAAAATTTGGGATGAATCCAGCTAGTGGTTTAGGAGTTATGAATTTTTGAAGTTGAGACCTTAAACAGTTTTCTGGATGTTGCTGAAATTGTTAAGTGCTGGAATTTTCTGGGTTGTGCAGTCATGTTTGCGCTTAAGTTTGGATACCTTAGAAACATAATCCACCGTTCAGTTTTTATTATGTTATAGAGTGTCATGCATAGTGTGGTGTATCAAAAGTTGGGGTTGATCCAACGGTTGGATTTAGATCTATGAAGGTCCAAAGTGGACTGGCTGAGCAGTTAAGAAGTACTCAATTTTTGGCTAAGTCTGAATTTTTGGTTTAGGAACTGACTTTGAGAATTTGTGTAGAAGTGATTATTATGTATTTTTGGGAAATTCTGACTATTATGGATAGAGTGCATAGCATAAAAGATTTAGAGATTTTTTTGTTAGACTTTTTATATTTTTATTCGGTTCTCATATCTTAAGCCAAAGTCGGACCTTGACGACTTTTTATGAAAGTCAAGAATGTAGTTAACTCTTCTAAATCTTTCGCAAACTTTCCTTTGAGAGTTTGAGTGTGGTTTTGAGTTCCAAGGAATAGTTTGGAACTTTGTTATGGAATTTTATAAAGTTTCGGGACTAGAGGTAAAACAGTCAATTATCCGTATAAGGGTATTTTGGTAATTTATCTAATGATAGAGTTAAATATCTTAGAAGTCAGAGACTTCTAATTAAGTGGGATACATTATTGATCCACTTGGCTTTTATAACAGGCGGTTGAGTTCCTGCGGTTACAGACCGAGTCGAGATAGCGAGATTATGTTTGAATTCAGGTAAGTCCTTTGGGCTTACTTAGCTGACTTCTAGATATGAGTATGAATAATGGTAGTGGTGTCTGAATGAGATGCTTATAGTTACATTTTAGTAATATTTATATACCGACCTATACCTTGGCCTAAGAGTAAAGGGCGGTGGCATTCTGCTCAGTTAGCTTGAGGGCGCTGGGGGTTTCTTTAGGGACTAGTCCACACTCGGTTTGTAGTGATGCTACCGGCGGAGGTAAGCTAGACCTACACCCAGTTGGATAAGGAACGGAGGCGAGAACTCTTAAGATTTCTCGTGCCACAACTGTAAAATGGAATAAGGTGACTCACTTAATGAACAGATAATAACCGGTTTGTGTGCCAGCATGATGATTGTTTTATGTTATCTCGAGTGTGTTTGTGCTATCCTTATTTCTGCTTATATTTGGATTGTTAGCTAACGGTTTATCCGTGTTGTAGATTTGTAGAGATAGACAGTTGCAGAGTGATCCGGAACGGATGGTCAGCCGGGTCCACGTACTCATTAGATGGGGACGGGGGAGTCTCCCTTACAGCTTGCATGTTATGTATATGTATATGTTTTGTAAGGCTGTCACATGTGTACATTCATACAGTAAAAATATTATGTTTTGAAATTATTTTAAGTACATTTGTGCCTTGTTGTAAGATCCAAGTAATGTTGTTGTTAAACCAAGGTCGGGACCCATTGTGAGGTCCTAACCAGTAGCTCCCCGAGTTTCGAAACTTGGGGTGTTACAAAATGGTATCAGAGCTCTGGGTTGGCAACAATGGCACTTGAAATCTTCTAAAAGACCAGATGTATAAAATAACTGGAACCCAAAAGGGGTCTAAGATTTTCAAAATGGATTTTAGTTTTTACGAACGTGCATAGTCGGGTTGTTGGGTTAGTAGTACGTCGGACCACCATCGTTCTCCGTGGATCTCTACAACTTGGAATGATAGATGTTAATATTTAGAGTTATATCGATATGTTTTAAGGTATGATTATATATATATGTATATGTGTAGCACGTTAGTATCCTAAAGGATACTTTAGATCCTTTATTTATGATATCGGGAAGCGATTATCGCCTCATGATAAATCCGTAGCGAACTGGAAGAGTTTTCAACACGAGACAACGGATTTAGACCTAGGATTGAGTATTATACTCTGGTGGGCGTTCTGGAGACCCTATAAATCATCCGGAGAACGGGTGGGCAAGGAAGTAAAGATGTTGAGATAATTTTCACCACAAGTACAATCCGATGAGAAAGAAAATCCCGAGTCAGCTCACAAAGAAGGAATAGGAAGTCATACAAGGGACTTGGTCGTATGAAGCCGAGAGATGAATTAGAATAACCACGCAAGATACGACAAGATATCAGATTAGAGATAACATGGACATGGGAATACAAAGAGGATAGGGTGTTGACCCAGTGGTGAGAGATTAAAGGGTACAAAGATAGAGAGTGAATTTAATGACGGTAATAGAATGTGTAACCATGGAAACAAGTGGAGTCCTCCAAGGATACGAGCATTTTGAAAGAAACTTCGACATAAGTGTCAAAGAAACTAGAAGACTAAAACTGTGACAACGAATTTCCATAAAGGTATCATGATCAAACAAAACCAATTAAAGGGAAGAATGTGGGAAAATGATCTTGGTGGACTAAAGAGTCCCCGATAACTTCTCATTCACATAAAGATTTAAGTTACCAATACTAACGGTCTTATTAGAGAACCGTAAACAGACGATGAACAAAGTAAGAAGAATCGTGAAGACACGCTTACAAGTTATTGTGGAAGACTTGATGAACTCCTTGACGACAGATAAATGCTATAAATGGACTCAGAAGAGTATAATGATCTCATAAGAAAACAAGAGAGTTGCAGACTATGGAAGGAGCTAAAAGGATATTAACAAAGAAACTGGAGGAGATAGATTTTCACCAAGGGTATCAAACTTCAAAAGAGATAGAAGAACAATAAGTCCGTGATCTTATAGAAGGTCAACTACAGACTAGTAGTGATAACTTAGACATAACACGTACGGGTCAACTAGTGGTAATTGGTTGACAAATAAGGAGGATAATTATGAAAGAATTTTATAAACATCTAGAGGACCCTTCAAGAGATCAACGTCGACAAATGTGAAGTTAAATCGGTACACGTGCTAGTAACATTAATAGTAACATGGAGTGAGTTGAGTTAGTAACTCTAATTAAGAACTTAAGGGAAGACTAGACAGCCAAGAATGACCCTTTAGGTTATTTGAAACCAAGGGAACTGTGTAAGTGATTTACTACCTACTGGCTAGGAAAAAGGTACATATCACAACTAGTACAGATGAATTATAAAAGGAGAACTAGAGGAGTAAGTATACACTTTGATAAGGTCTATGTCAGTCAAGACAGAGTGTGCGTAACCATTCATACAAGGTAGGATGAGGATTCTCTTACGATAATTGGGGAAGAAACCCTTATGACCAAGAGATGCACAAAATGAAGACCTACAATTGAGAGTAAGAGTGAAGATAGACTCCATAAGCGTAGAGGAATTTTGACCTCGTCAGAGATATAAGAAGTTGTAAGGAATGACGATACCAGTATCAAAAGGAGTAAGAGGCCGGTAGCAGAGTCAATGGAGTTCAACAGAGCAATATTATAAACAATGCTAATGAAGGAACATGTGAGAATGACCTAGGGGACTCGAGAAAGGGAGTTGGCCTAAGGAAATGGAAGTGGGAAGGATAGAACGAACTAACGAAGGGGAAATGATTAACAGAGTAGTTGATGCTTACCAAATTTTATGCCAGTAGAGCATGAGAAGAGGGAGTTCAGGATATTGATATAAGTCAACTATAGACTGAATGACGTCAACAGAGGACGTGCAAGTGTTTCTTTTGGTATTGAGGAGTTATGTGCCATTAAGAAAAGATAATTGTGACTGTAGATTTATGAATTAGCCTTACCGACGCCTTGGAGGATTTCCTCAAGTAGGTAATGACAACCTTCTTTGATTAACTAAAGGCATGAAGAGAATTGAGTTAGAGATTTCTTACTGGCTAGTTAAGATCAAACTCCGGTTGAGTCAGAGAGTTTAGATCCATGTTAGAAGAATTCCAAAAGTAAACGGAAGAGGTCGCCTTCCAACCGTCATCTTAGTTCCTTAAGGCAAATAAGGAAGGTATTGAGTACTTCTTCCGGATAGGACGTAAGGTGTAACTGAGAGGAAGAGTTTTGGGGTCAATCATTTTGGACTCACGGAAAATGTCCTTATAATTAACGGGTGACAACATAATTATCAAAGTAACACACCGGAAGCGTGATGGGTCCTAACCCACATAACAAGAAATTCGAGAGTACAGAAAATGACGTGTCGAGTATAAGACGGTGATAATTGCTAAAATGTATTTCGTTTGGAAGGAACGTGAAATAGGCTACGTGGAGTGACAGGAAATTTTGTAGAGGAACTGTATCACCATCTAGATAGACGAGAAAGTATGTGCACATAAAGGTATAGAAAGAGAGTGGTACCCCATTATAGATACAAGTGAAGCATGCCGACCTCGTCACATGTCGGCAGACAAGTAAAATTGGGAACTTAATACCTAGCAGGGTACTTTAGAATGAGTTTCTGGATGGAATGAAAAAGGAAGTAACGGTGTAATAAAGGTATTGTGTAGGGCCTACACTAACAAGCTCAAGGGAGTAACTAGCAAGTTGAATCGAAAAACAGATAAGAAAAGGAAGCTACGAGAGTGTACTTACAGACCAGTACTCGTACATATAGAAAACATAATCTCAAGAGTAGAGTATAAGAAGAATTTTATATCAGAACAGATCCGAGTTGCGTTGCATGTCAGAGAAATATTATCGGTCTGATAGACGTGAGGGATATAAGAGTGGAATGTTGATGTTGTGTTAGCAGTTATCGAGCAATTATGATCAAACGATGGTGAGGTAAGATTACCTTGTGGCTAGTGTTGTCATCGCGAATACATTCTATATCACCTAAGATATTGATACTGCGTAAGAAGGTTGAGTTGAACTAGAGATCTATAAAATAATATGATAACGTCGATAGAATACAAAGATTGACCACCGGGTTTTGGTTGTTAAGTTATATCAAATTTAAGACTAAAAATGAGCAGATGACGGTTCTTTAATGGAGGATCCATATGACGGAGCCATATTATGAAATAAGACCAAGTGAGTTATGATACAACTAGCCTTAAACACTTAGTAAAGTACCGGGAGGTGTATAAGGGGGGATATCCTAGATCCGATACCCGGAACCCTTCAGAAGATCAGAAAGAAAAGAATTGGAATAAATTACCTCAGGAAGGTCATCAAAGGATTTAGAGGTGAGTTAGGTAAGACAACCTTGTGAGACCTTACAAGCGGAGTTGAAAGTGAGTGAAGGACTAGTATTCCTCGCCCTATATAGGAGATCAACCCCATTGTCCACAGATTAGTTGGAGGGAATACCTACTAGACACGAGTTAGCTCCTCAGAATAGATGATCGGACAGTTGGACCGAATGATACCGGTGAGTTATCCGATAACCACTCTAGAACGTGGTAGTAAGCGCTAGTGAGGTATGTACATGAAAAGATTATCGGAGTCAGTAGTTTTGTAGAAAGCCGACGAGGCTACTTGAGATATTGTGATATTAGGAGATGTCGTAACCTTTCAGAGATCATTACAAAGATAGTTGTAACCTTGAAAACAACTAGTTGGGGCTTGACCCTGCAAGTGTGGGATATTGTATGACTACTTATTTCCTTTTCATGATTGAGTGCTTAGTCATGTGTGTTATAGTGATGACCTTTGGTGTGTGAGTACTTAGATGTAGAAACGACAAGGTTTTTGGGTAGTGATTAGATACACCCGACTAGTGCCTTAAAGGCCAATCATGATTATCTAACCCTAAGTTTCGGGACGAAACTTATTTTTAGGGGGTACTAATGTAATACCCGAAAAAATTTAAATTCCGTCTAATAACGGATTAAATCGGATTTCGATATGCCAACCTTGATTCCTTTAAATAAAAGAAACGAAAGTAAATTCCATCATTTTATGTGATGTTGTTCGACATAAAATGATAACTGGTAACACGTAAATAAGCTTGTAAATAATTCCGTAAATTTAACGGTTCCGGGCTATTAGTGAGTATTTTCTTTCAGCTGAATTGTTTATGGGCAGATAGGCCCAATTTAACTGGCCCAAATAACCTTCAGCCGGCCCAAATTTTACACTAACCTTTCCTTAATTCTAATTTAACCTAATACAACATTAATCTAATCTAACCGTAAACTAATCAACGCTAACCTAACCTTACCTACCGCAGCCCTAGCATCACGCTTCTGAAGAAGACCGACCATCCGCAATGTTTGCGCCGCCTCACAACCAGAGCGGATACACCACTGGGACGTCACCACACCTGCGCCGGGGACAAGGCTCTTCACTCGCCGCCGCAGCCAGACAGCCGGACCTGTTGCCGCTACTCCTGTGCCTTCTCGCATCCTCCTCCCCACCTTTCTGTCTTCGGCAAAAGACGCCTATCGTCGCCCTCTGCACACGGGAATGACACCAGCAAGCCGTGCCGAAGAGAAGAACCTCGCGACGCCAAGCCCTGTACGCCTCGCCTTCGCCAAAGCCGCACCCATCCGTCCGCACAGGCACTGGACTGTGGCACTTGAGCCATCCGCACAGGCGCTGGACTGCTGCACTCGAGCCATCTGCACAAGCGCCGGACTGCTGCACCCGACCCATCTGCACAAGCGCCGGACTGGACGTTGCTCCGTCTGTCGACTCAAAACGTAACACCAGCGGGCTGCCTCTCTTCTGTCGATCCAGCAGACCACTGATATGGAGGAGCCCAGATTTGATCCACAACAACAGCCTTGGTGTTATCCTTCTCATGCCTTCGAGTCATGGAATCGAGTAAGGTCCCAATCCGTCCTACCTTTGTCCTTCTTTTGAGCAATCCTTAACATATATATATATATATATATATATATATATAGATATATATATGCTGATAAGAGCTCCTTTTCTGTCATCAATCCATCCCTAACAGCCTCGGAAGATAGCTTGAAGAGTTGAGGCGTTTTCTGAATTTTTCGGAAGTGACAAGCAGTCAACTTCGGGTCCAGATTTGGGTAAGTTAGACTCCTCCTTTCTTGCTGAATTTCGGATATGTTGTAGTCAGTGTGGCATAGTATATCATACTAAAATTTGGGAACAATCGGAGTTACGGTGTGAGAGTTATAGTATCCCAAAGTTGGCTATTCATGCAGTTTTTTTTAGTGTGCTGAGTTTGAGGAAATTTGCTTGAGATGCAGTATTGTGGAATAAACTTGGAGGGGTTATTGACTTCTGTTAGACTTGAATTTCTGACAAGTTATACTTGATATAGTATAGTAGATCATACTAAAATTTTAGAGGAATCCATGCTACGGTTTGAGAGTTATGGTGTCTCAAAGTTGACTCCTCACACAGTTTTTATAACTATGCTGAGTGTTGGGAAAAACTGCATGTGATGCTGTTTTGAGAGATAGTTTTGAATAAAAGTTTGATCTCTGTTTGACTTGAATTTTGGATATGATATAGTTGGCATATTGTGTTGGAACATATTAAAATTTGGGATGAATCCAGCTAGTGGTTTAGGAGTTATGAATTTTTGAAGTTGAGACCTTAAACAGTTTTCTGGATGTTGCTGAAATTGTTAAGTGCTGGAATTTTCTGGGTTGTGCAGTCATGTTTAAGCTTAAGTTTGGATACCTTAGAAACATAATACACCGTTCAGTTTTTATTATGTTATAGAGTGTCATGCATAGTGTGGTGTATCAAAAGTTGGGGTTGATCCAACGGTTGGATTTAGATCTATGAAGGTCCAAAGTGGACTGGCTGAGCAGTTAAGAAGTACTCAATTTTTGGCTAAGTCTGAATTTTTGGTTTAGGAACTGACTTTGGGAATTTGTGTAGAAGTGATTATTATGTATTTTTGGGAAATTCTGACTACTATGGATAGAGTGCATAGCATAAAAGATTTAGAGATTTTTTTGTTAGACTTTTTATATTTTTATTCGGTTCTCATATCTTTAGCCAAAGTCGGACCTTGACGACTTTTTATGAAAGTCGAGAATGTAGTTAACTCTTCTAAATCTTTAGCAAACTTTCCTTTGAGAGTTTGAGTGTGGTTTTGAGTTCCAAGGAATAGTTTGAAACTTTGTTATGGAATTTTATAAAGTTTTGGGACCAGAGGTAAAATAGTCAATTATCCGTATAAGGGTATTTTGGTAATTTATCTGATGATAGAGTTAAATATCTTAGAAGTCAGAGACTTCTAATTAAGTGGGATACATTATTGATCCACTTGCCTTTTATAACAGGCGGTTGAGTTCCTGCGGTTACAGACCGAGTCAAGATAGCGAGATTATGTTTGAATTCAGATAAGTCCTTTGGGCTTACTTAGCTGACTTCTAGATATGAGTATGAATAATGGTAGTGGTGTGTGAATGAGATGCTTATAGTTACATTTTAGTAATATTTATATACCGACCTATACCTAGGCCTAAGAGTAACGGGCGGTGGCATTCTGCACAGTTAGCTTGAGGGCGTTGGGGGTTTCTTTAGGGACTAGTCCACACTCGGTTTGTAGTGATGCTACCGGCGGAGGTAAGCTAGACCTACACCCAGTTGGATAAGGAACGGAGGCGAGAACTCTTAAGATTTCTCGTGCCACAACTGTAAAATGGAATAAGGTGACTCACTTAATGAACAGATAATAACCGGTTTGTGTGCCAGCATGATGATTGTTTTATGTTATCTTGAGTGTGTTTGTGCTATCCTTATTTCTGCTTATATTTGGATTGTTAGCTAACGGTTTATCCGTATTGTAGATTTGTAGAGATAGACAGTTGCAGAGTGATCCAGAACGGATGGTCAGCCGGGTCCACGTACTCATTAGATGGGGACGGGGGAGTCTCCCTTACAGCTTGCATGTTATGTATATGTATATGTTTTGTAAGGCTGTCACATGTGTACATTCATACAGTAAAAATATTATGTTTTGAAATTGTTTTAAGTACATTTGTGCCTTGTTGTAAGATCCAAGTAATGTTGTTGTTAAACCAAGGTTGGGACCCATTGTGAGGTCCTAACCAGTAGCTCCCCGAGTTTCGAAACTTGGGGTGTTACAAAATGGTATCAGAGCTCTGGGTTGGCAACAATGGCACTTGAAATCTTCTAAACGACCAGATGTATAAAATAACTGGAACCCGAAAGGGGTCTAAGATTTTCAAAACGGATTTTAGTTTTTACGCACGTGCATAGTCGGGTTGTTGGGTTAGTAGTACGTCGGACCACCATCGTTCTCCGTGGATCTCTACAACTTGGAATGATAGATGTTAATATTTAGAGTTATATCGATATGTTTTAAGGTATGATTATATATATGTATATGTGTAGCACGTTAGTATCCTAAAGGATACTTTAGATCCTTTAGTTATGATATCGGGAAGCGATTATCGCCTCATGATAAATCCGTAGCGAACTGGAAGAGTTTTCAACACGAGACAACGGATTTAGACCTAGGATTGAGTATTATACTCTGGTGGGCGTTCTGGAGACCCTATAAATCATCCGGAGAACGGGTGGGCAAGGAAGTAAAGATGTTGAGATAATTTTCACCACAAGTACAATCCGATGAGAAAGAAAATCCCGAGTTAGCTCACAAAGAAGGAATAGGAAGTCATACAAGGGACTTGGTCGTATGAAGCCGAGAGATGAATTAGAATAACCACGCAAGATACGACAAGATATCAGATTAGAGATAACATGGACATGGGAATACAAAGAGGATAGGGTGTTGACCCAGTGGTGAGAGATTAAAGGGTACAAAGATAGAGAGTGAATTTAATGACGGTAATAGAATGTGTAACCATGGAAACAAGTGGAGTCCTCCAAGGATACGAGCATTTTGAAAGAAACTTCGACATAAGTGTCAAAGAAACTAGAAGACTAAAACTGTGACAACGAATTTCCATAAAGGTATCATGATCAAACAAAACCAATTAACGGGAAGAATGTGGGAAAATGATCTTGGTGGACTAAAGAGTCCCCGATAACTTCTCATTCACATAAAGATTTAAGTTACCAATACTAACGGTCTTATTAGAGAACCGCAAACAGACGATGAACAAAGTAAGAAGAATCGTGAAGACACGCTTACAAGTTATTGTGGAAGACTTGATGAACTCCTTGACGACAGATAAATGCTATAAATGGACTCAGAAGAGTATAATGATCTCATAAGAAAACAAGAGAGTTGCAGACTATGGAAGGAGCTAAAAGGATATTAACAAAGAAACTGGAGAAGATAGATTTTCACCAAGGGTATCAAACTTCAAAAGAGATAGAAGAACAATAAGTCCGTGATCTTATAGAAGGTCAACTACAGACTAGTAGTGATAACTGAGACATAACACGTACGGGTCAACTAGTGGTAATTGGTTGACAAATAAGGAGGATAATTATGAAAGAATTTTATAAACATCTAGAGGACCCTTCAAGAGATCAACGTCGACAAATGTGAAGTTAAATCGGTACACGTGCTAGTAACATTAATAGTAACATGGAGTGAGTTGAGTTAGTAACTCTAATTAAGAACTTAAGGGAAGACTAGACAGCCAAGAATGACCCTTTAGGTTATTTGAAACCAAGGGAACTGTGTAAGTGATTTACTACCTACTGGCTAGGAAAAAGGTACATATCACAACTAGTACAGATGAATTATAAAAGGAGAACTAGAGGAGTAAGTATACACTTTGATAAGGTCTATTATTTGGCCTAAGAGTAACGGGTGGTGGCATTCTACCTAGTAAGCCCGAGGGTGACTGGTAGGGACTTGTCCATACTTGGTTTGCGGGTAAGCTACCGGCGGAGGTGTGCCAAACCATCACTAGTTGGATAAGGAACGGAGGCGAGAAATCTTAGATTTCTCGTGCCACAACTTTAAAAACGGAATAAAGTGAATCACCTAAGTTATTAGATAAAAACGGTTTGTGTGCCAGCATGATGATTGTTTTATTTTGCCTGGGTTGTGTTTGTGCTATTCTTATTCTACTTACATTTGGATTGTTAGCTAACGGTTTATCCGTGTTGTAGATTTTGTAGAGTAGACAATTGCAGAGAGATTCGGGACGGATGGTCAGCCGGGTCCACGTACTCATTTAGATGGGGACGGGGGCGTCTTCAGTTTCATTATATACATTACATTATACTTTTTCTTGTAAGGATGATACATATCATTCATGTAAAGATGATTTATGTTTCAAATGATTTAAATATGTTTGTGCCTTGTTGTAAGATCCTAGTAAAGCTGTTGTGAAACTAAGGTCGGGACCCATTGTGAGGTCCTAACCAGTAGCTCCCCGAGTTCTGAGAATTTTAGGTGTTATAGTGTGTGAGGTGAGGTGTAAGAGACGTTTGTTGTTGACGGATGAGACGAAGGATGAGTAGCTCCCATGGTTGTAGTGGGTGGTGTACAAAGGAGGTGATGATGGAGGTGAAGAAGGATGAGAAATAAGTTTACTATGTCTGCTTGATTGAAGAGTAAAATACGGAATTTCGGGATTCTGCTTCTAGGGCGGCGAAACGGCTTCTAAACGAGGTGTAGGCGACATTGGTGACCATATAGGGGCCATTTGAAAATGATTTTTTGAAACCACCGCCTTCGACGGCTTGGTTGGCCGTATGGGAAGCCGTGCGAGGCCGTTTGATAGCCATTTGAAATTAAACTTTGGCTACAAAATTTTGAATTAATTTCGAATAATCTTCAGAGGGATCTGAAATGGCTTGGGAAACAACTTTGAGACGGTCGGGGAGGCAATTTTCTTGGAAATTTGAGGCCGTTTGCTGACCGTTTCTGGCCATGGCTTCTTGCAACTAATTCAGATAAATAGTTTAAAATCATCCCTTTTCTAGTTCTCAATAGCATCTTCCAAGGCAATATCCATATGTTCCACGTGGTTAGTAAGCTCTTGATGGGCATCTTCTAATGCCACGACTTGATATTCAAGGGAACTCATGACTATCATTTAAGGTGGTGTTATTTTTCACAAGGTTTTTCACGGTTTCTTTGATACTATAGACACCTCATGTCTTGTTGTGCTTCTTGGTATACTTCCTTGTGTTCATTCTTTCAGGAAAATGGCGTCTTCCAGTGCCATGACTATCATTCTTTGATATTATAGACACCTCATGACTATCACGGTTTCTTTGATATTATAGACACCTCATTTCTTTGATATTTTCCACAATGTTATTTTACAACGCCTTAACAAGTAGAATCTCTAGGTAAAGCTTATTCATTCTTTGTAATTATAGACACCTCGAGTTCTCTTCCTAAGGTGGTGTTATTCTCTTTTGATAATCTCTTTGATATCCTAGATAGCTGACTTGTTCCATGACCTCATAATATACCATGTGTTCATTGAAGATTGAACAATCTTTTATCTTATGACTTATGCTGTTGTAAAACTAACAGTTTATATTAGTATCTAAGTTCGCAACTGAGGAAGTGTGGTAACCATCAACAAACTTCATCAGGCTTGCACATTCTCATCTAACTTGTCAATCATGTTGTCATCCTTGATATTATAGACACCTCGTGTCTTGTTGCGCTTCTTGGTATACTTCCTTGTGTGTTCAACAACAAACACAAGGTAGTCTCAAGCTTCATCCTCGTTCATTCTTGTAAATCCATAGGATTTAGTAGTGTCAACCAAATTCCCAATAGTATCATTCAGACCACTATAAAAGTATTCAAGAAGTGCTCCCTTCTCGAATTCATGGTGAGGGCATAAGTGTGACAACTCATTAAATTTCCCATACTAAATGGATGTTTTCTGCTTCTTCCATGTCAAAGAAGGAAATCCTCTCCTTAATCTCAACAATCTTGTGGGAGGAAAATAATTGCTCAAGAAAGTTGTTAATACTTCCCAAGTAGCAAAAGTACCTAGAAGGTGATTTTGCAGCCAACTTGTAGTCTTTCCTATTATAGAAAAAAAAATGCATGCATTCTCAAGGCATCAGGAGCAATGTTCTCATAATTTAAAATGTTCATGATATTCTTAAAATTCCGCAAATGTTGATGCGAATTCTCATTCAGTAATCCTGAGAACTAATCAATCTAGATGAGCTCAATGGTTTCCGTCATGAGATGGAAGTCTCGACCTTCAAGTGCAGGTAGCAAAAAATCATGGTTTGAAACCCTCTGTCTAGGACTCATCATAGCATCCAACGTTTGAGGGTGGAAAGCCCTTTCAGCAACAAGTGTAGCATTAAACCTAGAAATCTCATCTTGTGGATCAACAACAAGAAGTTGATTGTTTTTGTCATCCATTGCTTAATTTGCAACAACTTTTTGGCATATTTTTGTCTATGGAGGGTGCACTCAATCTCGTTGTCAAGAGGGAAAAGTTTATTTGGGTCGTGGAATCGTCGCATTCACCAATCTAGCATGTGCATAAAAAATCAACAATATAAGAAACTTAAAATAACCAAGAATTAAGTATCAACCAATTATACCAGCAATCCCCGAAAACGGCTACAAAAACTTGATCGTTGAAGTTTTAACCAAATAGTTAGGAACAACCTCCCCTCAAGGATACGGGATCGGATGTAGTATATTCGGGTATCGAATTCACAAGGATCACATCTAATTTGATAGATATCAATAATTAATTATTCTAAGTAACAAAAATAAAGCAATAATGATACAAGACGAAAGCAATAATAACTGAAGAAAAATATGTTGATGGAAGTGAACTAAAGAAACAGGAATCCCCACTATAATGAATAAAAGTATAATTGCATATATATGACTCATGAACATTGATAAATGAATATTGCATGTAACTATCTAAAATAGCCTTTGACATAAACAAACAAAGATCGTGCTTTCAACCTCACATAACTCTCAATCCAGCGGTTCAACAAGTATAAAAAAACTCATTAAAAACTTAGAAATGTGGAAAATACCAAGAAAAACCTTCGCTTATGGCCCCCAAAGACTGAAACTTTCTACGATAGTTAGAAATCCTCAAAGCTTTGATACACTAGTAATATCTAAACCAAGTGTTTTTCAATATATCCAATACAATGCCCTTCTCTATTGGTCTTTCTGTTGTTTTCTCTAAACCAATTATAAATGTCACTTATTTCAAAGGTAAATAAAAGGAAGGAATGAAGTTCTTTGAAAAGAGCAATATCACAATCTCAATTTACAACATATATGCAACAATAAACTAAATCATTATAGGGATTATTAAATCCTTATATTAGAAGGAGAGTTAGCCAAACATGATCAAGTATAAAGCAAAGACAATATACAAAATCATGAAAGACATAAACTCACAAATGTCTAGTTCCAGCAAGGCGAAACTTATTCTAGCAACTACTTGATGACTATGAAATCAAGGTAAGGGAGACTTCGTGGTAGATCTAGCATATCTAACCACATGGATGAGACATGCTAATATCGGGAAAAATCTCAGAGTCTAGTTTACACAAAATATCTTATTCCAAAGTTAAAGATTAGAAGATTTGATTTCCCTTTATTGCATAGATGGGATGGCCTTGAAACGGCCATCAAACGGCATAAAGACGGTATGCAAGCCGCCTCCAACCCATTTGCTAAGTCGTTTCGTAGTGTTTGAGCTGCACTCTGATATGTGCTTCAATAGAGTCTTCTACAGTGATGATGTGGTCCAAACGGCCACCAAACAATTTCTAGGCTGTTTTGCAAGCCGTTTGGCTTTCAATCTTGCTCAAAATTATGGATCTTTTCTTCACGATATCAACATGGGACTTCGTTTGCATCTCTTCAATCATGTAACCTCTTCTCTTCAGCTTTGACTTTAAGGAGTATGCATTTCTAGCATAATTGATGCCGTAAATGACTGAAACACAAAGGGTCAAGGTAGATACCGAAATATGGAAAATGAACGCTTTCTATACAAATAGTGATGTATGAGATAGCATTAGAGGTACGAAATGCATGATTCTAAGGCCTAAAAGATGTTACATTTGACACTCATAAGGAAACGTCATTCAAAGAACACAAGAAGGTTCTTTATGATTGGTTTGAGAAGATACCAACTTGTAGACACGTGCAAAACAACACAAAAAAATTCAAGCTATTGGCGAACGAGAGGTCATTCTCTCTCTCTCGAGAAAACGTGTGCCTGAAACACAGTACTTGTATATTCTAAATTCAATTGGTCAAAAACATAGGGGCAAAAAATCCTCTTAAATAAGAGAATGGATGCTCGGAAAATCTATCTTATAAGCTACAATATCTATTTAAAAGATCTTGAATAAGTTAAAATAAGATCTATCTCAAGATAAGATAAGGTTTCTTAAAAATATACCCTTAAGTCTCTCTATTAGATGACTTAAGTAACATAAAAATAAATACGAGAAACATGGGATGAAATTAACATAAAAGACCCAAAAAATAAAGCATAACCCTTAATTAAAGGTGTTATATATGGGTTTGAAAACCATTTTAGGTTGGCCATCTTGCAACACCAAAAATTAGTAGGAGTATTACATAGACCAAAGGGCATTTGCCGATAAAAGATTCCATAAGGACAAACAAATGTGGTTTTCTCCTGCTCATTGGGGTGAATAAGTATCTACTAAAACACATTGAAATCGTCAAGATAACAAAATAAATCACTTTTTGCTAATCTTTCCAAGGTCCGGTCAATGTATGAGATCAGTAAATGGTCCTTTAAGGTGACATTATTCAGCTTTCTGTGGTAGATGCACATTCTCTAACCGGTCACGGTTCATGTAGGGATATACCCACCTTTATCATTTTCAACGATCATGAAGCCATCCTTTTTAGGGACCATATGAACAAGACTCACCCATATACTGAAATGGGGTAAATGATCCCAACATAAATTATTTTAAGCACCTCATTTTTCACCATCTCCTTCATATTAGGATTTAACATGCGTTGATATATGCTCAATAGAGATCTTATGATTTGGCTCCAGAAAAATATGGCGCATGCACATGTCAAGGGATATACCCTTCATATAATTGATGGTGTACCCTAAGAAGTTTCCGTATCACATGACAACATTAACCACCTTTAATGCTTGTTTGTCAGAAAGTCTAGTTGATAATGATGGGGAACTCGTATGTAGGATCTAAGAAAGCATATTGTACGCTATTATGTTGTGGTTTAAGTGTAGCCTTGGTGACTTTACTTTGTGCTGACAATTCTAGGGTGTCGGCAGATGGATTTGTGGTAGGGAGAGCAACAAAAAAGTAAAAAAAAACTTGATAGGTGTGTCGTCTTGGAGGTTAGAGTTGACGGACAAGGTGAGGGTATGTAAAGTCTCGGAAGGAGGAGTTTAAGTTCAAGAGTGGTTGGAGAAATTTCAAAATCCTCATCATTAATGTCATTAAGGTTTGATGAAGCGTGAGTAGGATTTTCAATGAGATATTGGTTTCGAGCCTCGTTCTCAATGTCAAACCTTTTGCAATCCCTAGAAAGAGTGTATGGTATTTGTGAAGTCTTAGAAATATTGAATTCCACCTCGTCTTCACCGATTTTGAACTTTAGAGTTCCTCTATTGACGTTGATGATAAGCCCAAGGGTTTTTACGAAAGGACGAGGATGATAGGATTATTATAATTAGGTTCCATTTGGAGGACGACAAAGTCAACAAGAAAAAGGGTATCATCAATACGTACTAGAAAGTTATGAAGAGTACCAACTGTATAGACAATAGATCGAATGGCCATGTAAAGACGCATCCTCGTGTTTTGTAATTCTTTGGGTGTGTTAGTTAGTATCTATACTTTCTATTATACTAGTTGAGTCTACTTGCAATATTCTTTCTACTTTGTGACAATCATGTGAAGAGAACTCCAACAACGGTTTCCTTCACTATCTTTCAACACAAGAACTATAATACCCGAAATTTTAATTTTGTATTTATTTTTTTATAAGTCAAGCCGGACTTTGACGAGCTTGATTTCGTACATGATATTTATTATCATGATAAAATGAAATACTGTTATTTTATGTGAGGATGACTCACATATTCTACTCTAATTCTACCAACTTTTTCATATGCAAATCACATTCTTTTAAGATAGACTAACTAGAAACCATTAGCTCATATATGACACCTTTTGGACCCGTCAAGTAAAACATTAGTCCACCAAGACGAGCCCAACAACAAGGAGGTCCACCAGCCTGCTTTCCTTCAGCTTGTTTTACAGAAGATGACCCATCAACCCTCCTTTCATTTTCTTTGAGCTCGTGTTAAGGAAACTTACCGTAACGGTAGATCTTCTTGCCTTCCTTCCCACACTAGATCGTATTGTTTTCCCTCAACAAACTTAAGTTGCTCTCCTTCCAAAACTGACGATTGCCAAGAGTGGAACCCTAGTGCGCCTCCTCTCCAAAAGACGTTGCCACCCTTCGCCCAGAACCGACGATAGCAGGCGCACCCACCTTCATCAGCAACAACCTAGGACTCATCGTCTGCGGCACGCCTCAAGCAACCACCCTTCGCTCTCTGCACTCGGATGACCAACAATAGGGCGGCACCTTCTCCATTGATTTCTGCAAGCAGCTTTGACCTACCTTTGGACCCAACAAGCCAAGACCGAACCCGTCGACTGTTGTATCATCATCAGGTTGCCTGGTCTTGTCTTCCCCTCATCTTGGTATGTTATCAGGCGGTTCGATCGAACCATACCCGACAGTGAGTCCTTTTTGCCTCGTAACCTTTTTGATCTCTCTCTTCCCTCTCTTAGTATCATTGTAGTGGATCATTGGCTGGTTAGCTGTGTTAGGAGGGGTAGCGAGGGGGGGGGGGGGGGGGATTCTGGGCAATAATACAGTACGCGAGTTAGAGTAGTAGGATGTGAGAAGCTATAGTTGGGTCTTGGTGTGACTAATGAACTGGGTAGACTGAGCTTTACCGCTCCTGGATTTAGTGGTGGATAGAATGTTAGGACTCATTAGGTGCATTTGGTATGGCTTGTAAGGTTGGAGCAAAGGCATGAATTGGAGCATTCTATGATAACCAAGTTTCGGTTGTGAGAGACGTTTAATGGGTGTTGTTTTGTTTATGGTTTTGAAAATGTTTAAATTAAGTGATAAGCGATACTTTGGATACTTGGGTAGTTAGAGTTGAATTTGTTTTTATGGATATATATAGTAATCTTTTATATATATATATATATATATATATATATATATATATATATATATATATATATATATATATATATATATATATATATATATATATATATATATATACTCACACGTAACTTTGTTTATTAGGCTAGTCCTAATTTTGTACCCATTATACGTAACTTTTATATATATATATGGAATATAATTCCTTTTTAAATAGTTCTTAGGTTAAAACCTAAGTGCAGGCTACACTAACTAATATCTTGTTCGTTTGTCTAGTACATATATGAGAATAAGTAAGCTTTGGGAGATTGATCTAAGAGGGCATGATATGTTTAAGTCCTTTTCGGTAATTTTGAGGAATTAATTTAAATGTGGGTTTTAGACTAAGTAAGTCCTATGTTAGTTTTAAAGGATAGTTTGGAAGTATTTATCATTATAAGGGTATTTTGGTAAATTCTTTATGATCGATTGAATATCTTAGAAGTTGGAGACTTCTAAAAAAGTGAGATACATTATTGATTCACTTGATTTGTATAATAGGCGGTTGAGTTTCTGCGGTTACAGACCGAGTCGAGATGATGAGATTTGTGAATTGATTCAGGTAAGTCCTTGTAACTTAGCTGGTTTCTAGATGTTAGCTGAATGATAATAGTGGTGTATGTGTGTTGATTGGTTAATAATTATAACATGCCTAGGATCACCTTTATTACTATTTATGGCCCAAGTGTATGTGTGACGGGCCGTGACATCACTGCCCAACTCTGACAGGAGACTAGGAGGTTCTCTATACCCAGACCATACAGGTACAAGGTGAGATGCATCGGATCCATTCTTGATGGTTACACGGGGGTGGAGGCGAGGTTTGGGAATCCCTCGTGTCACAAAATAAGTATCATTAGTAAGAGTGAATGACCTAAGTAAAGATAATAAATAGATTTTGTGAAAGCATGATGTGTGTTTAGTTTTGCTTTTGTTTGTCTGTGTGTGCTATTTTCATTTATCTAACGTTTAGATAGCTAGCTAACGTTTGATTTGTTTGTTGTTTAGATTTACCACAGGTTAAAGCAACAACTGAGTGATCCGGAAGTAGTTGTCAGCCGGGTCAGAGTGGGGTTTGGGGTTTTGCATTTATGTTTCCTTTATCGTATGAGGACAGATAGACCTTTTATGTTCTTAAGTACTATTGGGTGTTAGACGTTGTGTTGCATTCATATCTCTTAAACTATCGCTTTATGAATTTCGGTTTCTCTATTTGTGTCTTGTTGCAAGATCCTAGTTAGATTGTTGTCAAATTGAGGTCGGGGCCCATTGTGAGGTCCTAACCAGTAGCGTCCCAAGTTCTAAGAATTCAGGGTGTTACAAGAACCTTCTTCCAAGCCAAGTCAACTACTTGATTCATCTAACGAGTTTCTAGTTGAAGCTAGTCATCGATTTTAAAGGAGTATTAATCCATCCAAGACAATTACATCAAATTATCTTGCGATATCACAACAGAGTGTGAGTGTGAGAGAAAACAAGTAAGGAGTTTTCCATTTCACAAACTTCACAAGTCTATTATTACTTTGTGTGCTTGTGCAAAATGTCTAGGTCTAATAGTCCTAGAGGGTCACTACGAAACGAACCAACGAGTCCTAGAACCAATGATATGTTGAAACAAGTCTTGGCCTCGATTTCTAACCTCGGCAAATAAGTGGCCAACCTAAACGGATGGATGACCAACATGAACGAAAGAATGAGCACGATGTAATCTCACCCTATCCAGGAATCTCGGCCAGTCCCAACCAAGATTTCAGCCGATATTTACATATGAGATTGGTGGTAGTTCTCGTAATCCCCCTATGCCCTCAAACCCGATCCACCTCGAAGAGTCCCCCAACGGCCAGGTATGAGACATTCAAACCTCTCTTTAATGCGCATAATTTTCTAGATTTTGTTGACAATATTCAGGAATTAGACAATGAGGATGAAGAAGGCATGTGGAGAGGTTATCCTAGACATAATCAAAGTCCAAGGAGAGGTCGAGACTATGAACAATTTAGACCTCACCTAGAGCATGACAGGATTGGAAAAGTGAAGGTCAAAATTCCAAGTTTTAAAGGAAAGTGTGATCCGGACGCGTTTATGGAATGAGAGACCAAAATCGAACAAATTTTGTCTTGCCATAACTTTAGTGAGCAAAGGAAGATCCAAATTGCTGCATTGGAATTTCAAGGTTATGCCTTAATTTGGTGGGATCACCTTGTCAAAGAAAAGATAAGAACGCTAGATCCGGACATTAACACATGAGAGCAAATGCAGGCGTTAATGAGAGCTAGATTTGTGCCTCAACACCATACTAGAGAGCTAAGACAAAGATTAGTGAAACTCAAGCAAGGATCTATGAGTGCAGATGAGGTTTACACATCTATGCAAATGGAAATGGTAAAAGCCAATTTCATAGAGGATGAGGAGACAACAATGACTCGTTATTTACTTATTTTGCATCATTCTTTAACAAATAAAATTGACCTATATCCTTATGACACCATGACAAATTAGTCGCATTTCACTATCAAAATTGAAAGGAAGATTAAAAGAAGGAGCCAAGCAAAGAAGCCAATTTGTGGAACTACAAGTTTATGGAAACAAAATAATAAGAATCCAGATGCTCAAGGCCGAGATTTATCTTCGGTTAAGGACGATAAACCGGGTTAAAATTTTGGCCAAGGAAGCACTAAAATCTCGCCATCTCACTCATAATCTCAATCCTTGAATGAGCCTTCAAGCGATCCTAAAGGGAGCAATTCTAACTCTACTTTTCATTCTAAAGATATTGTATGCTTTTAATGTCAAGGTAGAGGTCATTATAAGAAAGATTGTCCTAACAACAAGGTGTTATTTATTCATCAATTGGACAATATGAGAGTGAGGAAGAGCATGATCATGACACCCCCTTATTCCATTGCATGAAAATAAAAGTGATAGTGATGAAGGCATTGAATTTTAGCATGTAGAATCTTTGATTGCTAGAAGAACTTTGCATGCTAATATCACCCCTTGTGAAGATAATCAACGGGAAAATATCTTTCATACTAGATATCTTGTTAATGAAAAGGTGTGTAAGATGATTATTGATGGAGGTAGTTGCTACAATATTTCTAGTGTTGAATTGATAAATAATTGCAATTTACCACGTTTTATCACCCTTGACCATACAAGTTGCATTGGATGAATGATTGTGTAAAATTGAAAGTGAACAAGCAAGCTAGAGTGACTATTACCTTAGGACATTATACAAATGATATCTTGTGTTAGTACATATGTAGGCTTGTCATACTTTACTAGGTCGTCATTGGCAATATGATCGGAAAGTGGAACATGATGACTATTCAAATAGGTATGTTTTTACGTTCAATGGTAAAATTTTATATTGAAGCCCGTGAACCCTCTACAAATTATTGAGAGCTATGAAAAGCAGAAGAAGGAGGACAAGGATCAAGCATTGGACAAGAAAAAAGTCAAAACTCACTCCAGTATAGAATCTCACCCTAAAGAAGCGAATCTCGGCCACAGATACAAGAATCTCGCCCCGAGATACAAGAATCTCGCTCCAAGATATAAAAATCTCTTCTCAATACACATAAACCTTGTCTCAGTGTAATATCTCGTCCTAGTGTACCAGAACCTCGCCCTAGTGTAGAAATTTCAATTCACCCTTCGTGAGCTTTTTTGGCTTCTAAGGACGAATTTTGAGTTGAGCATCCATCCATAGACGTTCTTCCTACATGTTTGACACAAGGAATGAACATGATCAAGGGGTTAAGTCATTCATTTCATTGAGAGATTTTCTTAAGCATTGTGTGCTTAAGGACTCTAGGGATACATTTAATTTGTTTAGAGAGTTATTTACTAAATTCGATCAAGTGTGCATACCTAGTTGTCATGCCACCTCTCTCATTAAGGAAAATTTTCCTATGATTGACAAAGGTCATTTGGATAGGTTAACCACATACGATTATGGACCACAATTGCTTGCGGATATAGTTCAAATTTCTAGTTATTATTTGAGGAATAGTATGAGCTTACTTAAGAAGTTAGCTAGAACTAAGAAGGGAAGAAATTTAATCTTTGAGGTTGTGGTGCATTTCCTTATAAGTTGTGCTTATTCTAGGACTTGCCAACCCTATCTATCCTTGAACTATCATGTATGTGTAGTTAAGTTGTTTTCTCTAATCTTTGTTGATCTTATGTTGTTGTCTATTGAAGAGTGAGTAATATTCAATGCAGATAAACAGGTGGGGTTCATCAAGGAATTGCATGAGAGAATACGGCTAAGGATGGAGGAGATGTCGAAGAGTTCACCATATGGAGATGGACCGTCTAAGAAGCTATGTAAGGTTGGCAACAATGCTTATATACGGGAGCTTTCGGAGGAGCATGGTATGAATCCTACCTTCAATGTAGAAGACTTGAGTCCTTATATGACTAGTGATGCACATGATGATGATTCGAGGATGAGTCCTTTTTAAAGAAGGGGATTGTGACGAGGGACCATCCCCAACACCTCTATACATGGACCAATCACTAGAGATATGGCTAAAGCATTGAAGGAGAAGGAGTTGATATCATATTCAAGTCATGCTATGGAAGGATCAATCACTAGGTCAAGGGCAAGGAGAATCCAAGAGAAGGTTTATAGCCTACTGTTCGCTCCAAACGGTGTGTGCAAGCTTTAATATTTATAACCCAAGAAGTATGCTTGAACAAATATACGAACCCGCAGTATACGGGTCAATTGTAATAAAAGCAAGAATTCCAAGGGTCGATTGTTACGCTAAGGATGTATGCACGCAATAAGCCTTAAATTTATAACTCGTTATATTTCTTCTAACGCCTAGCGAACCCACAGTGTACGGGACGTTTTGTAGTAGGGATAGTATTCCGAGGTCGAACACAAAGACTGAGGTGAGATTGAATCAATTAGTGACTAAAGATAGTGTTGATCTAGGCTAAGAAAAGAGAAAGAAACAAATAAATGAAAATCTCAATATTTTTGGGTTTGGTTTTGTGTGGTGATCAATCAAGAATCACAATGATGCAATATAGCAAAACAAACTAAGGAATCAAGCTAAAACACAAATAAACAAACAAACACGGAGTATGTAATCAAAGAGAGAAAAACGGATTCTAAGGGTTGGAAATTCCGGTTATGGCATAGTACTCAAGCTATCTAATCATTCCTTGGATCAACTAAAGTATATTGGGAGCGAGCGTTTCTAGATTGGGATCAATCACCGGGTAGGTCTCAATGGTCCACTAGTCCGTTCCTAAGGTCTCGTCACCGGGTAAGTCTCAAAGAGCCTAAGGATAGGAATTCTACACAAACCGGATGGTATTCTAGGGATCTAACCTCTCTTTACCGGGTAAGTCTCGGAAAGGCAAGTCCTAAACACCTATCCTAGGACACTCAGTCCAATAGCGGCTTGTGAGGCTCACTACTACCTAGAGTTTGTCATCTTCGGTATCTATGTAACACCCCGAATCTGCGGGACTCGGGATGCTATGGGTTGGGACCTCACAATGGGTCCCGACCCTTAGCCTGACAACAATTTCACCGGATCTTTCAACATGGCACAAATAAAGGCAAAACCAAAATTCCTTTTAATGCAAATGATAAGAAACCCGAAGGAAAACAACAAAAGACTTCAGCCGATAAACAACACCAAAGATCAAAACGCCATACACACGGCATACCAACATAATAAACGAAGAATAAAACACAACTCGACTCCAACTAAAACCCACTCCTAAAATGTACGGAACCCCGGCTGCCCACTCTTCCGGATCTCTCAGCCGCTTTCCTAACCTGCAAGGCAATCTACAACAATTGGTATAAAACCGTTAGCTAATATTCGAAGCATTAGAATCAAGGTGAAAGGCACAAACACAAGTAAATAAACATAACACACAATGTACATCAAATCACACAAGTCCGGTTTATTATCTTTTTATTATTAAGTCGTATCCCGTTCTAATTCAACTTCTTTTGTGACACGAGAATCCTCCGAAACTCGCCTCGGTCCCTTCTTCCGGCAATGGAACGATCGGATGCCTCCGACCGTCTAACCAGCACGGGCCAGTCGCCGAGATCCCCCTAGCTCTCACGGGGAGCCAGGCAGTGATGTCACCGCCCGTTATCATACACTTGGGCCAAATAATATAAAGGTCGGTAATCCTATTCCCGGTTTAGTTGTTATAAACAGTAAAATAATAAACACACACCACCCAACACACAATAATGCTAATACAAAGAATACGAGCTAAGTAAGTCCGGAGACTTACCTCGTCACCACACTCAACTCACAACACTCTCGCTTCCTTAGGGGAAGCCCATAACCTGCTCACAAGAAGATAACTATATCAACAACAACCCACTCACAATAGAAGTCTTAGACTTCTATACAAATGATCTACGCAAGACTATTTGACTCTCAATTCTAGGACCGCATCCTAGAATCCCTCATGCTCACATCACACTCAACAGAAGCTAGAAGTCCTAAGACTTCTAAACCCTCGGATCTTGCAAGATCATAACTCACAACACCACTAGGATAACATACCTAGTCCAAACAAACTCAACGGGGACAACACCATGCTAGAATAAGCATATCCTAGCTCATAATCTCAACAACCATATAACCAGCACCTCAAGCCTCAGATACTCACAAGATCAACCAAACACTCAAAGTCTTACAACAATCGACAATCCTCAAAACTCACCTAAGATCCAAACCACTACTTGGTATTCACTCTAAGTTATGTTAGATCCATCCTAGCATGATACTAAAACTTAACATAACTAGATCGAGGGGAAAGAATACTCACACGACGTCAAAAGACGGAAGTCGTTCAACGGATGTCGACTTGGACTCGTTAGGCCTTTATCGGGGCGCTTCCGAACCTAGCACCAAACTAAACAAATTTAGCTTATAAGCTAAATTTGAACGGAATAATGAACATATATAAATCTAAGGAATATCCCAATTTTAAAATCCGAGTTAAAACCGTTTAAATACTTTCCGGGACAAATTATACAATTATATACACATGGGTCATAATATATAACAAATATAACTATAAGAATAAAATCCGTTATAAAACTTTGGTTGAAAGTCCGTAAAAACATTTTCCGGGCAACTCATGAAGTTCCATAAACTTTGGGATATATTCTGAAAATAAAATCTGGGCCAAATCTGTAATTAATTCAAACAGTAGGGCCCAATCTACAATTTTCAGAAGAGTGGGTCAAATCTGCAATAAACACAAACCATGGGCAAAAATTGTAATTACACTAGAATAAGGGTAGCCCGATTTAATAAACCCACAAGGGTTTCTCCTTCATTTGAAACCCGACGCAGGGCGCAGAGAAGGTGAGAAGGAGGGCGGCGGCGTGCTCCGGCAGGCAGGGCGAGGCGACGACAGCGACACTAGTAGGCCCCTTGGCGGCGTTTCTGGCGGTCCCGGCGAGCGAGACGTCGATGGAGCGAGGCGACAGACAGCACTAGGGAATTGCAGAGACGTCGATGAAGCGAGATTGAGGGCTGTGCAAGGGCTTCAGCGGCGGAAAGAAGGCGAGGGCGACGTAGGCTTCTCCGGCGTCGCTGGTGGCGTTATTCCTTCCCGGCGATTGCAGAAGCTAGGCGAAAGAGAGACTATAGCAGGTGAATTGCAAGTGAAGGAATGATATAGATGCAGGGTATGCGAGAGGTGATTGCCGGGGGGGAGTTTGCAAGCGAGGCTTGTTGTTGTGGGTGTGATGATCACCTGGGGTCGTCGGGAGATTGAGGGAAGTTACAGCTGAAGAGTTGAGAGCAACAGAGAGAGCATCGAGAGGTTGAGCAAAGCGGGGTTGCTTGCAACTGCAGAGTGAAGAAAGGTGAGCAGGAGAGTGCAGATGTGGAGTTTCTGTGATGCAAAACAAATCAGAAGGTGAGAGGCTGGGTTGCCTCATAGGTGATAGAAGGGGTGAGCTGGTTGCTTGTAGTGGTAGACTTCCACAGAGAGGAAAGCAGAAGCAGCTATGGAGGAGAGTGCAAGGACATTGGTTGGGCGGCAGGCTTATCTTCAGCAGTGCAACACGCAAAGGATAAAGAGAAGTAAAAGGGAGGAAAAGAAAAGAAATAAATAAAATGAAATATTATAAAATTCCAAAATCGCAATTTAATAAACTCGATCTAAACTATCGGAACGGGATTTTTGGGTCGGAAAACTTTTCCGAAATTTTTCGAAAAAAAATAAAAGTAATACGGTATCCAAAATATAAATATATTCGGAAAGATATTTCCCGTCGTAAAATACTTTTAATAAATATATATATATGCCGCAAGAATAAAAACGCAAACGTGCCTAAATTTGGGGCGTTACAATCTAAGAGTAAGAATCACCGGGTAGGTCTCTTCTAACACTTAGTTGCTAACACTAGGTCACCCTAGGATAGTTTTTACTCAACAAACACTAGGATTTCAACAATCTAACAACCTAACACTTGGATTTATCATTACAAGCAAATTCATCAAAATCACGGGGTGTTCATAAAGGTCCACGGCCGTGGTTTGTCTAGAACAAACCGTGGTTTCTAACAGTGGCTAGGTTCAATTAAACGAATCATCCAAGCATACATTTAAGTCTATTCTATCATAGTCCAAGCCATAACCATCTTTTCCTTACCCTAGAATCGCATCTATTTAGCCAACAACATGCATCTTAACAATCAAACTCATCAAGCATAAAATCATGGCTTCCATTTGCAAGATAATGAAGTGAAAGAGATAAACAAGTTGAACAAAGAAAAACCAAGCTGAATATGAGTTTAAGAAAGACTTACAACCCTTCAAAAGAAGGTTCAATCGATTCTTACAACCCTAGAAAACGATTCCGAAAATCTTCACTCTAAAATCTATCAAAGACTAATAGTGGTGTGTTCTTCTCCTCTTCTCCAATGGAACTCTTCTTCTCCTCCAAGAGTAGCTCCTATCCAAGCTTCCAATTGAGAGAATCTTTCTTGTTGAGAGTGTGAGAGAGAATGGAGTGATGGGAGATACTTTTCAGCCTTGCAGGACCACCTATTTATCCTACAAATTTGCAAGAGTCGGCCATGAAGATCGTGGCACAGCTGTCACAACCGTCTGGCAAAAACCACGGTCCAATTCCACGGCCATGGAAGTCCCAGTGACCGTGGTTTTGGTGCTTCAACTTGTTTTCGATCATTAGGCTACGATTTAGTGCATGTCATGCACCAACAAGGTCCCAAGTGTCCTCCTTAGCTCCTAACTTGCATCCTAATGAGTCTGAAGGTGTGTCATCTTGAGGAACGATCCTCAAATGTATCGATTAAGCTCCTAAATCTCCCAAAATACCTACAAAGCAATGCAAAAGTCCGTGTAGACGTCTATCTCGACAAAATACGTGAAGTGAGTGCAAACGTCGTGAACTAGTGCTAAACCATGCATGAATGAGCGGAAAAACTATCTAAATGAGTACCTAAACCTAAGTCATAAATCGTGTTATCATCGATCACAGGGATTTAGGTGAAACAAAGCACAAAATAGGTTGTCAAGTATTGCAAATAACTCAAAGCAATTAAAGAAATCAAAGATGATATTGTAAGAGCCTTAGTCTTTGGAGCCTAGTTGAGCTATAGTGTGCTTTGTCTTGACCCTGCTGGCCGCCCCTGCGCACCATTTGGGCCTCCCCAGCGGCTAGGCACCCCTACACCTTAGGCTAGCCGCCCCTGCGGCTCTGTATGTGTGCAACCGCTTTCGTTGACTCTTGACTTGTGCTTTGCGGCTGGCTTCTCTTATAAGCTTGCCTTTACTTCAGATGAGGGGTTTCCTTACCTCTTTTCAGCTCTATCTTCTCCTCTTGTTTTCTCTTGATCTTGTGTGAGTGAGTTCTTGTGAGTTTGAGTGTGGCTTTGACCTTGGATGCTCTTGAGGATGTTGTTGAAGGTTGTTGGTGTTGTGTTGAGGTGATAGACGTGCTGATCCTCCATAGTTGCAGCTTAGGGCTTGTGTGGTAAGCTCTTCTTCTTCTTCTTCTTCTTCTTCTTCTTCTCTCTTCCTTCTTTCTTTCTTGCTTCTTTCTTCTTCCTTCTAGCCTAGGATCACAAGCTGAGCTTATGTGGACCCTTTCCTAGACTTTTGATGATCATATATGTGTATATGTGCATATGTGTTGTTGTGGTATGTGGAAGAAGTGAAGAGAGTTGAGAAAGAGGTCGAAGAGAAGTCGGGACCAACTTTCTGCATAGACAGCCGCCCATGTGCCTGTCCTGAGCCTCACCTGGGCCTGGTGTGTGAGCCGCCCCTGTGCCCTGAGCCATCCGCCCCTGCGCTTGACTGGTTCAACGCCCTTGGGTCCTTTGTTTCCGCTGGTGCATCCAGGGCATACCTTGTTGGTATGATTCCTTCTTCCTTTCCTTTGGCCTTGGCTTTAGTTGTAGAGCTAGGCTAGCTTGGTTAGTGTGAGTTTGTTGAGTTGTATGATAGAGTTGTGCCTTATGCACTTGTGGTTATGTTGAGGTTATTCCATAGGCATATGTGAGCTTGTTGATCTTGAGGTTTAGATTGAGGTTGTAGGTTGGTTCTGGTTATGGAGACGAGTCTCCTAACCCTTTCAGGTTGTGATGTTGTGTGCCTTGCTCTTGCAAGCGTTGGTTTCTTCCCCAAGGGGAAGTTGTGACGTGGCATTGGATACGAGTGTATGAGGTAAGTCCATAGGACTTACTTAGCGTTCAATTATGGATTTGTGTGATTGTGATGGTTGTGTGTGTTCATATGATTGTGCATTTTATAACATAAACCGGACTAGGATGACCATTTATTACATTTAAATGGCCCAAGTGTATTATAACGGGCGGTAACCACTTACTAGAAGCTCGCCGAGAGTGGAAGGAAGTGCTCGGAAGCCAGTAGCTCAGGGGGGAGGTAGATCCCCATGCAACACCTAGGTTAAAGGGGGAAGAGACGTGGTTCTTTAGGCTCCTCGTGTTAGAAAAGAAGTTGAATTAGTAATGGAATAATGTAATAAAAGATAATAAATGAATGTGTGTGACATTGCATGTATGAGATGTTGATGTGTGTTTGTGCTTTTACCTTCATGCTTATCTATTGTTGTAGCTAACAGTGTATACCGTGTTGTAGATGATCTGCAGGTTAGGAAGATTGCAGAGTGAGCCAGATGGTGTGACCAGCCGAGGACTTCTGTATATTAGGATGCGTGGGTTGGGATCTTTTGTATCAGATGTTATGTTTGATGTTTTGTACTCGGCTTTGAGTTTGTAAACTCTTTTGATATATCATACAACTTTTATGTATTTGGTTTTACTCTACTTATGCCTTGTTGTAAGATCCACTGAACTTGTTGTCAAGCTAGGGTCAGGATCCATTGTGAGACCCTAGCCCAATGTGACACTCCGAGTCTAGTGGATTTGGGGTGTTACAGATATAAAGTCAAGTAAGGGGAAATGCGGATTCTAGGGATTAAAGCATCTAGTTGTGGTTCCGACTCAAGATCTCAAAGGATAACGCGGACAAAGCTGAGGTTTGCAAAGAGAAGGTGTTTCTAAGATGGGAATAGATCACCGGGAAGTTTCACTACTCACTATCCCAAACCAAAGCTCCTATTACCGGGTAAGTCTCAAGGTACTATGGAAAGGAACTATAATCTCAAACCAACACACCACTCAAGGGAATAGAATCAACCTTTACCGGGTAAGTCTCAAGCTAACTCACAAGGATAGAATGAAGGCACACTCAAACCCCAATAAAGGACAAACCTTTATTAACCTACACTCATGATCTTAGGTAAAAAAAAAAAGGAATCACCGGGTAAGTCTCATCCTAGGCTTGCATTGAACCGGGAAAGGTGTAATAAGGATAGGATTTGGCAAACTAGAACTCTTATCTCAAAAAAGGTTCAAAAAAGGTCACCTCGTTCAGTCAGATTCCACTCCGGCCGAGATGTTCAACGACTGAGCGAGGTGTTCTAGGGTTAAGGTTAAAGACTCGAGCTTTCAGGGTCCTGGTGAGATTAAGATCATTCTATCATCGTCTTCCCCACAACTTTCAGCCAATCACCCTAGAATCGCATAAGAAACTTAGCCAACAATCATCATGATAACAATAATCAAATGTATGGAAAAGGAATCAATATTCGAACAAGAAAACCTTAAGAAAAAGGTCTCAATAACAGAATCAAATAACAAACAAACTGCGTTCCTTAAGTCACAAATCAGGAAAGACAATAAACCAAAAGACAATCTAAGAAAGTCTTACAAACTCCTTCAAAAAGCAACTCCAACTATGATTCCTTCCTTCCTTGAACTTCAATCTTCAATACTTCCTTCAATCCTTCCCTCAAATCCTCCTGAAAACCCCTCAGTTGCTGGATGCTCCAAGCATGGTTGAACTTGTAGAAAATTCAACCCTTTATATAGGAGAATTATCTTCCAAAAATAAAATATGTTAAAAGATAATTTTCTATAAAATATATATCTCTCTCTCAAAATAAATCAATCAGAAATCATATCTTCCTTCCATAAATCCAGCCCAAAAATATAAGATATCTTCTTTCCAAAAAATAAAAGATCTCAACCAAAAATATGGATCTCGCCGGCGGCAAGGTATTCGCCTCGGTCGGGACGCTCCTCAAGATCACCTCAGTCGAGGTGACACTTTAGCTGACGGAGGTGAATCTCAAATGAATGTGAAATCTCTCGAATCTGGTCCAAAGTAAATTTTCATAATCATTTCCATGCTTCTTGAGGTTTTCCTTAAGCTCCAAAATGTAGCTCCAATGACTCCTTAGCTCCTTGGCTCCATTTCGATCCAAAACGTGCCATTTTACCTACAATTATAGCGAAACTAGGTGTAGACCTCGATTTCCGTAAAGGTAGATGAAACAACAATATAATCACATAATATAAATCCATACATGCAAATTATTGAAGATAAAACATCTAAACTAGCCCCAAAATATTGACTATAATACATGCTATCAAAATACCCCATACTTGTCCCTTGCTTGTCCCCAAGCAAGCTCCAAATCTTAGATACAAGATAGAATGGATTATAAGTCAGAAAAATCAATGAAAAGCATCTCAAAACATTTATGGTGGTGTGCTCCACTCATAGATCACCCTAAGAGAATGCTTCATGACAAATAAAATCAAGACATGATCAAAACATTTTATGAATATAAGAAAGTTGTTCATCTTTGCATAAAATCATAGAATGCATAATAAATCATATTTATCGAAATCAATCATGTATAATCCAGTTTAAACCACCAAGTCAATCAACAAGCTCGAGGTCTCAAGGACTTCCAAAAGAGGTCAAGAAACGTGTGAGGGTGGGATGTATATAGGCAATGTGGTGTGTTCGCTCCAAACGGTGTGTGCAAGCATTAAATTTATAACCCAAGAAGTATGCTTGAACAAAGATGCGAACCCGCAGTGTACGGGTCAATTGTAATAAAAAGCAAAAATTCCAGGGGTCGATCACAAGGACTTAGGTGAAACAAAGCACATAATAGGTTGTCAAGTATTGCAATTAATCAAAAGCAATTAAAGTAATCAAAGATGATATAAAAGTCAAGTAAGGGGAAATGCGGATTCTAGGGATTAAAGCATCTAGTTGTGGTTCCGACTCAGGATCTCAAAGGATAACGCGGACAAAGCTGAAGATTGCAAAGGGAAGGTGTTTCTAAGGTGGGGATAGATTACCGGGTAAGTCTCACTACTCACTATCCCAAACCAAAGCTCCTATTACCGGGTAAGTCTCAAGGTACTAAGGAAAGGAACTATGATCTCAAACCAACACACCACCTAAGGGAATAGAATCAACCTTTACCGGGTAAGTCTCAGGCTAAATCACAAAGATGGGATGAAGGCACACTCAAACCTCAATAAAGGATAAACCTTTATTACCTACACTCATGATCTTAGGTAAACAAACAAAGGAATTACCGGTTAAGTCTCATCCTAGGCTTGCATTGAACCAGGAAAGGTATAATAAGAATAGGATTTGGCAAACTGGAACTCTTAACTCTCAGTTTCGGATCAGAAAAGGTTCACCTCGTTCAATCAAATTTCACCCCGGCCGAGATGTTCATCGACTGAGCGAGGTGTGCTAGGTTAAGGTTTAAAGATTCGAGCTTTCAGGGTCCTGCTGGGATTAAGATCATCCTATCATCTTCTTTCCCACAACTTTCAGCCAATCATCCTAGAATCGCATAAGAAACTTAGCCAACAATCATCATGATAACAATAATTAAATATATGGAAAGGGAATCAATATTCGAACAAGAAAACCTTAAGAAAAAAGTCTCAATAACTGAATCAAATAACAACAAAGCAGCGTTCCTTAAATCACAAATCGAATAAGACAACAAACTAAAAGGGAATCTAAGAAAGTCTTACAAACTCCCTCAAAAGCTAACTTCAAACTATGAATCCTTCCTTGATCTTCAATCCTTCAATCCTTCCTTCAAAGTTTCCAGAAAATCCTTTGATCCGACTATATTAGGATGGCTGAATTGTGGAAAATCCAACCCTTTATATAGGAGAATTATTTTCCAAAGATAATAATATCTTAAAAAGATAATTTCCTAGAAAATATATTCATATCTCTAAATTAGATCTCCCAAAAATAATATCTTCCTTCCAGAAATCCATCCCAAAAATATAAGATATCTTCTTTCCAAAAATAAAAGATCTTAGCCAAAAATATATATCTCGCCGGCGTTAAGGGTGTTCGCCTCGGTCGGGACGCTCCTCAAGATCACTTCGGTCGAGGTGACACTGTAGCTGACCGAGGTGAATCTCAACTGAATGTGAAATCTCTGAAATCTGGTCCAAAGTCAATCTTCTTGATCATTTCCATGCTTCTTGAGTTCTTTCTTAAGCTCCGGAATGTAGCTCCAAGGACTCCTTAGCTCCATTTCAATGCAAAACGTGCCATTTACCTACGATTACAAAGAAACTAGGTGTAAACCTCGATTCCCGTAAAGGTAGATGAAACAACAATATAATCACATAATATACATCCATACATGCATATTATTAAAGATAAAACGTCTAAACAAGTCCCAAAGTATAGACTATAATACATGCTATCAAAATACCCCACACTTGTCCCTTTTTTGTTCCTAAGTAAGTTTCAAATCTTAAGTACAAGATAGAATGGATTATAAGTCATAAAGATCAATGAAAAGTATTTCAAAACATTTTTGGTGGTGTGCTCCACTCATAGATCACTCTAAGAGAATGTTTCATGGCAAATAAAATCAAAACATGATCAAAACATTTTATGAGTATAAGAAAGTTGTTCATCTTTGCATAAAACCATAGAATGCATAATAAATCATATTTATTGAAATCAATCATGTATAATCCAGTTTAAACCACCAAGTCAATCAACAAGATCGAGGTCTCAAAGGCTTCCAAAAGAGGTCAAGAAACGTGTGAGGGTGGGATGTATATAGGGAATGTGGTGCTAGAATCTTGGAAAAGGATCTTACTTCACTTTCTTTGAAACTCAACATCTTCCACCAATAAGCTTTGCTTATTTTACTTTACTTTTTGGGATGCATGGACAGAGATGCACAATAACCGAAGCCTAGGAGATCAGCAATCATCAATTTCTCGAGATGCCTCAAACCCTTGATGCACATACCATGACCCGTTAGTGATGTGATCCCCAAGAGCCCCAACATGAAGCCGAAAATGCTCACTCCGAGCGTGGTCAAGTTAAGTCATAATTTGCTCGATCCGGCTAAGCTGTCAAATGTATGCACTCGTAGTAAAATGCCTATATCTGGAGCTTCATTTGGAGTTAGAAGAACCACAAGTACAACTTTCAAAGGTATTTTCAAGAGCTACAACTTTGTAGTTTATGAGAAATCGAGATTCCAAAATGAAGAGGGTGAAAATGACCCGACAATGCAACAACGTTTATACTTGTGTGGACTTTTCACCAAGATCACGCATGGAGACATGAAAGATGGTTATACAAAACATATGCACGTCCACCCAATACATATTTCATGCAGCATATCATCGTCGTATTATTCATATATTATGCATGAATTTATGTATTAATTATGTGAAAGTAGGTGGAGAAAAGTAGGTGGAAAAGTAGATGGAAAAGTAGGTGGTTGAAAGTCCCTATGTTTGCCCTTTGTTTAATGTCACAACTCTTGAACTTGTAAGCCTTTAATGTTGGGAGTAGGTGCTGAATTTTCAGCCTATATAAGGCCTCTCCCACAAACCTTTTTAAGCAGAAAATAGAGTTGAGTTCAATCAAAAAGTTGTGTTTTTACTTTGAGAAAAACAAACCTAGAGACTAAGGTGAGAGGTCAAAGTTTCGAAACCCACAAGGTGAGAGGCCGAGTGGTGTCCTTACGGTGTGAGGCTAGGAGGACAAAGGAGATCCAATTTCCGAAGTGAGATTCCGAGGAAAGAAGATCTCGAGCCAAGGAGATCCAAGGTGCGAGGCTGGACGATTCCTTGCTTGGCATATCCCATATAAATCGAAAATAAACAAAAGAAGTGGTCGGAGGGACAACACCGGTGGATCCTCGCGTTCAACTGACAAAGAGCACATCAGTTAGGAATATCGCTCAATCCGATTTTGGCAAGACACAAACACCCGGCTATGTGAATGGTGCCGAGTTACTCATCATCATGATTGACTTCCCCAAACCTATATGTTTCTTTCTAACACTTTCAGCTAACACTTCAATTTCACTTTCACTTGCCTTTCACTTTCTTGCTTCTAAATTCCCGGATAGGTAAAGGGAGGCAAATATGTATATGAGGGGCTAAAGCATGATCAAGAAGAAGAAGAAGAGAAGAGAATGAATTGCCTTAATCATCCCAGGAAGAATGTGATAGAACTTATTATGTGGTGTCAACCTTCAAATTCAACATAATTTTGATAAAAACAAAGTATTAAACATGCCAAAACTTCAAACAAAGCATTTTGCAACTTAAACATATCATAAAACCTTTCGAGCATATAAAGATTTCAAAAACCCATCTGCAAACAAAATCATCACTGAGGTCATATCCAGAGAAGAAGCACAAAACGTTTCGAAAAATCTCTCTAAAGCCACCTCGGTCGAGGTGTTCTAAGTCATCCGAGGTGTTCAACCTTGTTTGGCCAGAACCATCCCGGTCGAGGTCATAAAAAAAATTTTTTTCTTAAACCAGTTTTGACGTTTTCTTCAAACAAAAACCTGTATGCATGCATGTCATGACAGATAATCACATGAAGCATAAATAAGATCATAAATATCCAAATAGAGTAATACAGTCATACACACATAGTCAAATAAGTACATCCACATACCCCATACTTGGGACACATTATCCCAATGGATCAAATAAGAGTCAAGTAATACTGGAAACTCACCGGACCTAGCCGAACTGCATAATAAATAAAGAAAAGAAATACATGCAAGCTCTAGTCCTGATCCGCTAGTGGTGGTGGATATGGGATGAAGGGATGCTGAGATGGTCAAATGGATAACCCATCGTGTGTTGAAACTGGATCTCCATCATCCTCTGCTGGTAGTGTTGGCTCTCTCTAAGGTTGCGTAAGAGTCGATCATCTGGTCTGTCAGCTCATCAATCTGTCGGTGAGCTAATGGATCTCTCTGTCTGCGGACTCTATGCTGGGCAGGTCGTGATGGTGCTGCTGCCTCCTCCTCTATAGCCTCGTCATCTAGATCGACAACTGGCACACTAGGACCGGCGGTATCAATATCGGTCTCCATGGCAGCTCCTCCATCATCGTACTCCTCCTCATCCTCTGCTGGCGCAGCATCTCTAGCATCTTGTAAGTACGAAAGCCAAGTAGAAGACCAGTACTGCGAATCGAAAATTGTGAACTGAGCTGACCATAGGATACCCTGAGGAGCAGTCTGCTCCCAAGGCATAGCGATGTATGGTGTAGTAAGGCCACGAGGAACCAGAATCCGCCTCGTGATCATCTCCTGAAGTCCCAGCGGCTTTGCAGCCGCTACTAATGTACAAGAACTCAAATCTAGACCCATGGCCATAGCAATATGGGTCACCAGCCCTCCACAATAAATGTCTCCCTTGGACTTGCCCTTGATACGGTGCAACTCCTCAGCCAACATCCCTCCAAATTCAGGCACTCTACCAGTCACCATGCAAAACAAACTCAGCAACTCTCCCTGTCTGATCTTCTAGTGCGTCTCAGTATGCGCCAGAAGAGTCTCACTAAAAATACGGTGGGCAAGACGGAAAACTAAGTGGAAAATAATGCGCTCCTTGGAGTCTCCAGGTCTTCATCTGGCACTGTGCTCCACCACATGGGATATCTGCCCCCAAAACTCTCGAGCCACTACTGGGGATGGAAAGTTAGTCACGGTGGGAGTCGGGAAGCTAAACACCTCTCGGAACTGATCCATCGGCACAATGTAGTTTCGGTTCAGCAACCGGTACTTGATGTTGTTCTTCTTTGGCATGTGAATGACGGAACTCACAAACTCCATGGTCGGCTCTAGGTAGGCTGGAGCTCGGATCTCCATAAAATCCTCCAGCCCTACCATTGATATCATCTTCTTCAAGTCCTCCGCCACGTGGAGGCACTCGAAGGCCGAAACGTCTAAGAACCGCGGGGCAACTATGGGACGCCCGCAAATACGATCAAAGTCCGCCTGGTGACGCTCATGAATCACCGGTATAGAAGGGCGAGAAGAAGGGGAAGAACCACTGGGAGCATCTCTCAAAATAAGCTAACGATCAGAATGGGTACTCATTGTTGCTGACAGAAGGTCACCTCGGTCGGTCTGACAAGCTAAAGAATACCTCGGCCGAGACACAGCTCGACTGGACCGAGGCGAAGTGCTGTGCAATTCCACTCTCTGATTTTCAGTTCTTTTTCCCCCAAAATCACTACCAATTGCTTCCTATGGGGTACTTATACTCTTTTCAGCAATTATAGATGGCAACCAAAGCCAAATTTCTCTAAAATCAACAAAGAGAGGGAAGTTAGGGTTTTTGATAATTTACCCCAAATTACGCAGATTCGAGGCGTTTACTTGCAGTTTTTTGCTTGCAATCTGATCCTCTTGCTTTTCTTGGTGAAATCAGAGCAGAAATCGTGGGAAACGAGTGAAAAACGAAGAAACGAGGTGAATGGTGCGCCGCGGTCGAGAAGAGGGTGAGAGGAAAACGTGAGAAATCCGTTCCGTCTTTTATACCCCTCGCTGAATCTAGTATCACCTCGGTCGAGGTGGTCACGACCGGACCGAGGTGGCTGACTGGATTGTCAGACCTAGTCGCCTCGGTTGCCCAAGGACATCTCGGTCGAGGCGTTGTGACAACAACCAAGATGTGTCTTAGTCAAACTCCGTCTTCTCAATTTCTCGAACTTCTGTCCTTCTAGTGGAGCTCTTGAGTTATAATCCTCCCTTAGAGAGTACCTGGTTTCTGTCTAGGACGCCAAAAATAAAGCAAAGCATATCGAAAGCAAACTATCTAAAACTAAGCTATAAAAGGGAAAAGAAAGCAATACCTTGGGTTGCCTCCCAAGAAGCGCTTGATTTAAGGTCGCTAGTTGGACCATACATCATCCCTAATATCCTCAACTTGGACTTCCGGTTGGTACTTCTTAAGCCTATGACCATTGACCTTAAAGCTTCCGCTTGTTTCTCCCCAAATATCAACTACACCATAAGGAAAAACATGTTTCACAACGTAAGGTCCTATCCATTTAGATTTCAACTTACCTGGAAAGAGGCGAAGGCGGGAGTTGAAGAGTAGAACTAAATCTCCTTCTTTGAATTCCTTAGGAATGATATTCTTGTCATGTCATCTCTTCGTCCTTTCCTTGTAGATCTTGGCATCCTCATAAGCGTTTAAACGCAACTCTTCCAACTCATTGATTTCCAATAGCCTCTTTTCCCCGGCTTCTTTGATATCAAAATTCAACCATTTGATTGCCCAATATGCCTTGTGTTCTAACTCAACGGGTAGATGGCAAGACTTCCCATATACCAAATTGTAAGGGGTGGTACCAAAGAGAGTCTTGAATGCGGCCCTATAAGCCCAAAGAGCGTCGTCCAACTTTATGGACCAATCCTTCCTCGTCCTAGAGACGGTCTTCTTCTAAATTGCCTTGATTTCTCTATTCGAGATTTTGACCTATCCACTAGTTTGAGGGTGATAAGGGGTTGCTACCTTGTGGGTTACCCCATACTTCGATAGAAGTGCCTTAAACTTCCGGTTGATAAAATGTGTCTCTCCATCGCTGATGATGATGTGTGGCGTCCCAAAGCGTGGAAAGATAATCCCATTAAAGAACTTCACCACCACCATGGCGTCATTAGTGGGGGAAGCAATGGCTTCTACCCATCTAGAGACGTAATCAACAGCTAGGAGAATGTAGAGGTTCCCTACGGATGATGGGAAAGGTCCCATGAAATCAACTCCCCATACATAAAAAATCTCAACCTCCTGAATATTGTTGAGTGGCATGTCGTTCCTTCTAGACAAGTTCCTTGTTCTTTGGCATGCATCACAAGAAACAACAAATGTTTGCACATGCTTAAATGATGTGGGCTAAAAGAAACCAGAACGCAATACCTTAGCGCACGTTTTGTGAGTGCTAGCGTGTCCTCCACAAGGAAGCGAGTGGCAATGCCGTATAACACTAGCAACTTCATCCTCTGGAATGCATCGTCGAAGCATCCTATCCGGACCTCTCTTAAATAGTAGAGGTTCATTCCAGTAGTAGTGGCGTACATCCTTGAAGAATTTCTTCCTTTGAGCGTACGTCAATCCGGGCGGTATTTCCTAGCAAACAAGATAATTAACAATATCAGCATACCAAGGCTCTTTATTACCAGAAGCTTGGTGGAGTCAGTGCTCCACCAACTATAAATGAGTCTCAAAAAAGGGTGTAGGAAGTTCGTTGTCCTCAGTTGACAACATCTCGCTCGCTGTCTCGGTCAGTGTCCGAGGTGGATGACCGAGATGTTCTTCAGATAAGAACACCTTGCTTGGTCCAGAAAGTGCTTCGGTCAAGGTACTTGAACTGGAACCGAAACTTGATTTTCCCTTCTCCTGGATTAGTTTCTCAATTTTAGCTCCTAGATCTGCTTCTAGTGCCTTTAAGCTCCGTATATCTGCATCACAAGAGACATCTATACCTTCCTCCATTAAGCTAAAACTAAGAACTTTTTCCAGAGGGTCATTAATAAGGATAGAGCTCACCAATTCTCTTGATTCTTCTTCATCATAGATGTTGAAGATATCATCCTCCAACGGCTCTCCTTTCATTGCAACAAGCAATGCAAATTCCACTTGATCACCGCCAATGTTGAATTTCAACTTGGAGTTCTTACAATCCACATTGCAACCCGAAGTTTCTAGAAATGGTATCCCGAGAATGATAGGAACGGGATAATCTGCGGGTATGTCAAGTACAACAAAGTCTATAGGTAAATAGAAGTTACCTAACTTGACGAGAACGTCTTCCAAGATGCCCACGGGATGGGTAATGGAGCGATCCGCCATGTACAACCTTATCTTCACCGGCTTGGGCTCTCCAAGTCCGATTCTCTTGCATAGCTCCAGCGGTATGATGCTCATGCTGGCTCCTAGATCACACAACGCCTCACAAGTTACATCCCCAACTTGAATAGGAATGCAAAATGAGCCAGGATCTCTCAACTTGGGTGGCATCTTCTCCTTCATGATTTGAATGAGTTCCGAGGATTTAGATGTCATCCTAACTTCTCCAAAGTCTTCCAGCTTCCTCTTCCTTAATAGAATCTCTTTTAAGAACTTCCCATAGGCGTGCATCCCTAGAATAACATCAAGGAAAGGGATGCTAATGTGTAGTTTATTCATCAAGTCAAGGAACTTACCAAAATGCTTGTCTAGATGTGCTTTGGCCCTTGATTGAGGGAATGGAAGTGGTGGTTTATAAACAGGAGGTGGAACATAAACTTCAAAGTTGACCTTCGCTTTCAAGGACTCTACCTCGGATGGCACCTCGGCCGAAGTGTTCCTTGTCTGGTCTTGGACCGAGGTGTTCTTCGTCTACACTGACACCGACCGAGGTACTGGATCTGCAGTTTTTAGTCCACTTCTCGTTGTTATTGCCATAATTTGTCCCTTGGGGTTGCTCTCTGTCCTTGCTGGGAGCTTCCCTGGATCTCTTGGCACTTCATTCGCCTTATTAAAGAATTGTTGCTCTAAGGCTTTTTGTGCCTTCGAAAATGAAGTCATAGACGTCTCCATAGCGTTGAGCTTGATCAAGATGGCTTCCAGCACTGCATATTTCTTCTCTGGCGGGGACGAACTTGATCCAAGCTTCTGGATCTTCAATGGAGTAAAAAAAGAAGAAGAGGGGTTAAAAGAATTATTAGAATCAAAATAAGGGTTACCCGGATTTTGTTGATTAGATCTCTAGTTGTTGTTGTTGGAGCCTCTATTGTTGTTGTAATTGTTGTTCCGTGACCCTTGGTTATTGTTTCTTCCTTGATATCCTCCTTCTTCCTTCTTCATGTGAACTAATAAAAGCTCCTTCAATTGCTTCACATCATTTTTAAGGGAGATGAGTTGAGTGTCATTTGATGAAGTGTCTTGGAAACTAACTCTCTTAGCTCCATTTTCGGCTCCTTGATGTGAGTACTTCTCCATATGAAAAGCTTGCTTTTCAATGAACTCCCAAGCTTCGTCTATCGGCATATCCATGAATGTGCCGGCGGAAAGTAGTTGAAGATTGAATTGAGTAGCTCCATCCAATCCCTTGAAATATATCTCCAACAACTCTATCTTTGGAATCCCATGATGTGGGAAATCCAATAGAACATCTTTGAATCTCTCCCATGACTTGGATAAACTTTCCTTGTCCTTCATAATGAATGCATTGATCTTCCCTCTCATTTCAGCGGTCTTGGAGGGAGAAAAGAACTTTGTTAGAAACTCCATTGTCATCTCTTCCCAAGTGTTGATCTTTCCGGGTGGAAGAGATTGATACCAAGTAAGCGCCCTATCCTTCAAAGAAAAGCAGAAAGGCCTTAGCTTGTAGTTGTTGTTTTCCAGCCTTGAAGGTCTCAAGATCTCCATCAGAATCTCGTAGTTTTGCAAATGTTGATGCGGAGACTCCCTCTCTAAACATCCAAACTAGCATTGGTGGATCATGGATAGAACTTGCGGTCGAAGTTCATAATCATGCTCAGTTGGATCACCTAGGTTGACTCCTGGACCCCTCACTTGCTGATTAGGGTCCATCCTCTATCCTAGGGTTTGTGGAACTCCATCAAAAAGAACATCTCGGACAGGCATCCGAGGTGGATGTATCTCAGCCGCGGCAACATGGACTGGGTCTTGCCTCGGTCGAGGATCTGGGATCAGTCGAGGCAGAAACTGGGCCCTTAGATCGGCCGTATCTGCTTCGATCTCAGCAGTTCTTGTGCGAGTCTACTCTCTCTCTCTCGTTGCAGTTCTTCCTTATTGAGGCGTAGCTGTTCCAGCGCCTCCTTCAATTCGGCCTCAAGATCGCGGTTGTCTTGATTGGCCATCTTAGCTTCTTTCAATCGTCGCTTGTATGTCTTTTCTGGTTCGGATCGTAAGGAATGACTTCCTTCTCAGCACGGGTTCTTCGCATAAACCTAAGAAAAAGATCTTGCGAAAACACTCAAGTAGAGCGGTTAATCACAACAAGGGCAATTGTCCCGAAAGACTACCGCAACTGGCTTGGTCTAGACCAAGTCCCCGGCAACAGCGCCAAAAACTTGTTCTCTCCAAACGGTGTGTGCAAGCTTTAAATTTATAACCCAAGAAGTATGCTTGAACAAAGATGCAAACCCGCAGTGTACGGGTCAATTGTAATAAAAAGCAAGAATTCCAGGGATCGATCACAAAGACTTAGGTAAAACAAAGCACAAAATAGGTTGTCAAGTATTGCAATTAACCAAAAGTAATAAAGTAATCAAAGATGATATCAAATTCAAGTAAGGAGAAATGCGGATTCTAGGGATTAAAGCATCTAGTTGTGGTTCCGACTCGAGATCTCAAAGGATAACGCGGACAAAGCTGAGGATTGCAAAGGGAAGGTGTTTCTAAGATGGGATAGATTACCGGGTAAGTCTCACTACTCACTATCCCAAACCAAAGCTCATATTACTGGGTAAGTCTCAAGGTACTAAGGAAAGGAACTATAATCTCAAACCAACACACCACCTAAGGGAATAGAATCAACCTTTACCGGGTAAGTCTCAAGTTAACTCACAAAGATGGGATGAAGGCACACTCAAACCCCAATAAAGGATAAAACTTTATTACCTACACTCATGATCTTAGGTAAACAAACAAAGGAATTACCGGGTAAGTCTCATCCTAGGCTTGCATTGAACCAGGAAAGGTGTAATAAGAATAGGATTTGGCAAACTAGAACTCTTAACTCTCAGTTTCGGATCAGAAAAGGTTCACCTCGTTCAATAAAGTTCCACCCCGGCCGAGATGTTCATCGACTGAGCGAGGTGTGCTAGGTTAAGGTTTAAAGACTCGAGCTTTCAGGGTCCTGCTGGGATTAAGATCATTCTATCATCGTCTTTCCCACAACTTTCAGCCAATCATCCTAGAATCGCATAAGAAACTTAGCCTACAATCATCATGATAACAATAATTAAATATATGGAAAGGGAATCAATATTCGAACAAAAAAACTTTAAGAAAAAGGTCTCAATAACTGAATCAAATAACAACAAATCAGCGTTCCTTAAATCACAAATCGAATAAGACAACAAACTAAAAGGGAATCTAAGAAAGTCTTACAAACTCCCTCAAAAGCTAACTTCAAACTATGAATCCTTCCTTCCTTGATCTTCAATCCTTCAATCCTTCCTTCAAAGCTTCCAGAAAATCCTTTGATCCGATTATATCAGGATGGCTGAATTGTGGAAAATTCAACCCTTTATATAGGAGAATTATCTTCCAAAGATAATAATATCTTAAAAAGATAATTTCCTAGAAAATATATTCATATCTCTAAATTAGATCTCCCAAAAATAATATCTTCCTTCCAGAAATCCAGCCCAAAAATATAAGATATCTTCTTTCCAAAAATAAAAGATCTCAGCCAAAAATATATATCTCGCCAGCAGCAGGGTGTTCGCCTCGGTCTGGACGCTCCTCAAGATCACCTCGGTGGAGGTGACACTGTAGCTGACCGAAGTGAATCTCAACTGAATGTGAAATCTCTCAAATCTGATCCAAAGTCAATCTTCTTGATCATTTCCATGCTTCTTGAGTTCTTTCTTAAGTTCCAGAATGTAGCTTCAATGACTCCTTAGTTCCTTAGCTCCATTTCAATGCAAAACGTGCCATTTTACCTACGATTACAACGAAACTAGGTGTAGACCTTGATTCCCATAAAGGTAGATGAAACAACAATATAATCACATAATATACATCCATACATGCAGATTATTGAAGATAAAACGTCTAAAGAAGTCCCAAAATATAGACTATAATACATGCTATCATGGTGCTAGAATCCGGATAAGGATCTTACTTCACTTTCTTTGAATCACGACATCTTCCACCAATAAGCTTTGCTTATTTTACTTTACTTTTTGGGATGCATGGACAGAGGTGCACAATAACCGAAGCCTAGGAGATCAACAATCATCAATTTCTCGAGATGCCTCAAACCCTTGATGCACATACCATGACCCATTAGGAATACTGCTCAATCCGACTTTGGCAAGACACAAACACCTGGCTATGTGAATGGTGCCGAGTTAATCATCATCATGATTGACTTCCCCAAACCTATTTGTTTCTTTCTAACACTTTCAGCCAACATCTCAGCTTCACTTTCACTTGCTTTTCTTTGCTTGCTTCCAAATTTCCGGATAGGTAAACGGAGGCAAATATGTATATGAGGGGCTAAGCATGATCAAGAAGAAGAAGATAAGAGAATGAATTGCCTTAATCATCCCATGAAGAATGTGATAGAACTCATCATGTGGTGTCAACCTTCAAATTCAAAATAATTTTGATAAAGCAAAGTATTAAACATGCTAAAACTTCAAACAAAGCATTTTGAAACTTAAACATATCATAAAACCTTTCGAGCATATAAAGATTTCAAAACCAATATGCAAACAGAATCATCATTAAGGTCATATCCAGAGAAGAAGCACAAAATAATTTCGAAAAACTCTCAGTTAAGAACCCACCTCGGTCGAGGTGTTCAGACGTCATCCGAGGTGTCTACCTCGTCCAGTCAAGAACATCCCGGTCGAGGTCAATATAAAAATTTTTCAAACCAGTTTTTGACATTTTTCTCAAACAGAAACCTGTATGTATGCATGTAATGACAGATAAGCACATAGAGCAAGATAAAACAATACTATCCGGTAGAGTCATACAAGCATACACATAAGGTCACATAAATACATCCAAATACCCCATACTTGGGACACATTGTCCAATGGGTCAAATATAAGTCTAGAACCAGAAAACTCACCAGACATAGTTGTACTGCATAAAGAAACAAGAAACAGCTCCCAGATAAGACCATCTCGGTTGGCGAAGAACATCTCGGTCGAGGCGTTCTGACAGCATCCGAGATGTATCTCAGTCAAGCTCCATTTTTTCAACTTCTCGAACTTATGTCCTTCCAGTGTAGCTCCTAAGCTGTAATCCTTCCTTAGAGAGTACCTGGTTTCTGTCTAGAGGACGCCATAAGCAAAACAAAGCAAACTATCTAAAACTAAGCTAGAAAAGGGGAAAGAAAGCAATACATTGGGTTGCCTCGAAGCGCTTGATTTAAGGTCGCTAGCTGGACCGTACATCATCCCTAAACATGCTGGAAGGTGTCCTCACCCTATACTTCATCTTCATCATGGGTTGAGATAAAGAAGTCAATCAAATGTTCAAGAAAATGCAAGTGCTCATCGGGGAATGAATCATCTATGGGTAGGTCGTCCTTCTCAAGCGAGGAGGGAGGTAGCCGGCTGAGGTGATCTGCAACAGAATTCTCGGACCCCTTCTTATCGCGAATCTCTAGGTCAAACTCTTGAAGCAAGAGAATCTAACGAATAAGACGCGGCTTCGCATCCTTCTTAGCAAACAAGTAACGAATAGCTGCATGGTCAATGTAAACAATAACTTTCGCTCCCACTAAGTAAGAGCAAAAATTCTCAACAGAATATACAACTGCCAAGAGCTCTTTTTCGGTGGTGGCGTAGTTCAGTTGAGCTTCATCTAGTGTCTTGCTAGCATAGTAAATGGCGTTGGTCCGGCCATCCTTCTTTTGTCCAAGTACCGCTCCTACGGCCACATCACTCGCATCACACATGATCTCAAAGGGCAAGGTCTAGTCGGGAGGTTGAATGATAGGAGCGGTGATCAACGCTTCCTTTATCCTGTAAAACGCATCAAGGCATTCCTGCGAAAACTCAAAAACAACATCCTTATTCAAAAGATTAGTGAGTGGTTTATAAATCTTCGAGAAATCCTTGATGAACCTCCTATAGAAACCTGCATGCCCGAGAAAACTCCGCACACCCTTAACAGAACAAGGGGGAGGAAGTTTCTCAATAGTCTCGATCTTAGCTCGATCGACCTCAATACCTCGGATGGAAACGAGGTGTCCTAGCACAATTTCTTCACTAAGCATAAAGTGACGCTTCTCCCAATTCAAAACAAGATTAGTGTCTTCACAACGTTGCAGCACTAGAGAAAGGTTAGTCAAACAATTATCAAAAGAGGAACCATATATCGAAAAGTCATCCATGAATACCTCCATGATCTCCTCAATGTACTCAAAGAAGATAGCCATCATACAACGCTGGAAGGTAGCGGGTGCATTATACAATCCGAATGGCATCCTCCTATAAGTGAATGTCCCCCATGGACAAGTGAAAGTGGTCTTCTCTTGATCATCCGGATGGATAAAAATCTGAAAGAAGCCACTATAACCATCTAGATAACAAAAATGGGAGTGTTGGGCTAACCGTTCAAGCATTTGATCGATAAAGGGGAACGGGAAGTGGTCCTTCCGAGTGGCCACATTCAGCTTCCTATAATCAATGCACATCCTCCAGCCCGTAACGGTCCTAGTTGGAATCAACTCGTTGTTCTTATTCGTCACAACGGTCATTCCTCGTTTCTTCGGAACTAAATTAACCGGGCTCACCCATTTGCTATCTGATATGGGAAATCTTATATCTGCATCCAACAACTTAAGAATTTCCTTCTTCACGACCTTTTTCATGATCGGATTTAACCGTCTTTGAGGTTCCCGTGAAGTCTTATGATCGTCCTCCATTAGTATCTCATGTATGCAAAAAGATGGCTTAATACAAACAAGATCATCAATAGTATAACCTAAAGCCTTTCGATGTTTCCTCAGGACATGCATCAGTTTAGACAATTCAGTTTCAGAAAGGGAAGCACTAACAATAACGGGATAAGTAGAATCCGGGCCAAGGAAAGCATACCTCAAGTGACTAGGAAGTGGTTTAAGCTCCACAACTGGGGGTGCTTTCTCAGGGGGATCCGTGCTTCCTCCTTCCAGTGGAGTAGACTTAGATCGAAGAACTGGACTTTTAGAAGTCTCAGTTGACATCATCTCGCTTATGACCTCAGTCGAGGTCCAAGGTGGGTGACCGAGATGTTCTTCAGATAAGAACACCTCGCTTGGTCCAGAAAGTGCCTTGGTCGAGGTACTGGAACTAGGACCGAAACCTAAATTGCTCTTCTTCCCTTGAATTAGTCTCTCAATCTTAGCTCTTGGATCTTCTTCCAATGTCTTCAAGCAACATATATCTGCATCACAAGAAACATCTATACCTTCCTCCATTAAACTAAAACTAAGGACTCTTTCAAGAGGGTCATTAATAAGGATAAAGCTCACCAATTCCCGCGATTCTTCTTCATCATGGATGTTTAAGATGTCATCCTCCAGGGGCTCTCCTTTCATTGCAGCAAGCAATGCAAATTCCACTTGATCTCCACCAATGTTGAATTTCAACTTGGCGTTCTTACAATCAATGTTGTAACCCGAAGTTGCTAGAAATGGTCTCCCGAGAATGATAGGAACGGGATAATCTGCGGGTATGTCAAGTAAAACAAAGTCTATAGGTAAATAGAAGTTACCTAGCTTGACGAGAACGTCTTCCAAGATGCCCACGGGATGGGTAATGGAGCGATCTGCCATGTACAGCCTTATCTTCACCGGCTTGGGCTCTCCAAGTCCGATCTTCTCACATAGCTCTAGCGGGATGATACTCACGCTGGCTCCTAGATCACACAATGCCTCATAGGTTACATCCCCAACTTGAATGGGAATGCAAAATGAACCGGGATCTCTCAATTTGGGTGGCATCTTCTCCTTCATGATTTAAATGAGCTCCGAGGATTTAGATGCCATCCTTACTTCTCGAAAATCTTCCAGCTTCCTCTTCCTTGATAGGATTTCTTTCAGAAACTTCCCATAGGCGGGCATCCCTAGAATAGCATCAAGGAAAGGGATGTTAATGTGTAGTTTATTCATTAGGTCTAGAAACTTACCAAAATGCTTGTCTAGATGTGCTTTGGCCCTTGGCTGAGGGAATGGAAGTGGTGGTTTATAAGCAGGACGTGGAACATAAACTTCAGATTTGCAGTTTTCAGTCCTGGACCGAGGTGTTCTTTGTCTTGACTAGAACCGACCGAGGTACTGGATTTGCAGTTTTCAGTCCACTTCTTGTTGTTATTGCCATAATCTGTCCCTTAGGGTTGCTCTATGTCCTTGTTGGGAGCTTCCCTGGATCTCTTGGCGCTTCATTCGCCTTGTTAGAGAATTGTTGCTCTATGGCTTTTTGTGCCTTCGAAAATGAATTCATTGATGTCTCCGGCCATAGCGTTGAGCTTGATCAAAATTGCTTCCAACACTGCATCTTTCTTCTTTGGCTGAGACGAACTTGATCCAGGCTCCTGGCTTCTCAATGGAGTAGAAGAAGAGGAAGAGGGGGGGTTAAGAGCATTTTGAGCATGAGAATAAGGGTTACCCGGATTTTGTTGATTAGACCTACAATTGTTGTTGTTGGAGTTTCTATTGTTGTTGTAATTATTGTTCCGCGGCCCTTGGTACTTATTTCTTCCTTGATATCCTCCATCTTGCTCCTTCTTCGTTTGAGCTACTAAAAGCTCCTTCAATGCCTTTACCTCATTGCTAAGCGAGGTGAGTTGAGCTCCATTTGATGATGTCTCCTGGAAGCTAACTCTCCTTGCTCCATTCTCGGTTCCTTGATGGGAGTACTTCTCCATGTGCAAAGCTTGCTTTTCAATGAACTCTCAAGCTTCATCTATCGGCATATCCATGAATGTGCCGGCGAAAAGTAGTTAGAGATTGAATTGAGTAGCTCCATCCAATCCCTTGAAGTATATCTCCAGCAACTCGATCTTTCGAATCCCATGATATGGGCAATCCAATAGAACATCCTTGAATCTCTCCCATGACTTGGACAAACTCTCCTTGTCCTTCATAATAAAAGCATTGATCTTCCCTCTCATTTAAGCGGTCTTAGAGGGAGGAAAGAACTTTGTAAGAAACTCCGTCGTCATCTCTTCCCAAGTGTTGATCTTTCCGGGTAGAAGAGATTGATACCAAGCAAGCGCCTTGTCCTTCAAAGAGAAATAGAAAGGCCTTAACTTGTAGTTGATGCGGATACTCGCTTTCTAAACCTCCAAATTGACATTGTCGGATCATGGATAGAACTTGTGGTCGAAATTCATAATCATGCTTAGCTGGATCACCTAGGTTGACTCCTGGACGCCTCACTTGCTGATTAGGGTCCATCTTTTGTCCTAGGGTTTGTGGAACTCCAGCAAAAAGAACATCTCGGATAGCCATCCGAGGTGGTAGGTGCACATTGGCCGGGACAACTGGGACTCGGTCCTACCTCGGTCGAGGATCTGGGATCGGTCGAGGCAGAAACTGGGCCCTTAGAGCGGCCATATCTGCTTCAATTCATATTATCCTTGCGCGAGTCTCTTCTCTCTCTCTCGTTGCAGTTCTTCTTTATTGAGGCGTAGTTGTTCCAATGCCTCCTTCAATTCGGCCTCAAGATCGCGATCGTCTTGATTGGCCATCTAAGCTTCTCTTAATCTTCGCTTGTAAGTATTTTCTAGTTCGGGATCGTAAGGAACGATTTCCTTTCCAACACGGGTTCTTCGCATGAACCTAAGAAATGATCCTGCGAAAACACTCAAGTAGAGTGGTTAATAGCAACAAGGGCAATTGCCCCTAAAGACAACCGAAACCGGCTTGGTCTAGACCAAGTCCCCGGCAACGGAGCCAAAAAATTTGTTCGCTTCAAACGGTGTGTGCAAGCTTTAATATTTATAACCCAAGAAGTATTCTTGAACAAATATGCGAACCCGTAGTGTACGGGTCAATTGTAATAAAAGCAAGAATTTCAGGGGTCGATCACATGGACTTAGGTGAAACAAAGCACAGATGCAGGTTGTCAAATATTGCAATTAACTCAAAGCAATTAAAGCAATCAAAGATGATATAAAGTCAAGTAAGGGGAAATGCAGATTCTAGGGATTAAAGCATTTAGTTATGGTTCCGACTCAAGATCTCAAAGGATAACGCGGACATAGTTGAGGTTTGCAAAGGGAAGGTGTTTCTAAGGTGGGAATAGATCACCGGGTAAGTCTCACTACTCACTATCCCAAACCAAAGCTCCTATTACCGGGTAAGTCTCAAGGTACTAAGGAAAGGAACTATAATCTCAAACCAAAACACCACCCAAGGGAATAGAATCAACCTTTACCGGGTAAGTCTCAGGATAACTCAGAAGGATGGAATGAAGGCACACTCAAACCCCAATAAAGGACAAACCTTTATTACCTACACTCATGATCTTAGGGTAACACACAAAGGAATCACCGGGTAAGTCTCATCCTAGGCTTGCATTGAACTGGGAAAGGTGTAATAAGGATAGGATTTGGCAAACTAGAACTCTTAACTCAGAAAAGGTTCAGGAAAGTTCACCTCGTTCTGTCAAATTCCACCCCGGCCGAGATGTTCAACAAATGAGCGAGGTGTTCCAGGCTTAAAGTTAAAGACTCGAGCTTTCAGGGTCCTGCTAGGATTAAGATCATTCTATCATCGTCTTCCCCACAACTTTCAGCCAATCACCCTAGAATCGCATAAGAAACTTAGCCAACAATCATCATGATAACAATAATCAAATGTATGGAAAAGGAATCAATATTCGAACAAGAAAACCTTAAGAAAAAGGTCTTAATAACTTAATCAAATAACAAACAAACTGCGTTCTTTAAGTTACAAATCAGCAAAGACAATAAACGAAAAGACAACCTAAGAAAGTCTTATAAACTCCTTCAAAAAGCAACTCCAACTATGATTCCTTCCTTCTTTGAACTTCAATCTTCAATACTTCCTTTAATCCTTCCTTCAAAACCTCCAGAAAATCCCTCAATTGTTGGGTGCTCCAAGCATGGTTGAACTTGTGAAAAATCCAACCCTTTATATGGGAGAATTATCTTCCAAAGATAAAATATCTTAAAAATATAATTTCCTATAAAATACATATCTCTCTCTTAAAATAAATCAATCGGAAATCATATCTTCCTTCCAGAAATCCAACCCAAAAATATAAGATATCTTATTTCCAAAAAGTAAAAGATCTCAGCCAAAAATATTGATCTCGCCGGCGGCAGGGTATTCGCCTCGGTCGGGACGCTCCTCAAGATCACCTCGGTCGAGGTGACACTGTAGCTGACCGAGGTGAATCTCAAATGAATGTGAAATCTCTCAAATCTGGTCCAAAGTAAATCTTCTTAATCATTTCCATGCTTCCTGAGGTTTTCCTTAAGCTCCAAAATGTAGCTCCAATGACTCATTAGCTCCTTGGCTCCAGTTCGATCCAAAACATGCCATTTTACCTACAATTACAACGAAACTAGGTGTAGACCTCGATTCCCGTAAAGGTAGATGAAACAACAATATAATCACATAATATACATCCATACATGCAGATTTTTTAAGATAAAACGTCTAAACTAGCCCCAAAATATAGACTATAATACATGTTATCACCTACGGACGTCATTAGCATCTAAGGAGCCATACTTGATTGAAGATGATCGAGGAAGCAAGGAAGATCATATCTCGGTCCCACCTCACTAAATATCTCGAGCCTTAAGTCGAGATTGTCATGAATCTTGATAAGATTTATACAAGATTATAGCTAGTTTATTTATATCTTTAAAGCTCTAAACATTCTAAAGGTTTTTATTTTTATCATATATTTTGTAGGATTATTTTATTTTTTGTCTTTTAGGGAAAATTTGCCTATATATACCTATAGAAGGCCGAGATATTAGTTAGATTAGATTGATTACTGATTGTCACATTATTGTGAGATACTCATTACTTCATTTACGAACTTTACGCTTTATTCATTTCTATTCAATAAAAAAGAGTCTTTGATTGAATCGTTGTGACTCCTTGCTAGGTTGTTCTTGTGTGTGTTAATTTTCTTAAAGATTGGTGCTACTAGTCAAACTAGTCCCTCTTTGTGCTTGTCTTAATTAGAAGGCTTGTGTAAGGTTGGAGAAGGAAGAGTTAATGTAACTCTTTGTTAAGGGTTTTGATCCAATTGGTCAAGGTTCTTTGCAAGTTTGTATTTTGGTTCTATCTTGCTATATTTTCCATAATTTCAGTCCATTAATCATGTTTTGATTCTAACCATTATCATCCATAACTTTCACTTTCTTATTCTCTGAGTTTTCAAGAATATCAGCCTTACCATTACCAAATCTCGCCCGAGATTTACTACAGTGATTCCTTCTGTCGTTGATTTCATGGACTTCAATTTAGTTCGGAAAACTACGGCATCAACCCCACATCAACTATTGAGCACAATAATTTTATTGTACTTAAGTTTATCTTTGGAAATTCTCCCTAAAAATGTTTTAGAGCACCATCAATGTCCTATTTAAAATATAAACATAAAAAGCATTTTATTTTTTAGTCATATGTTGTGTTATCAACAAATAATCAAAGTACTATAAGAATATGATATTGTGTTTGTGCTATCAACAACACTTAAAAATCTAGAAAATATTGCTCTAGTGTCGTCAACACTGCCTATTTTACTATAAAATAAATACTTAATTAACACCCAAATAACTAGAAATTACGGTTGTGTTATTTTGCAACACTATCTATTTTACTAAGGGATCATTCTTTATGTTGTCAACAAGTTAAAAATGATTAAAAATAGATATAAAAATAAAGAATTAAACATTATGAAAGAATTAATAATGAATGAAAAACAAAGAGAATAAAAATAAAGAACTCAGCATCTCAAGATAATGTTTTGTCGACAACACTAGAATCACAATATAATGCGTTTAGATATTGTCAACATTAACACAAATAACTTTATAAAGTGTTTAAAATTTGTAAACAACACAAGAAAATAATGTGTTTAAGTGTTGTCAACATTAGCATTATTGAGACATAAAGTGTTTGCACTATCAACAAGTGGGTAGAAATCCAAAAACAAAACAAAAATAAGAAGTTTTTGTTGTCATTAACCCTAAAGTAGCAAAAATATATGTTCAATTGTTGTCAACAACACTAGACTAATATTACAATTTAACTATGTATTGTCAACAAGTCCAAAATAACAATATGTAGTGTTTAAATATTGTCAACAAAACAATTTTTTTATAAGTTGTGTTAGGTGTTATCAACAACACAAAAAAAAACCCTAAAAATAACAAGAACAAAATTATATTTAATTAATCTCAACAACACTAGAATAATATTACAACTTGATTATGTATTGCCAACAAGTTCAAAAAAAATAAATAGTGTTTAATTATTGTTAACACAAAAAAAGATCTAATAAGTTGTGTAAGGTGTTGTCAACAACGTAATATACACTTAAACTGTGGTGTTCGTCTCGTCAACAACAATATGAGAAGTGTTATTGTCAACATATTTGAAAAACTCCAAAAACACAAAATAAGTAGTGTTTTTATAGTCAACAACACTAAAATAGCAAAATATTGTGTTTAATTAATTTCATCAACACTATAATAATATTACAATGTGATTTTGTACTATCAACTAGTTCATAATAATAATATTCAAGAACCGAATAAGTGAATACTAAGGATATAAATACTCTAGAGGGGGGGGTTGAATAGAGTACGGGAAATTCACAATATCGTATATCAAGGCTTTGAAACTAATCTCAAGGCCTTGAAGTCAATTTGTGCCCTTAGTGACAAAACTGGTTTTCACGTCTTTGAAAGGGATTTCAAGGCCTTGACTTTGAAACCTGCAAAATATCGTTAGTCACAATTTAAGCGATATAAAGTACAGAATGAAAAGATCGACACGACGATATGTTTACGAAGTTCGGCCCTAACAAGAGTAACAACCTATTCTCCGCCTAGGGTTTCAGGCTCTAGGATTTAACTATCTATTATCTGCTTTTTGTGAGTCCTAGATACAACCTAGAAGAATATCCCTTCTCTCAATGTACCCTCAATGGTACGATCTAGTCAACTCTATTCTAGCAATAATAGCCTAGTTACTTCGCAGAGTTTACACACTCGAGTATAACACTCTGTAGATATCCCAATGAAGCTCTAGTGTTTTTCTCACTCTAAGGATGTAAACGTTTGTAAGCTAAAGAGGAAGAAAAACTTTTGGAACAAATGAAGATGTTTGATCGCTTGAAGACTTGGTTTCTTATCCGTGTGAGCTTCTTGTTCTCTTCTCCAATCGCCGTCTTCATTTATAGTCTTCTATGGAGAACTTCTTAGCCGTTGTAAGATAGTTGTTGTAACGTTCTTCTTTCTCCATGGAATACGCTACTTGGTTAAGGTGAAGTAGCCGTTGTAAGATCTTCATTTCTTCTAGATTTTCTCTCTTCTACTTCTTCTCTTTGACACTCATTGAGGATCTTCATCACGATGATCTTCTCATTGGAAATGTTGTTGAAGATCTTTGTCGTTGAAGATCCGAGATCTTCACTCTTGGATATGTCGTTGGTTGTTGAAAGATCTTCTCTTAAGATCCGAGATCTTCTTGTTGTAGATGTGCCGAGATCTTCTTGTTATCTTCTTGCTCTGTCGGTTAAGATCTCATAAGATCTTCTTGTTACGCCGAGATCTTCTTCTTGAGATACTTCTCAAATCTACTAACTCCTTTGGTTGAGATCTTCTAAGATCTTGTTGTATTCGTATCTTGTAGTTAAGCCTTTAGCCGAAATCCTCCTTTGTAATGCATTTCAAGGCTTCCGCGTTCTTCCTTTGTAATGCTTATCAAATCCTGAGTTCTTCCTTTGTAATGCTTATCAAATCCTGAGTTCTTCCTTTGTAATGCTTTTCAAGGCCTGCACACATATGAACAAACACACCAAGACATGCACTCTAGAAATATAATCGATATTTATTAGTTTATAAAACCGCAATAAATGTTAAGTCTTCCATCATTCACATAAACAATTCATAATCAAGGTGGAGTTATCAATCTCCCCCTTGATGGAAGACAAAACAAACATCGTACATGCATTCAATGTTAGATATATGCATGTAATAATAATATCGAAAAAATGCAGAATGCAATTATATCGGATCAACACATTTAATTTCTCCCCCTTTGTCTTTCAACAAGGAAGAAAAAACAGTTAAGTACGGGAGTTTAAAATTATTACAGACCCAAAAGTATTTCCAAAAAAACAAAAACAAAGATTAAAAACAAGTCCCACAAACGTCGTTCAAGGCCTTGAAAATTAATCCAAGGGGACTTTGAAAATCTGTCAAGGCCTTGAAATTCATTTTAAGGCCTTAAAAGCAGTTTTAAGACTTTGAAAGGCTACTCCTGGTACCACTTTGGATTCCGATGCCCTTTCCCTCGGATATCTTCATAGCATTATTGTCTCCATTGGGTATGGACTCCGTCCAAGGTAATCATCTTTTTGTACTCATCTACCCTTCGATCATCCACCAAATTTTTGTGTTTCTTTACCACACCAAACTCCTCAATAGTCAAGATGTTTGGTTCCTCAGAAACTGGTTGACGAATGGGATGATTCTTGACGGTTTTGTAACACTAAAGCATCACCTCTGAAGCTTTTCCTTGTTTGCTCATCCTCCTCCTCAGTTAGAGGCTTGATGCTTCCTACATCTGTATAGAGGAGTGCATTCAGATGAAACATCTTATTTACCTTGGTATGCATTATCACCAGTAGGTCCTGAGAGGCATCCAGTTTGTGGCGATTTCAGATCTAAAATCCACCATGTGCCTGCGCAAGGTTTCCAACCCAAATTCTACAGCATCCAGTCTTTGAGTTGCAGACGATGAGCCTAAATCCCGATCCTTCAGTGTTCATTCCCCTATTGGAATCTTTTCAACTCCTAGACTCTCAAAGCAATCCTCATCAATTTTTCCAGATGTAACATGTGTATCCTCATTCACAGTATCGATTGAGAAGTATCTGGAGATTTTTGGGAGGAGGTTGGCATAGGGAAGAGGAGTGTCACTGGTGGAGTTAATGGTGTGTAGCATATGGTTTAGAATGAGGTTTGGAAGGTCTAAATCTAAACCGTTCATCACTTGATACAACAGCTCGAAAATTTGGGCAGTCAGCAAATCCCTACATTTGGATCTAGTTAAGACGCATCTCAGAAGCACAGTAAAGACTATTATTGCTTCTAGGATGAGAGATGATTGGGATGACTGCAAAGATGGGGAATTAGGAAGGAGAAATTGTTCCTTGGCTAACCGGACACATTTGGCTCTAGGAGAATGGTCATATGAGGTTGAAGTGGGAAACCCTAAAATCTGAGCAAGAATTGATGAAGTAAGGGTGTTTGATTTACCCTTGATGACGGATTCTAGGGTTAGCTCCCCCCCCCCCTTTCTCTCCTGGCTGTGAGATTCACATAAAATAGCCGGGTGAACCTTATGAAACCAATCTCTCCTAGATTCAAGAGCTTCCAGATCAAGCATCATCTGAGTAGTGTGATGCATGGCAGATTGAGGGATAGAAGAAATTCTTGATCAACCGGCTCACACATGTAGAGTGTCCGGTCTTTGAACCCATCGAGCCAGGTGCCCGTTGATGTGTGAATTCTGAACCAGTAGGTGGGCATTCCTGTTTGAGCGCAGATTTCAATGGTCGATGGGGGAGATGTTGTGCCCGAATCCGATGATATGGACTACTTCATCCGTGGAGTTTTTGGAATGCTTTGTCACTGGGGTGAAACGGCACTGGTTGATGGTCGTTTGGGAGCCATGGATGCGTTTGTCAGAGCAATGGAGAGGGTTTAGAAAAATTTTATAGAGTAAAGTCTGTAAAGGCGTTGAAGGAAGGGAGAGATAAGAGGATGGAATGATTGTATTTAAAGGAGGCGTGTCAAATCAAATTATGGCTTATCAACATCTTGAGAGAACCAAGGTCTTGAAAACCAAAATTGATTTTGCATGCTTTCCTAATATATCACAACCAATTTTCAAAATAAGATTTGAATTTTGAAACAAAATCTTGGTGAAAATCTTTTGAAATCATTTTAAAAGTTCTTCTTTAAAATGATTTAATGATCAATCATCTGAAAAATTGACAACAATAAATCCAATCCGTGATTATCACTATAGTCCTTGAAATCCATTTCAAGACATTGGATTGCATTTCAAGGCCTTGAAATGGAAAAGTAGACTGCATTATAAGGATAAAATAAAACGATTTACCCCCCCTAAGATAATGCTTCCTTGTTCAACATATCAAGTTCCAATCTAATAAAATTGAATCAATCTTCACGTAGAGGCTTAGTAAATATATCAGCAAGATGCAAGTTAGTCGAAGTTCCAATCTAATAAAATTGAATCAATCTTCACGTAGAGGCTTAGTAAATATATCAGCAAGATGCAAGTTAGTCGAAATAAAAGATATCGAAACATCACATTTTTCAACATGATCACGTATGAAGTGTTGTCTTACGTCGATATGCTTTGTTCTTGAATGTTGCACATGATTTTTAGTAATTGAAATAGCACTAGTATTATCACATTTAATAGGTATACCTTTGAGATCAAAACCAAGATCACGAAGTTGTTGAGCTATCCATAGGATTTGTGCACAACAAGCTCCAACAGTTATATATTCGGCTTCAGCTGTGGATAAGGGGACAAAATTTTGCTTCTTGGAGTACCAATTGATTAGGGATGACCCTAAGAACTGACAACATCCAGAATTGCTCTTTCTATCAACCTTATAGCCTGCAAAGTCTGCATCTGAATAGCCAACGAGGTGAAACGAATTTTGGCGTGGATACCATAACCCTAAGTCCTTAGTGTCATTGAGATACCGAAATATCCATTTCACAACAATCAATTGTGACTCTTTGGGATCAACTTGAAATCTTGTACACATGCACACACTAAACCTAATGTTAGGTCGACTAGCGGTTAAGTACAACAAAGAACCGATCATACCTCGGTACTCCTTTTGTACGGCACTCTTACCATTCTTGTCTTGATCTAGTGAAAGAGTAGAACTCATAGGAGTTTTTGCTACCTTGGATTGATCCATTTTATATTTTTTGAGCAAATCCTTGGTATACTTGCTTTAATTAAGAAAATTCCTTTCTTAGCTTGAGTGACTTGAAGACCAAGAAAGAAATTCAACTCTCCCTTCAAGCTCATCTCGAATTCCCTACACATAATATCTGAAAATTTCACGCATAGAGAATTATTAGTAGCACCAAATAATATATCATCAACATAGATTTGTACTACTAATAGATCGTTGCCTCTGATTTTGACAAACAAAGTTTTGTCAATCAAACCTCTTTTTAAAATCGTTTTCAAGAAGATACTTGGACAATCTTTCATACCAAGCTCCGACCGTAAAGAGTTTTGTCCAATTTAAAAACATGATCCGGAAAATCATCATTTTCAAAACCAGGAGGTTGAGCAACGTAGACTTCTTCTTCTAAGAAGCCATTTAGGAAAACACACTTAACATCCATTTAAAAAAGCTTTATGTTCATGAAGGATACAAAAGCAAGTAGCATACGTATGGCTTCTAACCTAGCAACCGGAGAAAAAGGCTCTTTATAATCAATACCTTCTTCTTGGTTATAGCCTTGAGCTACAAGTCGTGCTTTGTTTCGAATGACTTTACCATTTTCATCCAATTTGTTTCGAAACACCCATTTTGTGTCTATGATGGATTGTTGCTTAGGTCTAGACGTGAGAGTACAAACTTTTTTTTTTCTCGAATTCATTTAGCTCATTTTGCATGGTCGTGATCTAATTAGGTTCTTGAAGTGCTTGAATGTACTTCTTGGGCTCCACAAGAGACACGAACTTAGAAAAAGCACACAAGTTGTTTACCCTAGATCGAGTTTGCACAATTGCTTTTGGATCTAAGATCACATTCTCTTGTGAATGGTATGAAGAATGTTGAAACTTTCTTCTCTTGAAGGTTGGAACAAATCCTGAAGATTGAGGCTCTTTTACTTGACTTATTTCAGGTACCGCTGGAGTTGTGCCTTTAGATCCTATATCAAGGCCTTGAAGTTGGGTTTCAAGGCCTTAAATTGACTTCCAGCATTGTTGTTGTTTGTCGTTTCAAGATCTTGAAGATGTGCTTCAAGGTCTTGAGATTGTTCTCCGATATCTTGAATTTGTTCTTGCATGTTCTTTTCTTGAGCCTTAGGATCTTCTTCTCCATCAGAACTATGATCTCCATGTTGATTAAGATTTAGATCTGCAAAACTTTAACTCAAGTACCATCATTGTTTTCATCAAAGATAACATGAATACTTTCATCACCAATTTTTGTACGTCTATTTTAAACTCGATAAGATTTGTTATTTGAAGCATATCCAATAAAGATCACTACATGCATCAAACTTTCCAAGGTTGTTTTTGCCATTATTATGGACAAAGCACGCACATCCAAAGGGTTTAAAATAGAAATTATTATGTTTTCGTCCCTTAAAGAGTTCGTAAGGAGCCTTTTTCAAAATAGGGTGAATTAAGCATCTTTTTAAGATGTAATTAGCCGTGTTAACAGCTTCAGCCCAAAAACGTTTTGGCAAACTATTTTCTAAAAACATAGTCCTAGACATGTCCTCTAGGTTGCAATTCTTACATTCCACAACCACGTTTTGTTGAGGTGTTCTAGGAGCTGAAAAGTTGTGTGAAATACCATATTTTGCACAAAACAAATCAAACTTGAGTTGGTCAAATTCTCTATCATGATCGCTTCGAATGGAAACGATAGTTAGGTTTTTCAAAGTTTGCAACTCCTTACAAAGTTGTGAAAAGTCAAACAAAGCTTCAGATTTTTCCCGTAAGAATGAGATCCATGTAAAAGGAGAAAAAGCATCCACAATGACAATGATGTACTATTTTCCCTTGGGAGATTTGACACGCATAGGACCACATAAATTCATATGTAAAAGTTCAATGGGTCGAGAAGAACTTACAACCTTCTTTGGTTTGAATGAGCATCTTGTTTGTTTACCTTGTGTACAAGCCTAACATAGTTCATCAACCTTAAAGTTTAGGTTTGGCAAACCACGTACCAAATCCTTTGAAAGAAGTTTCTTCATCGTATGCATGCTTACGTGACCAAATCGTCTATGCCAAAGCCTTGGATCGTCAGTCAAGGCCTTGAGACACGTTAGTTTTGTTCCTAAAACTTGGTTAGTGCTCATTGAATAAACATTGTTACATCTAGAAATTGTAAGCACAATATCACCCGATAACTTATTTTGAACTTCACATTTATCCGAATCAAAAATCACTTTGTTGCCTTTATCACATATTTGACAGATGCTAAGCAAATTATACTTTAAACCGTCAACAAGATAAACATCATCAATAAAGTTAGATGAATTATAACCGACTTTACCAATGTCAATGATGTTACACTTTCTTTTATCACCAAGCGTAATGGTTTCAGATGATTGCATCTTTGGATCTGAAAACAATGAGCTTTTTCCATTCATGTGTCTTGAGCAACCACTATCTAATATTCATTTATGCTCCTTAACCTTGGCGATATCTTGCAAAACATCAAACTTCAACCTTTCTAGGTAGACCAAATGACATATTTTGGTCCATATTCAGGTTTAATCATGTTTGGTGGTCTAGTACCTATAGGAACCCAAACTTGCTTAACTTGTTTCCTTAGACATGGAGGATAAGTGTTTCTAATGATGTAGGGATCATTTCTTCTATATTGACAAGTTGATTTTACATGACCCTTTTTACATCTATAGAAACATGTGGGCATATGTGAACTTCCTTTGGCTCTAACAAAAGTAGTTGTTGTTTTTCTAGAAAAAATCATGTGATAACCGATACCACTTTTGTTAAGAGAGGATTGTTGTTCACTCATCATCCTTTTGAGATTGGCTTTCAAACGAGTGAATTTCATAAGTGCAGCCTTATGGTCTCTACACGTTATAGTTAGATCAACCTTCTCTTTCTCTAAATTAATATAATATTGATGTAGAGAGGAGAGGTTGTCCTTAAGAATCGCATTTTCCGATTTCAAGGCCTTGATATTGTCATCAAGGTCTAACTTTTTGGTGTTGAGATTTTCAACTTCCAAAGACAATTCACTTACTCATTTCTCTTGTTTGAGAAGCTTTTCTCTTAAGGCACTTATCCTTACCCTATGTTTTTTTATCACATATGATAATGTCTTTAAGAAACTGTGTGAGTTCTAGGTTAAATTGGGACATAATAGTATTTACCACACCATCAACATAAAAGTTTGGATCCTCTTCATGATCGGCCATTAAGCACAAGTTTGCTTGATCTTTTTTGTCTTCTGACTCATTTGTCGAATCTGAGTCACTCCACGATGCTACCATAGTCTTCTTCTTTCGATCATTCTTTCCAAAGTTATTCATCTTCTTTTGTGGACAATCCTTTACGAGATAATCTATTTCACCACATTCAGAACAAGTCAATACTTTGGTTTTCTTATTAGGGTTAGAAAACTTACCTCGAGGTCTTGACGATCGTGGATATTCTTTGTTGTTTGCGAATTACTTCTTCAGTTGAAGAATTCTCGCAGACCTCTTGAAATCAAGGCGAATAGATCTTCCTCCTCATCATCACTATCTTCATCACTTGATGTCATGTCGTCCTTCTTGCATCTTAGGGGAAAATTCTTTGTGTTTGATGGTATCTCTCCATCTTCTTCACCAAGAACCATTTCACGGGTGATTAACTTTCCAAGAAGGTCGTCGAGTGGAAGTATGGTGAGAATCTGAGCTTCTTCATCGGCGATCACTTTTGGTCCCCACTTAGCTTTAGGCAAGCTTCTTAGTATTTTCCTTACTTGCTCTTCATTTGTGAAGACCTTTCCCATTGAATCGAGATTGTTCACAATCTTAGTGAATCGTGTGAACATATCTTTGACCGTCTCGTTTGAGTTCATCTTGAATAGCTCATATTGCCTAAGGAAAATGCTTATCTTTGTCTCCTTGACTTGGCTTGTTCCTTCATACATAACTACTAGCTTGTCCCATATTTCCTTTGCACTCTTGCATGATGAGACACGGTTGAATTCATTTGCATCCAATCCACAGTAGAGCGAGTTCATGGCCTTGTAGTTCTTTGATACACTATCCAAGTTTGTTTGAGTGAAGTCAACTTCCTTCTTTTCGGCTTGGACTCCTTCAACCATAGTGGTTGAGATTTTAGGGCTAGTTTAAATGATGCTACATACTTCCATGTCCTGAACAATGATAAACATTTTCATTAGTACTCTCCAATGGGCAAAGTTGTTACCACAGGAGAGGGGTGGTTGAGATGTGAATCTTCTTTGAGCGAATCCTCCATCACCTACAGAGTTCATGATTAGTCTCACTGATGGTTAAATCAATATATGCGAGTCTAGCTCTGATACCAATTAAAGAACCGAATAGGTGAATAATAAGGATATAAATACTTTGGAAGAGGGGTTGAATAGAGTATGATCTTTTCGCAATATCGTATATCAAGGCTTTGAAACTAATCTCAAGGCCTTGAAGTCGATTAGTGCACTTAGTGACAAAACTGGTTTTCAAGGCTTCGAAAGGAATTTCAAGGCCTTGACTTTGAAACCTGCAAAATATCGTTAGTCACAATTTAAGCGATATAAAGTACGGAATGAAAAGATTGACGCGACGATATGTGTACGAAGTTCGACCCTAACAACCTACTCTCCACCTAGGGTTTTAGGCCCTAGGATTCTAACTATCTATTATATGCTTTTTGTGAGTCCTAGATACAACCTAGAAGAACTTCTCTTCTTCTCTCAATGTAGCATCAATGCTACGACCTAGTCAACTCTATTCTAGCAATAATAGCCCAGTTACTTCGCTGAGTAACACACTCGAGTATAACACTCTCGAGATATTTGTTCGCTCCAAACGGTGTGTGCAAGCTTTAAATTTATAACCCTAGACGTAAGCTTAAAACAAGGATGCGAACCCGCAGTGTACGGGTCAATCGTAGTAAAAAGCAAGGAATTCCAGGGGTCGATCACAGGGACTTAGTGAAACAAAGTCCAATTACGGTATGCTTATGTGAATACTAACCACAAAAGGTAATCAAAACAATCAAAGATGATATAGAAGTCAATAAAGGAAATATGCAATTCTAGGGATTAAAGCATCTAGTTGTGGTTCCAACTCAAGATCTAAAGATAAGCGGACAAAGCTGAGGTTTTTGCATGGGGAGGGTATTACTAAAGTGGAATAGATCACCGGGTAAGTCTCACTACTCACTAATCCTAAACCGTAACTCCTATTACCGGGTAAGTCTCAAGGAATTAAGAGAAAGAACTATAACCTCAAACTAACACACCATCTAAGGGAATAGAATCAACCTTTACCGGGTAAGTCTCAGGCTAACTCACAAAGATGGGATGGAAGAACACTCAAACCCCAATAAAGGATAAACCTTTATTACCTACACTTATGATCGTAGGTAAACAAACTAAGGAATTACCGGGTAAGTCTCATCCTAAGCTTGCATTGAACCACGAAAGGTGTAATAAGAATAGGATTTGGCAAACTCTAACACTTAACTCTCAATTTCGGATCAGATAAGTCACCTCGGTCAGCCAAATTCCACCCCGGCCGAGATGTTCATCGACTGAACGAGATGCTTAGGGTTAAGGTTAAAGACTCGAACTTTCAGGGTCCTACTGTGATTAAGATTATTCCATCATTGTTTTTCTTACAACCTTCAGCCAATCACCCTAGAATCACACAAGGAAATTAGCCACTCATCATCATGAAAGCAATGATCAAATATATGGGAAGAAGGTGAATATTTGAACAAGAAGAATTTAATGAAAAGACTTCAATAACTGAATCAAATTTCACAACAAAGCGTTCCTTGGATAGAAATCCAACAAGGCAAGACAACAAGGAAGGGAATCTAAGATAATCTTACAAAAACCCTTCAAAAGCTATAAAAGCTACAATCTTTCTTCTTCAACCTTCAAAAAGGTTCTTCAAATCTCCCAACTGGAGTATGGCTGCTGTGGTGTATAAGGTGTAAGCGAGGTGATAGCGGATGTCGGATTTGTGGGAAATCCGACCCTTTTTTATAGGAAAATAACCCTCCAAAGATAAAATATCTTAGAAAGATCTCTTCCCATAAAAATAGGTAAAATATATGATCTAGCATATCTTCTTCCTTCCAGGAGCCAAGCCCAAAAAATTATAAGATCTCTTTCCAAAGATAAAAGATCTCAGCCAAGAATAAAATATTCTCTCCGCGTCCCAAGTGTTCGCCTCGGTCGAGTCGACTTCTCTGGATCACCTCGGTCGAGGTGAATCTGTGGTCAACCGAGGTGAGTCACAATTGAATGTGAAATCTCTCAAATCTGGTCCAAAGTGAATCTCTAATACATGGCTATGCTTCCTGGATGGTTCCTTATGTTCCTGAATGTAGCTCCAATGACTCCATAGCTCCTTATGCTCTTTTTCGATGCAAAACGTGCCATTTTACCTACGATTACAACAAACTAGGTGTAGACCTCGATTCTCGCAAAGGTAGATGAAATGGTAATATAATCACATAATATACATATAAATATGTAGATTATGAAAGATAAAACGTCTAAACAAACCCCTAAATATAGACTATAATTCATGCTATCAAAATACCCCATACTTAGCCCTTGCTTGTCCCCAAGCAAGTTCCGCATATAAAAGACAAGATAGAATGGATTAGTAGTCAAGAAAATCAATGAAAAGTCTTTCAAAACATTTTTATGGTGTGCAACAATCATAGATCACTCTAAGAGAATACTTCATGGAATTTAAAATCAATGTATGCTTGAAACATTTTATAAATATAAGTAAGTTGTTCATCTTTGCATAAAATCATAGAATGAATAATAAATCATAATTATCGAAATTAATCATGTATAATCCAGTTTAAACCGCTAAGTCAATCAACAAGCTCGAGGTCTCAAGGGCTTCCCAAAAGAAAGGTCAAGAAACGTGTAGGGTAGGGATGTATGTAAGGTAATGTGGTGCTAGAATCCGGGAAAAGGATATACTTCACTTTCACTTTGACTTGCAACATCTTCCACCAATAAGCTTTGCTTATTTCACACTTTTTCTTTTTACTTTACTTTTTGGGATGCATGGACAGAGGTGCACAATAACCGAAGCCTAGGAAATCAGCAATCATCAATTTCTTGAGATGCATCAAACCCTTGATGCACATACCATGACCCGTTAGGAATATCGCTCAATCCGACTTTGGCAAGACACAAACACCCGGCTATGTGAATGATGCCGAGTTACTCATCATCATGATTGACTTCCCCAAACCTATTATTACTTTCTAACACTTTCACTTCCAGCCAACTTCTCAACTTTTGCTTCACTTGCTTTCACCACTTCGCTTGCTTCCAAATTCCCGGATAGGTAAAGGGAGGCAAAATGTATATGAGGGGTTAAGCATGATCAAGAAGAAGAAGAGAGAAGAATGAATTGCCTTGGTCTTTCCAGGAAGAAAATGAGAGAACTTATCTTGCGGTGTCAACCTTCAAATTCAACATAATTTGGGTAAAAACAAAGTATTAAGCATGCCAAAAATTTCAAACAAAGCATTTTGCAACTTAAACAAATTATAAAACCTTTCAAACACATAAATATTTCAAAACCAGTCAGTAAACAAAGTCTTCACTGAGATCACATCCAAATAAAGAGCACAAAAATCATTTCGAAAACTCTCAGTTAACCTACCTCGGTCGAGGTGTTCTTAGGTCAACCGAGGTGAAACACCTCATTCGGCCAGAACTCCATCGGTCGAGGTCAAAAATTTTTTTTTTTAAAAACCAGTTTTTTTTTCAGTTTCGACGTTTTTCTCAATCAAATAACCTGTAAGTATGCATGTAGTCTCAGATAAACACGTAGATGTAAAAGTGAAGCATAAATATAGATATCCGGTCAAATAGAGTCATACATCAAATAAATGTCAAGTAATACATAAATAAACACCCCATACTTAGGACACACTGTCCCAGTGGGTCAAAATAAGTCTAAGAGAATAAAATACTCACCGGACATAAAGCTGAACTGCATAAAAAATAAGAAAGAAAATCCTGCAGCTCTTAATAGTCGCGATCCGGTGGTGGTGGTGGTGGTGGCACATACGGATACTAGGACGGGTCGAACGGATAGCCCATGATGTGCTCAAACTGGATTTGGGCCATCATGTGCTGGTAATGCTGCCGCTCCTGCATCTCGCGGATATCCAGTGACAAAGCAGCATACGAATCAATAACCTGATCCGTCAGATCGTCGATCCGACTGTGAGCCTCTGAATCTCTGTGTCGGCGTGCTCTACGCCTAGAAGGTCTCACTAGAGAAGTAGTAGGTGCCGGCTCAGCCTCAGTATCATCGTCCAGATCTACAACTGGTGCGCTCGTCCCTGCAGTATCTGTCCCTGTATCCATCGGGACTCCACCATCCTTGTCATCCGCATTCTCCTCATCATCTGCCTCCTCCTCAGCTGGGGCAGTTGCTGCCTCTCTGTAATCCTCCATCAGTGGAGCCCAAGCGGTCTGCCAATAATGAGGGTCATAAATAGTAAACTGGGCACACCACCTGATCCCCTGTGGTGCAGTCAACTCCCACGGCATAGCCACGTACGGTGTAGTCAAACCTCGGGGAACCAGAATCCGCCGAGTGATCATCTCCTGTAGCCCAAGCGGGTTGGCAGCCGCCACCATCGTGCAAGCGCTGAGATCCATGTCCTGATAGCTGGCAATGTGGGTGACAATCCCTCCGCAGCAGATGTCTCTCTTTGCCTTGGCCTTGATCCTGTGCAGATCCTCTGCCAGCATCAAGCCAAAGTCCGGGATACCTCCTGTCACCATGCAGTATAGGCTGAACAGCTCCCCCTGACGGATCTTCTGAGGCGTCTCAGTACGCGCCAGAAGTGTCTCACTAAAGATCCGGTGGGCTAACCTAAAGGCTAAGTGGAAGATGACCTTCTCCCTGGAATCTACAGGGTGCCATCTGTCTACGTGCTCAACAACATGAGCAATTTGTCCCCAAAACTCCCTAGCTACAGATCGGGACGGGAAGTCAACAGCTGTCGGCTCAGGAAAACCAAAAATCTCTCTCCAGTACTCTAGTGGCACTATGAAGTTCCGGTTCATCAACCGGTACTTCACAGATCGCTCTGTGGAAAGGTAGGTGAAGGAGCTAACGAACTCTAGGGTGGGCTCCAAATAGGCTGGGGCTCGGATCTCAGTAAACTGATCCAGCCCTACATTAGAAATCATCCTCCTAAGGTCTCCGTCTACCTGGAGACAATCAAAAGCAGACACGTCCAGGAAGCGAGGTGCAATCACTGGACGGCCGGAAATACGGTCATAATCGACCTGGTGTCGCTCATGGATCACCGGTCGATAGGGTCGGGAAGAAGAAGAAGAAGAAGGGGAAGGAGAGGATCTATCCCTAAGGGTAAGGCGTCGGTCAGAACTCATTTTCAGAAATCTGTCACTGTCAGGTCACCTCGGTCGATTGACAACACTCAAGAATCACCTCGGCCGAGGCACAGCTCGTCTGGACCGAGGCGGAAAACTGGATTCTAATTTCTTCTGAAAATTCAGTTCTTTTCCCCCAAAATCACTACAACTGCTTCCTATGGGGTACTTAATCCTTTCTTCAGCAAATGCAAGGGCAACCAAAGCCCAAATCGAAGCGAAATCAGCGAGTTAGGGTTTCGGTTTTGTTTTACCTCGTCCGGCCGAATCGGTTCGATTTTCTTGCAGATCGATGATGCACTGGGATTCTCTATGCCTTAATCGCAGTTTGGAAGCGAAAATCTTCGAAAACAAGCGAGAATCGAAGGAGCGAGGTGCAAACTGTCGCCGCGGTCGAGGAAGAGCGAAATGGAAGAGAGAGAAATAAATCCCCCTTTTATACCCTTTCTGGAACTGCTGTCACCTCGGTCGAGATGGTCTCGACTGGACCGAGGTGGTACGGACCGAGGTGGTTCTTCAGAAACCCTAGTCGCCTCGGTTGCTCAAGAATCATCTCGGTCGAGGTGCTCTGACAACAACCGAGATGCCTCAGTCAAACTTTGTCTTCTCAAATTCTCGATCTTCTGCCCTTCCAGTTATGCTCCTTCCTTAGATGTCTCCTGTTATCTGTCTAGAACGCCAAAAACAAAACAAAGCAAAGAAAAAGCAAAAACTATCTAAGCTAGACTAGAAAACGGGAAAAGAAAGCAATACCTTGGGTTGCCTCCCAAGAAGCGCTTGGTTTAAGGTCGCTAGCTGGACCATTCTCCATAGAATTACTCAATGTACCTTGAACACCATGGAGTGCTCATCACATCCATCATAAAATTCTTCCAAAAAGGTTCCGGTTCCTAATTTCACCGGCAAATGGTAAGATCTCCCACGTACAAGCTTGTACGGTTTGATTCTCACCGGAATCCTTCTAGCCTTCCTGCACATCAATGGGACATAATCTAGCCTTGCGTCCCATCCTTTCCTTGATCGAGAAAACAACTTCTCGAGAATCCTAGTAGCTTCCCCATCTTTAGCATGGGGATGGTACAAGGTCCTTAACATGCGAGGGACCCCATACTTGAACAAGAGACACTTCATCGCCTTAACGGTGTAGTGCTTGCAAACTCCACTCCTTATAATCCAAGGAGTATCTTCTTCCAACAGTTTCAAGGGAGGTTTCATCTTGATCTTAGGAGGTTCTTTCGGAAGAGACCTCCAACTCTCCGGTGCATTCCTGAAAAATTCAGAAATTTTAATAGGGATTTCAAATGAAGTAGGAGAATGTACCTCGTAAAGTTCTCCAAAGCTTGAGACAAGTTTCATGTTGGGTTGATATTCCACACACGAAATCCCTCCCAACTCAACTGATCTTTCTTCCACCTTGACCACAGTCTCAGTAATTTGGCAAAGGTTCTTCGTATCTTGCAGTTCTACAGATTTTTCCTCCACCTCGGCCGATCTCTCTTTCACCTCGGCCGAGGTCTCAACAGTTAGATCGAAATCTTCCAAATCTTCTTCTCCCTCAAAAGCTTCAAGAGAAACTTCTGGTTTGATTGGAGGGGTGCTTGGAACTTGCAGCACTTCCTTATGCTCCTCTTCCGGCTTAGCATACGATAGGGTGCTTTCCTTGAGCTCCTCCACCTTCTTCATCAACCTCTCCCATCTTGATTCAAGAGAATCTTCAAGGGATTGCTCACAAATCTTTTTAGGGACATTCAGTTCATCCCACATTGCAAGTTCATGCTTAATGGTCTCTTCTCTTTCCCATTCATTGTTGAACCAATAGAAGGAGTACTTCTCCTCCAAGTATTCATAATGGTCCGCCCTAGCACTTTGCCTTGCTATCCAGGCTGGATCAAATGTAGTCATCGGAAATCCTGAAAACTACAAAACTCATAGAAAGAGTAGTTAGTAGCAACAGGGGCAAGTGCTCCGAAAGCAAACCGCAACCGGCTCGGTCTAGATCAAGTCCCCGGCAACGGTGCCAAAAACTTGTTCGCTCCAAACGGTGTGTGCAAGCTTTAAATTTATAACCCTAGACGTAAGCTTAAAACAAGGATGCGAACCCGCAGTGTACGGGTCAATCGTAGTAAAAAGCAAGGAATTCCAGGGGTCGATCATAGGGACTTAGTGAAACAAAGTCCAATTACGGTATGCTTATGTGAATACTAACCACAAAAGGTAATCAAAACAATCAAAGATGATATAGAAGTCAATAAAGGAAATATGCAATTCTAGGGATTAAAGCATCTAGTTGTGGTTCCAACTCAAGATCTAAAGATAAGCGGACAAAGCTGAGGTTTTTGCATGGGGAGGGTATTACTAAAGTGGAATAGATCACCGGGTAAGTCTCACTACTCACTAATCCTAAACCGTAACTCCTATTACCGGGTAAGTCTCAAGGAATTAAGATAAAGAACTATAACCTCAAACTAACACACCATCTAAGGGAATAGAATCAACCTTTACCGGGTAAGTCTCAGGCTAACTCACAAAGATGGGATGGAAGAACACTCAAACCCCAATAAAGGATAAACCTTTATTACCTACACTTATGATCTTAGGTAAACAAACTAAGGAATTACCGGGTAAGTCTCATCCTAAGCTTGCATTGAACCAGGAAAGGTGTAATAAGAATAGGATTTGGCAAACTCTAACACTTAACTCTCAATTTCGGATCAGATAAGTCACCTCGGTCAGCCAAATTCCACCCCGGCCGAGATGTTCATCGACTGAACGAGATGCTTAGGGTTAAGGTTAAAGACTCGAACTTTCAGGGTCCTACTGTGATTAAGATTATTCCATCATTGTTTTTCCCACAACCTTCAGCCAATCACCCTAGAATCACACAAGGAAATTAGCCACTCATCATCATGAAAGCAATGATCAAATATATGGGAAGAAGGTGAATATTTGAACAAGAAGAATTTAATGAAAAGACTTCAATAACTGAATCAAATTTCACAACAAAGCGTTCCTTGGATAGAAATCCAACAAGGCAAGACAACAAGGAAGGGAATCAAAGATAATCTTACAAAAACCCTTCAAAAGCTATAAAAGCTACAATCTTCCTTCTTCAACCTTCAAAAAGGTTCTTCAAATCTCCCAACTGGAGTATGGTTGCTGTGGTGTATAAGGTGTAAGCGAGGTGATAGCGGATGTCGGATTTGTGGGAAATCCGACCCTTTTTATAGGAAAATAACCCTCCAAAGATAAAATATCTTAGAAAGATCTCTTCCCATAAAAATAGGTAAAATATATGATCTAGCATATCTTCTTCCTTCCAGGAGCCAAGCCCAAAAAATTATAAGATCTCTTTCCAAAGATAAAAGATCTCAGCCAAGAATAAAATATTCTCGCCGCGTCCCAGGTGTTCGCCTCGGTCGAGTCGACTTCTCTGGATCACCTCGGTCGAGGTGAATCTGTGGTCAACCGAGGTGAGTCACAACTGAATGTGAAATCTCTCAAATCTGGTTCAAAGTGAATCTCTAATCCATGGCTATGCTTCCTGGATGGTTCCTTATGTTCCTGAATGTAGCTCCAATGACTCCATAGCTCCTTATGCTCTTTTTCGATGCAAAACGTGCCATTTTACCTACGATTACAACAAACTAGGTGTAGACCTCGATTCTCGCAAAGGTAGATGAAATGGTAATATAATCACATAATATACATACAAATATGTAGATTATGAAAGATAAAACGTCTAAACAAACCCCTAAATATAGACTATAATTCATGCTATCAATATGCCAATGGAGTTCTAGTGTTTTTCTCACTCTAAGGATGTAAACGTTTGTAAGCTAAAGAGGAAGAAAAACTTTTGGAACAAATGAAAATTTTTGATCGCTTGAAGACTTGGTTTCTTATCCGTGTGAGCTTCTTGTTTTCTTCTTCAATCACCGTCTTCATTTATAGTCTTCTATGGAGAACTTCTTAGCCGTTGTAAGATATCTGTTGTAACGTTCTTCTTTCTCCATGGAATACGCTGTTTGGTTAAGGTGAAGTAGCCGTTGTAAGATCTTCATTTCTTCTAGATCTTCTCTCTTCCACTTCTTCTATTTGACGCTCGTTGAGGATCTTCATCACCGTGATCTTCTCATTGGAAATATCGTTAAAGATCTTTGTCGTTAAAGATCCGAGATCTTCTCTCTTGGATATGTCGTTGGCTGTTGAAAGATCTTTGTTCGCTCCAAACGGTGTGTGTGCAAGCTTTAAATTTATAACCCTAGATGTAAGCTTAAAACAAGGATGCGAACCCGCAATGTACGGGTCAATCGTAGTAAAAAGCAAAGAATTCCAAGGGTCGATCACAAGGACTTAGTGAAACAAAGTCCAATTACGGTATGCTTATGTAAATACTAACCACAAGAGGTAATCAAAACAATCAAAGATGATATAGAAGTCAATAAAGGAAATATGCAATTCTAGGGATTAAAGCATCTAGTTGTGGTTCCAACTCAAGATCTAAAGATAAGCGGACAAAGCTGAGATTTTTTGCATAGGGAAGGTGTTACTAAAGTGGAATAGATCACCGGGTAAGTCTCACTACTCACTAATCCTAAACCGTAACTCCTATTACCGGGTAAGTCTCAAGGAATTAAGATAAAGAACTTTAACCTCAAACTAACACACCATCTAAGGGAATAGAATCAACCTTTACCGGGTAAGTCTCAGGCTAACTCACAAAGATGGAATGGAAGAACACTCAAACCCCAATAAAGGATAAACCTTTATTACCTACACTTATGATCTTAGATAAACAAAACAAAGGAATTACCGGGTAAGTCTCATCCTAGGCTTGCATTGAACCACGAAAGGTGTAATAAGAATAGGATTTGGCAAACTCTAACACTTAACTCTCAGTTTCGGATCAGATAAGTCACCTCGGTCAGCCAAATTCCACCCCGGCCGAGATGTTCATCGACTGAGCGAGATGCTTAGGGTTAAGGTTAAAGACTCAAACTTTCAGGGTCCTACTGAAATCTAAGATTATTCTATCATTGTTTTTCCCACAACCTTCAGCCAATCACCCTAGAATCACACAAGGAAATTAGCCACTCATCATCATGAAAGCAATGATCAAATATATGGGAAGAAGGTGAATATTTGAACAAGAAGAATTTAATGAAAAGACTTCAATAGCTGAATTAAATATCACAACAAAAGCGTTTCTTGGATAAAAATCCAACAAGGCAAGACAACAAGGAAGGGAATCTAAGATGATCTTACAAAAACCCTTCAAAAGCTATAAAAGCTATAATCTTCAATCTTCCTTCAACCTTAAAAAAGGTTCTTCAAATCTCCCAACTGGAGTATGGCTGCTGTGGTGTATAAACCCTGATCGGTGGTATAGCATGATGTGGATTTGTGGGAAATCCGACCTTTTTTATAGGAAAATAACTCTCCAAAGATAAGATATCTTAGAAAGATCTCTTCCCATAAAAATAGGTAAAATATATGATCTAGTATATCTTCTTCCTTCCAGGAGTCAAGCCCAAAAATATAAGATCTCTTTCTAAAGATAAAAGATCTCAGCCAAGAATAAAATATTCCCGCCGCGTCCCAGGTGTTCGCCTCGGTCGAGTCGACTTCTCTGGATCACCTCGGTCGAGGTGAATCTGTGGTCAACCGAGGTGAGTCACAACTGAAAGTGAAATCTCTCAAATCTGGTCCAAAGTAAATCTTGAATCCATGGCTATGCTTCCTGGATGGTTCCTTATGTTCTTGAATGTAGCTCCAATGACTCCATAGCTCCTTTTGCTCCTTTTTGATGCAAAACATGCCATTTTACCTACGATTACAACAAAACCAGGTGTAGACCTTGATTCCCGCAAAGGTAGATGAAATGGTAATATAATCACATATTATACATACAAACATGCAGATTATTGAAGATAAAACGTCCAAACAAACCCCAAAATATCGACTATAATTCATGCTATCAATCTTCTCTTAAGATCCGAGATCTTCTTGTTGTAGATGTGTTGAGATTTTCTTGTTGTCTTCTTGCTCCTTCAGTTAAGATCTCGTAAGATCTTCTTGATATGCCGAGTTCTTCTCATTGAGAATCTTCTCAAATCTTCTAACTCCTTCGGTTGAGATCTTCTAAGATCTTGTTGTTGTGGTCGTATCTTGTAGTTAAGCCTTTAGCCGAAATCTTCCTTTGTAATGCTTTTCAAGGCTTCCGCGTTCGTCCGTAATGCTTTTCAAAGTGTGAGTTCTTCCTTTGTAATGCTTTTCAAAGTGTGAATATTATTATATAGGCGCTTAAACAATGAACTATGTTTAAGTAGCCCAAGTCGTAACTCTTGAAAGCTAGATAGTAAAGGTGGTAATTTGAAGGTCGTCAGTTCGAACCCGCTGAAGCTCCCCCCCCCCCCCACCCCAAAACCCAAAACTGAGCAAATACACATATTTAGTATTTACATCTATATTGTTGGTATTTATTATTAAGAGTTTTTCCTCTTGGTGTCCTCAAGGTTTGGACTTTTCTCTTAGTATCCATTAAGTTTTAAAATTCCTCTTGGTACCCTCATGATTTTATAAGTTTCCTCTCTATATCCATTCTTAATATATTAAATTAAAAATTCATTATAAAATAATTAAAAAATAGAAAAATAAATTTAAAATAAATTATGATCTTATTAAAATTAAATTAATAATTTATAACATGAATATTTTTATATATATTTTTTGCTTTTTGAAATAAAGATATTTTTTAATTTTAAATTAAAATATTTTTTAACTTTTCACTTTCAAATTTATCATATATATATATATATAAATTAAAATTAATTTTTTTAAATTTTATTAAGAGTCTAGAAATTTAAATATATAATAAATTTATTTATTTTTTAATTTACTTTTATATAAATTATATTAATTCAAAATTTTAAAAGTTATGTTTTTTAATTTTAAGAGTATGAAAAAGTATCTTTTAAAAAATTAAAAATTAAAACATAAAAAATAATATTTTTATTTTCAAATTAAAATAAATTATAGAAAATTAACTTTAAAAAAAATTACTATATGTTTAAATTTCAGGACTCTTAATTTTTTTTTAAAAAGTTTATTTTTTGATTTAATTTTTTATATTGTATTCTAAATCGAAAATAAATAAATAAAATTATTTTAGTTCAAAAATAAAAATATCTTTAATTTACTTTACTTTTTAATTAGAAAAATATTTGTATTATAAATTTATTAGTTTAAAAAGTAATGGGGTCATAATTAGTTTTAAATTTATTTTTTATATTTTTTAATTATTTTATAATAAATTTTAATGTAATATATTAAGAATGGTATAAAGAGGAAACAAATAGAACCATAAGAGTACCAAGAGGAATTTCAAAACTTAGTAAATACCAAGAGAAAAAGTTCAAACCTTGAGGGCACTAAGAGGAAAAACTCTATCATTAAAGTAACTTTTAATTTATTTTTTCTTTTCCTAATGAACAAATACACATACTTACGAGTGAGGGTGATTTATTATTAAATTAACTCTTAATTAATCTACAAATTTTAATAGAGAAAAATTGGTGTAGGGAAGCCCTTTTTGTATCCATGATACAATCTAGGCCCCTCCAATTTTCTCTTAAAAATAAAACTAAATTAAATTATAAAGAGACTATTAACTGTATTTTCTCCCTAAAAATAAAACTAAATTAAATTATAAAGAGGCTATTAATTGTGGGAACCACTCTCATTAAAAAGATTATCTCCCTTAATTAAGTGTAACACCCCGATTCCGCGGGACTCGGGATGCTACGGGCGGAGACCTCACAATGGGTCCCGACCCTTAGCCTAACAACAATTTCACTGGATCTTACAACAAGACACAAATAAAGGTAACACCGAAATTCATTTTAATGCAATGATATGAACCCCAAAAGAAAACAACGAAAGACTTCAGCCGAGATACAACGCTAAAGGCAACCGCCATACACGCGACATACATAAAACCCTAAACAATACATAAAAACAACCCCTAAACCCATCCTAAAATGTACGGACCCCGGCTGCCCACTCTTCCGGATCTCTCGGCCGCACCCCTAACCTGCAAGGCAACTACAACAATATCGGTATGAAACCGTTAGCTAGCATTCAAGGCATTAGAATCATGGTATTGGCACACACACACATAAGGCATCATAAACACACAACATGTTCCAAAATACACAATCCGGTTTATTATCTTTTTATTATTAGGTCATATCCCGTTCTAATTCAACTTTTTTTGTGACACGAGAATCTTAAAGATCTCGCCCTTGTCCCCTTTCACCATACGGGTTTGTACTTGATGCGGATCAGCATCACCCGATGGGCTGGTCGCAAGGCACCTCCCAGTCATCCCCATTTTGGACTGGACAAGCGGTCACCGCCCGTTATCATACACTTGGGCCAAATATAAACATATAAAGTCGGTGGTCCTATTACCGGTTTAGATTTTATAACATAAGCAATAAACACACACATAAACAATAAACACACACCACCAAACACGCATTGAAACTAATACAGAGAATACGAGCTAAGTAAGTCCGAAGACTTACCTGTCCCAAAGCTAAACGAAACCGATAACACTCTCCGAAGAAATATAACCAAAGCCTGTTCAAGACAAGGCACGATAATCAACAACCACTCACGTAAGCTATAGTACTATATATTCTTATTAGGTCACACGCTCTCATAATTTAGGATACACTCCTAGCCCTCATGAAGTCACGAGGTCTTAACTATAACCACATGCTAGGATACTTCCATCCTAACTCCACAATCTCAATAACCACGTACTCACAAGCTCAACAAAGCTCACATGATAACATACACATCTCGATCCTTAGAACGTTCAAACCATCCTCAAATACTCACCTAAGGTCCATAACCACTACTTGGTATTAACTCTAAGTTATGCTAGATCCAACCTAGCATGATACTAATACTAAACATAATTAGGTCGAGGGAAAATATACTCACACGATGTCAAAAGACGGAAGACGGTCTATGGATGCCGATATGGATTCGATGGCCTTTATCGGGACGTTTCTGGACCTAAAACCACAACTAAGCAAATTTAGCTCATACGCTAAATTTGATAGTAAGCTATACGATATATTAATTTGAGGTAAGACTTGTTTTCAAAAACCAACGTTAAAACCCGCAATACATTTTCCGGGCAAAATATATCATTTTTAGAAACTTGGGTCAAAACCCGCAAATAAATCTTTTTTCCATATTCTGAAAATAATCCAACAAAGGACATAATAGTTAAATCTCAGAATTTGGGTCATAAACTGTAAAATACATATTCAAGAAACTTGGCCATTTTTCCACAATTAATTCTGCAGGGGTATATTTGCAATAAACCAGAAACTTGAGTTCAAACCTGCAATTATTATAAAGCTATGGGTAAAAAAATTGTAATCAACCATAAAAGAAGGGGGCCCGCTATAAATATTGAAAAGGGTTTCCTTTTCACCCTCTGAAGCAGCATTTACGGTACGGGGCAAGAAGACAGGGGCAGCGCACTTCAGTGTGCTCCGGCAGGCGGCTGCAAGGGCCGGCGAGGCTGCAAGGAGGCGGCCCGTAACTCCGGTGGCAGCGGCTACTTCCCGGCGACAGAGGGGACCAGAAAAGGAAGATAAAGCACTGTTCGACAGGGGAGTTGAAGAGGGCGAGGCGAAGAAGCGGTGGCAAGGCATCGGCAGCTCCGGCAGGGCCCGTACAGGCAGGGCACGGCGAGGGCGAGTGGGGCTTCAGCGCCTAAGGCAGGGGAAGAGCGAAGCAGATGGAGAAGAGACGAGCTTCAGGTGGCTTCCAGGCGTAGGGAAATAGAATAGAGGTGGTGGTGAGGACGGAACCTGGCGGGAGTCGAGCATAACAGCGAGGCAATGGAGGCTTCTGTCCTAGTTCCGGTGGCCTTTCAACAGGGAAAGAATAAGAGGGAGGAGGGATCTTCTACGGCGTTATGGTGGTGAGCGACAGGTGGCTTCGGAAGGGCTCTCCGGTGACAGTGAAGGCACAGTAAGGCTGCAATGAATGAGGGTTGTAGGCTAGGGCTTTGAGGACAGAGCAGTGTGGAGAGGGAAAAGAAAGGAGTGAAGATTGAGGGGGAGATGTAGAGTTGTTGCAGGTGGAGTAACGAGGAGGTGAAAGCAGCTCATTTACAGGTTTGATAGCGTGTAGGAAGAAAGAAAGGGAAAGAAGAAGAAAAAAAAAGGATAAAATAATATGCAAAAAGGACATCGGAATTAAAAGAAACCCGATCAAAGCAATCGGAACGGGAATTTTTCGGAACGGAAAATTTTTCGACATTTTCCGAAAAATAAATTACGGACTATATATATATATATGTATCAAATATATTCAAATATACTTGTGAAAATATAAGCTATCATCTACAAATCGTTCTCGTAAAATATTCAAGATAATAATACAATAACTTAAATTACGACGTAGAAATATTTGCCAAAAATATTTAGTGCCCGTTTGGTTGGAGCGGTGGAATGGAAACGGAATGGAATTGGATAAGGGTTAAGAATGGAAATGGAAATGATGGGATTATTTTCATGTGATAAAAGACCTTTAACCAAACGTATTTTTTGATTGATTCGGAATCATTCCGTTACCGGGAATGATTCCTAGAGCTTCCAAACGGGCCCTAAGCTATTTAAAATATGGCTAAAATCCGAGAAAATACAAAACGCAAACGCACTAAAATTTGGGCCGTTACATTAAGGAGGATAAATAACTATTAAAAATTAAAAAGATAAACTAAATTAAAAAGATAAGTGAATATTAATTGTGGAGACCACTCTCATTAAGATTCTCTCTCTTAATTAATATTGCTGTTTTTTAATTAAATAAGGAAAATGAGAGTGGTCCCCACAAATTCTATACATAATTTTATGTACAAAATTTCGCACGCAAATTATGTACATAATACATACAATTATGTAATTAATTTTATTGCCAACAAATAAGTGACTCTTTGAAAAAAAATAAGCAATATTAATTAAGGGAGAGAATCTTTTTAATGTTAAAACTAATTCCTTAATTTTAGGGAACCACTCTCATTTTCCTTTTTTACTTTAAAAAAATTAAGGGAGAGAATCTTTTTAATTTTGAATAATTGTATGATACCACTCTCATTTTCCTTTTTAATTTTGAAAGTATCTTAAATTATTTTAGATTTTATCTTTTTTTCAAAATTACAAGGGCTTAGTTAATACAAATTGAAACATAAAAGCCTACTTAATCTACATTTATACAATAAAAGCCTACTTACCCCTTTTAGTCATTTTAAAATAACTTTAAGCATGGTAACTTATTGTGTAAATCAATTTTATTTTTTTCACAATTTTATAAATTAATTTTATTTGACCATGTATAAAAGGTAATTCATAAACTAAAAATTTTAATTTATAATGACAATAAATTATTTTGTGTTAATTGAGTCTAGTTAATAGTACAAAATTCTTATAAGAGATAAAAGGGGAAGTAGGCTAATTATGTTTTAATGTAGATTAACTAGTCTCTTTTGTAAAAATGTAGATAAAGTAGGCCCTTAGTAATTTTATGATAAAGATTAATTTCCAAATAAATTGATACCCCTGTTGGAAATAAAAAATATGATGTGGCAATTTTTTAAATAAATATGATTATTTAATGTGGTCCCCTACAAATAAGGATGTTGTTAGGATAGCAAATATACTTTCCTTGTAAACGTGGTCTCCTACATATATTTCTTTTGTATATCAATTTTTTAAATAAAAATATGATGTGGCAATTTTTTAAATAAATATGGTTATTTAATGTGATCCCCTACAAATAAGGATGTTGTTAGGATAACAAATATACTTTCCTTGTAAACGTGGTCCCCTACATAAATTTAACAACTACATAATATTAGCAGATACATAAATTATGTATCTCAGTAATGATGAAGGTGACGAACATAATTTATGTATCTGCTAATATTATGTAGTTGTTAAATTTATGTGTCAGTAATGACGAAGGTGACGAACATAATTTATGTATCTGCTAAATATTATGTAGTTGTTAAATTTATGTGGCGTTGATTTTTATGTGCTGAGTGTCAGTAATGATGAAGGTGACGAACATAATTTATGTATCTGCTAATATTATGTAGTTGTTAAATTTATGTGTCAGTAATGACGAAGGTGACGAACATAATTTATGTATCTGCTAATATTATGTAGTTGTTAAATTTATGTGGCGTTGATTTTTATGTATCTGCTTAAACTATATAACTATTAAAATATCTCTTAATTCACAACAAACGGATATCTTCAAGTTTAGGCTACTAGCGCTTAACTTTTATTTTTTAACTAGTTTAACCTACTGTTGTATAATGACTTTTTTAATAATATTTTTTAATATAATGTGGCGTTGATTTTTAATTTTATTATCCTTTAACTTTTAGGCAGTTATTATGCTACATTACTAATTTGCCCTTAAATAGCTACCTTATTAAAGCTGATTTATAATTTCATTTTGATTTATTTTTTGGAAGAAAATTAGAAGGGCCTATTTTGTATCATGGATACAAAAAGGGCCCTTCTACACCAATTTTCTCTTCTTATAATTATTTATTTTAAATAGATAAATTTTAGTATTTAATTGTAATGTGCAAATTAGCACACACTTTTTTTTATAAAAAAGTTTGTCTCTCCAACGTATCGTTCTAGCTCCGCCACTGTTGATGTTGTCTACAATAACAATTATATAAAAAAAAAATAAAACAATCTTGTCAATATACTAGTTTAAGTATTGTCATCAACATAAAACACAAATTTGAGAATCATTATAAACTCATTCCTTAACAAGCAATATAAATCATACTGAAATTTAATATAAATCTACATGTCTAATATGAACAAAATCTATTATGACTAGTTCAAAAATCTAATTTGAAATCTTTCATATGTTCATAACTTAGTTGATTTTCCATTATTGGTGGCGTATTTGGTTCGAAGAGATGAAAATATTGCTTTTCTCCTTAATCGAGATGAAGAAAGTTGAACAAGTTCGTGGGGTTTTAAGTTTGTAATAGAGAGTGTTTTTTTTTGTGTGTTTTGATGAAGAGAGACTTTTATATAATTTTGCTATTTATACATGTTATTTTGTAAAATTGAAAATTTTTGGTGGTTACTTATATAATTTTCAAATTTGTATGGGTTGTTTAAATTTTTTTCCATAATTTATTGAGATATAATATTTTAAAATACAACTTTTTGATATTAATAATTTAAAATATATGTTCTTGATAGGTTTAGAAGAATTTGATATGAGAAATAATTAAAAATTTCAAATTATTTTATATCTCATCAAATTGGATGAGAACTTTTTCTGAATTTTTAATTTTTATGATATATGATATGATTGACAGTTAGATGGTGCATGATCTATTTTTGTAGTCTCCCCATCAGTAAGGAATTCTGTATCTCCCCGAGCCATCGCCTTCCAGCCTTCGCAACTCGCATTTGTCGCCGACATACAGCCTCCGGCTTTTCAAATCCGGCTAAAACCAACCCTAATTTCTTTATCTGTATTCAATCATCCGTTCGTTTCCGAATCCAATCAATTCTCGTTAATCGCGTTCGGAAATCGATCAATAACCCTATTCTTCTCCCCCGATTTCATCACCCAAAACCCTAGCATCTCGTTATTCAACCTCCGATTTATTCCGATGGACGTATCGGGAAACAAGAGGGTTTTCCACCGGCTAGGTCCTGCTAGCAACAGGACGCATTCCACCAAACCGAAAGTCTGTTATCACTGGCAAGCTGGCCGGTGCAGCAGGCATCCGTGCCCATTCCTTCACGGCGACCCGTCCGACGCTTCTTCAAGCTATTCCAATGGCGGTGGGGTTGCCCCAACGACGTCGTCCAAACGGCCTCATAGTTTAGGTGGTGTGGCAGACGAGGGTTTTTCGATGCGTAAGAGCCCTAATTTCAACAATACTTGGGGGAGAGGAGGAGGGGCTATTAGTAATGGTTCTAGAGGCGCCGTCAAGAGGACGGATGTTCTTTGTAACTATTGGATCAAGGGGAATTGTAATTACGGTGACCAGTGCAGGTTTTTGCATTCTTGGTCTGTTGGTGATGGGTTTTCCCTGTTGACTACCCTTGAAGGCCATCAAAAGGTGGGTTATTTTGAATTGGATTACATATTCTCATTCACAGTTTGGCTGGTGTTTCTCAGGAGTTTACATACTAGACCTTTAATCAACTGTTGTGTTTGCTTTGGATTTTATCAGGCTGTTACTGGAATTGCTCTGCCTTCTGGTTCGGATAAGCTTTATACTGTGGGTAAAGATGAGACTATGAGAATGTGGGACTGCCAATCTGGGCAGGTACGGATTCTTTTTATCCCTAGTTTTCTCCTGTTTCATTTTGTATTGAAACAGATAGAAGTTTATTTCCATCTTGTGACGATGAAAGAAAAACTGGAAGAGATATTAAATGTTTAGGGATTTAGAAGAAAATAATTGGTAACTAAGTTCTTAAGTTGTTGCTGGTTCATCTATTGTGATTGGATGCTATGATGCCACTGGTTATATTGAGTTGAGGGGTCTTGAATGTGTGTACCTGAGTGTCTAACCTAGTAAGCTGCATCATGGTGCACCTTCACTTTGTCCTCTTTCCCTTGACCTTACGATTTATATTTCATATCTGCTCGTGAAAACTATGTTAATATGACACATGGACAACTTGGAGAAATCATGCAGGAGCTAATCTGCTTTGTAATGTTCAATCTTTTGTTTCAGTGTGCAGGAGTATATAATTTGGGTGGAGAAATCAGCTCTATGATCAGTGAAGGACCATTTGTATTTGTTGGCTTGCCAAACACAGTCAAGGTGAGGTGGGAATCTTGGATGAAGTTCCCGCACTAGATCCTTGATTGCCTTTTCTCTTTCTCTCTTTCTTGTTAATTGATATTGACAAATGTTTAATTTTGGTACAGGCATTGAATACTCAGAATGGAAGTGATCAGACTCTGAATGGTCCAGTAGGACAAGTTTATGCCTTGGCTGTGGGGAACAATCTTCTTTTTGCTGGTACTCAGGTACCTCTTAAGTGCCATTTAAAAAAAATTGTGCTTCCTTACCATGTTTAATCTCACAACAAAGCCATCAAAAGTTAGCTGTTCACGAATATCTTTAGTTTGATACATCATTTCTATATTTCTCTAATTATTAAAATGTTTGATGAAAGATGGCTTGTTTACTAGATGTACAGTTTGTAATTGGCACATATAGGCTTCTTTGTACAAATGATTTGTCTTCCCATTGAACTTAAAAAATATTGACTGTCTTCTGCTGCAGGATGCGAAAATACTGGCCTGGAAATTTAATTCGGTTACCAACTGCTTTGAGCCCGCTGCAGCACTAGAGGGCCACACTCTTTCAGTTGTAACTCTATTTGTTGGGGCCAATAGACTTTTCTCTGGTTCGATGGATAATTCAATAAGGGTAAGTTATTTGCTGATCATGAAGAGTGTTTTCATTGAGTTCTATAACAGTCGATCATTATGGGCGAGTTTCTTTTATCTATTAATTTATCATTTTCTTTCACCCTAACCATGTGCCCTCAAATTGGTTCATCTCAGGTTTGGAATCTTGAAACATTGGAGTGTATCCAGATAATGACGGACCATACATCTGCTGTGATGTCTCTTATTTGTTGGGATCAGTTCCTGTTGTCATGTTCTTTAGACCAAACAATAAAGGTAGGCTTTCTTGCTGCACAAACAGTTAGGCTTGATTGTTGCATAAACAGTTAGGATATTGATGAATTTCCCTACTGAATTGCCACAAGATTTATCCTGCCTGTGATACTTATTATGCTGTTACCTTTTTTTTTTTGCAGATCTGGGTTGCAACGGAAAGTGGGAAATTGGAAGTGACATACACCCACAATGAAGAAAATGTATGTAGTCTTCGTTCATGTCCATTGAAACTGTATGCTATGAACAAAAAAAATCTGCCTATAGAACTGCTAGTTTATATTGCTGAGGGAAAAGTACTATGTCAGTATGTCCTCTATTTTCAGATCTAGCTGTATTTCTTTTGTTGTTGATGAAATAAATGCTGATATGGTCTTTATCTTTAGGTTTATCCTTAGGTGCTATGGATGCGAGTCCTCAGCTATTCTGCGGGGGCTACAATTGATTATTGATTGTTGATTGTTGACTGTTGTAAAAGTAGTTTGATTGGAATTATACTCTCTGCCTTCTTAAGTACTACCTTTAGGGATGTGATTCTTTTGACGTGATCAGCCTAATTTGAATCAGTGAATTTGACTCTTAATGTGCTCTTGTGATAGCTATAGAGTTACATGACATTATGTAATTTGGCTGAAATATATATGGCACATGATTGGTTAGAAGTTAGCATTAAAGATGAGGGATCAGTCTTTTCTTGGATCTCACCTTTTAGTCTCTAGTCTATCTGGACTCGGGAAGACATAATCTTACCTACAAATTGACGTTGCCATGCTTTATTATTTCAGTTCACTTTTCAGCTCTATTTTAGAATAAAAAGTACTAGCCCCCATTGTAAATTTGTAATATGCCCATATTATGCAATATTTTTATCAGGTTTTGACCGTGAAGTTCCATGGTACAAACAGGCTACGATGTATTTGTTAATTAACTTCCTGTTTGATCTTTTGAATGAAGAAACCCTCAACTTTGTGATCTATTGAATTACCTTGGGTTTCATTGTTTAATAAATCTCAACTGTATAGCTGTAGTTGCATTAGTCGAGCCCAGTCTTATGAGTTTCTATCTGGTTTTGTTTTCCCAGCATTTTTTTTTTGGAAAAAAAACAGCTACTTAGCAGCTATATGCTATATTGTTTGATGCACCCTGCATCCATTCAGTCATGACATGGTACTTGATTTTTGTTCAATTGTTTCTAATATCCAGGGGTTGCTTGCTCTTTGTGGGGTCCATGATTCAGAAGCAAAGCCAATATTGCTTTGCTCGTGCATTGACAACACTGTGCGCATGTATGATTTGCCATCGTGAGTTTCCCTTACCTTTCTCTCACCCTCTCTCGAGTTCCTCACAAACGCTTTTTTATCAACTACTCATTCGTGTATGTGTATGATGGATCTTGGCCTGATTGTTTCTACCATTGTTGTAATTAGGTTCGTGGAGAGAGGTAAAATATTCTCGAAAGAGGAGACCCGATCCCTTCAGACTATACCAGGTGGGCTATTCTTCACAGGAGACGGAGCTGGTCAAGTTAGAGCATGGAAATGGTCAAAAGAAGCAACCTCTCCTGCCGTATAAGTTAGAACCGGCATCGAGTATTTGGATTTTGTAACTTCAATTTTCCCTGAAGAGAAATTGTTGGACACTCATCATAGTACTTTTTCTGTGTAGTATGGCTTCCTACCAAACAAAGCATATGTAATTGTAAGAGTAGAACATAGAACCATTTATGGGTGAGCTTTGTTTTAATATGACGACACACGGTCTTATTGTGTTGTCAGCTTTTCACGTCAAGGTCTGTGTTGCTAAACTGACGATTTGGAGATTGAAGGTTCTGTTTCTGTATGTATGAGCTTTCCCCATTTGATGTAGTGGATTCAATAGTGCAGCTGAGAGAGTCCTTTGACGCTTTCAATGGCATCTCCTGCACTGCTTTAATAACACAAGAAACCTAATAAAAAGTTGATCATTCTACTTTTCAGCATTCTTTTCCGTTCGTGTTATTCGTACCCACATATTCATTCTAAATGTACCACACGAACGCCTATGCTTCACGTAGCCGTAGTGAGAAGATAATTTCGTTCGCAAAACTAAAATATACTACAGCTACGCTCGCGTAGCTGTAGTGGTACACACTGCAAAAATTGAGGAAGGGTTTTCTACGCTTACCACAAAGTCGTTGGGCCATTACGTTTACGCTTTGCGTACGCGTATGATTGATAAGTAGCCGTTATCCAACGGTTGTTTCGCAAGAAAATCTCATTCGAAGATGAATTCCGACGATGGAGAAGCGGAGTATCATTCCGGCAACGGAGAAGAGTTTCGCGCCGACGATGGAGATGACGGTGTTGATCTCGGTGGTGGTGAGGAGGGTTTGTTCAATCCCGCGATGCTTAGCAACTACGATCCATATTCGGTTGTTGAGGTTAGTATTTTCATTTTGTTTGTTTTAACGTAGTTTAGTGAATAATTAATGATTTAATAGACAATTAGTAGACAATTAGTCGTTAATCAATTAAATTAGTTAATGCTATCTTATATGCTTTAGTCGTTAATTAATTACATTAGTTATCAATTACTCGTTAATTAGTCAATAATTAATTTAATTTGTCGTTAATTGAAGAAATTACTCGTTAATTAGTAGAAAAATAGTCGTTAATTAGTGAATTACTAGACAAGTAGTAAACAATTACTCTTTAATTAATGATTTAGTAGACAATTAGTTGTTAATTTATGAAATTAGTTATCAATTAGTCGTTAATTAGTGAATAATTAATGTAGGTTGCCGTTATTCCCGATGATTATGGATATACTAGTTTGTTCGTGGATCATCGGTTATGGACGGATATGGACTCGTTACTTGCGTGGGTTCTTGAGAGAGCCGGAAGTAGAAATATGGTTCTCATCAAACTGAAGTCCTACAAGTCGGATGATCGTCGTTTTGGAAAGGTGATATTTGTGTGTGAGAACTACGGAGTCCGCAAGAGTGAGGCGAAGGGCTTGAGGAAACTATGCAAAACGAAGAAGTCCGATTGAAATTTTTGCTTACACGTTGATGAGGTGCAAAGGGGTCTTTGGGGTGTGAGGAATGTTCACGGAATTCACAATCATCCTCTTCCGAATAAGTTGGTAGGTCATGCATTTGCTGGATGGTTGACGAAGGCACAAATGAAATGAGTCCAAATCTACACCGAAGCGGGAATGCCTCCAAGGGAAATTGTTCTTTTGTTAAAGACTGATTTTGAAGATCCTGATAAGATGGTCACTTCTAGGAAGCAAGTTTCAAACGCTCGGAATGAAATTATGTTGGAAGCGATGGGAGATCGAACGGTAATTCAATAAGCGTTGAAATTCTTGAAAGAGAAGGATTACTTGTGGGATATTAGGATGGAAACCACTGAAGGAGGAGAGGAAGTGGGAGATTTATTCCTAGCCCATCCCGAGTCGAAGCGTTGGGTTGCTATGTTTCAATACGTCGTCATCATGGATGCTACATACAAGACGAACAAGTTATTATGTAATTCATTTATTTTGTTTATATTAAACTTTTTTTAATTACAAAGTCTCATACATTATATTTTGAAAATATGGCATGCCGTTGTTGGAGATCGTCGGATTGACTAGCACATAACAGACTTTTTCCGTTGCGTTTGTGTTCATGAAACGGGAGACGACGGGTCATTACGAGTGGGCTTTGGAACACATTGTCATGTTATTCAATGAAAAGAAGCCGGATGTGATAGTGACGGACCGTGAATTAGGTCTCATAAAAGCAATGCCTAGAGTCTTCGCAGATCCAAACATATTTTGTGTGAATGGCACGTGTTCAGAAACATCGAATCAAATAGTTGGTGGAAGTCACATTCGCCATCCATCAAAGCAAAATTCATGAGAGATAGCCATGAGTTGTTTGACTCGACTACTATTGCGGATTTTGAGGCGAAACTCTTGCATATGAGGGATAGTTGGATGGACAAGTATCATTTGATGGAGTACCTCGAGAAGACATGGCTGGACAAATACAAGGAAGCTATTGTTCGTTGTTGGACCGATCACTACCTCCATCTCGGATCAAGGATGACAGGAAGGTTAGACTAATACTCATTGCATCTTTTATTGTTAAGTTTACTATTAATGATTTATTCTATAATCTTAAATGATGTTCTAATCTTAGGGCCGAGGGTGCTCATTCAGTGTTGAAGAGAACTCTTAAGTCTACTCGCTGTGGATTTGATACTCTCGTCAAGGTCATCCATAGAATGATTGGAGATCAGATTGTTGAGATTCAGGGTAGCATAGAGAAGTCGCGTACTCATACTATCGCAAGCATCCAAGAAGACCGTATGTTTACATTTCTTATCCGAAAGGTGTCGAACAACTGCATGATGTACTTGATCGAGAATTGCAAATTGACGCGCCAAGGGACATTTGATGCTACATGTGACGAATGGTATTGGAGGCAATCGTACGGGATCCCGTGCGTGCATGAGTTTGCAGCGGCCCTCCGTGAAAACAGGCCTATGTTTTTTTTACTGTAGTACATCCCTTCTGGAGGCAGGTTGTGTGGCATGAAGTCACCGAAGAAGTGGAAGAACCCGAGGTTGTTCCTCTATCGATGGGGGATATTACTTTGACATCTTTTATGACCATGCACGGGGAGGGTAGGTTGAGCCAAGACATTGTGGACAAGTTTGGGGCTTATGTGGCAACTCTGTTGAACCCGACGGAGTCAGTTGCTTGGGAGCCGAGAATTTCACATCCTTTTGACAAGGGAAACAAGCAGGCTCGAGTGTCATCTGGGTTTGAGCATGCTCGAGCTGATAAGGAGTCATAGATGAGGAAATCGTCACAAAGTTCTAGAGGAAGAGGTCGAGGACGAGGCCGAGGACGTGGTCGAGGACGAGCTGACACCACAGACGAGACTAGTACCATCCCGGAGTCTCAGACGACTATTCCAACTCAGCCGTATGAACTAATGGTCCGAGGATTCAATTAGGGTTATTGGAACATCCCTGCTTTTATCTTATCTTACGTTGATCGTGTGATAGATGTTCCGGGCGATGGACATTGCGGATATCGATCACTTGGTGTGTTATTGGGTTACCAGCAAGATGAGTACATTCGTGTCCGGAGAGAGCTTGCTTGGGAGTTGAGTAGACACATGCATGTATACTCCAAAATACATGGCGATGATGAGATCGAAAAACTGATTGACAACGTCAACAACCTTAACCCGCACCATGCGCATCACAGTTCTGGATGGAGGTTCCTATCTTTGTTGTCGCATACGCAACTTTATTTCGGGTGTCCCTTGTCGTCTTCTCTAGGTTGGACTCCTACACTTGCTTGCCCTTGATTGCTGATTCTGAAGAAGAACAACAACCTCCAACCGAAGTGCAAGCAATCGCAGTACTCAATGATCATCATTATGTTCCGGTAAGTCCATTTAATAACAACGTACTTGTTAATACATTTTAAAACGCAAAATATGTTTGACTAACTTGCCCTTGAATTGTGAAACAGGTTTGGTTGCATCAAAACGCTCCATTGTCCCCGATATGTCTTGATTGGATGCGAGGTCACGACGCTTCAGTTGATGGTTTCGCTCACATATATGACCGAAGAATAGCGAGATACGGAAGACTGCTGCAAAGAGAAGAAGATGCGGGTTCTTAGTTTGAAAGTGTAATTGTTCGTTTTTTCATGTAACGAGGATTGTGGTTTTGAATTGTGATTTCGAATTATGGTATTGAATTGTGTTTTTGGATTTTGTTTTTGGAATGTCGTTATGAACAATAGAGATCCAATATAAGATTATGAACAAAAGATTCAAAAACAAAACCATAAAACAAGTTCATACATAATAACATTCAAAACAAAACCATAAAACATGTTCAAAACAAAACCATAAGAACAAGCTATCTAATCCTGTCGCTGAGATGCTCTGACAGGAGGTGGCGCCTCTGGTGCCTCGTCTCCTCCTAGAACATCTAGTAGATGGTGAACAATATCAAAATCTATAGGAGGACCACGAGCCAGCACCTCTCGAACCATACCTACAGCTATCTGTACGCGCTGTAGAACAAAAAAACTGTAATTACTCAACTAAATCTTAAAGAAAATGAACTTCAAAGTAACAATTAATATATGTACCCGCTCTAAAAGTACAACAGGTACAACTGGAGGTGCAGGCGGTGGTGGTGCACCATCTGGAGGTGGATGCTGGTATGAGTGAGTACGTGGTAAAAACCAGCCCAGAAAGTACTCATCCATCTGCCATGGGTCGACAACTGCTGGGACACTCTGTATGTCGTACAGATGCTGGTCTCGCGTCGCCCACAAATGCCACGCGTCAGGTGAAAACAACAACTCATACTTTCCTATCCTCGCCGACCTCTTCATCACGAAGGGGCAAATGATACATCTTGTAGAAACTGTATGAAGCTGTGGGGGGACAACATGGACACGCCTAAACTAGCGTAGCAGAAACTGGGGGTGATATGACTCCTCCAACCAACAGAAGCGTATCACCCCCAAATAGGCTGATACGCGCATCTGTCCAGTCTGAAAGCCGTCGAGCGAACCCCACGGCATCCATGTCACCTACGACAAACATACAAAGTCATTTCACAAGGCTAATTCAAGAATCGTTGAAACTTGAGTTATTAGTACCTCGTCCATCCTACACCTCGACAAGTGCCCCCTAAATCCCAAAAGGGCCGATCTCTCCATCTGTCCAGTAGGAGCCCTCTCCGACCTTTGTGCATATCTCACATCTCTTTGTCTAAGAGGATCAATATGTCCTCTAGGTCGGAAGTGAGGGAAATAAGCGTGAATCCAAGACTGCACAAAACATATCATTTTCATATTAATATATTAATTAAAAGATTGTAAACAAAGAAATTATAGTTCATTGCACACCTCTAAAAGAAGGGAACAACCGGCTAATGTATGAACCTCCCTCCCAGAGGACTCGTCGAGCTGTCTGTACATATATGTCAATGTAGCAGTCTCCTAAGCACGGGATGCCGTAGTGGTGGGGTCGCGACATATGCTCAATAGATGAGACTTCACCCTATTCGTGGTCTTGTCAATGAACAGGGTGGAGCCAATTAGAAGAGCAAGGAATCCACTGGCGATATCCTCCTAACTAGCCTCTAGGGACTCAACCATAGTCTTGAGCGTAGGGAGGAGATGAGATGACGGCCACCCACCCGCCTTCACGGTGGCCTTTACCTCCAACGACGGGAAGCCGAACATGGAGGAGAAGAGTGTGTCATCCCTGGCGCACATAACCTCGTATCCGTCAATGCGAAGTCCTAAGATGTGATATACGTCGTGGAGGATGATAGAGATATGTCCCCATGGGAAGTGAAATCCGGAAGTCTCTGGATACCACCGTTCAGCAAAGGCAGATGCAAGCGCATGGTCGGCACCACCCCACTTCATCTCTAGGAGGCCGTGCAATCCACTCCCCTAACAAGTGTCATCCACTCCGACTTTGGAAATCGATCAGCAAGGCTACGCAAGCCAATGAACGTGACACCTAGCCGATAGACTCGTAAAACAGATCTATCCTGTTATGAAAATATCATTTAAACGTAAGTAACACGTTTGAATTTAATGAAATATAAAAAGCTAATCGAAATTTAAATTCATACCCATATGTCGCGAGCGACGTGAGTCTCATAACAGACAAGTAGGTCCCGTATAGCGGGACCTCCAGGATACCAAGCAACGTCATCTGCAACCTCAGGCGGAGGCGGATGTGGAGGTGGAGAATGAGGCGGTGGTGGTCCACCCTCCTGACCGATTCTCCTACTCCCGGCGGCAGAGCTTTTTGAATGAGCGGGTGCAGGTGATCGGCGGTCCATGGACTCATGCAACTCCATCACAAAAGCGTCCACGTCTGCCTCGGATAGGATCTGACCGCCAAAAACGTCGGAGGAACCGAATAGCATGTCCATCCGCTCGTCTACATACTCCTCCCCTACTCTCTCCTCCTCCTGAGGATCCTCCTCGACGTCATCAGGATGCACTACTCCCATCTCTATCATCCGCCGCTTACGGTTCGAAACCGTAGCGGCCCATGCCCGAGTACTAATCCTGGCAACCTACATAATTTGCATAATCGTGAGCTAATTGTGTACTAAACTCATTAATTATTGACTAATTATCAACTAATTTAACTAATAATCAAGTAATATTACTGTTAACTAATTGTCTACTAATTAATCAATTTACAACTAATTTTATTACTTATTAAACTAATTATTGACTAATTAACTATTAATCAACTAATCGGTAACTAATTGTCTACTAATTACCTAATTAACAACTAATTTCATTAATTAACAACTAATTATCGAGTAATTTAACTAGTAATCGACTAATTGGTAACTAATTGTCTACTAATTAACCAATTTACAACTAATTTCATTAATTATTAAACTAATTATCGACTAATTAACTATTAATCGACTAATCGTTAACTAATTGTCTACTAATTAACCAATTTACAACTAATTTCATTAATTATTAAACAAATTATTGACTATTAACTATTAATCGACTAATCGGTAACTAATTGTCTACTAATTACCGAATTAACAACTAATTTCATAAATTATTAAACTAATGATCGACTAATTAACTATTAATCGACTAATCGGTAACTAATTGTCTACTAATTAACTAATATACAACTAATTTCATTATTTATTAAACTAATTATCGACTAATTAACTATTAATCGACTAATCGGTAACTAATTGTCTACTAATTAACCAATTTACAACTAATTTAACAAAATAACGACTAATTTAAGTGATAATCGAATAATCGTTAACTAATCGTTGACTATTTGTCTACTAATTCACTAATTAACGACTAATTTCATTAATTAGACTAATTGAACTACTTATCAACTAATTAACGAGTGATTTCAATAAATAACACTTAATTATATACTAGTTCATTATTCAACAGCTAATTGTCCACTAATTGTTTACTAATTCACTAATTTACAAGAAATTTCATTAAATATCGACTAATTAGTTGACTAATTATCGGCTATTTAACTAAATAACGACTAATTTAACTAACTATACAATAATTTTTAACTAATAGTCTACTAAATCTCTAATTAACGACTAATTCATTAATTAATTCACTAATTATACACTTATTCACTAATTAACAACTAATTTCATCCAATACTACACTAATTATCGATTATTTTTCACTAATTAACGTATATAACGACAAACGTAATAAAAATAAAATAAATAAAAAAAGCGTACCCCAATCTCGCTTGAAACGCGAGATGTCGCGCAACCTCGGACTACGACTCCCCCTAAGCGCCCTCCACGTGCGCCCCGTCCTCGCCCAACATCGGCATCGGAAACGGCACGTCCGCGACCGTCCTCGTTGGAAAAGTTGTCGGAGGAGTCACCTCCGCCGTTGCCGGAGCGGCTAACCCGGACTACACCTCCGTCTCTTCCTCTGGTTCTGACCATGGCTGGTGGTGGTGATGTGGTGGTTAACATCGACGGAAATAGTGGATGTAAAACGTTTAAAAGAAAATCGGTGTCGTCGTCGGCGACAAAGAAGAAAGGGAGAGAAAGCGGCGAAATGGGGAAGACGACAATGCGCCTTCGTGTTATGGAGCCAAAAATACTGATGCGCCCTTGAACCCTATGTCCCAACATGAGGAAGACGAGGCACTCCGGGTTCGCTCCGATGGACCGCTCACCCGTTCACGTGCTAAGGCAATCGCCCAAGCTACCGGCTCCATCATTAGCCGGACCGTTGCTTGTCATGGACCCATTGGTTGCAAACCGTGCCTCTACGCCACTATGACATGAAGCTTGTCAAGCCGGCACCATTCCGGCGCATTTTCCGCATTTTTCATAATTTAGCGTTTTGTAATAATAAGTCTTTTATTTTCGGAATATTAATTTCCGGGACTTTATTTCCGGGTATTAATTTTCCGAATTTAAGATTAGACTTTTGGTTTCGGAATTTAATTCGGAAACTTAATTCCAAACTTAAATTCTCAACCTTTCATATTTTTAGGTGTTTCATTTTCGGAACTTAAATTCCATCTTTATTTCCGTCATTTAATTTCCGACCCTTTGTATGGCCTTCATCCACTATATAAGGGGATGCTTGGCTCATTGTAAAGCATGTTCAATTTGATTAAGTAATGAGAAGTATTTTCCTCCTACTTACTTGAACATCAATCCCTCTTCCAATCCTCTCAAAGTTCTTCTTTTGGATCTTTGATCCAAACTTAACCACATTCGAGGGTTCTTCAAGAACCAACTCAACCGACCCACTTCAAGATTTGATCGATCAATCTAGATCGACTCAATCATACAACTTTTGCCTCCATCTCTAAGCTTCCGCAACCCATCTTCAATTGCATTCGCACTTCAACTAAGGAGTAGTTGAGCTTCAGCTTGATCTAGATCCGGAATAATTCATTGATGTGTCCAAGGACGCATCAAATTGGTATAAGAGCAAAGGGATCTAAGCTAAGTTATCTTTACTCTTGTTTTTGTGCGTTATCATATTCATCCTTTTTGCCTTTTGTTCATCATCATCTTCATATCGTTCTTCGCATCTTCATCCACGTTCTTGAAATTTTTTTTTTTCTCGATCCATTTTGCAAAGCAAATTTAGGAGATTTTTGGTTTGCCATCAAACCATTAATCAACAAAACATTTTTCCTTACCCAATCCGACATTTTTGTTAATCAATTTCACCATTTTCTTGGAATTTTTTGTTGACAAAATCGGATATCACGTCTTTTGATATTCCAAAAACAAAAAAAAAAGCAAAAACTTTTCAAAAAAACGGATTTGTTTCAAAGAAAAGTGGATTCATCTCTTGCATTCCAAAGGTTGCATTCAAAAGTTTCAAAAAGAAACAATTCCACAAAAGCAAAAGTAAAAGACGTCCGGCAAACCGGTCCATCCGAAAAATCGGATTTTTGAAAAAGGTCAAAGACCAAAGCAAGTAAAACTTGCCGATAAACAATCCGTCCATTTTCTACCTCTCCATTTTCTTACAAGTTGCAAATTTTTTCTTGATTTTGTGTGCATTTCTGTTCCAATTTGTTGGATTTGCCTTCCTTGCCTAACCGCCACACGGCCTTCCCAAAGGTAGAACCTTAACGCACTTGAACTTGGGTAACGTTGACTTATCTTGTCACCTTGCTCATTTGATTGCTTGCAATTTTGTGTCCAATTTTGGAGTTATGACTAACGTCACAATGGAAAATTCTCAGGAATCTAGTGAAAGGCAAGAGCTCACTACTTTGACCGAAGAAAATGCCTCCCTTAGGCAAGAACTTGAAACTTTGAAGGCCCAAATGCGTGCCCTTACGACCGCTTCACCGAATCCAAATGGAACCTTGGTCGATGCTTCCACGTCCGATGGACGTCGCAAAGGCAAAGGTATCTTGGGAGCCGAACCATCTAACGGTCGACGGCTTGCCTCCGTCATTGAAAACCACAGGCCCTCCCAAAATGACGGTCATGAGTCCCACAATGAAGGTGACGAGAACCCTTACCCTTCTCCAAATGATTTGCTATATGTTGACACGGAGAATCGGCACAAATGCTATGAGCACAACCGACGTAAGTATGGCACTTCCCCTCCTCCATCTAGTGCCCAACGCACCAACCGTCCCTCCCGGGTTGATGACCGGTATCATCATCAAACAAATGATCGCTCTCAACGTCCCGAGAATGATCGGTCCGGACAACGCCGCCACGGCATAGCCGGCAACCGATGTATCATGATTATGAAGAGTATGACGAGAGAGATGACTTTGACGAGTTCTTCGATGATGAGTCGGACTTGGAGCGGGTGACACATGTCCGTCCATGGCATCCACCCATTTGAGAGCCTTTTGAGAACCAAGATCGAGGAGAAGAATGGTTGCCTCCTCCTAACCCACAAAGACGTGCACCACATAATCATGGGCGCCAAAGGCATAACGATGGCCACCGGCGAGCCCATCACGAAGACGCCTATATAGCACCACCCCGACCGGATCCCTACCGAGCTCGTAGGGAAAATAAGGTTAAATTTCCGGTATTTTATGGTAAATATGATCCTTGTGCGTTTCTTGATTGGGCACAAGATATGAAAAGAGCTCTCAAGCATTGCCATTATGAGAAGTATGAGAAAATCGAAGCGGCGACACTTTACTTTGAAGGTGATGCAAAATCTTGGTGGAACCGGTACGAGACCAACCGTGAGAACCGAGGATGGGCACCGGTTGCGACATTTGATCAATTGATCTATGTCATGACTAAGAAGTACGTGCCCGACGACTTCAAAAACGACATGCGGTTGCAAATTGCCGAATTCCAACAAGGAAGCCTTACTCCGGTGGCTTACTTAGCCAAGCTGGAGGACATGCACATGAAGGCCGGTATCTCGGCCTCCGCCTCCGCCCTTTGAACCAAATTCATGAGCGGCCTTAATCCGTCAATCCGGCGCCCCCTCGAGATTGTCCCTTACAAGGACTTGGGAGTCTTATGTCACGCCGCCATGAAACTTCACAAGCAACAACTCAAAACGCCTCGATACTCAAGGTATAATTCTTCCACTAGTCAATACTCTTATACCACTAATTCCCGTTCTCGAGATGTTCCTAGTCCCCAAGATTCCGGAGCCGCTAAAGGATCACCATGGATGAGTCAACTCATCCGGCAAGCGGCTACCGAGAAAACACCATACCGTGGCACCGTTGCTCCAACACAAACGCCTCCGGGCCGAACCCAACAAGGATCTCAAACGGTGGCCCGCCCAAGAGAACCCGTGTGTTTCAAATGTAGCGGGTTTGGTCATGTCCAACGTGATTGCCCGAACACTAAGCGGGTGATGTTTGCCAACCCGTCATATGCCGATGGCGAAGAGGAATATGATGGTGATATCCTCTTGGAAGATGACCAAGATGCCGACCCCTACTATGGCATGGAGCCATGCGACGACCAACTTGCTTGCGGTCCGGCACAACCAGGTAAGTTTGCTCTAGTCTCTCGTCGTATTTTGGCTATAAAAGAGCATCTCCCTATTGACCAACGCGAGAATCTCTTCCACTCTCGTTGCTTGGTCAATGACACTAGTCTCTCTCTTATCATCGATGGGGGTTCGTGTTGTAATATTGTCAACGAAAAAGTGGTGAAACACTTTAAGTTGCCTACAACCCCCCACCCACAACCTTACGGCCTCCAATGGATTTCCGATAAGGCAAGTGACACCGTCACACAACAAGCGTGGGTGACGTTTTCTATTGGTGCCTATGTTGATAAGGTCCTTTGTGATGTTATTAAAATGGACGCCACACATGTATTGTTGGGACGACCATGACAATTTGACCGTAAAACTTTTCATGATGGTTATCTCAACCGGTACATGTTCCAATATAGTGGAAAACGGATCACACTTTTGCCTATGACTTCACAGAAAATTTTAGTTGACTATGCAGAACGAAAAAGGCAACAAGTTATTGATGACACAACTAAGGTGCCGCCAACATCGGCCTCTCCTCGAACCTCTCACGATGTTGTGGATGCTCATACTTCCAGATCCCGTTCCTCCGGCCCTAAGGTTAATGCTACCGAAGCAAGAGGTAGTAAGAGCATTAACCCGACACATGCACCTCCCGCTCCTACCATTCAAGGGCGATGTGAGCCACGAATCCTATTGACTCGACGACATGATTTGACACCGGTCATGGAAGGTAAGTTTCCTTGTTTCTTACTTGTCCCTTTTTGCTTATCTATTTCCCATGACCCAAGTAACGTGCCACACGAGGTGTCTTTGTTGTTGTCCGAATTTCAGGACATTTTGACCGACAAACTACCACCTGGCTTGCCACCAATCCGAGGAATTGAGCACCAAATCGACTTGGTGCTCGACACGTCTTTGCCCAACCGTGCCGCATACCTTGCAAGTCCGGAAGAGACCAAGGTGTTACAACGCCAAGTCCAAGAGCTCCTAGACCGGGGATATGTTCGTGAGTCTTTTTCTCCATGTGTCGTGCCGGTCATACTTGTGCCCAAGAAAGATGGATCTTGGCGGATGTGCGTCGATTGCCGAGTCATCAATCAAATTACCGTCAAGTATCGCCATCCGATCCCGCGCCTCGATGATATGTTGGACGAGCTCCATGGCGCCACCATATTCTCAAAGATCGATCTCCGGAGCAGATACCATCAAATCCGTATGGCCGAAGGTGATGAATGGAAGACGGCTTTCAAGACGAAGCATGGCCTCTACGAATGGCTTGTCATGCTATTTGGTCTCTCCAACGCCCCGTCCACATTCATGCGCCTCATGAACCACGTCTTGTGCCGATTTTTGGGTATTTTCGTAGTAGTTTACTTTGATGATATCCTTGTCTTTAGTAAGTCTTTGGATAAACACATCGGGCACCTTCGCCAAGTTCTCGAGTGCCTTAGACTAAAGCAATTATTTGTCAATTTGGAGAAATGTGTCTTTTGCTCGAACACCACAATTTTTCTTGGCTATGTCGTGTCTAAGGACGGACTACGAGTGGACGAATCAAAAGTTCGCGCCATTCGGGAGTGGCCTACTCCTACTACGGCCACCATGGTTCGAGCCTTTCTCGGCTTAGCGGGCTTTTATCGACGCTTTGTCAGGGACTTTAGCTCGATAGCGGCACCGTTACATGAGCTTACTAATAAAGGTGTCACATTTGAGTGGCGTGACACCCATGCTCGAGCATTTGAGTCACTCAAAGACTGTCTTTGTAATGCCCACTACTCCAACTCCCCAACTTTTCAAAAACCTTCGAGGTGGAGTGTGACGCATCTAATGTGGGCATTGGGGGGGGGGGTTCTCCTACAAGAGAATCGGCCCATTGCTTACTTTAGCGAAAAACTTTCCGGTCCCTCACTCAACTATCCAACTTATGACAAGGAACTATATGCTTTAGTTCGTTGTCTAAAAACATGACGACATTACTTGTGGCCGAATGAGTTTGTGATTCATTCGGATCATACGGCTCTTTCGTTTCTCAAGGGTCAAACTACTTTGAGTCGGCGCCATGCTAGTTGGGTAGAATTTCTTGAGACCTTTCCTTATGTCATTCGACATAAGAAAGGTAAAGAAAATATGGTAGCCGACGCACTTTCTCGACGATATATCCTTCTTGTGCATATGGATACCAAGATCCATGGCTTTGCTCATATCAAAGAGTTATATGCCACGGATCTTGACTTCAAGGATTTATTTGCTCAATGTCTTGACCTCCGAGAGCATGAGTCTTTCTTTATTAACGATGGCTACTTATTCCGTGCGGACAAGCTTTGTATCCCGCGCTCGAGTATTCGTCATTTGTTGATAAAGGAGGCCCATGAGGGTCGTGGTCACTTCGGTGCTACCAAGACTCTCGCCGCTCTACAAGAGCACTTTTTTTGGCCCCGGATGCGCAAGCATGTGACACGGTTTTACACAAGTTGCATCACATGTCACCATGCAAAATCGCGCCAAGGTCCGGATGGATTGTATTCTCCTTTGCCTATATCAATGGGACCTTGGGAGGATCTTTCTATGGACTTTGTGGTTGGCCTACCCATGTCAAAACGAGGCAAAGACTCCATCTTCGTGGTAGTCAATCGTTTTTCAAAAATGACACATTTTATTGCATGTAAGAGCACACAAAATGCTAGCGAAGTAGCTACCCTTTTCTTTGACAATGTTGTGCGCTTACATGGAATACCGCGTTCCATCCTTAGTGATCGGGACGTAAAGTTTGTGAGCCATTTTTGGAGAACCTTATGGGGGAAACTTGGAACCAACTTATTGTTTTCAAGTAGCTATCATCCCCAAACCGATGGTAAAACGGAGGTGACCAATCGGACTCTCGGCGCTCTACTTAGAGCGACCCTTAGGAACAACCCACGCAAGTGGGAGGAGTTACTTTCTATTGTGGAGTTTTCTTATAATAGGTCTCGACACTCGGCAACCAAGCTTTCACCTTTTGAAGTTGTCTACGGCCTTAATCCACACACCCCGATGGACTTCACTGCGCGTCCCCTCAAAGACGGAGAACACATCATCGGAGCAAGTTGTGCCACTCACATCATTGAGCTTCATGAGCGGACTAGGATACAACTCCAACGGCGTGCCGATCAACTTGCCGCACAACGCAACAAAGGGCGACGTCCACTCTCATTCGAGCCCGGTGATCTTGTTTGGCTCCACTTAAGGAAGGAGCGTTTTCCATCTCGCCGCAAAGGCAAGCTCTCGGACCGCGGTGATGGACCATTCCGCATCTTATCCCGCCATGGCCCGAATGCGTACAAGTTGGAGCTTCCGGACGACTATGGCGTGCACCAGACGTTCAATGTCAAGGATCTTGCACCATACATTGAGCCCCTATTTGACGATGGTGAAACGGGAATGTTTCACATCCAAGATGGGGGAACTGATGCGCCCTTGACCCCTATCTCCCAACATGAGGAAGACGAGGCACTCCGGGTTCGCTCCGATGGACCGCTCACCCGTTCACGTGCTAAGGCAATCGCCCAAGCTACCGGCTCCATCATTAGCCGGACCGTTGCTTGTCATGGACTCATTGGTTGCAAACCGTGCCTCTACGCCACTATGACATGAAGCTTGTCAAGCCGGCACCGTTCCGGCGCATTTTCCGCATTTTTCGTAATTTAGCGTTTTGTAATAATAAGTCTTTTTATTTTCGGAATATTAATTTCCGGGACTTTATTTCCGGGTATTTATTTTCCGAATTTAAGATTAGACTTTTGGTTTCGGAATTTAATTCGAAAACTTAATTCCGAACTTAAATTCTCAACCTTTCATATTTTTAGGTGTTTCATTTTTGGAACTTAAATTCCGTTTTTATTTCCGTCATTTAATTTCCGACCCTTTGTATGGCCTTCATCCACTATATAAGGGGATGCTTGGCTCATTTGTAAAGCATGTTCAATTTGATTAAGTAATGAGAAGTATTTTCCTCCTACTTACTTGAGCATCAATCCCTCTTCCAATCCTCTCAAAGTTCTTCTTTTGAATCTTCGATCCAAACTCAACCACATTCGAGGGTTCTTCAAGAACCAACTCAACCGACCCACTTCAAGGTTTGATCGATCAATCTAGATCGACTCAATAATACAACTTCCGCCTCCATCTCTAAGCTTCCACAACCCATCTTCAATTGCATTCGCACTTCAACTAAGGAGTAGTTGAGCTTCATCTTGATCTAGATCCGGAATATTTCATTGACGTGTCCAAGGACGCATCAAATACCTACGCCTACGCAACGCGTAGACGTAGTTACTTTCTGCCGTTTGAAAAGAGAAAGTAACTCGTCTACGCGTTGCGTAGGCGTCGTTACTTTCTTTTCTTTCTTTTTTATTTCTTAACATCAGAAAATGATTAATTTACTACGCTAACGCAATGCGTAACCGTAGTATGAGTACATTTAGCATGAAAAGGTTGGTACGAATAGCAATCTCGATGAGTTTAGTAAACGTTTATGCAACCTTTCTCCAAATGCATCAATCCCCTAACATGCTTCCACCAGGACTATGCTCATCCTTTTACACAATCAATTCAAATAATAAATACATTATTTTTTCAAAACTTTTCATATAAAATAATATGGACATATTACAAATTTACAATGAGGGCTAGTACTTTTTATTCTAAAACTAATATGAGCACACACATTCATGCGCACTTGCTCGTGTGTATATATATGAATTGGTTCAAGAGAAAAATAGTTTTACGGTAAAAAATGAAAATAAATCTCAGCCACATAATTTAATAAACTCGACGGGTATGATGCATATTTTTAAAATAGGCAATAATCATCTAAAATAGTCTTTGACGTAAACACTAATATGTTGCGGAATGACCTCATGCACACTAAGGATCTCCCCGCGGGTCAAAGAAGTCAAGGTCATGACAAAAATGCTTAAGATCCGAAAGTGAAATGAAGAACACATCAGAAAGCGTGTATGAGTGATCGGTGGGTAATAACGTCGACCGACCTTACTATGCTCCTCCTTGCACATGACCTTCAAATGACCTCTTATCGAAGTGTTAAAGTCAAGGATCAAGTTTTGAATCAAGCCCGTCAACCTGGCCTAATAGAGTTGATCGACTTACCCATTTCGCCGTCAGTTATTCTTCTTGATCTCTTAATCCCTTTTGTTTGGGATGGACTTCTAGCCCGTCCACATGGATGTTTTTTTATTTATGTTTATCCATGAGGAATATTTTAGGCATTCTAGATTTGATCTTATCTTATGAGAAGATAGGTCTTGGTTTAGGTTGGATCGTCACCATATAAATAAGGCTCACAATCATTAGGTTTAGATATCTTCTTCTTCTACTATTTACGAATTTCTGCCGCAGTGTTTTCCTTTAAGTTTGATCGACCTTGTTACCAGGGGTGATCAACTGACTCTTTTTCGAGTCATAAATAAAGCATTTGAGTTTTGTTCAGGTATGTCTGACTAATTCTCATCTTTGCTAAGGTCTAGAGAGCCTAACTACATTGATCTATGATGCATAATCGGTTTTATATGTTGGATATATGTTAATACGAGTTATGATAGTTACTGGTTTATTCTCTACAAAATGCAAGAGCCGAGTTTAGAATCTTTCTTTACTATATGTTTTCCAAGGCGTCGATGAAAAAATGCGAGAGCGGAGCTACCCATACCTCCATGTTGAGTTCGATGTGAAGAATAAACATCGTGTTGGGTACATGACAATCGATGCGGATGACAATCATCGATGTATGCCAAACAACGTCATAACCACGTGACAATCAAACGAGTTTGTCTCCCGTATAATTAGACTTACATTCACTTGTGAAATTATCAATTTAGATCTATCTTATATACATGTTGTGGTGATTTAGATTTTAGAATTGCTTTATCAATTGATTATTTATTCTCTACTTCTCTTTCTTCGAATTACTTGGTTCCTAAACAAACAAATTTTTGCCTTTCTTTCTCCCTTATTGTTTTACTAGATTTTTTGAGGTGGTTGTTAGTAACCCCCTCTTATGGTTCATCGACCTTACCGAGGCTTTTCACACTTTTCACTTCGATTTCGTCTTTGATTATTTATTTATATATTTCTGATTAAAATTCGTATTTTGGATCGATTGATTTTACCGAGGGTGAATCGACCCTAATGTATTCGCTTTTTGGTTTCAATTTACGTTAATTACTTTATGTTAATGAATAAGCTTGCAAAGTTACAGTAAATGTTGTTTCATTCCATGCATCATCGTGACTTTAGTATAATTTTTGCATCTTCTAAATTATTGTTTTGCTTTCCTTTTTATGTTTTTGTTAGGTTAAAAGATTCGGTAAAATTGTTGTCAAGCTAAAGCTGTGATCCGTTGTGAGGTTCTAGTCCATAAATATCGGGTTTGTTCATCATGCTCTGTTTATCTGAACCACTCATTTTCTTATATAATCGATCTTTATACGTTAACACTTCTTACCATAATATTGATCTTGTTATATATACACAATGTTGTCTAATACAATTGCAATAATTGTCTAGTTATATGTTAATGATACTGAACCTATCAATCAAATAATTTGAGCCGATAATTGTTAATACAAATATTTGATGTATTTTTAGAATATGAAATAAAGTAAAAATTATAAAAGAATGCCTATTTTACCAACACTAAATTTAATAAAAGTAAATAAAATTTGAGGATTTTTTTGATAAGAAAAATAAAAAATTCCTATATTAGTTATCAACTTGACCAAAACAAAAAATGTAGAAAAAAATCTATAATATTGTTGTACTTATTTGAGGAGAAGATTTGTTTAAAAGATAGATATATGCCCTGGTATGTTAACATTAATAAGGTCAAGGTAACTGTTCAATCGATGGATTTTGTTAAATCCATTGTCACCCATTCATGATTTAAAAGTAATTTTGACCGTGTTTAAAATATAGGAAGTGTAGGGTTAAGTATAACAATTATTCAATGAATATGAAATGTTTATTTCTGTAGATAGTATAAAGAAAAAGTCCCCATATATATTTGGTCATCAACACCAAATGCTAATAAGTGGGGTCGTTTTGATTAAACTTGCCATTATTTTTCACAAAAGTATGGTGTACAATGATGAGTAAACCTAAAATTCAATATGGTTTTTAATAATAAAATTATGTATGCCAATTGCCATGAAGAAATTAAAAAATGTAATAATATGTTGAGAAGAAAATGATGTGATATAAGTCGCTATTGCATATTTGCATGCGGTATAAATGTGTGATGTTAATTAAATTAATAATTGAAATTGAAAGGTTATGTAGATAGAATATAAAGGTTTACATCGAATGGGAAATCAAAGGCTTTTGCATGGTGGGTCGTAATTATTTGTAATTTTGAAAAATGATGCTAAAGTAGGATAAGGAGGCGTGATATATCTACTTTGACAAACTCTACGATTATCAACTTATAGTTGCGCTAATTTGACCTCAGAATTGAGCAAGTTGAAAACTGTTAATCGTGAAAATATCTAACATCGACGATATGATACTACATGAACTTAACATGTATATTATAAGACTACTCTTTTTATTGTCAATTAATTTTAGAATGGAACTCCAAAATTTTACGTACGTAGGTTTGTATAATGTGCAAACCTCCACGGTTTTAGATCCGCCGAATATAAAAAATAATAAATTAACAAGAACTTAGTCTATTTTGGATTTAATTAATAGAAAAAAGCATTTATTAAGTTTAGGTTTCAACATACATCTTCTAATTTATTATTTATTTTGTTATATGAGGTTAACGTGAGATGAGGAGTTTGGTATAAGTGGCCCATCATCCTATCTACCAGCTAAATCATGGTATCGTAAATATTGCTAACGATGTGCATTGTGCGGTTCTGAGATTAATAACTGCTACGGAGTATATGCATCTGCCTTTTGACTTTTGAGACAACCGCCTAAATAATAATTTCTTCATATAGATTTATTATGTAAAATTAAATAAATAAATAAATAAATAATCTTTGTAGTTGACCGAGCTCCATCCCACCAAACACAGTTGCCTAGTTGAATAAAAGAAGCAAATTAGGGGAAATTGCAAAACATGTCTCAAAGTTTTGGATTGACGAGTCTTGAGAGTATGATGTGAAGATATTAATCCTAAAATGATGAAACTCTTGATAGTTGGGGCCATTTTTGCAAAAATTGCAAGTTGAGTCCCAAGAATTGGGCGATTAATAAAGCAGTTGACGCGATGTGGGATGGTGGGACCCGTCCGAAAGAACACGTCGTGCGCGCTGCGTTGAAGTTGAATCAATCCAACTCCCCCCTTTCTTATTCCTAACTCCTAACCCCTATTTTCTTTCCATATAAAAACTTAATTGAAGATAGACCTTCCAATTCCAATTCCAATTCCAATTCCAATTTCCATCTAGTAAGTAGCGTTGTTAATTCAGAATCACAGGAGAGGAGAGGAGAGGAGAGGAGAGCGATGAAGAAGTCTTGGTTGGCGGCAGCGGACGCAGCCACGTGGTACTGCTCCATCCTCATCGTGGCGTTGGTGGTGCTCAGCAGCTTCAGCGCCAGCTGGTACGATGAAGATGAGGCGGCGCTCTTTCGGGGAAACGCCGCCCCCTGTGACGAGATATACGTCGTCGGGGAAGGGGAGACGCTGAACACAATCAGCGACAAGTGTGGGGACCCGTTTATAGTGGAGCAGAACCCGCATATCCATGACCCGGATGATGTCTATCCGGGTCTAGTTATCAAGATCACTACTACTACTAGTACTTCTAGGTAGGAGGATGTTAGTTTGCAATGGCAACATGAATGTATATTTGTTTTTCCTTGTCATCTCATCTATACTTAGCTTGTATACAAACATGTATGATTATATGTAAGTGGTAGATGCACATCACAATTTTCCCTTCTCCTTCTCAGAGAGTTAAAAGGTTGTTTTCGGAATTATATTCCCAAATACCCCACACTTTCATAGAAAACTAGTGCATAATCTGGTCCTGTAAAAATATATATGTTAAAAAAGCATGGGTATTTAATATTTAATTTTAGTTTTATTTAATAACCGGTTCGGTTAATTTTTTATATGTTACATATTTATATAGGTAAAATAAAAATTAACTTATAGTTTTAATTTACATGGGAAATTTGTATAATACATATAATTAAAAAAGTAATATTTGACAATGTAACTTATGGATTTATATGTTATTTAAATAATATTAGTTTAACGTAATGGTATTTGAGTAATCACAACTACCACCAATTATTTAAAGGTATGGATATGAAATATTCAAAGACAAAAACAAATAATAATATAAAATGATATAATAAAAATAAGTGCATGACTCGATAATATTATAAAAAGAAACAATTTGGTTTACAGAGTCTTTTTCTAGTTTTGTGTTTAGTAAATGTACGTGTAGAGTTTTAGAATAAATACATTAAAAAGCCTAGTTACTACTATAATTTTTCAAAAAGACATACTTATCAAAATTACCCTTATAAAAATAATAATATTCAATCTTAACCGTTGATAAATTATAATCAAACAACTCTTAAAAGTGATAACAAATTATTATTATATAACTTTTTTTGTTTTCTTTATAAATATTTGGACATGGGAATGATAAATATTTTTTCTTGTTTGTTTATGGTACGAAAAGTTTAATTAAAGTTATTGACATGATCGTAATTGTAAGAATATCAAACATAATAAAATATAATTGAGACCTCAAAAATAAAATATTCAAAATATAACTTAGTAACAAAAATTTAATTCATATGCATTATATCAATAATATTGTAGTTTTATTAAATAGATCATGTTATAATTGTACAATAAAAATAGAAATAAAAATTTTAAAATAATAATTAAATTAAATTAAATTAAATATTAACTAATTTTAATTATATAATATCAAAAAACAATGTTATTGTTATATATGTTTAATGAAAAAATAAATTTAGAGTTAGTTAGGATCTCGAATTTGAATGACAGTTGTTAAGATATTAATTAATTAAATATTAGTGTGGTGTGAATTAACGAATGACCGACACGTGTAAAATTGACGAGGCGGTTGTACGAAACTGCGCCAAATATTAGTTCACGGTTGCTTTAATATAAGATAGATATAGATGAAACTTTAACAAATTTTGATAAGTATTATCTCTAATAATTTATACATTTCATTTCATCTCCAATAATCTATCGTTACTGCAATATACCGAAAATTTTTATTTTCGAGAAACTCCCAATCAAACTGGACTTAGACGGGTTTGAATTCTCTTCCCAATATTCGAACCCATAACTTGTGTTTATGGCCAAATCCCTCTTCTCCTAACCCTTACCCTATCAATTTTATATGGGTATACTTACCCATTATAATAACCAAACACACTAACCCTTACCCTATCAATTTATGTGAGTATACTACCCTTTATAACCAAACACACTAACCCTTACCCAGTCATAGTATGTGGGTATACTTATCCGTTATAACCAAACACTACTTAATATTCAACCCACCTTACCAATAAGACGGTTCCCTCCTTGTGCAGTGCCTCATTTTATGGATGCCAATAAATACCAAAAAAGCGTACCTTCTCTCATCATTTGAAGCAGCAGCAACACGCAACACCACCTCCTTCACTGAGCAGCTACAACATCAAAAGGCATCCATCATCTGTAAACAGGTCTTCACAACAACCCCTTTTTCCCGTCTAAAACCAACGAGCAGCTGCTACCCTCCTCACCTTTCGGATTTGGACAGATTGCAGCAACACCTTTCTATTTTCCTTCCTGTCGAGCCTGGACAAGCAAACAGTGAGCTACCTCTTCCTTCGATCGTTGTACCAACTTCAGCACCTTATTCATATGAGCAACAACAACATCATCTTCTCCATTGATGAAGCAGCACAACAGTGACTCGAGTCCTCTCTCTCAAGCCTCCTTCTTGGGCTGCAACAATGTCCAACAAACGCAGTCTTCTTCCTCTTCCAGGCCATCGGGTAAACTCTCCACCCTTCACCTTCAGACCCTGAGCAAACAGATGACCTTACTTTGCCCTCACTTGTCCTTCTTCAGTCTAGTTTACAAGAGCAGGAACATCTAAAAAGGGAGTAGTTGCCTCTTAGCCAGATGCACGAACCATAGGAGGTCCATGTTAACCCTCAAGCTAGTAGGGTGGTTCAATGCACTTCCTTGAATTCTCTCCCTCTCTAACATGTGTTTCAGGTTGACCTTCACATCCCTTTAATCACACAGGAGAAACATTTAGATTTTCAGAACTTCTACATGTTTGGACCTGCCTTCACATTACTCTTACAACTATTTTCGGGGCCAAATCTGGGTATGTTGTATTCGTCTTTTACGGTTGTAATTTTGATATATCACAGTTGGTATATTGTAGTTTATCATCTTCGAATTTGGAAGAAATCCAACGGTTAGATTATAAGTTGTAAGTATGGATTTTTGCTCTTATTGAGGAAACTTTGAATTTTTGTCTAGATTTTGTGGATAAGAATTTATGAGTTTTGTTTCCTCTATCTTAGGTTAGGTATGGCCTAATATTTTTAGAGATTTTTCTTGAAAATTTTAAAAATTGTTTGAGGGTTGGTATCTAAGGCCAAATTAGAGTACTTGATTAGGTTGCTTGTAAGACTATTTTGGGTTTCTTGGTGAGTTTAAAAGTTAGGGAAACTTTCAAACTCGTTAGAGATCGTTTAGCGTTTTAACATATTTATGGACTATGCTTAAAGGTTTCAATCCTTTTTAGGCCTTTTGTAGTTTTAGGAAAAGTTAGGGGTAAAATCGTCTTTCTCTTGAAAGCGGGTCAATCTTGTAAATACTTTTTGAATCGCTTTTGCTAGCTTAGAAGCCTTTTAGAACCTTCTAGAAGGTAGACATGTGATGTTGAGACATGTGGCTTTTCTGACTAGGCAGTTGAGGTCATATACATGCGGGACCAAGACTTAGCAGTAGTCGAGTTTTGGATCGGTATATGTAAGTCTCATGGACTTACTTAGCTAGCTTTCCTTGCATTAGCGGTAGTCGAGTTTTGGATTGGTACAAGTAAGTCTCATGGATTTAATTAGCGAGCTTTCCTCGCATTGGTGTGTGCTATTGTAGTGGTGTGTGTTATGTGAATTTCAATAATAACTTGAGTAGGACGACGTTACAATTATGACGCCCAAGTGTATGTATAATGGGTCGTGACATCATTGTTCAGCTCTGACATGAGACTGAGAGGTTCTCCACGACTAGTTCATTCAGATATACGACGAGATGCATTAGATCTACTCTTGTTGATATAATGGAACGGAGGCGAGGGTTGGGAGACCCTCGTGCCACACAATTAGTTGAATATAGAGTGAACAATCTAAATGAAGATAATAACGAGGTTTTGTATGGAAGCATGATTATGTATTTAATTTCAGCACTTACATGTGATTGTCAAGTACCAAGTATAAACCCAAACTTTTTTTTTAAACTAACCCGAAATTCTTATTTAGGGTGTATCATTGACAAGTCCCAAGTATAAAAATAAACCCAGTTTTCCATGTAATAATAACAACAAATTGGATAAATCATATGGAATGAAACTAAGAAATTTAGAGTGAAAACCCTATGTAACCAATGAGTTAAAGGTGATGAAAACCACTACCTTTCTATACCACCCTAGTAATGACTTCAAATCATTTGTTTATATTGTTGAATAGTTTATCGGATTAGAAGTATTAAATTTTCTATGTGGACCTCAAAGTCCCCGAGTATTTTCGTAATAACAGTCAATCTAAGTATTACCTCAATCAATGTTGTTTGTGCCTTCTTCTTCTTCTTCTTCGAATATCCAAACTTATTCTTAAAAAGACATGAGTTTTATCCGACCTATACAAGAGTATATATAGGTAAATAAAAATCCTATACGATATAAAAAATAATGTATTATATATTATCTTTAGTTATCTAAAGTAAAAGTCTCCTAAGATAATCTTAATCTAGATGAACTAAATGTTCAAAATTAATGTATTCTTATTTAATATAATCAAGGTTCAGGTATGAAGTGATACTCATGGTATGACATTATGGAGTATTTTTCACCGTTGATTAAGTTGATCTAGCTTACATATTAATCTGTGTTATTAAATGATCTATGAGCAACACACTGACAATTTTGTAATTATATAAACACGACAATTTTGTCCATTTGAAAATCTATTTTTAAAGTTTCAAACACCGTGACATTTTTGTAATTTTCAAATATTTAGCGAGAAGCTGTTTTATTCTAACAGTTCGAAGTATTGGTTCTAATGGTTCATATTTCTGTTTTATTAGTTCAAATTATTTGTCCAAATGAATCATAAATTTTTTATAAGAAAAGTTTGTAACTATAACTTTACTAATGAACTAATAATATAAAAGTTTTGAACCGTCAAGTATTTGTAATTAAAAATGTAATAATAACTTTATTTATTTATTTTCTAACGGACACTTTATTCTTTTAATTTTTTTTGTACATTTCATTCAAATTATATTGTACTAGTGGATAATACACTTTTACATATTTTTTTCATAAGTTCAAAATAATGCATGAGCTTTTATTCATAAAATGGTTGAACAAATAGAATACTCTATTTGAACTAGTATACAAATTTTGAACTTTTTATTTCAATTTTTTATATCTAACGGGTTTTTTTTCAAAATTTTTATACATTTCGTTCAAATTTTTTGTTTAGTTCATTCAAATTATATTGTATTAACGATTCATACATTTTTACAAAGTTTTTTCATAAGTTTTACATAAGACATGAACTAATAATATAAAAATGCTTGAATTAATAGAATACTCTATTTGAACTAACAACATAAAATTGTGAATTAACAGCATAAGTTTCTGAACTAACATATATTACAATAAAAAGTATACTAATAACTATAACTATAAAAACTTAAACTTTTATAATATTAGTTTAAAATTTGGCATCATTAGTTCGAACAGTTTATTTTGTTAGTTCAAATATTATGTTTTATTATTACAGACATGTACAAGTACAAAATTGCATAAAACATAACTAATAAATTAAACAATACAATACAAGAACTAATGATATAAAATATTAGAAATGATTATATATAAATTTTTAACGAATTAAACTAAAATTTTGAATAAACAAAGTAACTGTTATAATTTTTCTCATGAAAGCTACAAATATATCATCGCGTTCACCCTTTTTATAACAAAATTAGTTTAGGACTTGTGCCGTTCACGGGTATTTTTAATACATATAAATAGGGGTGATAACAAATTCCGATCTTATCCCCGTTCCGACCCCTTCCCTATCTTGACGGAATTTTATAAAAAATGGCAATCCCGTCCCGCCGCTAATAAATATTCGGGACGGGGTGAATCTTAACTTCTTCTTCCCGCTAGACCCGTCCCGTTCACGGTAGCAATACTCGTGCCGTGCATAGAAATTGCTACCTTAAAAATAGCAATTCCCTCCAACTAATAAATATTCGGGATGGAATGAACCTTAACTTCTTCATCCCGCCCCGTCCTGCTAAAAAATATTTTAAGAAAATATGAGGTCATGATTGAGTTTTAAAATATATATATATATATAATATTAATAAAATCTTTAATATCAATTAAATTCTGGAATTGTTAAAAAAAATACAAATAAAAAGGCTTGAATTTAGGGATAAGAGTCATGAGAGCGTTCACTTAAATTGATAATTTAAGTTTTTGAATAAAAATAATTTTTTTTAGGTTTTCTTTTAATGAGATCGATTTATTTTAGTACTTGAATTTAGGGATCTATAGATGTACAGGCTTAAAAATTAATAATCGCATAGGAACCTTAAAAATAGATAATTTTAAAAGTAAAAATTTTAAATTTTAAATCACCAAATCTGATGGTTTTGGTCGATATTGTTAGTAAAATAAATAATTTTAGAGGAATGCAAATTTAGTAATATATGATTATTTGACTTAAAATACAAAATTTTAAAACTGAAATCAACTGATGGATTAGTTAGTTGAAAACTTAAAATTCGGTAATTATAGGAGGCATAATCGATATATAAGAAAATTTAATAAAAAAAATTAATTTAAAATACAAAATTATTGATATTTAAGAAACTTAAAAATAGATACTTTTAAAATACAAAATTTTAAAACTGAAAATCATCTAATATATCAATTAGTTGAGAATCAAAATAGTATAAATAGGCTTTAAGATTAATAATTTTAGAGGAGTGGCAGTTTAGTAATATATAGTTATTTGGCTTAAATACTGAAATCTTAGAGAATAAATGAGGGAAATAGGGCTCCTAAAATTTTACTTTTGTAAAGTGGGCTTCTAGTATAATTTAGGCCTGCAAAAAAGATAGATGGGCTGCAAAAAAAAAAAGAATTTTAAATGACTTTTGGTATTATTTGCAGAGGAGAGAGAGAAAACATTCATTCTCTTTGTAAAGAGAGAGAAAACAGATCTAGAAAGGAACGAAAGAGAGGAAGGAGAAAAAGAGGATGACACGGAGATCCGCCGGAGTTTCAAGGGCAGGGAGCACTGTTTCGCCGCCAGGACATTTGGCCACCAAGCCGACACCGAAGGGTGAGCGAGAGATCTAGGGTTTCCTTCGAGCGGGAGAAGGGCAAACGAGAGATCTAGGGTTTCGCCGTGAAGGTTGACACGAGGAGGGGTTACGCCACTGGTTTCCGGCGCCGGCGCCGCTGTCTAATCGTCGTTCCGTCACCAACCCTCCTCTCTCTCACCGTTGTATGCTCCGTCGTTGCCGGGAACCAAATCTGTATTTTTTGGGTAAGCTATTTTTACTAGATTTTTGGTATGCATTTGATTCGTTTTAGTAAGTAGTAGTGGGTATGTGTTTGATTTTGTGTGTGCAGTTTGAGTATGTATTATGAAAGAGATTGATTACTTAATGTTTGCATTTTTTGGGTATTGTTTTAAATTGAGTCTATGTGTGTGCATTTTGGGTATGCATCATTGAAGATATGCTTTTGTTGTTTGGGATATGTATTTGTTATTGAAGATAGGTTTTTTTTTGGGTATTGATTATTGAGCATATGTGTGTGCAGTTTGGATATGCATTTTTGAGTATATGTGTGCGCAGTTTTGGGTATTTGCTTATTGAGTGATTGATATGCATTTTTTTAGGTATGCATTTTTTGGGTATTGCTTATTGAGGGATTGATATGTATTTTTTGGGTATTGCTTATTAAGTATGTGTGTGCAGTTTGGGTATGCATTTTTGAGTATATGTGTGTGCAGTTTTGAATATTGTTTATTGAGTGATTGATATGCATACTTTTGGGTATGCATTTTTTGGGTATGTATTTTTTGGGTATGCATTTTTTGGTATTATTTATTGAGTGATTATTGATATGCATTTTTTTGTATTGCTTATTGAGTATATGCGTGTGTAGTTTGGGTATGCAGTTTTGGATATTGCTTACCCAAAAACAAACGTTGCTGCTTACCCAAAAATAGAACAGGGGATTGCTTTCAGATTTCGGTGAAGGGAAGAAGAAAGGACATGCGTTTGGAAGAATTTGAGTTATGAAAGAAGAAAGGACCTGCATTTGAAGAGGAGAAGAAGGGACATGAGTTTATAAATAGGGAAGAAAAAGGGTTGCATTTATTTGGCACAAATTCCTTGTAAAATATCCATCAAATTGTCATCAATCAAATCAATGACTATCACTTTTTTGTACTTTTTCTGATTTCATCTAGTATATATGAGCCCATTTTCTAAATGAATAATTGGGAAACCCTAAATCCAAACTCTACATTGTAAAAGGCCTACATTGCAAATTCAGCCAATCTTAGAGTGTCACGCCAGCAAAATATAGACTAATGTTGCTAGAGATTGTTATAGTTTGTTTTATGAAGAAAGGAAACCTGAAAGATACTTTCAAGAAGTTGGATTTGTAACACCTCATCTTAATTCAAGAATGTCACATCTAATAGTTAAAAAAAATTCAAAACTTATAAAATTATTTGCGTCAATATATACATTAATTAAATAACCAAGGCTAGTAGAAAATTATTTGCGTCAGTATATACATTAATTAAATAACCAACGGAAGACTTGTTTGAATATGAGAGATCAAATTCATAAAATCGTAACACTAATGTCAAAAGGTAATAAAAACTTTATTATAACAAAGTAAAACAACTAAATGGAAAGATTAGTTGAGTGAAATTCCTATACATAGGACTAGGTACAAAACGTTGCATCCTAATACAAAGTCTAATAATTTAATTTATTAAACAATAAACAAGTGCTCTAGATGATGTCATCTTCACTTTGGTCCTTTGTATCCGAGGTCCTGAGAAACATTGCCTGATGTGTCGTATGCAACGAGGGACACCAGCCAACCAATTAATAGGTTGGTTAGTCTAACGTAAGACTAACAATTGACTAAAATAAATAGCTTCGATGTGGGTCATACATTGACCATTAAAAGTATGTAATCAAACTCAACACTTAACAAGAAGTGGAGAGACAAAAGTGGTACTTCCCACTTTTGAAATTCAGTATATACTAACGTAAATATAATAATGTATTCGAGTTTTAAACGTTTGAACTAATTTCGATAACCTTACAATTATAGAAACTTAAACTAACACACAAAGTCCCGCACAAAATTACCCGTATATGATAATAAAACATGTATCATATTAAAATAATTCACTTCAAAAGATCTCATATAATCACTAAGCTAGGTTCAAAGGGGACCCTAATACAATTCCGACTTTTTCTAGAATGTCTTAGCCTGCAAATATATTGAATTGAAGAAGAAATAAGGGTTGAATTAACCACTTGAGAAAATGAACCGAAACCACTTGACTTGAGTTACAAAGAGCAGATCGTATATGGATACACTTGATGTTTAAAGTCCACCAACACTCCACCGGGTACTTTGCCCAAATTCGTACATCTCTAGTTATATAGTTGATTCATAAAAATAATTTATAAATCCTTTTTATAAATTATTTCATTCATTGAATAAGATGAATGAGTTTACAAGTTGATTCATATTTGTTAACTTTTAACTCGATTAACAATTATAATCAAAACTCGTAATTGGCTAGCATTCTTATACTAATGGTGGAAATGGGTAAGATTTACATCACTAAAATCTTCATTAGTCTAGTACATAATATATGAAGATTATGTATGGTACCATTTACAATGGACTTGTAAGCAACAGACAAGACAACTCGATCTTCTTTGAACGGATATGAAGAATGATCCATGTTAGCAAGTACGTTGACATCCACACTTGCAGAATTTCGACTCAAAATTTCAACAATATGAGAGTTGAGATGAAAGAAACAAGAAGCAAGATAAAGGGAAAAAGAGGAGATGCAAGCTTTATATAGACATAGGGGAATATTTTCATTAATCACAGCCAATTAAGCTGGAGATTATGAAAACAATTAGAGAATAAAACACTAATGTTGTGAAATCTCCGTCATCAATATTGATTTAACACCCAAAAACGTAACCGACGTTCAATCGAATATTCGTTTCGGCTTTTTAAACAACGTTTTTACAAAGGTAATAAATATGAAAACTTTGTTGTAATAACCAATATAATATGTTGGCTCAGGTGGCCTGTGGGCTCTCTGCTTGACTTGTAGGTTTCGTGTTCGAAACCGATCCATAAAAACTTTTCTCTATTTATTATATTGCCTTTAAAAAGGTAATATTATAAAGCAGTCTCCTTCTATAGCATGAAATACGATGCAGCTTGCTGGTTATGTGTGACACAAGGTGTGTTGGAGGTCGGGTGTTTGAATCCCCTTGGTCCTTTTTTATTTTTTTGGTAGTGAAATCGAACAACTCTTATTTAAAAAATAATAAGAGAGTTGTTTATACCAACATCAAATGCTCTTAGCTTAGTTGGAACCGGACACTCTCTCTATGCAACAAATTACAAGTTCGACTCTTGTATATTGCGGGTTTTTATTTTCTCCTTTTATTTTTGTCACAAACATGTATTGTCTTATTTATACTATTAAAATAAGACTGCTACATAATTAATAAATCCAATATATAAAAGGTGTATTCATATCATATATACTAATATGTTGCACTTCTTTTATTGCAATTATATAAGTTGAATATAACCCAAACTTATTACCTTACAAGAGATTATATTATAAAGCATAACAATGTATTTTTGTTTTGGGTATTTCAGTCTTCTCGTGTTAGTCTTAGCACTGATGCATGAACTTCTAGTCAAAAGCTGAGTTATATGTGTCTCACTTAGAGGTGTCAAAATCTGACCCGACCCGTGAAACCTGCCCGATCCGCCTGACCCGAACCTGACCGACACCCGTTAAAAGGAAAAAAATTACGCATATGAGACCGACCCGGTGTTAACCGATTGAACCCGAAACCAAAAATAGCTCAAACCCGAAAGTGACCGTAACCCGATTATACCCGAATGAACCAGCCCGACAACGCCCGAAACCGAAAGCACCCGACCCGAAATGATCCGATTCCCGAAATAACCCGACCCAAAATGCCCGAAACCCGAAAGCCGTTGACCCGGCATGACTTGTGAACCCGTAATGACCCGACCCAAAATAACTAACCCAAATTATTCCAAGAACTAGTAGTAAGTTGGCTCAAAGCAGAATGACGTATATGATAACCAAGGCCTCGAATTTAGAGGGACCTCCTTTAAATTTTTCATTATATAATATATTTTTACTTTTAAAAATTATAAACATAAAACTCGAGTAGCTCTGTGGTTGAATGTGCATGTGAACATTGTATTTCATCTAGGTTGTGTTCGAAACCTAGCGTCAACTTTCTATAGTTTCATTTTTAAAACTAAATTAGTGGGACCTCTATCCTCACCTTTTATTTACTTTTTTAAAAAATTTATTTAATTACTTTAATTTTGGGAATCTTAACTTAAAAATAGATAAGAAAATTATAATTTTGTACAAATATGTATAGTAATTCATTAATTCCATGAACCCAAATTTACATCGAACTAGAAGGAAGACGGGCAACAAGTTGTGCCGCTAAACCTTTCTGAATAGCAAATCCGATTCTCCTAAAAACAACATCAAACGACCTAGGAGACATAACGTTTCCATGCAAAACCCGTTTATAATGCTAACAAATATAAAAATTTATAGAAAAATGAATGATTAAGTGATTATATACTATTATATGTATCTAATTACTCTCTCGTTTCACAAATAATTGTCGTTTTACCATTTTGCACACTTATTAAAAATATATCAATTTACCCCTAATCATTCATTTACTTTTTATTTTTTTTGAAAATTACAACTAACAAACTACTAATGATTAAAAGGGTAAATGTGTAAAGTAAATGTTAAAATAGCTAAAATGACAATTATTCTTTAACAAAAGTGTAGGGGTAAAACTACAATTGTTTGTGAACGGAGGGTGTATAAAATAAATTTTATATATTATAAATATAAAGTGTGTTAGATGAAAATTTAATTAGAAAAATAAAAGATAATAGAATAGTTTGTTAAAATGTATATAGAATGTATTTAAAAATAGATAGTTAGTTCACATATTTTTAATTAAAAATTGTAAAAATAAGAATGCGTATAAAAATAACACGTGGTGAAATGAATAAAAAGTTGACACATGGTGTTATTGTTAACTATTAAGAGTTTTTGCTTCATATTATGCATTAGCATATAGGTATATAGATACTAATTAATAGTTAGTGGTTCAGTCATATATAAGACTATGTATCGATTTTGTTATGGTTTATGTTTTTTTTCAATTGTAGTTAAATTGAGTGTAAAATATATATTAAAATTAATACGACTTAAAGTTGTTTAAAATAATACAATGAGTCATACATACAGGTCGAGTATAGCTTAATGCAAGTGACATAGTACAAATTTCCCTTCAAAAAATTTGTTGTTGAGTTCAATGTAAATTAGTATTGTAATATTATATTAGTATGATGCATAATTTATTTTAAATAAATATTAGTCAAATTTTTTATAATTTTACGCATGAAAAAGCATAAGAAATTAATAATCATACACTTTGATTGTAAATTTATAATATAGTCGTGAATTAATTGTGTTTTTATATACTTACAAAATAACTATGATGATGTTAGTCATATTTGACTTTGGATGTACATACAAACTATAGTACTATCATGTTATTGTTCATAATATAAATTCTGATACTTTGAATTTCTGTTATTTCATAATATAATACAATTGCTAGCGAATAAACAAAGATGAAAAAAATAGTTAGTGATCATATACGATTTTACCTAACACATATCATATTATTACATAAATCACAATATATAGATCAAACATTTATTTAAAAATATATTTATAATTTTTATCAATTACCTTTTAAAATTATTTTCTTAATTTTATAAATTAATTTTCTTAATTATATCTTTATAATTAACAAAAAAAATAAGCATACTAATTTTTTTGATCGGGATTTTAAGCATACTAATTACTTATACCCAAAGTAATTCAACCCGGATTTACCCAATACATAAACTAGACTGACCCGAAATAACCCGATAATTGAATCGACCCGACCTGAAATAGACCGTGAACCCGAATTTCAATGGTACAAATGATCCCGACCCGATCTGAGCCCGACCCGAATTAGCCCGATAACCGATTAAAACAACCCAAGATTGCCCGAGAACCCGATTATTAGTTGTGCAAGGGCAACCCGAATAAACCCGACCCGACCTGAATAAAACCGACATGACATTATTAACAATTTTGACCCGGCTCAAAGTGACTCGAAACAAAATTGACCCGACCCGAACTCGGCCGACCCGCCCGTTTGACACCTCTAGTCTCACTGCCCATTTTATTGACGATGATTGGATTTTACATAAAATAATCATAAACTTTTGCCCTCTTGTTGGTCATTTAAGTTAATTAATCAGTAGAGCCGTTGAGCAATGTTTTGTTGATTGAGAGATAAAAAAAGAAATATTATGACTGTAACTATTGATAATGCTAGTTCAAATGACTTGACAATTAATTATTGAAAAGGAAATTTAATCATTGGAAATCTAGTATTTTAGGAGGCAAGTACTTGCACATGAGATGAATTTGGTTATGAAAGATGGTTTAAAAGATATTGGTGCATAAATTATGAGAGTTCATGCTCCTGTAAGGTATGTGAAGTCTTCTTGTGCATGACTTCAAAAGTTCAAAGATTGTGTAATAGAGGAGAAATTGGATAGTAAAAGTCTTGTTTGTTTAGATATTGAAACAAGGTAGAATTCAACATATTTGATGCTTCAATATGTTGTGAGTTTTAAGAAAGCATTTGATAACTTGATTTTGAGACACTCTTTTTGTGCTAGAGAACTTAACAAGGGTGAGAAAAATGGAACAATTGCAACGGTTGTTAATGATGATGATTAGAATAGGGTTAGTAGGTTTTTTTGTCAATTTTGCAAGTGTTTTACAATGTCACATTGAAGTTATCTGATTCTCGTTATGTGACTTGTAATACCGTTGTGGAAGATATGTCTGGTGTTGGCGTGGTAATTTTGAATTATTGCAAGAAGAATGATGTGGAAAATGACAATGAAAATGAAGACAAAATATAATAAGTATTGGGGTGATGTTAACATCAATCTTTTGATGTTTGATGTTGTGTTTCTTGATCTATGTCGTAAGATGAAATATGTTGAGTTTGTTGTGCGGAAGTTATTTGATGATACAAGAGCCAAACTCTTATCTCTTAACATCTCAATTTTGCTTAGAGAGTTGTTTGATTTTTATGCTTCTTCTATGCCTCAAGAAAAGAAACACCAAGAAAATTCATGTTTTGTAACTTCTAACATGGATGAGAGTGAACTAGGTGACCATGATTTAAATTTTTATAAGGTGTTGAACGAAGGGTTTGAAATGGAGATTGGTTCCCATGCCGGTGTACAATTTGAGTTGGATAAATATATGAATGATGAAACTGAAAGTGCATGTAACACTTTCAGTGTTTTGCAACGGTAGAAGGATAATGAAAGAAGGTACCCAATTTTGTCAAAAATTGCTTGTTATTCATGTGTCGATTGTAGATTCAGAGTCTAATGTTAGTATTGGATACCGTGTTCTTGATTCATTTCGTATTTTATTGTCTCTGAGGATGGTAGAATTCTTATTTGTGCACAAGATTGATTGCACACCTATGATTCTCCTATAATGATTGAGAAGAGTTGATGTGGGACCATCCCAACACGTCCTAAAGGACCTATCACTAGAGTTAGAACAAATGTATTGAAGGAGAAGGAGTTGTCATCTTCAAAGGTCATCCAAGGAGAGGTTGCAAGTTTGTTGGCAACATGTACACCTAAAGAGACTTAAGTCATGAATAATTTTTCTTTAGTGACATTGTTGTCTACTGTAGAAGGACCTTTCAAGAGCAAAGATGACCAAGGAAGCAAGGAAAGTGACTAGAACGAGGTTGAAGAGAACCAGTGAAGAAATCTCGGCACTGAGACCAAAATCTCGCCCGAGATTTAGCCTAAGATCTCATGTTTGTCAAGATCAATAAGATCCGTCAAGATTTTATTTAATAGAATTATCTTTTAGTTATTTTTAATACCTTTAATGCTCTCAAAACTTTCTGAAGATATCTTTTGGTTTTTATCCTATCATTTAGGATTATTTTAGTTTTTATCTTTTAGAGGAATCTCTCTCATAAATAGTCTTAGAGCACGAGATTCATAGGTAGCTTTGATTTGATTTTATTTCCACAATATTGTGAGATACTCGTTACTTCGCTTACAAAGTTTGTTTTATTCATTCATGTTCAATCAAAAGAGAGAACCTTTGATTGAATCGTTGTAAGTTCATGTTAGGTTGTTCGTGTGTTAATCTTATTGAAGATTGATGCTACTAGTCAATTTTGGTCCCTCCTTGTGTCTATCTTGCTTAGAAGGCTTGTGTAATGTTAAAGAAGGAAAGGGTAATGTAAGCTTTTTGTTAAGGGGTTTTGATCCAATTGGTCAATGTTCTTTTCAAGAATACCTTGGTTTGTAACTTCCTATATTTATATCAATTTCATTCCATATTATCATCTTCTTATCTATCTATTATCATTTCATCAAACTTACGTTCTTTTGTTCGAATTTTCATAAATCTCGGCCCCATAACCATAATCTCGCCCGAGATACTAGATCGAGATTCGTTCTCTGAGAATGTTCATCGACTTTCAATCTAGATCGGGAACTACGACATCAACCCCGCATCAAAGTGGTATCAAAGTTCAGCCGATTGAAGTCCAACTCAACCACACTTGAGATTTGAGTAATTTTTATTTGAGTCTTCTTTGAGTCACATAAAAATTGAGACTTTTCTTGTTGCGACTATTTTGCGAGATTATTTGAGTTTAACGTGCGTTGACTTGTGTCTATTGGATGATAGAGAAACGTCATAGCCAAACACGAAGCCAACCTTGACCTCAAACAAACCACACCCGCCCTTACCAAGAATCTCGCACGAGATTAAGCGCATAAAGTCGATACTTTTGCGTTACTTGTTCCCCAAGTTTTGTAAAATTCTCTCAGTCTAGTTGAAGATCATATATTTATCGGATTTGAGTCAAATATGATAATATTCAGTTGTATATTTAAGGAGGAAGGAGATTTATAAGATATTATTGTTGAGATCTTATCATATCTACACAATCCTAACCTAATATCTATTCCAACAACTATATATTTAACCCCTCCCCACCTGCAACAACATTATTTATGCCCCCTTTACCCTCTCAACTCAGCAAAAAGGCCCCACACACATAACTCTAAGTTTCCAAATCGTTCTATCATCACTATATCATATCGGAAAATTTTTGGACACAAGTTGTTGCAATCCAACTGAGATGTAACACCCCGAATCCGCGGGACTCGGGATGCTACGGGTTGGGACCTCACAATGGGTCCCGACCCTTAGCTTGACAACAATTTCACCGGATCTTGCAACAAGGCACAAATAAAGGCTAAAACCGAAATACATTTTTATGCAATGAAAAGAAAAACCCGAAAGAATACAACAAAGGACTTCAGCCGAAAATACAACCCCAAAGGCTAACGCCATAAAACATACAATAATTACAATACTCAAACTCGACTCCACCCAAAACCCAATCCTAAAATGTACGGAACCCCGGCTGCCCATTCTTCCGGATCTCTCGGCCGCAATCCTAACCTGCAATGCAATCTACAACAGTCGGTATAAAACCGTTAGCTCATACTCGAAGCATTAGAATCAATGGGAAAGGCACAAACACAAGTAAATCATCGTAAACACACAACATTCTCAAAGCACACAATTCCGGTTTATTATCTTTTTATTATTAAGTCATATCCCGTTCTAATTCAACTTAGTTTTGTGACACGAGACCACCGTGGTCCCGCCTCGGTCCCTACTTACCGGCATGGAACGGTGCGGATGCCTCCGACCGTCTAACCAGCATGGGCTAGTCGCCAAGAACCTCCTAGACTCTCGCAAGAGCTAGGCAGATGATGTCACCGCCCGTTATCATACACTTGGGCCAAAATAATATATAAAGGTCGGTAATCCTATTTCCGGTTTAGTTGTTATAACATAAACAATAAACACACACCACCAAACACACATCAACGCTAATACAAGGAATACGAGCTAAGTAAGTCCGGAGACTTACCTCGTCACCACACTCAACTCACAACACTCTCGCTTCCTTAGGGAGGAAGCCCATAACCTGCTCACAAGAAGATAACTATATCAACAACAACCCACTCACAATAGAAGTCTTAGACTTCTATACAAATGATCTACGCAAGACCATTTGCCTCTCAATTCTAGGACCGCATCCTAGAATCTCTCATGCTCACATCACACTCAACACAAGCTAAAAGTCCTAAGACTTCTACACCCTCGGATCTCGCAAGATCATAACTCACAACGCAACTAGGATAAGCCAAAACTAACTCCAAAAACCACAAGATCATATAACCTCACCTCGAGCCTCAAAACGCTCACAAGATCAACCATATAACTTAAAGTCTTATAACAACCTAACAAGACCACAATACCACCTCAAGCTTGAAATCAATATTAAGCTATCAAACAATATCAAATTCTCAAAACTCACCTAAGGTTCAAAGCCACTATTTGGCATTAACTCTAAGTTATACTAGATCTAGCCTAGCATGATACTAATACTAAACATAACTAAATCGAGGAAGGAGGTACTCACACGACGTCAAAAGACGGATGTCGAATCTTGGACTCGTTAGGCCTTTATCGGGGCGCTTCCGGACCTAAAACCAAAGTTACACAAATTTAGCTAATACGCTAAATTTGAACGGAATATATACTATATATAAATCTAAGGAAAACTCGTTTTCAAACGCAACGTTAAAAATCTCGTAAATAATCCTCCAGGGGCACGATTTGAAATTCTAGAAGCTTGGTCATAAAACCGAAATTAAACTTTGAGCCATAGCTCGAAATTAGTCCTAGAAGACATAATATGTAGTATATATAAATCTAAGAATATCCCCGTTGTTAAAATTCAAGGTTAAAAAAAATCCGTTAACACATTTTCCGAACAAAATATACACTTATAAGAACATGGCCCCAAATCTGCAATTTAAATTTCTGGGGCCAAATTTGTAATTAAATTTCTGGGGCCAAATCTGTATTTAAATTCCATAGAGGATAGATCAGCAATGTCCAAAAATCTGAGTCAAAACTGTAAATACAAAATATTGGGTCACATTTGTAATAACAACAAAAATAAGGGGGCCAATTACAATTTTAGAATAGGGTTTCTTCAACAAAGCAACAACACGCAGGGCTGGGGAGAGATGTACGGACGGCGGCTGGGCATTCCGGACAGGCGAGCGCCGAGGCTGGAAGCGGCGGCGAATGCAGGGGCTGGAGCCGGCGGTTCCGATGGGCTGTTATCGGCGACGGCGAAGGCATGGGTCTCCTTGCTGGTGGTGGTGTGCATTCCAGGAGTGAGGCTCGACAGAGAAGGGTTGCTCTCCGTATGAGCTCGACGGCGCCGGCAGTGGGGGCGACATTGAAGGGTGGGCGGCTCGCCGGGGCTTGGGTGGTGTGAGAAATAGAGAGGGCGAGCTCGAGGTAGCTTTCGGGCCCAGGGAAAAACAATAGAAGTGGTGGCTGCGTGGTGGCAAAAAGAGGCTGAGGGAACGAGAGAAGAGAAGCAGAAGAGGTGTTGGGTTGAGTCTGAGAGAACAGAGAGACGAGAAGCAGAAGAGGAGGCGTGACGGGAAGCGAGAGAGTAAGAGACAAGGGGAGGGCGAGGGGTCGATTGCACAGGGAGCGAGGGGTCGGTGCAGTCTGCAAGGGCTGGATAGGTGGGCGGCTGCGAAGGGTCGCTGCTCTCAACAGCTGGGAAGAAAGAAGTGAGGGAAAGAAAAAGGAGGAAAGAGAAGAAAAGAGAATAAAAGAAAAATTAAAAAAAGAAATCGGGAAGTAAAATAAACCCGATACAAATACTCGGAACGGGAAATTTTTATGAACTTTTTCCGAGAAGTGAAATACGGAAAATATATATATATGGATCGAGTAATAAATAAAATCATAAAAATATACTTTGCGTTATAGAAACCATTCTCGTAAATTACTTTTGATATATATTGTTAAGCTAATAAAGTATCGATCAAAGTAAGAAAATAAAAATCGAAAACGCGCCTAATAAAATGGGGCGTTACATGAGAAGGGATCATCAAGGCAACAAGGGAGGAGTATATCCCAGAGTATAGCGACTAATTACCGCCAATAGTTGTCGAAACAACAATCTTGACCCTGAGATAGAAATCTCGCCCGAGATTTTCTTAATTTACCCGAGATTTCTTTCTGTTGAGACTAAACTACCCAACTGTCTCTTTTCTCCAACTGCATAAGTTCAAGGTATGTACAACTGTCTTCATAATCTCTTGTGTGACTATTTCCTACCTCTTTCTACTCTAAACACATTGAGTCGATTATTTGGTTGTGTTAGTCAATATTTATTCATTTTATCATACTAATTGTGTCTACTTGCAATATTCCTTTTACTTTATGACAATTGTGTGAAGATACTTCCAATAGGTTTACCTTGACTATCTTCCACCACAAGAACCTTTCTTCCAAACCAAGTCGACTTTCTAAGTCATCCAAGGGGTTCTAATTGAAGCTAGTCACTAGTTAGTAAAGAAGTATTAATCGATCCAATGCAATTACATCAAATTAGCTTGAGATTCACAAAAAAGTGTGAGTGTGAGAGAAAACAAGTAAGAAATTTTTGTTTTCACTAATTTCACAAGTTTGTTGTTACTTTGCGTGTTTGTGTAGATGTCGAAGCATGGTAGCCCTCGAGGTTCACATAAAAGTGATTCCTCAAGCCCGGAAGCCATATATATATATGCTAAGGCAACTAATGGCTATAGTCTCCAGGTTGGCTGAACGAATAGAGAAAGTATATCATTCCAAAGAAAAAATCTCGCCCCCTACCACCAAAATTGGCCAAAGTTCACGTAATCCACAACTGCCTCCAGCCCCTAACCCGCATCCAAGGCCCCCTTAAGGAACATGTATGAGACCTCTGACTCATCATTTTCATACACCTAACATTCCGGATTTTGTTAATGAATTTCAGGAATTCGAGGAAGAGGATGACGAGGGCATGTGGGGAGACTATCCTAGACGAAATCAACATCATAGGAGAGGTCGAGACTTGGAACCTTATAAGCATCACCAAGAGAATGATGGAATTGGCAAAGTGAAGGTCAAATTCCAAGTTTTGAAGGCAAATACAATCCAGACGCTTACATGGAATGAAAGACTAAAATTGAACAAATTTGGTTTTGCCATAACTTCAGCGAACAAAGGAAGATCCAACTTGTTGCGTTGGAGTTCCAAGGATATGCACTAGTATGGTAGGATCATCTTATCGAGGAAAGAAAAAGAACGTTAGATCTAAAAATTAACAATTGGGAGCAAATGAAGGTATTAATGAAAGCAAGATGTGTGCCTCAACATTAAGCTAGGAAAGTAAGACAAAGGTTGGAGAACCTCAAGCAAGGTTCCATGAGCGTAGAAGAGGTCTACACCACCATGCAAATGACGATGATGAAAGTCAATGTTATAGAGGATGAGGAGTCCATTATGGCTCGTTTTTTATTTATGAATTTTGCATTCATCCTTAGCTAATGAAATTGATCTATATCCCTATGATATTATGACTAATCTGTTGCATTTGACTATTAAGGTAGAATAGAAGTTCAAAGGAAGGAGTCAAGGAACGTGTTCATGGAAATCAAAGAACAAATCTCGGCCCGCAAAAGAAAATATCGCCCAAGATTTTGGCCGAGATTCTCAGAAAGACGAGAATAAAAGCCGAGATCCCGATCCAGCAGGTTTGCAAACCTTGTCTCAGTCGACATCATCTCATCCTTTGAATGAACCTTCAAAGGATAATAAAGGGAGCACTTCTAATTCTAATTTACGTTCTAGAGATAATGTATGCTTTAAATGTCAAGGTAGAAGTCATTATATGAGGGATTGCCTTAAAAAAAGAGTTCTATTTTTAAATCAACAAGGACAATATGAAAGTGAGGAAGAACATGATAATGATCATACACATCTTAATGCATTGTGTGAACATGATAGTGATAATGATGATAACATCAATTATGAGCATGGATAATCATTGATTATTTGCATGCAAAGATAACCTCACGTGAGGATAACCAAAGATAGAACCTTTTTCATACTAAATGTGTCTTGTTCAAGGAAAGGTGTGTAACATGCTTATTGATTATGGTAGTTGTTGTAACATTGCTAGTGATGAGTTGATCAATAAATTAAATATCACAATTTTTTACCATCCTAGAAAATATAAGTTATATTGGATGAATGATTGTGATGAACTAAAGGTGAATAGGCAAGCTAGAATTGTTTTGTACCCATGCAAGCATGTTATATTCTACTAGGACGTCCACAGAAATTTGATAGAAAGGTCAAGCATGATGGATTTACTAATATACATTCATTTGAGTTCAATGGACAAACAATTGCCCTTAAGCCTATGACTCCTTTACAGATTGCAAAACATTATGGCAAACAAAAGGATCAACGGAAGGAATGAGAGCGAGAAACGCACGCCATAGAAAAAAACTCAACCAAAGACCCGAAATCTCGGCCGAGAATATCAAAATCTCATCCTAGTGATCAAGATAGTTCTAGATCCCGTCGTAGTTCATCAGAATCTCGGCCCCATGAGAAAATCTCGGCAAAGATTCCCACCGAGATTCCTTTTGTTGAGACTAATCGAGTTCTTTTAGCGTCCAAAAGGAAGCTTACATGTGATTATATTCCTTTGGATATTGTTCTTACGAGTCTTTGTAAAAGTCTTGTGACTTTGAGTGATGAAATCAAGACTACCTTATCTCAAAACGTTCTTAATCTTTTAGATGAGTTTTGTGATGTCTTTTCTTAATGAGATTCCTACAAGTCTTCCACCGTTGCGAGACATTGAACATCAAATTGATTTAGTTCCAAGAGCTTCACTTCCTAAATGACCCGCTTATAGGATGAGTCCTCAAGAAAGTCAGAAAATTCAAGATCAAGTTCAAGAACTTTTGAACAAAGGCTATGCACGGAAAAGTTTAAGTCCATGTGCAGTTCTCATTCTTTTGGTTCCCAAAAAGGACAACATTGGAGGACGTGTGTTGATTGTCGAGCAAGTAACAATATCACTATCAAGTATCGACATCTCAGTTCTTGTTTGAATGATATGTTAGATGAGCTTAGTGGATCTACTTTGTTTTTGAAGATTGATCTTAGAAGTGGATACCATCAGATTCGAATGCGGGACTGAGACGAATGGATGACAACGTTCAAGACTAAGTACGGTCTTTATGAGTGGTAGGTTATGCCCTTTGGTTTGACTAATGCTCCTAGTACTTTCATAAGATTAATGAATCATGTCTTACCCCATTTCATTGAGAAGTTTGTGGTTGCCTAATTTGATGACATTCTCATCTACAACAAATCATTTTTGGAACATGAAGTGTACTCGAGGGAAGTATTAATAACTCTAAGAGTTGAGTCTTTATATGCTAACATTAAGAAATGTGAGTTTAATACTAATCAAGTTATTTTCCTTGTATTTGTAGTGAGTACAAAAGGTCTAGAAGTGAATGAAGAGAAGATCGAAGCAATCCAAGAATGACTCACACCAACAATAATCGGACATGTTCGATCATTTCATGGATTAGCTACCTTCTATAGGCGTTTTTACGGGATTTTAGTAGCATTGCAGCACCCCTCACGTCTCTCACAAAGAAGCAAGAACAATTTAAGTGGGGAGATGTGCAAGAAAAGACATTTAAGGAATTGAAGTGACAATTATCACATGCACCATTACTTGCAGTTCCGGACTTCACCAAACCATTTGAGGATGAGTGTGACGCAACATGAATTAGAATTGGAGGAGTGTTCATGCAAGAACGTAAGCCACTTGCATTCTTTAGTGAGAAATTGAAAGGAGCATGCTTGAACTATTCGACATATGATAAGGAATTGTATGCTTTATTTTAATTTTTCAAGACATGACAACATTACCTTTGACCTAATGAATTTATTCTTAAAACTGATCATGAGTCCTTAAAACATCTAATGAGTCAAGATAAGTTGGATAGAAGACATGATAGATGAATGGAGTTTATAGAAACTTTTTCATATATCATTAAGTATAAAAAAAGATAATGTTGTTGTTGATGCTCTTTCTAGTAGACATTCTTTGATCACTACTATAAATTCTAAGGCTTTAAGGTTCCATTATATTAAAGATCTATATGTAGATGACATTGATTTTGGTGATAGCAGTGTAAATCTCAGCCTTACTCCTGAAATCTTGCCCAAAACTTTACCCGAGATTTGCCTCTCCGTAATAAATTCTATATTTTCGAAGGCTTCTTATTTCGTGAGGATAAAGTGTGTATCCCTAGATGTCCTCTTAGGCCGTTTACTTGTTGTTGAAGCTCATATGTGTGGTTTAATGGGAGGTAGAGATAAGACATTTCATATGCTGCATTCACACTTTTATTGGCCTCATATGCTTAAAGATGTTGTGAACATGATTAAGAGATGTCTTGTGTGTTTGAAAGCTAAGGCTAGATTAAAACCACATGATTTGTATACTCCTTTACCTACACTTACTTCACCATGGTTTGATATTAATATGAATTTTGTGGTAAGATTACCTAACACTAAGAAGGGGATATATTCTATTTTTGTGGTTGTTGATCGTTTTTCTAAAATGGCTCATTTTATTGCTTGTCATAAGACCGATGATGCTTATAATGTAGCTAACTTGTTCTTTCGGAAAGTTGTTAGATTACATGTGAGTGATAAAAATGTTAAGTTCCTTAGTTTCTTTTGGAAGAATCTTTGGGGAAAACTAGGAACTAGGTTTTTATTTTCAACCTCTACTCACCCTCAAACGGATGGTCAAACAGAGGTTAGTAATAAAACCTTAACTACTATTTTGCAGGCTGCTTTGAAAAACAATTTGAGTGCTTGGGAGGATATGTTACCACATGTTGAGTTTGCATATAATCGTACTATTCATTCATCTACTAACCTAACACATTTTGAGTGTGTCTATCTGTTGAATCCCCATTGACTATTTTTTATCTTATACCGTTTCGTATAGATGAGCGAGTAGATTTTAACGCATGAAAACAGGTGGAGTTCATCAAGAGTCTGCATGAGAGGACACACATAAGGCTGAAGGAAAAAGGGAAAGTCATAGCTACCAAGGCTAATCGGAATCGTAAGGAAATGCTATTCTAAACCGGGAGATCTAGTTTGGTTGCATCTAAGGAAAAAAACGATTTCCGGAGAAGCGGAAGTCTAAGTTATGTGCAAGAGAAGACAGAACATTTTGAGTCAAGCGTAAGGTTAGAAACAATATGTCTTGGAGCTTCCGGAGGATTATGGGTAAGCCCTATGCTCAATGTAGAAGATTTGAGTCCTTTTGAGTCTAGTGATGAGCATAGTGATGATTCGAGGACGAATCCTTGTTCAAAAAGGGGAGTATGATTTGAGACCATCCTCCACACTTAATAAAGGACCTATCACTAGAGCTAGAGCAAAGACATCAAAAAAAAGAAGCAATTGTCATCTTCAAAGGTCATCCAAGAAGAGGTTGCGAACTTGTTGGCAACATATACACCTAAAGAGACTTCATTCATTACTAAATTTTCTTTAGTGACATTGTTGTCTATTGTGGAAGGACCTTTCAAGAGCAAAGATGACCAAGAAAGCAAGGAAAGTGGCTAGAATGCGGTTGAAGAGAACTAGTGAAGAAATCTTGGCCCTGAGACCAAAATCTCGCCCGAGATTTTGTGTTTGTCGAGATCAATAAGATCCATCAAGATCTTATTAGATATAATTATTTTTTAGTTATTTTTAATACCTTTAATGCTTTCAAAACTTTCTGAAGGTATCTTTTGGTTTTGATCATATCTTTTAGGATTATTTTAGTTTTTGTCTTTTAGAAGAATCTCTCTCATAAATAGCCTTAGAGTACAAGATTCATAGGTAACTTTGATTTGATTTTATTTCCGCAATATTGTGAGATACTCGTTGTTTCGCTTACGAAGTTTGTGTTTTATTAATTCATATTCAATCAAAAGAGAGTATTTGCTAGATTGTTCTTGTGTGTTAATCTTATTGAAGATTGGTGCTACTAGTCAATTATGGTCTCTCCTTGTGCTTGTCTTACTTAGAAGGCTTGTGTAAAGTTAAGAAATGAAGCCTTAAGATAAACTTTTTATTAAGGGGTTTTGATCCAATTGGTCAAGGTTCTTTGTAAGATTACCTTTATTCGTAACTTTCTATATTTCCATCAATTTCATTCCATATTATCATCTTCTTATATATTCATTATCATTCCATCAAAATCACGTTCTTTTGTTCGAGTTTTCATAAATCCCGGCCCTGTAACCAAAATCTTGCCCGGGATTCTAGACCGAGATTCGTTCTCTGAGACTGTTCGTGGACTTTCAATCCAGATCGGGAACTGCGGCACCAATCCCGCATCAAGAGTTTGCTTGCTATGGAGAAATTTGAGGAAGACGGTTAGTTTCTATATATATTTTATCTTATAACTTCATTTAACCTTGTTTTTGGACTAAGTGAATTATAATTATGATATCATATTTTTTGTATAAAATTTGGTAGGATTGCAAGACTTGATTGAGGATCATCCACACATTATAATTAAAGAATCTTGTAACTCTTGAGGAGAGATTGCTTGTAATTAGGGTTGTGCAAAATCGGACCGGAACGGACCGGAAATTATGGTCTGGTCCATAGACCGGACCGAAAACGGTCCGGTCCTGTCTACAGTCCATGTTTTTTTGAAAACCCGGGTTACGGTCCGAGTCTGATTTTGGACTGTATTAAACCGTAACCTAGGTTGGAACGTAAACTGCGAATATCCGGTCCGGTCAAGTCCAGTCCGGTCCGGTCCGGTTTTGGACCGGAAAACCTCACCAAAATTGCACAATTTAAGTACAAACCAGTCTTGTCCGAAATATTCAAAATTGCACAATTTAGGTACAAACCGGTCCAACCCGGAACCGGACCGGTCTGACCCGAACTGTAACGGTTCAGTCCCGATCCGGTATACGGTACAGGGTGCTATCAATTTACAATCCACCTGTTCGGACAGTATGCACAACCCTGCTTGTAGTTGAACAATTTGAAAAAAGGTTATTTTTTACTATTAGTCGATTATTATTTTGTATTCTTAATTTTAAACTTGTTTTTGCATATGTTTATGATGTAAAATTTTATAGGATTACAAGACTTGATTTGGGATCCCTACATCGTAGTTAAAGAATTTTATGGCTCTTGATATATATATATATATATATATATATCATGTAACGATATGGTGGATGAGCCCCGTTTTATATAGATTAAATATATCATTACATAAGGAAAAAAAACTAAGAAACTGGATTGGTGTGTTTTGAAAGAATACCTTGGGGGCCGAAGATCCTCTCCAGCTTTAGGTGATTAGATGCTAATCCAACCATGCTCGGTAGTGGAGGCACTTTAGGTGGAACACTTTTGACATTCTTGTAAACTAAGGAATTAAAAAAGGCACCAATTTCAAATATATATGTAATCATCATCCGCTTTGGTTGTGGGGGCAGAGAAAGACGAGATAAAAGAGAGGGAAAGCTCATCCATGGTGGTTCAGTAAGCATGAAAGAAGCTGCACATTCTATCATCCAAGCCTGCTTACCCAAATCTTCAGCTCCACAAAACCCAGATGGAAAACCCAGTTCTAGTCTCAGAAGCTCATTTGCCGAGAGTCGCCGCTCTTTCGCAACCACCACAACAACCTCCTTCTTTCCGACCATGCACTTCACTAACCCTGAATCTTTGCCGTCTATAGAAGACGCATTTGCTCAGTTCATCGATTCTTACCCAGAGTACTCCAAATCATATCATGTTGATGAGATCAGAGCCCAAGAATACTCCCACCTCTCCTTAACCAGCCGAGTTTGCCTCGATTATTTCGGAATCGGGCTCTTTGCCTTCTCACAGTTCAACAACCAGCTTTCCCGCTCAGCCTCAACCTCCGACGACCAATCGCGCCCAAACACCTCCGACTCTCCTCTCTTCAGTATGCTATACAGGTCAGTGAACTTGAAAGTGGAGCTGCTCAACCCCACCCATGGATCAAAGCTCGAGTCGGCTATCAAGGAAAGGATAAGGGACTTCCTAAGCATCAGTGCAGATGAATACTGCCTTGTTCTCACAGCAAACAGGACAGCAGCTTTCAAAGTGTTGGCACAATCATACCCGTTTCAGTCCCATAGAAACCTCCTGACCGTGTATGATCATAAGAGCGAGGCGGTGGATGCCATGACCAGCACCTCTGTTCAAAGAGGAGCAAAAGCTATGTCAGCTGAGTTTACCTGGCCTAGGCTAAGAATTAAGTCAACAAAGCTGAAAGGCATGCTTGGTTCGAAGAGGAAGAAGGGGCTGTTTGTCTTCCAGCTTCAGTCAAGGGTGACAGGCGCCAGATACTCGTATCAATGGATGCAAATAGCTCAGGAGAATGGCTGGCATGTACTGCTTGACGCTTGTGCACTTGGGCCCAAGGACATGGACAGCTTAGGCCTTTCCCTGCTTCAACCCGATTTCATCGTCAGCTCCTTCTACAAGGTGTTTGGAGAAGACCCCACTGGATTCGGGTGTCTATTTGTCAAGAAAACAGCAATCTCGATCTTGGAAGACTCCAAAACGGCAGGGATTGCGTCTATTATACCAGCAAACAGGCTCTTCCATCCAGTGGACGAGGAGGAGGAAGCTGAAGACATTTTATCGAACAGTTGGTGTGCAGTCGAGGAGGAGAATGCAAGCAGAAACCCGAAGCAGGCCAGAATCAAATTCAAGTGCCTGGAGCACGTGGATTCGCTGGGTCTAACGCTGATCAACAGCAGGGGAAGGTACCTGACAAACTGGCTGATCAACGCTCTCACGAAGCTATACCATCCAAACACAGAGCAAGACATTCCACTGGTGAGAATATACGGGCCCAAGGTGAAATTTGAGAGGGGTCCAGCCCTAGCATTCAATTTATTCGATTGGAAGGGGGATCGAATCGATCCAGTGCTGGTTGAGAAACTAGGTCACAGAAAGGGGATCACCCTCAGCCATGGAGTGTTGCAGAACTTGTTGTTTGAGGGGAAGTACCAAGGGGAGAAGAGCAAACATGGTTCCGGCCAGGTGGTGACTGCTGCGGTTGGCTACTTGCTCAATTTTCAAGATGTGTATAGGGTTTGGATATTCGTAGCTCAGTTCCTGGATGCTGATTTTGTCCACAAGGAGAGGTGGAGGTACACTGCTCTTAATCAAAACACTGTTGAGATTTGAGATTTGAGATTTGAGATTTGAGAGCATCGCCGCCGACGAACACTCGCAAGACCTTTGTGGAAATTTCTCTCCTTAGGGCCTGTTTGGTATTAGATTCATAGGGATTCATTTAGATTCATTTTAGGTGTATTCTTCGGGTTACAATTTTTATGCATGTTTGGTATCGGTTGGGCATTTTGTATTGTATTTTTTTTCGGTATTCTTTTGCCAAAAGAAACCCGAAAAAAGAAGCTTGTGGAGCCAAGCTTCTTCGAGATTCTATGGGATAGATTATTTTTTTTACCTCTCATACCCTTCACTCTCTTCTATCTTCTATCGTTTACCCATTCGAAAGTGCTCACCCTTCAGTCTCTCGTTCCTCCAGTCTCTCGTTCTCGAAAGTGCTCACCCTTCAGTTTCCTCTCGTTTCTCGTACAGGTCTCTCTCATTCCTCAAGTTCTCTTCTTGCTTGCTTTCTCAGATCGAAGTATGTTGTTCTGTCCATTTTCTTCATTTTTCTGTTCGGTTCTTTTGCAGATTATAGAGAGTATGGGACCAGATGACAAGCCAGTGGGAAGAAGGGTGAAGCAAACTCCGATTCGTCCCATCAAAAGGTAAGGTTTCTCTTCCATCTATTTGCTGTTTTCGATTAGGGTTTCGTTTTGACAGGTATTGATTTATCGATTATAGGTAGGTTAGGGTTTTCGATTAGGGTTTCAATTGGAGTTTCGATTAGCCAACTCCGATGAACTGTATGTTGTTTATCGATTAGGGTTTAGTTTGTACCCACATTCTGTTGCTATTTCAACCATGATTTGTATGTTGCTTATCGATAAATTGAAGGTAGCATTTATCAATTAGGGTTTCGTTTGTACCCACTGTCTGTTAGTATCTTTGTTTTTCTGAAAATTCAACAGTAAATAAATTGGTAGCATTTATCAGCACTAGAAAATTCAACAGTACATAAATTAGTAGCATTTATCAACAGTAAATAAATTTGTAGGCTACTGCACCAAGTTCAGACCAAATGGTTATGCATCTTGAACTGACAACGACAACAATCCATGACCAATTGACCATTAGTAGCATTTCGTTTCTGTATGTTTTACACAGCATTTTTCTGTTTCTGTTTTACACAACATTTATCTGTTTTTTAAATTTTATATCCAGGAAAAGGACCTAAAGAAGGGTCAATCGTTTCTGTTTATGTTATTTTTACACAGCATTTTTCTGTTTTCGATTAGGGTTTTTCTGTTTTATACAGCATTTCGTTTCTGTTTATGTTATTTTTCACAGGGTCAATCGTTTGTTTGTAGTTGAATCTTTGGTTTGAGGATGCATGAACAAAATTCGAATGTTATGTTGAACTCATTATCACATACATGGAGAAACTGTGAATGTAAATATTGGTTGCATCTTTAGGTTATATGTTGCAATGATATACCAATTACAACTACTATGATCCTAATCAGCATGTAGGTAGTTTGTTACTTTGTTATGATCAGCCTAGACCTGCACCAACTCAAGAACTCGACCAATTGGACTCCAAAACTTTGAGATTATGTACCATAAAACAACCTAGGATACAGAATAACCCTACTTCAGAACTGTATAACTCAGTACCATAACCGTAAACTCCTTTAGTAAAACTACCCCTATTTTTTTAGTTTTTGTTTCTGTTCAAGGTGCTTTTTTTACACTTTTCTGTTTATGTTAATTTCACACATTCTCGATCTATTGTCTGAATTTCCCGATCTATTGGTTGGTGTAGGAAATTTATTTATCAGCAATAGCAAATCTTGTTAGTGACTATATGTGCAAACTGAAAATTGGATCCATAATTGTTTGAGTCATAACAGGACTGGAGTGACAATTGAGGAGCCACAACGATTGGTAGAAGTTCCTGGGACCAATAGATTACGTGCAGTCCCGCTGGTAAGATGATTCATCACCTTGATGGGAAGTTTAATATGTTATAAAATTGACAATTTTTTAAATGTTGTGTTGGTGTTCTAGTTCCCAAAAGTACCACTTCCTGTGGAGGAAGATGATTCATCACCAAAGGATGAAGAGAATCCTCAGCATCGGTTTGAGGATTGCTGCTTTGCGCAAAGGCTAGTTGGAATCAACAAGCGCAATAAGGCGCAGTATGATAAGGTGAAGGCCAGAAATGAAATACTTCAGGCTCAATGTGAAGCGATGAACGAGAAGCTTCTAAAGAACGTGGAGAACGAGATGAACAACCACTGTGAGAAGTACGAGATCACCAACCTTCTAGCAAGGCGCAACAAGCATTATTTGGACGCAAGATCTCTAATACAGAAACTGTGGATTGTGGTCTTCGCTCTGTCTTTCGCCTGTGTCCTTCTTGTTATTGTTATTCTCTTTAAATGTAATCGTGGTTAAATTGTTGGTAATGTACTCCTATTTCAGCTGAAGTATATCAGGCTCTATGTTTGTAGGATCATATGACTTTTTACGATTAAAACGCTTATGTTATGACGTTTCAGCTGAAATTTTGAGCCCTTAATTTAGTTGAATGCAATGTTTTGAAGTTGTTGTTAATTCACTCCAATTCTGTTTTTTATCTAGTTGCAGTTTTCTGATTGCATTTTGACAGCAGTTTTATGTCTCCATTCTTGGCTAGTTTCATTATACAACATCAACATGGAATACACCATATGCTGCCATAATGCACTGTGCAGGTAGTCTCTGCAAACCATAGCTGTTTTGAATGTATCCAAATTTCGACATCATCAGTGTAAATGGGATCAGTGGCAGCTAACTTCTACATGCCCTTCCTTTGAACCATAAAATTTTATGTAGGATATTTGGTGGAACATTGCTCTCCTCAAACTCTTTCCTTCTTCCCTTCGGTTTTACCCTAGAATTTCATGTCTAATTTTGGGGATTTTATCAGTAGGAAAATGAACTTGACTTTTGGTGAAGTAATATGTATAGTGAGCTATAGCTCTGGATTTGTCCAGTCAATTTTTTTTTACCATAGTGTCAGAACCAAAACCACCCCTGGGTTGGATATTTGCATTCACAACTTTAGAGATATTCTTTTTGCAAAATTCATGGTTTTGTACTTGCATTTTTATCTTTGAATGGACTTTTGATCTGGAATCAAATTTTTTTTTTTCTGTTACAGCTATTTGTCTGCTTCTTTCCGTAGCCTCACGCAGAAGGAGTTGTCTGGTTCCAGAAGCAAAGAGATAGATGATTCAAATAGCCCTGACCCCGCAAATAGCTTCAGTGACATGCAATTAGAGATCTTCAATCACAGACATGGGTTGCTAATTCTGCATTTTTTGGCAGCAATAATGTTTGGACCCTCTCTTCTTGCTTGGTTGCAGGTATGCGTACCAATACTGATCTAGAATGCTAATTATCAATCATTTTTAAGTGGTTGCTTAAAGTAATACATAATTTACAGTGCGATATCCTGTGTTTCTTTGGAGAAAGTAGGATTCATGAATGACAATTATTTTTTATGGTTCATTATATTTGACAACAGTCTTATGGTTCATTTTGACTGCAGTTTTATGTATGCATTTTGACAGCAGTCTTATGGTTCATTATACTGGTTGCATTTTTTCTATTTTATGTTTGCATTTTTGATATCATTTTGACTGCACATTATTGAGGCAGGAGGCAGCTTTGATGTCTAAATATATTTGCAGGGTCTGAGGCAGGAGGCAGCTTTGATGGCACAAAAAACCACCAAGGCTTTAGGGCTGAGGATTCGATGCAGTGAGGAGCACAATTGGCTCCCTGATTAGTGTCCGCTCACATGGAAGCTTTACTTACTGTAAGTCAAAACCAGAGAGGGCTGTGTTGTTCTAGAGATACAACCGTGGCCTTACAGAACGACGCTGACGAGAAAATGAGAAGGGGCTGTCTAATGAAATGAAAGGTTGCAGGCATATATTGTTGATACCTAAGTTTCTTCACAAACCTGGACAGCTCACATGGAAGCTTTACTTTCTGTTTGCTCACATGGAAGCTTTACTTTCTGTTTGCTCTATATGGTTCTGTTTTTCACTCTTTGTTGATGTGTAGTTCTTTTGAGTTAATTTGTTTTTTTTTTGTTGTGTATCAAACATATCTACAGTTGTTGAAATCAGCTGCAGAACTGTTAGCCATTTGAAGCTCATATTTGGAAGACGAGCCTATGAATTAGAAACCAGATGCAGGCTTGCAGCTATTTTTAGCTGCTTGAAATCAGAATTAGGCGCACCTGCAGGTTCTAATATCAACACTAAACATCTATTGTTTGACCAGAACTAGTGTAGGGACATTTGTAAGATACAAACCATATTGTCAGCAGTAAAGTTCTACATATAGGGCATAACGCAAGAACACCATACTCACCATACTAGCGTGCTTGCTGCGGGATAAACAAAGGACTTCTCATACAAGGAAGCTGCTACAGTAGCAGCAGCTTGGAGCCTCGCATTTCTGCTCATGTTATCATCTGCTGTACCACCAACATTTGAACTCTGACCACCAGATGTGCTGGCCGAAGCTGTAGATCGCATATCACTATATCAGTAATTAGACAACTGGAGCTGACACTGCATTCGAATCTCAGGTTGAAAGACATGGCTGCTGCAGTGAATGAAATCCATTCAAGCTTATGACACTGCATGAAGCATTGTGCCCTTCATCATGGTAGCAGTTTGATTGTTGTATTGCTCTGTGATTGCAAGAAGAAACAAGCAGTAATCTGTGTTAAAAATTTGACAAATCTCAAGTTGTATCAGTGAAGTCTTCAAAGTCCTCATTCCAAGATAGCATGATGAATTTGTGGGCAAATTTTCTTTCTTTTTCAAGCAAAAAATTAAAACAGCATTGTCATCTTACAAAAAACATAACTCCACAATTATGTGGAGGAATGAGCCAAAACTTTAACTGTAGTGACGTTACATTACGTAGAAGGTCAAGTAAAAATTTCGTCCACATCCGATCTCACATGAAAGATAAACGTTCAGCTGAACATTTCAGCCCACAAAAATCAGGAAAATTAAAACAGCATTCTTTGTCATATAACTAGTCATCTTACAAAAATCATAACTCCACAATTATGTGGAGGAATGAGCCAAAAATTTAACTGTAGTGACGTTACATTACGTAGAAGGTCATGTAAAAATTTCGTCCACATCCGATCTCACATGAAAGATAAACGTTCAGCTGAACATTTCAGCCCACAAAAATCAGGAAAATAAAACAGCATTCTTTGTCATATAACTAGTCATCTTACAAAAATCATAACTCCACAATTATGTGGAGGAATGAGCCAAAAATTTAACTGTAGTGACGTTACATTACGTAGAAGGTCATATAAAAATTTCGTCCACATCCGATCTCACATGAAAGATAAACGTTCAGCTGAACATTTCAGCCCACAAAAATCAGGAAAATAAAACAGCATTCTTTGTCATATAACTAGTCATCTTACAAAAATCATAACTCCACAATTATGTGTAGGAATGAGCCAAAAATTTAACTGTAGTGTCGTTACATTACGTAGAAGGTCATATAAAAATTTCGTTCACATCCGATATCACATGAACGAAAAACGTTCAGCTGAACATTTCAGCCCACAAAAATCAGAAAATCTTGAAAATCATAAATCTTAAGTTGTAGCCCATAACATGGCGGCAATGTCATCTCGTATCTTCCTAGTTTCGCCACCGTTTGTTGGGTAGTTTCTTTCTACATCTTCTCCATCGGAGTCACTGTCACCCACATCATCGAACTCCTCTTCATCCGTGTCATCTTCATCAAATTCATTATCAACATTGACCGTAGTAGACATATCATCCTCTGTACCCCTTGTTGAACTACGAGACTTTCTCACAAAGTTATGCAATGAAAAACACGCCAAGATAATGTCAACCTGTGTATCCACACTATAACTTGGCATAACTTTGAGTATCTTCCAACATCCTTTCAAAACGCCGAAAGACCGCTCAATGTAACATCGAAGTGATGAATGTTTTCTATTGAAAGCCTCCTTAGCATTACCCGGGGGGTACATTTTCAAATTGTGACAGATGATATCGTGTCTTTGGATAAGGAACCATGTACCCCTCTTTGTCTGGGTAACCCTTGTCCACCAAATAGTAGCGGCCTATTTTTTGAAACGTTAAAGAGTTAATGAGTTTAGTAAAGTACACATTGAATTAACTAAATTACTACATACCTGGTGGTGGGTGTGGAAAACCCATAGCCGGAGTACTAACTGCCTGCTCAAATACTTTTGCATCGTGTGCAGACCCCTCCCAACCGGCTGAAACAAATGTGAAACACATGTCAAAGTCACAAACAGCCATCACATTGAACGTGCATATCCCTTTCCGACCTCTGTATGGAATTTGATCCGCCTCTGGTATACATGCGTTGATATGTGTACCGTCTATATACCCAATTGCACCACTAAAGTACTGAGAATATCTTGGATCATTCTTGATTTGATTTGGCACTTCAGAAAAAGAAGGATCCATAGGTTTTATTATGTCCCTTGACATGCCATCAAACCCTTTACGGCGTCCGACAATGGCTTCCAGTACATCGTGCACAACACTCGATATAGTTGATGTAGACCGTTGGAACCTTTCCGATGCGTTTCTGTAGTTTAGCCCCTGAGCCATTATGTATACAAATATGCCTACCTTTTCCACAGGCCGCATATTTTTAGAGCCACAAAGTCCATACTTGTTCACCAATAGACTACATAACTCTTGAAACGTTTGCTTATCTATTCGGAACGCATTGAAGCATCTCGTCTCCGTACTTGAGTTTAGTATTTTATCCATCCACCGCGAACCGTTGAACTTTGTATCGTACACACGTTCCTTGCAAACATGTGTGAAGTAATGTTTAGCTATTAGATCATGTGTAGGTTGTAAAGTACAAAGTTGTTGGATACGTCGCAAACGTTTAAGTCTTTCATTTGACGGCATTTTCCTTAACCACAAACCTGTTAAAGTGCAAAAAAAGTTTTATGTAGTTAGACATAGCATCTAAAAATTCAATTAATGACATTACAATGATTCATGAAGTTCTTACACACAAACACTACCAGCAACAAAGATAGTTGTTACACATAAACACACACATAAGGTTCAACCATAAGAAGGTCATAAAAACACATAACAAAGAAATGTTTCACCTAAACAAACAAGTTCAACACAATTACTCTTTCGGCAAAGTACCCTTAAGAATCTCCTTCTTGTGCTCGAAGTCTAGCCAATGCAATCTCTCCTCGTTTGTAGGAAGCCACATAAACTGATTAGCCACTACTTCAGTAATCAGAAACGTCACAGAGAAGCACCAAAGCGGTGAAAACCTCGGTAAGAGTCCTTCCATAACCATATCAGACAGGACACCCAATGAACTACATTGTGCAGGAACAGTTGTTTTTGAAGTTTGTTCTGCAAGAGACCTTGCCTCCTGAGCAATGGACCTCGCCTCCTCAGCATCACACAACGCAATTATCTTCTTGTTGGCATCACTATATATATTCATATGATCCAGGTAATTTGATTTCCCACTCGACTTCTTCTTAACATTGCGCTTGTTCACATATGTTTTTTTTGTCTTTCCATGGGACTTGAGGGGATTTTGAGATGTATGATTCTCTTCATCGGGGTAATCGACGTGATCCGCTTCTTGATCGTCAGCTAGATCAGCTGCAATGTTCAAACCATCCCAGTCAATTGGTTCTTCATCATCAAGACATGGCTCATCAATAGGGTTAATCGGTGGGTGGTCCATTGACGGAGCAACACAATGAACATCAGTCGCTACCGTGCCCTCAAACAACATCTCCATCATAACTTGAACCTCCGGATGAAGACCATTTTTCCTAAACACACGGTATTCACTGTTTTCCTGCAAATATAACATTTGTAAATGTTATAAGTGATAATTAACATCAAACACTTAAAATTTTAAAATATTAACTAAATTACATACCTGCAACTTCTTTGTCCACCATTCGTCAGTTGCTGCAATACAGTTTCTTTCATAGTCCCATCCCAGACCAGTATCATTGTGCTTCAGCTTGATCCATAATCTCCATAATGATTTTAAAGAATTGTACTTGTTCTTTAAAGTGTTTTTTAAACATTTAGTAGATGTCTTCAACTCAAATTGTTTGGTCAAAGTTATCCAACTAAAACCATTCTTCTATCCATTTTGTTTTTGATATTCACACAAGATTTCAAGAAAGGTTCTCATCAACAGATCATTCCACGCATAGTAACCCTTTTCCTTAGATTGTTGTGTCAATTTCTCATTCTGGTTAGTCATTCTGCTGAATTAAAATTAATTAATATCCAATACACTCAAAAGATCTAGCATATTGAAAAACAAATACAAGCCAATACGCAACAAGGTTATCATCAATTCTAGTTCAACCTACACACCCAATTGCGATTATCGGCAATCCATGAAAACAAATCGAATTGAGTATATATACACAGCATTTGGAACCAATTAAATTATATACAAAACAACCCTAATGGATGTGAATTCAATTATTAAACATATACACGATTGCACATATACTAGTTCAGACATCTCAATCGAACATTGCCTAGTTGCTGCTGCAGTTTCTCATAGTGTTGTAACACCCCGAATTCTCAGAACTCGGAGCGCTACTGGTTAGGACCTCACAATGGGTCCCGACCTCAGTTTGACAACAATATTACTAGGATCTTGCAACAAGACACAAATAGGAAAAACCGAAATTTATAAAGATGTATTTTTTTAAAAAGATGAATGCAACAAGGTCTAACAGCCTATAGTACTTACACAAAGGAAAAGACTACTGTCTTAACAAAAGGAAAGAACGACAAAGAAACAACCCAAACCCCCCCCCCCCACTCTAAGGAGTACGGAGACCCGGCTGACCACTACTTCCGGATCACTCAGCTGCTGCTCTAACTTGCGGTAAATCTAAAAACACAACAAAACAACCATTAGCTAGTTATCTAAACATTAGGAGAATAATAATAGCACACACACACATAAAAATAATAAACACTCATCATGCTTTCAAACAATCCATTTATTATCTTCATTTAAGTCATTCACTCTTACTAATGATACTTATTTTGTGACACGAGGGATTCCCAAACCTCGCCTCCGCCCCCGTGTAACCATCAGGAATGGATCCGATGCATCTCACCTTGTACCTGCATGGTCTGGGTATAGAGAACCTCCCAGTCTCCTATCAGAGCTGGGCAGTGATGTCACGGCCCGTTATACATACACTTGGGCCTTAAAATATAATAACAACGGTCGTCCTATCAAGTTATTATTATAAACACACATCGCACACACCACTATTATCACTCAACTAACATCCAGAAACGAGCTAAGTAAGTCGCAAGGACTTACTTGAATCAACTCGCACTCTATCCAATCTCAACTCGGTCCGTACTCGTGGTACTCAAACGCTTGTCAAACAAGGCATGTTGATCAAAATCACATCCCTAAACTCTTAGAAGTTATAAACTTCTAAGATGTACAATCTCATGAAGAGAGATTACGGAAAAAGACTCTCTTAAGGTAAAAAGACTATTTTGCCCCTGGTCCCGAAAACTCACAAAAAGTCTATCATTTAGTTCTAATATTCTCCTTTAGAACCTATGTCCATAATCTAGTTCTCATTGAAAAGTTTGGTGATGATTTATGAAGAGTTACCCAACATTCTTAGTTTACACAAAAGTCGTTACGGTTCGATTTTGGATTCATATACACGGCTTGGATAAGGATATAAAATCCCGAGATAAAATCCTAGATCCTCTATGATATACACACTAAACATAGGGGTAAAGATCTCTCAAAAACTCTCAACAACTACTCTACACAAATCTCCAAAGATTGACTCTAAGTCTTGTCATTTCTATACTTAGTAAAAAAACACACTCATCTAACAAAACTGTATAACTGCTCTACTTTGAAACCTCACAATTTCAAATCCGACCGTTGGATCGTTCTCAAAATTTAATACATACAACTACCCATACCCTCTACACCATATCCAAAATTCAACGGTGGAAGATCATTCTAACGAATCGAAACTTATCTCCAAAGTCTGCAGTTCCAAGCATAAATTCTGGAAATCAAAAAGGAGAAATGCAATGGGTCTAAAGTTAAATTCTTACGGAAACTAATCTAGAAAAATATACTTAACCCACACATCTCCAGTTCGGTCCTAACTAGAAGCAAAAACAGCCAAGATGATTCATTTCCCTTGCACTTGTCGTAATAGCGGATTAAGGCTCTTACCAAGGGACTCGCCGACTGTTAGGAGATGCCTGCTCTGGCTTGCGCTGGTGTGTGAAGCACAACCGCCTAGGCGGTCCTCCGTCCTTTTTCCCGTTGCGTTGAAGACTACCTATGCTGATGACGTGCAAGCGAGATGTTAGAAGCAAGAGCCCCGTCACTATCTATGGCTCCTTGTTGCTAGTGTGAAGACGTGGTCTCGAGAAGGCTGACTGGTGTTGCAGTTCTTGGAGAACACGATGCAGCATGAAGGCGAGGCGTGGGGGTGCACGATGAAGGCTGTCCGGGCTGCTCCTGAGGTCGTTCGTCCCCGATGAGGATACCGTAGAAGGTCCACTCTTCCGCCTGGGTCTGCGTAAGGTTGCAGCGTGCAGAATGTGGGGAGACGAGGCTGCTGATGACTGTTGTTGACGAACCGAGATGTTGCACAGGCCGATACTGGTGTCGACTCGCACGAGACAGACGGGATGATTTGTTGGGACTAAGATGAGATGAAGAGGGGAGGAAGGAGGTTGTCGCTTCAATGGATTGAGTTGAGATAGCATGGTTGTATCGGTGTAGAGGGCTGCTGAACATGGATAGATACGAAGAGGAGTTACCGGGTGGGTTACATGTGCAATCTAGAAGATGAGTGGTGTTATCGGTTACAGAGGGAATTAAGGGGGCAATAAATCTTTCCATGGCTGTTTAAAGGAGAAGCACGTGCAGCTCATACGTGTTTGTGAAAGAAAGTCACAAGTGGGGTCACCTACTCTTGCTCGTGGCAAAAGGGAGGTGGTTATATCTCAACAGGTGACGGGCTGGCAAGAGTGGAGTACTTGGGCTGCTTGCTAGGATGAGAAGATATGGGCTGAAGGATTTTGCTTTGTCCTTGTCATGATGGGCCATGACTTGTCCTTTGTTTGTCATGGACTTGTCATAGCTTTGTCATGACCTTGTTAAAAATGGGATTATGGCGTTCTAGTCTTGCCACAATAAAATTTCATCAACTTATGTGAGCAGTAATACCACATGAAATGATAAAATTTCATGGACTCGGAAATAACGAAAAAAAATATTTTCGGGTATTACAGTTCAGACATCGCAATCGAACACGACAACGGCACAATCGAACAACCCTAATGGATGTGAATTCAATTATTAAACATATACACGATTGCATACCAAACAGAGAAACGAAGAGGATGAAACGAAGGATAAGATGATATAATTTTAGGGCTGCAGCAGCAAAGAGAGAAACGCTAGATGCTGTAGAACGAAGGAGAAGAAGAACGAAGATGGAGAGAAGAACGAAGATGGAGAGAACAGAAGGAGAAGGGCTGTAGAACGAAGGAGAATGGCCTTACCTCAAATCGGAAATGGTGAGTGAAGAACCCCGGTAGGCGAAAGTCAGAGAAGCGAAGAGAACAGAAGAACGAATAACGAAGGAGAAGGGCTGCTCATCAATAAAAAATGAGGGCATTTTGGTCAATTAAACGTAAACAATCTATACCAATAATCTTATACCAAACGCAAAAATTATACGTAAAATACAATCTATAAGAATACCCATCTACAACAATCCCCAAGAATCTCAAGAAACTCCATCTCGAAGAATCTAAAAAAAGAAATCTCATCTAATACCAAACAGGCCCTTAATCGTTGTTGGCTTTACCTCAATCTCTTGATTAATTTCTTCAGCACCTCATCTAAACTACTCGTTCTAAACTCACCTAACTACCCCAATTTTATTAACTTGGGTATATTATTACAAAGAAATTGTTGGAAAGCATCCGAGTAGTTTGTTGTTATCGTGCGGATCTTCTTTCTTTGCAAGTTTTTTTCTTGGAAACGGAAAGATGTTTGAACCAATACGAGATATCGTCTAGTGGATTTAAATACCAAAAAATGATCGGTAGACAGACAACTAATCGTCCACCAAAAAATGATAGGTAGACAGACACACTAATCATCCTGAAGTACAACAACAAAAGAAAAAAGAAGCACACAAAAAAATACATCATAAAGGACCCGAAAGAGATCTTCAAGGGGGAGCAAGAAGATCCCTACAACAGTGATGAAAGAAGTGATTAGACATTTTCAAGGGCTCCTTATCTATACACATGAAGGGATATTTTGGAAGGGGTGGTCTGACATTGGAGAAATGGGAAGAGTATACAGAGAAGGTGTCGTTGATTAGGGGTGATAGGAAGTTTCCGCTGGAGGATGAGTGGTTGTACTTGTGACCTATGATATTGCAGGCGAAACCGGAGAAAATTCGGGTTGCTGGACAACGCTAACAGGGGATCGATCTTGGCGGTTTATGAGGATGGGGTTTGACGGTGACGGTGGAGAAAGTCCCCTCTCTGGAGCTGAAGAAGCCTAAGGTTATTGAGGTTAAGGGCCCAGTTGTTTTAAATTTCGAAAATGGAAACGAATTTAGTCCATATGTATACTATTGTTCATGAAAGTATTTGGAATCATTTCTTGTGGTGTCATGCAAAATGCATTTGCTTCCCTCTATTTTGATTATTGTTGATACCCTATAGGGTAACAAAATTGGAGGATTCAAGTGCATTTTGGATGAAATGACAAGGAATGATTCCAAAATTATTCATGAACAAAGTACACATATGAACTATATTCGTTTTCATTCCGTTTCCGTTTTCGAAGTTTAAACCAAACGGGACCTAAGGGTGTTTCACTTATTGGGCTTATTGCTTGGCTTTTGTGTTTTTTTAAAGGTATATAAGCCGTAGTTTAAAACTACAATTATATACTTTTAAAAAAGTAAATCTATATATACTACTAAACTAGACTACACTTATGCTAACGTGTCATTCTCACAAATTTTGTAGGGTTAAATTTTTTTTAATTAACTTATTAAACCATAAAATCTTTTTTATCAATCCAAAAATAAAACAAAAATTTGTAAAATTAACTAACAAGATCTTCTAATTATTTTAAAATAATTTGGTTTACGTATTTCTTTTATTTTTAAGCCGTCAAAATTTAAGTAATTTATTTATTGAGAAGATTTTTATTTTTTTCATTATTTATTTTTGAAGGATTATAAGTTCAATCTATTTACGCTAAAAAATTTTACGGAATTACCTATCCTACATCGATTATAAGTAAGTCTAACAGTTTGATAACTTGTATAAATAGAGGGTTTGAAGATTAAACAAATCACACATTTCTTGGCCTTTTGGCTAAGTTAAGTATAATTTTTATTCATAATGGATTAATATCTGTTTTGTGGGTCGTTGACTTACTGTTTTGTGGGTCGTTGACCTATTGTTTTGTGGGTCGTTGGCCTACTGTTTTGTGGGTCGTTGGCCTACTGTTTTGGGGTCGCTAAGTATTTTTAGCGATTTTTGGCTAAGTTGAAGTATAATTTTTATTCATAAATTAATATTCGTTATATGGGTCGTTGACCTACTAAAAGTGATGGTTTGAGAACTTGTATAAATTCTATATATTCTATATATACTACTAAACTAGACTACACTGATGTTGACGTGACGCCTCTAGATTTTTTTCTCGCATTAAATCTTTTATTAAATCAAGTTAAGCCATAAAACCTTTTTTTTACTAAAACAAAATATAATAAGAAATCTTTTTTCAACTAATCTTCTAAATAATTAATAAGAAATAAGAAAGTTTTATAAATAATAAATAATCTATATATACTACTAAATCCGTATATATATATATATATTCTATATATACTACTAAACTAAACTACACTGATGCTGACGTGGCGCCTCTAGGTTTTTTTTTCGGATTAAATCTTTTATTAAATCAAGAATTAAGCCATAAAACCTTTTTTTTTTACTAAAACAAAATCTAATTAGAAATCTTTTTTCAACTAATCTTCGTCTAAATTTTCAGGTTATTCCCTACATTTTCAATCATCACACTCATTCTGCTATGTTTATTCATTTCTTAATTTGTTTTCAATAACTATTATTTCAACAACTTTGGTTTTCACTATTCCATGTTTATGAAAGTCTCTCCCCTTCTGCCTTTCTTCTCACTTACTTACTCGCAGATAGATCTTTCGAGATATGCCTGTGAAGATCCATCAATATTTAAATATATCCGAACAAGGTGCGGGATATGAACTAGTTGTATAGAAAATCCTATACATATTATATATTTGAATTTGAGCTTGAGTTTACTACAGCACTAGGCTTTATGACCTTCTAGACCGTTTAAGCCGCTTATTTTAGTGTTTTGGACGAGCTCGTTTGTCAATCATGCTCTTTTACTCTCTTGGGCCAGATGACAGTCATTTATCTTCAGACACGTTACTAACACATGTTATATTTTCTTCTCTCCTTCCAACACGTCGGTTGGATGTCTAACCGATTCAATGGGTGTTTCTTATCTATCATTCCTCGCCGCTAACCTCCTGCTCCATTTCTCTTCTCTGATTTCTCGACTTTCTCTAATTCTTCATTTTTTCCTTCTTGCAGATTGGTTTTCATGGGATTCCATTCTTTCATCCTCTTCAGGTGACTTTAGTCGTCGAAGCCAACTGATGAATCTCGCAATCTTTTGTGGTGTACATCTGGGTCTCGTACGCCAAACCCAACCCCTTCAAGTTTGGTATTCAAGCTCAAATGCTTGCTTTTCTTTTCTTCTTTTGCTCTGAATTTTAATTATTTTGAAAATTTCCCCATTGTTTTTGTTTAATTAAACACCTCTCTTCTTCAAAAAAGGGTCGGCTTTTTGGACAAACAATTAATAGCAGCCATCGATTCCATCTGGAAAAATGAAGAAGAAATCAAAAGGCTTTCTGTGACGGTGGAATACATGAAGACTACGAGCAGCCACCACCTCCACCCGTACAACTTTCGTCTGGTTCCAATTTGCCTTTATTCTTCTATTACAATGGTCTATTGTCGGCAATAGCGGGTTTGTTACTTCTTCTCTATTGATTTTAGGGCAACGAAAACCACTGTTTATACTTCATTTGATCTGATTTTAATGGTGCTAAAATTTACAATTGTTGTTCGAATGGACATCAGATCAACCTATATTTGTTGTTTTCACCCTTGTACTAGATCAGATCAACCTACAATCGTTGTTTTCACCCTTGTACTAGAGTTGCTATATATATATATATAAGGTATGATGAACGTGTTTCTCTTAGTTATCATGTGCTTGTCTAATAACTATATTATTTCCTTTCCTCTTTTTTATTTGATAATAATGTTTTAATACATTGGTTCATATAAGAAGCTTGAAAAGCACAATATTTGTGTTTGTTGGGCTTTATAAATTTAGAGTTCTTTGATCACTTTTAGCCAAAGTAATCCAACCAAATATTACATGCCTACAAGCACGTAATTATGACAACCCTGCACAAATATGTGTAATTTGCCCTTTTTTTAGGTCGAAGAAATATTTAACATTTGCCAATTATTTTTCACCGTTTTCTTCTCCATAACCATTTGCGAGAACAACATGATTAAGGTCTTTGCCACAAATCTCATCGAAAACACGCTGATCATAACCAGAGGCATCAATATCAACAAAGTTGTACGACTGCCTCAAGAAGCCATTTCTCACCATTTCGAGATACGCCCTGTACACAAGCTATTTGTGCAAGTTCATGGGTGGATATGACATTCTCAAATTTTAGAAAATTTGAATAGACATACGTAACAAACCAAACCACGAGTTATATTTTTTGTAGTACACAAAATTCATTCAAAATTTCTAAAATTTGAGAATGTCATATCCACCGTTCTATTAAAGTTTCCAAAAGTTTGTTTCGCTATTCACAACTCGATGTGTCAATATTTCCTATTTGATTCCGACTAACATATGTAACAAACCAAATCACGTGCAATTCAACTAGTATAAAAAGACGGAGTTTAAAAACAACGGATTATTCATGTAAGTCCGTAGTTTTAAATGACGGATCAGCTTCGATCCTAACTTGCTGTTAGAATTAATTCATATTTCAAATTATGGATATTGGGCTTGATTAATGAGCTAACTAGAGATTGATGGGCTAAGCCCAAATAAGATAATATTAGATGAAGCCCAAAGTTTAATTGATGTTGAATGAATGTTCCAGAAAAGGCCGGAGAAAGCATGTATACTAAAGATTAGTGGGTAGTAATGATGACTAATCTAGATTAGTCTTACAAAATATCTACATTGTAATTGTAAAGGTCGGTTCTTCTTTAGCTTGTATTAACCGACATTGCTTCTCTATATATATTGTAATGAGGTCTAAGTTGTAATGTAATTTGAGATAGAGTTCAATCCTAAAGGCTTATATACAAAGTAAATAACAGCACCACAACGAATAAAAATCAACGAAGGAAAAAGAAAATTTTAAGTGAAAACGTCCCCGAGATTGGTAACTTAAAACTTAACTTTGACCCCTCACAAAATTTAACAAACAAATATTTTTTCGGATTTATCATTAGAAACCATTATGCCGATCCTATTGCTTTATGAAGTGATAGTTGCAACGCAAAATCTGTGATGGAAGTAGAAGCTATTGCACTGGGGATAGGCTTACAAAAGGCCAAGAAGATTAGAACGAAATCCATCGAGATTGAAGGAGATAATCTGATACTCATCAATTCGATTAATTTAATTTGGAAGCCTCCTTGGGATTTAGATTTGATTACCAACGATATTTCCAAACCAATCTCGGGGTTCTCATTCTCCATCGCACGACATGCCTATAGAAAAATCAATACGGTTGCGGACAAGATTGTCATACACGAACACAATGTTAAGCTAGAAGTTAATACTATTCCTGAAAATGTTCAATACCTCATCCGTTAGGAAGCTTTAGGTCTATTGATTTCTACAAACTGATCCGCCAAATTTTTGTACCAACGTAAAAAAAAAAAACATTTTTATAATCAATGAGCATCTCCGGTAACAATTCAAATATCGGTGAAATTAGTATTATTTATAATTTCAATTTTAAAATATATTGAACTTCGTATCATCAAAAAAAGGTTAGAGAAGTTAGTAAACAGAACCAGGTGGCTTATTGGTCGGTTAGAGAGTATTGGCTAGGTGATGCAGGATGGGACTGGGAGTCATCGGCGGATGCCCTACCGATGTCAACGATGCTGAATTTGGCAGCAGGGGGTATTGTTGACAGTTAAGGAGACGAGTTGAGCTGGAATTGGAGTAAGAGTGGATACTATACAGTCTTTTCAGGATGTGATTTCCTTACTCAAAGCTACGACTTGCAGGGAAACGAATCGCATATTTTCAAGCAGATATGGAAGCTTCAAGTCCATGAGAGAACTAGGGTTTTTGCATGGAAGGTGTGAAAAGGTATTTGCATGTTTTGAAAAGGAGAAACGATTCGATCTTCAATGGATTGCGCTAGATTTGAAACCGAGAAATGTATGGCCTACACCAAAGCTTGGCGAGAGAGAAGCACATTAGTTGGCCTAAGATATACCCAGATTGACTAGACTCATTGCTTGGTCGCATCGCCAGGAGATGGGCTAAAGTTAATACGGACAAAGTAGTCAGAAGCAATGGCATGGCGATAACAACTGGTATAGTTAGAAACGATTTGGGTGAATTGACAACGGGGCTTTATATATAAAATTGGGATGAGTACGGTCGGCGAAATTATGGGGTATTTTACATAATCTTGAGAGTGCTTGGGAGCTTGGTGCGACTCGCAACTAGCTATCAAGCTCTTGAACAACAACATACCCCGATGTCACCCACTTTCCAACATGGTGCATATATGCTAATACTTCTTGCAGAAAGATTGGATTTTTCCAAACTCGTCAGGTTTTCTAGGAAGCTAATTGTGATACAAATTTTTTAGTCAATTTATCTTTCAATTTTAACATTGATTTTCATGTATTGATTAATCCTCCCGAGGATATAGTGAATATTAGTGACGCAGATGTAAGGGGTCAAACTATCCCCGATTGATGACTACTTATCCTATTTTTTCATACATAATAAACGTGATTAGATGCGTCGGAGACCATCGACTCTCCTTCCCACAAACAAAATTTTCATTAAAAAGGGATACATGTGTTATTTGTTACGTTAGAGCCTAATTGGCTTATACACGCTCAATATAACTTTTATTTTAAAAGGTTGAAATAAAAACGATTGGCGTGGATGAATGTAATCAAAATATAGACTGGAGGTTCTGAACGATGGTTGGATCAAGTTGGAAGGCCTTGGCGAGAAGATCAACGGAGATGGGGGGTTGGGAGCCGAACAAGCCTTGTGCAGCCGGGAGCAACCCGTAGTTCTGGGTACCGAATGCGCAAAGGGCGACGGCCTTGGTGGTATCATTGTTGAAGTTGAAGTGCATGAGCCCCTGGGGATAGACAAACGCATCCCCCGGGTGGAGAACTGTGGAGTAGAGCTTGTTGGAGCTGCTAACGAAGCCAACATAGAGGTTTCCCTCGAGAACAATGATGACTTCAGAGGACCGTGCGTGCATATGTGGTGGAATCATCCCTACCAAAGGTTGGTACTCCACCCAGACTACGGAGACCCCAAGGGTGTTTAATCCGGGCAAGCTCAATGGAGTCAATGGGGTGAAGTTGGCGGTTCTAATCGTGTTTGTTAGAGGGTCATTAATTCCCCTATAGAAGAAGTCATCCGATGTCACATCCGTCGGGTTCTTGCACGTGAAACCATTGACAAACACTATATATACACATGCATCAATCCACCACATATACTATTCAATTTTGGAAAATTTTAATTAATCCATTACCTGTGTTGTTGGGATCATTGGCAGCCACACAGAAATCTTGAAGCGGGCTAGGATCACTAGCGTAAGCTAACATTGTTGTCGCCGCAACTATGGCAACCCATGCCAAAATCTTTGCACTTTTCATCATTCAAATTAAGATCTCTCAAATTTTAATTTCTACCTATAATCTATTGATATAGATTTTGTCGAGATGACACGAGATATTAAATGTGTATGATATTCGAGCTAGTGGCTCTCCTATTTATAGATTTTTTCTTTTTTTTTTTTTTCATACTTGCTTTCTTTCCATATTATAAACAAATAGTACTATTTCCATAAAAATCAAATCTAAATAAAAAACTTATTGATTTAACTATAAATAATATAAGTTTTATTTTGCTACTAAAATTAAGGAGATGCTAATATAAGATAATGATTTACGTTGTTTTGTGTAAAAACTTAAATGTCACTAGAAGTTACTATAGCACGCATGTGCTTAGCATAACGTAGAATTTTGTGTTAAAAATGTTTATTAGTATATATGAGTTGTGTATTTGCATAATAACGTATATCACTGTGTTTTGTAAGAAAAAATAAATTTTTTAAAGGGTTAATGCACGTGCCAGCAAAAATCTCTAATAGTCATCACAATTACGCACTTAACGTGCGTAGTTGATAAAGTCTTCAATTACGCATATGTGGTGTGCAGTTGGAGTTCATAAAAAAATATCAACTAATTTCCAAAATTTTTTTTTTTTTTTTTTGAAACTTCTAATACATTCTCATATGTGTAGTTGATATTTTTTTTTGTTTTGGGAACTACTACTGCACTCCCCATATGCGTAGTTGAAACGCAAAATGCGTAGTTCTAGTGACTACTTAGAGAGATTTTCACCGGTAGGTTTATAAATCCCGATTTTTTAGGGATTGTATTTTACTATAATGTAGCGTTATATATATTAGGGAAATACATTTTCAGAGTATTAGGTTGTCTGATTTTTTAAAAATATTTTTAATTTAGGGGCAACAACTTATCTGTGTGATTCAAGTACAAATTATTCGATTATATTCATCTTGCATGAATTTTCTCAACTAAGAAAATTTAGTGGGTTTGCCTCATCTTACAGGTAGAAAAAAAAATTGACCATAAAAAGTTCGTGTCAAGAAAATACATTGGGGTTTATACAATCTATTTGACACACAAACAGTACATAAACGCTTGTATATTAAATGTTATTTGTTATTTATCCTAATATTTGTCACATACCGGACTAAATACATTATGTTAAAAAGTAGATTGAATCAACAAGTAAATTAGGAAACCCAAGTTAAAATATTAAAATTTAAAGTTAAAAATATTAAACCAAAAGTTTTTATTTAAATATAAATAAATTTTATTTATAATACAATAGTTTAATTTCTAGAATATATGGATTTATCAAATAAATAAAAATAATAAATTGATGTAACATCTAAATCAAGAAGGATGTGTGTGCATGTGCTTACTTTTGCGCTTGGTAGGATTGAACATGATTAGAAATAAAATAAGTAAATAATATAAGATTGTTCAAATAGTTTAGAATTCCTACTTTTGTTATTATACCTACCAATAAGTTTCAATCGAACCATATGTTCAGTTATTAGTCATCCTCAATATATATAAAGAATCGATGATATATGAGTAGTATTGTCAAACTCAATAGTTGGGTAATTTTTCCAAAATAAGACAATAGCTAAAGTAATTATATTTATTTTTTATTTTATGTCCATATTTCATGATTTGCCCCAATACTACAAATTTTCTTTTTTACTTATTTCCCACATATCCATATCATTAATTTAAATCTTTTAGATCAAATATAAATTAATATAATTTAAATCCACCGCTTATTATCAAACACAAATTATTAAGGTTACTTGTTAATTTTTACTTCAAATTGCATCACCTTTTGTGATTTGAAATATCATATTAATCCAATTTATATTTTGTCACACGTAGTTCATTAAGCTATCTATTTTAACAATATTCTACCATATTATTCCATTTTGTTCGGGTATGATGCGATCATACCATAATTGATGAGGGATCGCCACCACCATTATTATCTCATAGTTCTCACAAAACCATTGTTCAATGAGTCATCTCACATGGACAAGAGCAAAGGAGCTAACAAGAGAATTAAATTCCATGTTAATGAATTTTTTTTTCCAAGGAACCAACCATTAACATAGAGGTGCCTGTGAGGATCTTGGTGACCATTTTACTCAAGGAAAAACTTGAAGACTACATAATAGAAATCTCGGGGGAGATTTCGTGAGAACAGACCGAGATTATTAGAAACTCGGAAAATAGATAAGTAGATGATGCGGAAATACAAGAAGATGAATATGGAATGATAAATGATAAACATATGAAGATATGAACCAAGATATACTTGTAACGAACCTTGACCAATGATGTGTCAAAACCCCTTAACGAAGAGCTTACCTTAACCCTCACTTCTTTAACCTTACACAAGCCTTCTAATAAGACAGACACAAGGAGAGACTAGTATAGACCAGGAGCACCAACCTTCAAAAAGATTAACACACAAGCACAATCTAGCAAGGACTTCAAAATGATTCATTCAGTGCTCTCTTTGATTGAATAAAAATGAATAAAATACCTCAAGTGACTCGGGAGTTGTTTGAACTCCAAAATGACGGGATAAGTGGAATCCGGTCCAAGAAAGACATACCTCAAGTGACTCGGGAGTTGTTTGAGCTCCACATCTGGGGGTGCTTTCTGAGGGGGATCATGACTTCCTCCTTCCAATGGAGTATACTTAGATCGAAGAACTGGACCTTCAGAAGTCTTAGTCGACAACATCTCGCTTTCGGCCTCGGTCGAGGTCCAGAGAGGGTGACCGAGATGTTCTTCAGTCAAGAACACCTCGCTTGGTCCAGATAGTGCCTCGGTCGAGGTACTACAACTGGGATCGAAACTGGAGATCTTCTTCTCCTAGATTAGTTTTTCAATCTTAGCTCCTGGATCTTCTTCCAGTGCCTTCAAGCTCCGTATATATGCATCAGAAGAAACATCTATACCTTCCTCCATTAAGCTAAAACTAATAACTCTCTCAAGTGGATCATTAATAAGGATAGAGCTCACCAATTCTCTTGATTCTTCTTCATCATAGATATTGAAGATATCATCTCCCAGCGGCTCTCCTTTCATTGCCGCAAGCAATGCAAACTCAACTTGATCACCACCAATGTTGAATTGCAACTTGGCGTTCTTACAATCCACATTGCAACCCGAAGTTGCTAGAAATGGTCTCCCGAGAATGATAGGAACGGGGTAATCTGCGGGAATATCAAGCACAACAAAGTCTATAGATAAATAGAAGTTACCTAACTTAACCGGAACGTCTTCCAAAATGCCCACGGGATGGGTAATGGAGCGGTCCGCCAATGTACAACCGTATCTTCACCGGCTTGGGCTCTCCAAGTCCGATCCTCACACATAACTCTAGCGGGATGATGCTCACGCTGGCTCCTAGATCACACAATGCCTCACAAGTGACATCCCCGACTTGAATGGGAATGCAAAATGAGCCGGGATCTCTCAATTTGGGTGGCATCTTCTCCTTCATGATTTGAATAAGCTCCGAGGATTTAGATGTCATCCTTACTTCACCAAAGTCTTCCAACTTCCTCTTCCTTGATAGAATTTCTTTTAAGAACTTCCCATAGGCGGGCATCCCTAGAATAGCATCAAGGAAAGGGATATTAATATGTAGTTTATTCATCAAGTCAAGGAACTTACTAAAGTGCTTGTCTAGATGTGCTCTAGCCCTTGACTGGGGGAATGGAAGTGGTGGTTTATATGCGGGAGGTGGAACATAAACTTCAGTTTTGTCCGACGCTCTCTGAGGTTCGACCTCGGTTGGCATCTCGGCCGAAGTGTTCTTCGACTGTACCTGGACCGAGGTGGTCTTCGTCTGTACTGGCATCGACCGAGGCACTGGATCTGTAGTCTTCAGTCCACTTCTCGTCATTATTTCCATGATCTGTCCTTTGGGGTTGCTTTCCATCCTTGCTGGAAGCTTCCCTGGATCTCTTGGCGCTTCATTCGCCTTGTTAAAGAATTGTTGTTCTAAGGCTTTTTGTGCCTTCGAAAATGAAGTCATGGATGTCTCCATAGAGTTGAGCTTGATCAAGATGGCCTCTAGCACCGCATCTTTCTTTTCCGGTTGGGACGAACTTGATCCTTGCTCCTGACTCTTCAATGGAGTAGAAGAAGAAGAAGAAGAGAGGAAAGAATTAGAAGAATTGTTCGAATTTGAGATAGAGTAAGAGTTACCCGATTTTTGATTGTTGGATCTCCAATTGTTGCTGTTGGATCCTCTATTATTGTTGTAGTTGTTGTTTCGGGAACCTTGATTGTTGTTCCTTGACCCTTGATATTCTCCCTCTTCCTTTTGGGTTTGAGCAACCAAAAGGTCTTTCAATTGCTTCACATCATTCTTCAAAGAGGTGAGTTGATCATTGTTTGATGGAGCTTCTTGGAAGTTGACTCTTTTAACTCCACCTTCAGCTCCTTGGTGGGAGTATTTCTCCATGTGTAAAGCTTTCTTCTCTATGAACTCCCAAGCTTCGTCAATCGGCATATCCATGAACGTGCCGGCGGATAGTAGTTGAAGGTTGAACTGGGTGTTTCCGTCCAGTCCCTTGAAGTATATCTCCAACAACTCTATCTTTGGAATCCCATGATGTGGGCAATCCAAAAGGATGTCTTTAAATCTCTCCCATGACTTGGACAAACTCTCCTTGTCCTTCATGATGAACGCATTGATCTTCCCTCTTATTTCAGCGGTCTTTGAGGGGGGAAAGAATTTAGTCAAGAACTCCGTCGTCATCTCCTCCCAAGTGTTGATTTTTTCTGGAGGAAGAGATTGATACCAAGTAAGCGCCCTATCTTTCAAAGAGAAGTAGAAATGCCTTAGCTTGTAATTATTGATTTCCAGCCTTGAAGGTCTCAAGGTCTCCATCAAGATCTCATAGTTTTGCAGATGTTGATACGGAGACTCCCTCTCTAGCCCTCCAAACTGGCATTGACGAATCATGGAAAGAACTTGCGGTCGAAGTTCATAGTCATGGTCCGCTGGATCACCTAGGTTAACTCCTCGACGCCTCAGTTGTTGATTAGGGTCCATCCTTTGCCCTAGGGTCTGTGGAATACCTGCAAAAAGAGCATCTCGGACTGGTATCCGAGGTGGAAGTATCTCGGCCGGGACAGCTGGAACTGGATCCTGTCTCGGTCGAGGGTCTGGAACTGGGTCTTGCCTCGGTCGAGGAGTTGGAGTTGGTCGAGGTAGATATTGGTCCCGTAAAGTCGCCATATCTGCTTCGATCGCTTCCGTCCTTGCGCGAGTCTCTTCCTTTTCCAGTCGCAATTCTTCTTTACTGAGGTGTAGTTGTTCCAATGCCTCCTTCAATTCGGCCTCAAGATCGCGATTCTCTTGATCGGCCTTCTTAGCTTCTTTCAAGCGTCTTTTGTGTGTCTTTTCTGGTTCGGGATCGTAAGGAACGATTTCCTTCCCAGCGCGGGTTTTTTGCATAAACCTACAAGAAAGAACCTGCGAAAGTCACTCAAGTAGAGTGGTTAGTAGCAACAGGGGCAAGTGCCCCGAAAGACAACCGCAACCGGCTTGGTCTAGACCAAGTCCCCGGCAACGGCGCCAAAAACTTGTTCACTCCAAATGGTGTGTGCAAGCTTTAAATTTATAACCCAAGATATATGCTCAAAACAAGGATGCGAACCCGCAGTGTACGGGTCAATCGTAGTAAAAGCAAGAATTCCGGGGTGTCAATCTCAGGGACTTAGGTGAAACACAAGCAAGTATAGGTAGTCAATATTGCAACTAACCACAAAAGCAATTAAAGCAATCAAAGATGATAAAAAGTCAATTAAAGGAATATGCAATTCTAGGGATTAAAGCATCTAGTTGTGGTTCCAACTCAAGATCTCAAGATAAGCGGACAAAGCTGAGGTTTTGCAAAGGGAAGGTGTTACTAAAGTCAAATAGATCACCGGGTAAATCTCACTACTCACTAATCCCAAACCAAAAGCTCCTATTACCGGGTAAGTCTCAAGGTACTAAGGAAAGGAACTATGATCTCAAACCAACACTCCAACTAGGGGAATAGAATCAACCTTTACCGAGTAAGTCTCAGGCTAACTCACAAAGATGGAATGAAGGCACACTCAAACCCCAATAAAGGATAAACCTTTATTACCTACACTTATGATCTTTGGTAAACAAACAAAGGAATTACCGGGTAAGTCTCATCCTAGGCTTGCATTGAACCAGTAAAGGTGTAATAAGAATAGGATTTGGCAAACTCTAACACTTAACTCTCAGTTTCGGATTAGAAAGGTCACCTCGGTCAGACGAATTCCACCCCGGCCGAGATGTTCATCGACTGAACGAGATGTTCTAGGGTTAAGGATAAAGATTCGAGCTTTCAGGGTCCTACTGGAATTTTTGATTATTCTATCATTGTTTTTCCCACAACCTTCAGCCAATCACCCTAGAATCACACAAAGAAATTAACCACTCATCATCATGAAAGCAATAATCAAATATACGGGAAGGGAATGAATATTTGAACACAAAAACCTTAAGAACAAAGCTTCAATAACTGAATCAAATATCAAACAAATCAGCGTTCTTTGGATCACAAATCCAACAAGACAAATCAACAAGAAGGGAATCTAAGAAAGTCTTACAAAACCCTTTACAAAAGTTATAATAAGCTATGAACTTCCTTCCTTCAAAACTCTGGAAAAATCCCTTAATTGCTGGATGCTATCAGCCCTCTAAGCATGTATAAGCATGGTCGAATTTGTGGAAAATCCAACCCTTTATATAGGAAAATTATCTTCCAAAGATAAAATATCTTGAAAAGATATTATCCTAATAAAATATATCTTAATCTCTAAAATAGATCCCAAAATATATAATCTTCCTTCCAGAAATCCAGCCCAAAAATATAAGATCCCTCATTCCAAAAATAAAAGATCTCAGCCAAGAAGAAACGATCTCGCCGCGTCAGGATATTCGCCTCGGTCGAGACGCTCCTCTAGATCACCTCGGTCGAGATGGTACTGTAGCTGACCGAGGTGACTCTCAGCTGAAGGTGAAATCTCTTAAACCTGGTCCAAAGAAAATCTTTAATTCAATTCCATGCTTCTTGGATTCTTCCTTAAGCTCCTGAATGTAGCTCCAATGACTCCTTAGCTCTTTTAGCTCCATTTTGATGCAAAATGTGCCATTTTACCTATGATTACAACGAAACTTGGCGTAGACCTCGATTCCTGCAAAGGTAGATGAAATGACAATATAATCACATAATATACATTCAAACATGCTGATTATTGAAGATAAAACGTCTAAACAAGTCCCAAAATATAGACTATAATTCATGTTATCATGTGTGTATGATGAATGATATAACTTTAAATTTATAACCTAAAATATAAGCCTGAAACAATATGCAAATCCGGAGTGTACGGATATATTGTAATAACAACAAATACTCCAGGGTCGAACACAAGGACTATGGTGAAACAAAGATCGGTAATTCAGGTTGTCAATCAAAAACAAGCAACAAAGCAAAGGTATCAAAGATGATGTAATAATCACATAAAGAAAATACAAATTCTAGAGGTCAAAGCATCCAGTTGTGGTTCCGACTCAAGATCTCAATGGATAACGTGGACAAAGCTGAGGTTTGCGAAGAGAAGGTGTTTCTAAGGTGGGAATAGATCACCGGGTAAGTCTCACTACTCACTATCCCAAACCAAAGATCCTCTCACCGGGTAAGTTTCAAGGTACTAAGAAAATGAACTATAATCTCAAACCAGCACACCACCCAAGGGAATAAAATCAACCTTTACTGGGTAAGTCTCAGGCTAACTCTCAAAGATGGGATGAAGACAAACTCAAACTCGAATAAAGGACAAACCTTTATTACCTAACACTCATGATCTTGGGTATACAAGAAAAGGAATCACCGGGTAAGTCTTATCCTAGGCTGGTGTTGGACCAGGAAAGGTATAACAAGGATAGGATTTGACAAACTAGAACCTCAACTCAGATAAGGATCAGGAAAGGTCTCACCTCGCTCAGTTCATGTTCCTTCTCGGTCGAGATGTTCTACGACTGACCGAGGTGTTCGTCGGTTAAGGTATAGGCTCGAGCTTTCAGGGTCCAACGGGGTAAATGCTCATTCTTTCATCGTCTTTTCCACAACTTTAAGCCAATCACCCTAGAATCTCATAAAGAACTTAACCAATAATCATCATGATAACAATAATCAAATATATGAAAAGGGAATCAATATTCAAACAAGAAAACTTTAACACAAAGGTCTCAATAACTCAATCAAACAATCAATGAAACAAACAAATTGCGTTCCTCAATCACAAACCAAAAGACAATCAATCAAACAATCTAAGAAAATCTTACAACTTCCTTCAAAGCCTTTAACTTGATCTTCAAAGCCAACTTTCTTCCTTCCTTGGAATATCTTCCAATCATCCAATTTCCTTCAACTTCCAGCTCTAAGACATGCTTCCATCCAGAAAATCCATCCAAATATATAGGAGAATCACTTGCTAAAAGTAAAAGATCTCCACCCAAGAATAAAATATCTCATGAGCTATGGGCCGCTTGCCTCGGTCCAGCCCATCACAAAGATCACCTCGGTCGAGGTGACACTGTAGCCATCCGAGGTGTGTCTCGGCTACGTATAAATCTTTCTAATCTTGTCCAAAATCAATCTTTTGTCCAACTTCCTTGGTTCCCGAGCCTTTTTTGTAGCTCCTCAATGCTCCATAATGTTTTTGTTTTCTTTTTTTCTTAGGTTAGTTTAGGTTAGATGTCGTTTTTGTTTGTTTTCTCCTCGATACCTTCCGGCATGTTGTGTTTTTGGATGTCAGGAATAAGGAATGGGCAAGAGAAGAGAAGAAAAGCCAAAAAACCGACGAAACTTGGATTTTTGGCACAGATCAGAGAGTTCCACGGTCGTCCGTACAAAACCACGGCCGTGGAACACCCCGACTGGCCGTGGTTTTCCAAAATTTTACGACCACTATATATTTCCCCCTCCTTCACAGTGATCGTTGATGGATGCTTTGAGCCACTCTACCACCATTAGTGAATTTTCTTTGTTTCTTTTCTCTTCTTTATTTTTCTTGAACATTGAAGACAATGTGTATGCTAAGTATGGCGTGGGGTGTGACTCTCATTTGTAATAACTCAATACACTTGCTTGCTTTTAATTCCATGAGCACTTGCATCTTTCTTTTATTTGTCACACGTTTCATTATTGCATTGCATTGAAAAAATTTGAAAAACCCATAAAAATTTTGAAATTTTGAAAATTATTATGCTTCTAAGATTAGAGATGGTTTCTATGATGAATCTACTTGTGGAATGAGTTTATAATGACTTTTGTATGCTTGAATTGAATTATGAATTGTGAAGAAATTGAGTATGTTGTTTAATCTTTCTTGCAAGTTTCATAATGTGAAAGTTTTATCTAAATCATATTGAGGAATGAAAGTTGAAATCACAATATAAGTTCTTATACTTCTTTATGAGATGATTAAGGCACCTCGATTTTCTTTCTTCTTTCTTTGATCATTTAGCCCCTCAATGAAAATACTTGCCTCCTTTACCTATCTGGGATTTAGGAAGAGCTGGTTTTGGCATGTTTGTTGTGGGAGGGCCATGAAAGCAATTGTTTAAATTCAAAGTGTAGGAAAATAGGTTTGGAGAAGTCAATCATGATGCTGAGTGACTTGACACCATTCACATAGTCGGGTGTTTGTGTCTTGCCAAAGTCGGATTGAGCGATATTCCTAACGGATTATGGTATGTGCATCAAGGGTTTGAGGCATCTCGAAATTGAGAAACTCCAATCTCCTAGGCTTCGGTTTTTGTGCACTGTTGTCCATACTTTCAAAACTAAAGTCGAAAAATTATGTGCAAAAAATAAAGAGCAAAGCTCTAAGTTGGTGGCTAGTTCAAATGGTGAAAAGAAAAGAGTTTATGCTGTTCCTTTTTACCGGATTCATACACCACATTCCTTTACAAGTCTCCCACCCTTTTCATATTATTGACCTTACTTGGAAAGTCTTTGAGATAATAAGAATGTTGTTTAACTTGGTGATCTAAATTGAAGTTTTACATGTTTGATTTTGACAATACTTGAAGGTTATGATGTTTGTCTTAAAGTTTATGCAATTTATGATGTTTCCTTTTCTTTACATATTTTGGTTTATGTATATGAACGTTTTCAAGGAGGCATGAAGCAAGATTTGAGGTTGATCTATTGATTAGAAGCACATTACCAAAAAGATTGTTTTTTTTGTTTTGCATTCATATTTTATTCTACCTTATGTTTAAGCTTTTGAAAACCTTGATTGGGGACAAGCAAGCGACAAGTATGGGGTATTTTGATAGCATGAAATATGACTATATTTTAGGCACTTGTTTTGATTGTTTTTCCCTCTTAGATGTGTACATGGATGTGAGTTTGAAGCATTTATGAGCACATTCACCTATTTTGTCGATATAGAGATCTACACAAGCTTTGTTATGTTTATAGGTGAATAAAGGCTTGAATTGGAGCATATATTCAAAGGGATAGAAGTATTGGATCATGCTAGATGCTTTGGAAAAGCTAAGGAAGGAGCATAATTAGAGAACTTCACGAAACAAAGGCTTTCAAAAAGGCTTTTGAGTTCCACGACCTAAACCACGACCGTGGTTATGCATTGAGTTCGTGGAAGGTGATTTCAAAGAGTAACAGAAAGTTCCATGCCCTAAACCACGGCCATGGAATGTTACACTAGGCCGTGATTTCCATGATGATGCCATGTGTCATATTTGCCACGTCAGCAATAGTTATCGGGCTTTCTCGTAACCCTAATTTTCCCTATAAGAAGACTGAAAGGAGGGAGAAAAAGGGACAATTGCATATTCTCGCATGCGGTTGCATACGCTTGCATTTACAGCCGCTTACATCCGAAGAGAGAGATTTTGGATCATTGCTTAGGGAAGATCCCGATAAGGATGCGATTTGGAGATTGTGTAGTTTGAGATTATCTTAGAGTTTACATTTGAAGACAGATTGACATCCCGTTCTTCATTGTTTATTAAGATTGTTGTGAGGATTTCTGTCCCTATTTTGCATTCATTAAACACATACATTGGTTGATTGGATTTGAGATTGATTGTTTAGTTTTTATCGAGTTTTCGAGGATTTTACCTTTTTCTCTTTTAAACTTGATATTTGATTCAATGATGATGGTTATTGGCTAAACCCCTTTAGCAATTCTAAGGTGAAGGGTTGATAGTTGTGGCATAGATGATGATAGATTAAGCGTAAACAGATTGGACCCTGAGAGTTGCGAGAAACCTCGTCGACAGCCTTTTCCACGGTCTGTTCTTGAAAACCACGTCCGTGGTTCTTCAAGATCTAGCCGTGATTTCCTATGTTGTACGTCTTTTTCTTTTGCTTTAATCCAAAGCTAAAGATATGCTTTAACATAGCCTTGGATTGCCTTTCCTAGGTAGTAGTTAGACTCAACATCCTCTACTTCGGTTTCGAGTGTCAAAACCTTAACCATTTTAACTTATCTTTGATTCCTTGGGTTTGGGCATGGGTATTTGAGATAAATTCTTACCCTTTGATCCTTTCTATATTGCAGTCTCAACAACCTTTATAGAGAGAGTCCTTGGGTGAGACATATATGGTTTTGATTCCTTGGGTTTGGGCATGGGTATTTGAGATAAATTCTTACCCTTTGATTCCTTGGGTTTGGGCATGGGTATTTGAGATAAATTCTTACCCTTTGATCCTTTCTATATTGCAGCCTCAACAACCTTTATAGAGAGAGTCCTTGGGTGAGACATATAGGGTTTTGGAACTTCACCGTACATAACCTTACATTAGATATACAATCTGTAAGCTTCTATCCCCAAAATTACTACCATTTGCTTCCTAGGGGATTCTCCAGTTATTCTCAACACAAAAATCAAGCAGAAATCTCCAGAGTTTGATAAAACCAACCGAAATCAACAAAAAGGGGTTTCGAACGAGGTTACCCAATTTTCTGCAGAAAGCAGTGGATTGAAGTCTCGATTGATGCTGGAGAAGTCGATATCGTGCCTTTCTTATCGATTTGGAGTCCAAAACTGTTGAAAACGAGCAAGAAACGAAGATTTGAGAGATTAGGGTTAGTTTTGGTCGAGGCGGTGTCGGGAGAGAGGGAAAAGTGAGGAGAGAGAAGGTTCTTCTCCTTTTATGCCCGTCAGAAATTTCAACTACATCTTGGTCGAGATGAGTGTCAACATCCGAGGAGGTCAACCGAGGTAACTCCGTGTTATTTTCATCTTGGTTAGCTCGGATTGTATCTCGGTCGAGATGACTAATGGTATCCGATATGGCCCTAACTTCTTGTAACTTTCCCAGATTCTCGAACTGTAGCTTTGTTCATATGCTTCCCTATTTGTTGTTTTCCTTTGAGAAGTACCTAGTTCCTGTTATCGATGACATGATTTATGACGTTAGTTTAGGCATTCATTTAGATAGTTTTTCCCGTTATTCATGCATGGTTTGATATTAGTTCGTGACGTTTACGCTTAAATCATGCATACTGTCGAAATAGACGTCTACACGAGCTCTTGTCGCTTTTGTAGCTATTTTGGGGAGCTTTTGGAACTTAATCGATACATTCGAGGATCGTTCCTTGTGGTTGCACACATCCGGACTCATTAAGGAGCAAGTTAGGAGCAAAATAGAACACATAGGACCTTGTTGGTGCATGCCTTGCACCAACTCATGACTTGGTAATCCAAGGAGAGTTTCTGGTGAGAACCACGGCCCAAAGGCTAAAATCTCGACCGTGGTTTTGCCTGTTGTTTCTTCTGGACAGCTATGACACGTGTCCCACGATTTCTTTGTCCGACCCTTGCTTTTTGGTGGAGTACTTAAGTGGTCCTGCAGGCTGATTTGGGGATCATCTTCCTTTTTGGACCCTTCTCCTCTAGCTCTTCTCCAACACTCCTCCATTGGTGCCTCTCTTCAAGGCACCCTTGTGGGTGTTCTTGAGAGAGATTAGTGTAGATTTTAGTTTTAAAGTGAGATTTGAGTGGTTTTGAGTGAGGTTTCCTTTGTTGATACCTTGGAGCTGCATCTTGGACCCTTTGTAAGACTTGGTAATTTCTATTCTAGCTTTATAATGTCTTTTCTTTGGTTCATTCTTCATTATCTAGCTATGACTTGCAAGCATGCTCTATTTATGAAGTTTAATCTTGAAATGTATGTTGTTGGCTGAGTAGATGTGATTCTAGGGTGAAGGAATGATGTTTATGTTTTGGACTATGATTGTATGGACTTCCATGTTAGCTTAGGATGGATTTGTGTTCGAAATCCCAACTCAGACCCAAATCACGGCCTGTTCATCTAAAATCTCGACCATGGTTTCTTATGATCAGACCGTGGTTTTCTCTGTTGTGCTTATATTGATGAATCTGGATGTTAGGATGTAGATGTGTTGAAATCGTAGTGTTTGTTGAGCTTAATCTAGCTTAGGGTGACCTAATGTTAGCAACCTTTTTGAGGAATGAGACTTACCCGGTAATTTCCTCTCTTAGATACATAAGATGATGAACTCTAGGTAGTAGTGAGCCAAAAAAGCCGCTATTGGATTGAGTGTGCTAGGATCGTTGCCTAAGACTTACCTTTTCCGAGACTTACCCGGTAAGGAGGGGTTTGACCCTTAGGTAGTGGCCGGTTTGTGTAGAATTCCCGTCCTTAGGTTCCTTGAGACTTACCCGGTAATAGGGCCTTAGGTGCGAGACTAGTGGATCATGAGACTTACCTGGTAATTGCTCCCATTTGAGAAACACCCAACTCCGAACAACCACCTCTTTCCTTTGATCTTTAGAGGGATGAGTCTATTGTCATAATCGAAATTCCGAATCTCTAGAATCCGTTTTTCTTACCTCTTATCTCCTATCTTGTGTTTGTGTGTTTGTTTGCTTGTTTGACTTGCATATTTTGTGATCCTTGTTTGATCACCCAAAACCAACCAAAAATATTGTGTTTTGCACTTTCTTTGTTCCTCATCTCATCTTAGTTTAGATTTTCACTATCGTTGATCATCGAATGACTTGATTTCACCTCAGACCTTGTGTTCAACCTCGGAATACTTTCCTTCCTACATAACGATCCGTACACTGCGGGTTTCGCTAGGTAATTTAGGAGATTAGATCGAGTTTATAAATGTAAAGCTTTTTGTGCTACATCTTCTAGCGTAACAGTTATCATGGACACAAAACACACAAACTACACTAATCTAATCTAGAAAGCAAGAAAGAAAGCAATACATTGGGTTGCCTCCCAAGAAGCGCTTGTTTTAAGGTCGCTAGCTGGACCTAACTTTGTATGCTCATGTGAGATGCATGGATGCAATCTGCTTGACCGGAGGTTCCGGTATGTGCTTCTTCAACCTACGTCCGTCGACTTTAAGGATTCCGCAATGTTCGCCCCATACTTCAACTGCATCCTGAGCAAAAACTTTTTTAATATAATAAAAGGTCATGTCCATTTTAATTTCGGTTTATTTGAGAGGAGTTGAGAATGATAATTTAAAAGAAGAACAAATTCTCCTTCTTTGAGTCCTTTCGGAGTGATATGTTTTTCTTGGCACTTCTTTGTGTTCTCTTTGTAAATCTTCGCAACTTTTGCTATCTTGCGGAGTGGTGGTTACACTTCCCTCGCATTGTCTTGTAAAGTTTGGGAAGGATCAGGGCTAGTGCTTGTAACGCTCACAATCGTTGAATGAGGAGGATTTGAGGATCTAGGTATCTCGATTGCTTTTGAAGTGTCTCAGTCGAGACCTAGTCTGAGGTCGAGATAGTCATTCGTTTCCTCTTCGATTTCCTCGGAGGCAGCCCTTGGGTCTTCTTCCAAAGTTTCCAAGCCTTCTATATGTGCATTACAAAAAACATCTAGACCTTTCTCAGTTATATGAGGATTCAGAATTCTCTCAAGAGGATCGTTATTAAGGATAGAGTTAACCAATTCTCGCGAATCCTCCTTATCATATATGATGTAAATGTCTTCCTCAAGGTCTTGGCCTTTCATCAAAGTTGACAACACGAATAAAACATGTTCTTCCCCGATGTTTAAAGACAACTTTGCATTCTTGCAATCCACGTAACAACCGGAGGTTGCAAGAAATGATCTCCCAAGGATTATTGGGACTGTATAATATGCAGGAATCTCCAATAGCACAAAATCTATGGGAATGTAAAACTTACCTAGCCTGACTAGGATGTTATCTAACATGCCTACGGGTCGAGTGATTGATCGATCCGCCATGTATAACGTCATCTTCACTGGTTTAGGTTTTCCTAAACCGGCCTTCTCACACAATACAAGTGGAATGATGTTCACACTTTCTCCTAAATCACATAGTGCATCATATATGACTTCTCCTACTCCAATTGGGATGCAAAATGATCTTAGATCTCTCAATTTGGGTGGCATCTTCTCCTTCATGATCTTAATGAGTTCCGATGACCTCGAGGACATCTTTACTTCACCAAAGTCTTCCACCTTCCTCTTGTTAGAGAGGATTTCCTTCAAGAACTACCCATATACGGACATACCAAAGTGTTTGTCTAGACGTGCTCTTGCTCTAGACTGCAGGAACGGCAGCGGAGGCTTGTAAGCAGGAGGAGGTACGTAAATTTCTTCTTTTTCCTTCACCTCATTTGACCTAGAAGTATTTCAGTTGAGGTCCTTTCCGAGGTCACCCCTTGTTGCGTTTCCCTAGGTTGACCTAGTAATCACCTCGGTCGAGATGGGCTGCTTCACAGCTTTGTTCGATCGATGTTGTGGGTTAGTGGTCTTCACGCCACTCCTTGTTGTAATTGCCATGATTTGGACCTTTGGGTTATTCTCTGTACGTCCTGGAAGTTTCCCTTGATCTCTAGGAACTTGTCCGACCTTGCTAAATACTTGATTTTTCTAGGCTTTTTGTGCCTTAGAAATCGAAGTAACTGTGCTCTCCAGTCCACTAATCTTTCCTACGAGCACCTCGATTATAGCTTCCAATTTGTCCTTTGGTGGCTGACTCGAGCTTGATGGTGGTTTCTGGATCTTCAATGGAGTAGAAGAAAAAGAAGCTGGAGTTAGAGCATTATCAGCATGGGAATAAGGATTACTAGAATTGTTTTGATTGGATCTCCAATTGTTGTAGTTTCAGCTGTTATTTGGTTGTTGTTGTTCTTATTCCCTTGGTAGTTTCATCTTCCAACATACCCAACATCTTGCTCCTTTGGTTGTTGAACTTGTGTCTGTAAGAGCTCCTTTAAAGCTTTCATATCATTGTTGAGAGCATTGATTTGATTGACGCTAGAAGAGGCGAGGTTCAGCTCTTGAGGTCTTGAGCCTTGACCTCTTGTATCAACACTCCGGTGGGAGTACTTTTCAATGGTTAGAGCTTGTTTTTCAACAAACTCCCATGCTTCATCAAGTAGCTTATCCATGAATGATCCATCTGAAAGTGATTGCATTTTGATTTGCATTTCTACATCCAAATCCTTGAAGTAGACCACTAGCAAATTAATCTTTGGAATCCCATGATGTGGGCAATCCAACAAAAGGTATTTGAACATTTCCCATGAATTAAAGAGACTTTCACCATCTCTCATCACAAATGCATTTATCTTTCCTCTCAATTCCTTCATTTTTTATATGGCGGGAAGAATTTGGTGAGAAACTCTACGGTTATCTCCTCCCATGTGTTCACTCTTCCTGTTAGAAGCGATTAGTACCATGCAAGTGCTTTATTATTCATAGAGAAAAATAAAACACGCAATTTATAATAGTTATTGTCACATCTAGAAGGTCTCAAAGTTTCCATTAAAATTACATAGTGTTATAAGTGTTGGTGTGGTGAATTGTTTGCCTCTAAGCGTGCGTGCAAATAAGTTTTAAATTTATAAAACTGAAATCAAGCAAAAGCGAACCCGCAGTGTACGGAACGGCGTAGTAAAGTAAGAATTCCAGAGTATCGAACTCGGGGATTTAGGGGGAACAAATTCAATTCACAAATTGTCAGGCAAATATCAAAAGCTTTGCAAGTAATATTGGGAAAACAACAATCCGAAAGATCCAAGTATCCAATTGTGGCAATCGAGTCAAGATATACTATATATATATAAGGACAAAGTTGAGAACTGCAAAAGTATACTAAAGTAAGGTAATGTACGGTGAAGTTCCAAAACCTATATGTCTCACTCAAGGACACTCTCTATAAAGGTTGTTGAGGCTGCAGTATAGAAAGGATCTAAAGGCAAGAATTAATGTCAAATACCCATGCCCAAACCCAAGGAATCAAAGACAAGCCAAAACGGTTAAGGTTGTGATACTCAAAACCGAAATAGAGGATATTGAGTCTCACTACTACGTAGAAAGGACAAGCCAATGCTAGGTTAAAGCTAATCTTTAACTTCGGATCAAAGCAAAAACAAAGTTCGTAAACCAGGGGAAATCACGGCTAGATCTTGAGAATCACGGCCGCGGAAACCAAGAACAACCCGTGATTTAGGGCGTCGACGATGTTTCTCACACTCTTAGGGTCCAATCAAATTACGATCGATCTATCATTATCTAAGCCACAACTATCAACCCTTCACTTTAGAATCGCTAAAACGTTTTAGCCAATAACCATCATTATCAAATCAATAATCAAGTTTAAAAGAGAATAATAGTAAAACCTCGAAAACTCAATGATATTCAAATAACCAATCTCAAATCCAATAACAAATGTTTGTATCGAATAAATGAAGAAAAAAGGAATAGAAATCCTCACAACAATCTAGAGAAACAAAGAAGAACGGGATGTCAATCCGCCTTCTATCGAAACCCTAAGATCTTTCTCCAAGTACGCAATCTTCAAATGCGTCCTTCCCTGTACGCAATATAATCTTCCTAAGTAATGCCCTCGCTGGATGCAAGCCGTCCTCAACTTCTCCCTAACGTCGGGGCTCAAAGTCCTGAGGCTGTCACCGTCCCAAGTCTTTTAGAGATTTTGGCTCCTTTCAGTCTCCCTTTGGAGAAATTGACTGCCCCTTCAATGTTGAAGGCTATCGAATATTTGTAGGGATAAAACTAGGGTTTAACGATCAAACCCTAAATATTTGGGCGAAAAGAAGTCGAGCCGTAGGTATCAGAAAATACTCTGGGCCGCGTCAGAAGGTATCAGCAGATACTTTGGGCCGCGTCAGACGGTATCAGAGAATACTTTGGTGCGTAAGACGGTATCAGAAAATACTTTGGCGCGTCCTAACTTCCTTTTATGCTCCATTTTGTCCCGCTTCAAGGCTTGATCCTTAAATATGCTATTTCGCTCCATAATTCGCCAAATTACCTACAAATGCAATAAAACTCTGTGTAGACCTCTATTCTTGCAAAGTAGGTTAATATAACCATAAATGCCATGAATGTATGTCTATGCATGAAAAATAAAGGGAAATTCTATATAAATACATGCCTAAAAATAGGTCATAATTCATGTCATCAAAATACCCTATACTTGCCACTTGCTTGTCCCCAAGCAATGTTTAAACTTAAGATACAAGATGATATGGATTATGAATATGCAAAAACAAAGAAAAACCACAATATTTTGGTTGTGCTTCTATTCATAGATCACCCTGAAAGAATTTTTTCAAAGCTAATAACAATCATCATATGGTCAAGGAATTACATCATGTAAAGGATAATCACACTTTGTTAGAAAAACGTAACATGCATCATAACTTGCAATAAATCAAAATCAATCATGAGGAATCCAATTTAGACCACAAAGCCAAACAACGTACTCAAAGATCTTAAGGTCTTTCAAGCGAAGGTCAAAAAACGTAAATAGGTGGGAAATATATAAGGGAATGTGGTGCAAAAATCCGGGAAAAAGGAACTACACAACACAACTTCTTTTTGCAAACTTGAATCAACCACTATTGAGAGTTTTGCTCTCCCTTTTCAGCACAAATTTCTTTTTCGACTTTACTTTTTGGAAGTATGGACAGTGGTGCACAAAAAACCGAAGCCTAGGAGATCGGCGATTCTCAATTTCGAGATGCCTTAAACCCTTGATGCACATACCATAATCCGTTAGGAATATCGCTCAATCCGATTTTGACAATACACAAACACCCGGCTATGTGAATGGTGCCGAGTTACTCATCATCAAGATTGACTTCCCCAAACCTATATTCTATACTTTGAATGCACAATTTTTTTCTTTCATGGCCCTCCCACATCAAACATGCCAAAATTACACTCTTCCTAATTCCCGGATAGGTAAAGGAGGCAAAAATTTCATTGATGGGCTGAATGAATAAAGAAGAAGCAAGAAAAGTCGAGGTGCCTTAATCATTTCAAAAAGATGCGCAAGAACTTATAATGCGGTTTCAACCTTCAATACTCAACATGATTTAGAATGAAAGCAAATTATCAAACATGCATGAAATTCTAACAAAGTATACAAATCCCACATATGTCATAAATCAATTCAAACATATCAAAATTATCATAGCTATTCCACAAAACAAAACTAATCATAGAGATCATATCCATCATAGAAGCACAAAAAATTTAAAAATATTCAGAATCAAAAATTGCAAGACATAAAACATGCAAGTGGTATTGCAAATACCTCCACCCCATACTTAAAACTCACATTGTGTCCAATGTGAAGAAAAGAAAAGATGGAAAAAGGTACTCACAATGTAAGATGGCGAATCAGGCAAGGCGAATCATTCATTGAGAGGTGTTGGTGGGAATTTATAGAAGCTCAATAGGGAACTCTAAATACTCCAATCGGTGTCGAAGAATGAAGAAGGGGAACATCTTTCAGCCGAAACAATTTTCGAGAAAATTTTTTATATTTTCTTTTTTTTGAAAAAAAAATCGGCCGAGTTTTCTGCCCGATTTTTTTGTCGGCCCGATTTTCTTCTTTTTTTGCTCATCAATGCACAAATCGACCGATTTTTTCCCGAGGGGGTCGATTTTTCCTCCTGTTGCCAAAAATCGACTTGCTCTGAAGCCTAAATCGACCGATCTTCTTTTGGTAAGTCGATTTCTTGCCTTTTGTTCCTTGAAAACGTCCTTAGGCACACTTGTATCGCCTTTTTCATCAATTCCTCAAGATTATACCTAGTTCATGCGATCCATGACACAAACAAACCGAGAGCGCATCGAGGAGGAAAAAAAACAAAGCAAAAACAAAACAAACAAGCTAACTATCCTAAGAAAAAGAAAAGGGAAAAAGATGCATTACCTTGGGTTGCCTCCCAAGAAGTGTAACACCCTAAATTCTGAGAACTCGGGGAGCTACTGGTTAGGACCTCACAATGGGTCCCGACCTTAGTTTGACAACAATTTTACTTGGATCTTACAACAAGGCACAAAAGTATGTAAAACATTTGAAAACTTTAAACAATATATACATGGAGAATATGTATCAGCCTTACAAGAAAAGATACTAAAACGCCGCATATGAAGAACTGAAGACATTCCCGTCCCCAACTAAATAAGGACGTGGACCCGGCTGACCATTTCCTCTGAATCTCTCTACAACTGTCTTAACCTGCAAGACATCTACAAGCGGTATAAAACCGTTAGCTAACATTCTATGCATAAGGATAAAGGTAAAAGCACAAACACACAACATACACAATCAACATGCAACACTCAATTCTTTTATTATCTTTAATTAGGTGATAGGTTATTACTAATGATACTTATTTTGTGACACGAGGGATTGCCAAACCTCGCCCCTATCCCCATTTACCAACACGGAATGGTACTAATGCATCTGACCGTCTACCTGACTGGGCTGGTCGCAGGGAACCTCCTAGACTCTCGCAAGAGCTAGACAGATGATGTCACGACCGTTATCATACACTTGGGTCAATTACGTAAATAATAAAGTCGGCCTAATCCGGTTTCGTTGTTAATCATAACTAACAAACACCACTCATACACATTACACTCATACAAGAAGCCAACTAAGTAAGTCCGTGGACTTACCTGAATCAGATCTCGACTCTCTTAATCACAACTCAATCTGTAACTATATAACTCGGTTGCCTGTCAAAGGAGGCAAGTGTGTCAGCACACTTCCTAGGTAATTATAAGCTAAGACTTATAAGGTAGTAGATCCTATTAGGACAAAATTTAATGCAGTACCAATTTATGGTAAAATGACTATTTTACCCTTGGTCCCGGAACTTCCAAAAACCCGGAATACGTACTTAAATTCTTATTTGATGCTAACTAACCATATTCTACTCCCTAGGATGATTTTAGGTAACAACTAGAGAAACTACCCACTTTTCTATTTCCCGAAAAGTCACTAAGGCCCAACTACAGCTTCAAATATGAAATTAAAATAAATTTATAAAAGTTCTAGAATAAATCTCTAAATTATCTATGATATCTAATCTACTCATAGGATCAAGAATTTCCTAAAATTGTTCAACTATCCCTTCTACAAAACTCCTTAAAGTTGGCTACTACACTACAATGTTCCTATACTTGGTCAAAAATCAATGCTGGAAAAACAGCTCAAGGTCTCTACTTTGGGACGCCATAACTCTTAAACTGCAACTCGGATTCCTCTTAAATTTCAGTATGTTCTACTATGAAATCGTATCTATAATATATCCAAAATTCATCAGCAAAGGAGATCAAAAGCTTATTTAAAATTATCTCAGAAAACTGCATCACAAGCACCTTTCCTCAACACTTAGAAATATCAGCACAACAAAAAAACTACTTACGACCCAATCTTTGAAAAATCATAAATCCCAAACCACTCGCTGGATTCCTCCCAAATTTTAATATGTTCTACAAAAATATGTCAACTATATCATATCCAAAATTCAAGCCCAACGGAGAGCAAGAGCTTATTCAAAACCATCTCACAAAACAACATCCCCTGCTGTTTTTCCCAACACTCAGCACATTTAAAAAAACTACATGAGGCGTCAACTTTGGAACATCATAACTCTCAAACCGTAACTCCGATGCTTCCCAAATTTTAGTATGATCTACTATGTACTACCGACTACAAAATATCCGAATATCAGCCAAAAAGGAAGAGCCTAGCTTACCCGAAATTGGACTCGAAGATGACTGCTCATCACTTCATAAAAACGCAGAAACGCGTGTCTCTTTACTGCTCATCTACGAATGCTCTGTGTAGGTTTAGAAGGCATGACAAGAATTTGTTAGGAATGGGATACATGGACAGAAAAGCAAGGGAGAGAGGTACAAGCCTTACTCGATTCCACGACTCGAAGGGGTGAAGGGAGCAGCACCGGGTTGCTGTTGTTGTTCGCGAGGCTGAGTATATCGATGTCCAGATAGAACCAAGAGCGTCTGCACTTGCTTGCTGGCTCGAGGAGGAGAAGTACGGCTCACCTATTCGATGAAGAGGAGGATGCCGCTGTTGATGAAGGCTCCGATTCACCTATTCAATGAGAAGGAGGCCGAAGACATGCTCGCAACCGCCACTGCTGCTCACATGAAGGAGGCGCTGTTGCAGAAAGATCTGCGTGTGAGAGGCTCGCAACTGATTAGAGAGGAGGTCGGGTTGGACTTGGACTGGAGAGAAGGGCCGTGTGTTTCCTGAAGAGATCGACGCCGATGGCCTGAGGCAAAGCACGAGATCCTGACATTGGTGTGTACAGAAGGGCGTTTTTGCATTGATGGCGGTGTCCATGGCTGAGGACGGGGCTGGAGTGACTTGGTAGCGCCATCCATGGATGTGTACAGAAGGGGAGAGGAGCGCCGACTGGGGTGTTGATAGGTGATGGAATCACTATCAATTAGGGTAGTTTTTAGAGTCTTTTTATTGCATTAGTGTTGGTTTATGCTACTAACTCCTTGGTCCAGAAGAAGAAGATCAAAAGAAGCTAAAGAAGGAGTTATAAGCACTTAGGAGTGAAGATCGATCACGAAGCAAAGCTTCTGCTGCTATACCACCCCTGCGGGTCCTTGCAGCCGCCCCTACGGTGACTTGCCTTGACAAGACGAAGACTAGCTCCCCTGCGCCTCCCACTGCGCCCTGCCTGCGCCTCGCCTTGGGAGTTGGAAGGTGAAGAGTCTGTGTCACCGCCCCTACGTTGGCCTTAAGGCGCCCCTGCGCCTTGACATCAGAAATTTTCGGAAGGCAAAAGGTCAAACGTTGAAGTGCATTAAAGATCCGCCCCAATGGAGTTGTGTAGCCGCCCCAGCGGTTCTGAAGAAGATCAACCGATTCTGCCTAAACCGCCCCGGCGGTTCCTGAAGGCCGCCCCTGCGGTTTAACACTAGAAGCTTTACTCGGCTGTTTACACCACCTTTATGGAATTTAAGGTGGCTGTTTTAGGCCAGCTATTTACTCCTAATTAAGTGTCTTTTGTAGTATAAATAGTCCATGGCTGATAGCTAGGATCATCGATATATACTTTTCCCCACAAAATCCATTTTAGACTTGAGTTTTTCCATTGTAATGAGTTGCTAACTCCTTGCTACATTGGGTTGGTTTGAAGCTGCTTTGTTTCTTTGGTTGTAAGTTCTTTTTAATATAAGTTTTTATTCAGTAATGCTTTGTGTTTCCTTGATCTCCATTGTTTAATTGTTTAATTGCATGTTAACTATTACTTGAGATTGATCACCTTAGGTTCTAAAGTGCACGTAAACAACTAGGATTAACAGGTTCCGGGTTCGGGTCTTTAATCTAGTAGCAACTTTAAGTAATAACTGGTTGTAATTACTTAAAGAAAAGGAACACAAATATAAAGATAAGTTTAACGGTTTTAATCTTCTCTTTATATCCCTTAGTCTTTGTTTGAATGCTAACTTGTTATTTGTTCTTGTAGGTTTACGGAACTTTAATAAGTTAAGTTGTGTTGATGCCGGTTGGCTCAACACATATGTATGATTGAGACGGGAGATTACTTAAGAATTTATAAAAGGAACGCACCAAAGTAGCAATTGTATGCTTAGAATCAACCTAGTGTGGATTCATCCATTATTGTCTTACTTGTCGCATTAATCGTTTTCATAAGTTTTTGTGCATCAATTCAACCAACCCCCCCCCCCTTTGTGTCACTTATCATTATAATCGATAATTGCATCTAAAACACCTTAACTCTCTTGGGTTCGACCCTTACTTAATCACTATACTTGTTCTTAGTTCTAAGTCGAGATTTACTTTTGATTGGGTATAGACGACCATAGAAATAGCTTCGGTCAAATTTTGGCGCCGTTGCCGGGGAGTTTTTGTGTTTTATTGTTATTATTGATTATTGGTTTGAACCATTTTTATGGTTCAAACCCGTGCTACTAATTCCGGCTTTGCTTCTTTTGATCCAAAAATTGAGAGGACGCACATCCGGCAACGAAGACAACAACAACTACAACATGAGATGGGTGACCGTACTCTTCATCAACTTATGCAGCCCACCTTGGCTTAAAACCCTCTTGCGGTCGCTAACCGGCACTAGGGGAAGGAGTCAACTTTGAGCTCAAACCGGGCCTCATTCACTTGCTTCCATCCTTCTATGGGCTAATTGGTGAAGACCCCATCAAGCACCTTGGGAAGTTCCACACCGTTTGTATGAGCATGAAGCCAGCCAACATTACCGAAGAACAGATCAAGATGAGGGCATTCGGCTTCACACTCAAAGATTCGGCGGATGATTGGTATTACCACCTTCCATCCGGGAGTATTGACACTTGGGAGAACCTTCACAAAGCGTTCTTGGAGAAATACTTTCCAGCTAAAAAGGCCAATAGCTTGAAGAAAGCTATAAGCAATGTTGAGCAAGAGGCAACCGAAACTCTCTACGAGTACTTCGAAAGGTTTGCATGCCTCCGATCCAGCTGTCCTTTCCACGGATAATCAACTCAAGATCTAGTCTTGTACTTGTACAATGGCTTGCTAGACAATGAAAGGAGGATCGTCGATGCGGCTTGCGAAGGTAATATTCTTAACTCTACTCCTGACCTTGCTTTGGAAAAGATACAGGAGCTAGTGGAAGGAACTCGGAACTTTGGAAGGACCCGGCTAAGAAAGGAGTTCATGCCGTGAGTTCCGGGAAGAGCGAGATTTCCACCGAGCTGGAAGAATTGAAGGAAATGGTGAAGAGGTTAACACTTATGGGAACACTGCACCAGCTCAAAGCTTGTGGAGTTTGTGCAGACCCGTATCATCTAACGGACATGTGTCCACAAGTTCAAGATGATGATGCTGAAGTAAACGCAATGGGTTATGGACAACCACAACAACAAAGATCTAGAAACGATCCCTATGCACAGAATTTCATGCCAAATTGGCGTGACCAACATAATTTTCGTTGGAGGGATCAACAAAACCAAAAACAACAACCCCGCCAAGGTAAGTATCACTCAACTGAAGATATGTTGTAGGTTTTGACTAAACACTTTGCTACTCATGTCCAAACAACAGAATCTAGCACCAAAAACCTTGAGAAATAGGTTGGTCAAATGGCGGAAGCCATTACAAAATTAAAACCAGGACCTCCGGCGGATTACCCTCTCAGATGGTTATAAACCGAAAGGTGATGTTGGAAGAGGCTAAATCGTAGAGGAAGAGTCCCTGCGTCGAGCCAACGACGTAAAACAAAGGCGCTAATTCGGGAGGCAACCCGATGGAATAAGAAGAGGAGCTTCTGTCAAGAAAACCGCCCCTGCGGCTCTAAAACCCGCCCCTGCGGCGACACTCCTGGCCAGCGCCACTCCCGGAGCTGGGCCTGCATCTACTCACGTAGGTCACCGTCCCCGCGGTGCCAACCCTACGCCCCAGCGGAGGCCACCCTTGACACGCACCCTCAGCTCCGCCCTCGGCGCTGGGCCTACATACCCTCTCTCTCTTGTCACCGCCCCCGCGGCCACACACACCGCCCCTGCGGTACTGTTAAGGAAAAAAAAATACACTTCCCAAAAATAACCTACATCTACCACCCTCTCCACTCCCTCTCCATTCACTCTTTGAAACCTAGCCGCCTCACCTCGCACGCCCTTGCGCCCTCCAACAACTCATCGCCACCACCTCGTCGTGCCCCTGCGCCACCTCCGACAACCTAGTGGCGCCACCACCTTACCAACACGAACAACCTCCACCACACAACCCTTCCACTCTCGCTCGACTGCTCCACCTCTAGCGACAGCTGCAGCAACAGAAGAAAACACCGGAAAATCCCCATCGCCACCACCTTCGTCGAACAACCAAATCGCCTTCTACTCTTCGCCCGCACTTGCGCCTGCAAGCTCCCGCCCCTGCGTCAAACCGCACCTACGCCTCTTGCAGCCGCCCCTGTGGATATTACGACAAAAGGTTCGTCTTTTGATCAGATTACTGAACTTTCTAACTCTTTTACTTGATCAATTGCAAGAGATGGAACCACAAAGGAAATACAAGTTGACGGAAGGTGAGAAGGATCGGTATAGGATTGCTCAAATCCGGGAGGTGCATGCAACCCGGTTCCTTGATGTGTCCACCTTGGAAAATCTAGGGATGTTGGAGAGTATGCAGGAATTTCTAAACAATGCCGGATTGGGTGATTTTCTGATAAAGAACGCCCCAACATACCCCGACCTCAGGAGACAGTTTATAACTACATTCAAAATGGAGACGGAAGACCAATTGTGTGTTGGGCTTTCATTCAAGTACAATGATAGCATGAATTATAGTCTATATTTTGGGACTTATTTAGACGTTTTATCTTCAATAATCTGCATGTTTGAATGTATATTATGTGATTATATTGTCGTTTCATCTACCTTTGTGGGAATCGAGGTCTACACCAAGTTTCATTGTAATCGTAGGTAAAATGGCACGTTTTGCATCAAAATGGAGCTAAAGGAGCTAAGGTGTCATTGGAGCTACATTCAGGAGCTTAAGAAAGAATCCAGGAAGCATGGAAATGGATTAGAGATTCACTTTGGACCAGATTTGAGAGATTTCACATTCAGTTTAGAGTCACCTCGGTTGACTACAGAGTCACCTCGACCGAGGTGATCTTGAGGAGCGTCTCGACCGAGGCGAATACCCTGACGTGGCGAGATCGTTTATTCTTGGCTGAGATCTTTTATTTTTGGAAGGAGGGATCTTATATTTTTAGGCTGGATTTCTGGAAGAAAGATTATATATTTTGGAGATCTATTTTAGAGATTAAGATATATTTTATTAGGATAATATCTTTTTAAGATATTTTATCTTTGGGAGATAGTTCTCCTATATAAAGGGTTGGATTTTCCACAAGTTCAACCATGCTTATACAAGCCTAGAGGGCTGATAGCATCCAGCAATTAAGGGATTTTCTCTAGGGTTTCGAAGGAAGGGAGATTGAAGGAAGGATTAACAGCTTGTTATAGCTTTTGTGAAGGGTTTTGTAAGACTTTCTTAGATTCCCTTCTTGTTGATTTGTCTAGTTGGATTTGTTATCCAAAGAACGCTTATATTTGTGATATTTGATTCAGTTATTGAAGCCTTGTTCTTAAGGTTTTTGTGTTCAAATATTCACTTTCTTCCTATATATTTGATTATTGCTTTCATGATGATGAGTTGCTAATTTCTTTGTTTGATTCTAGGGTGATTGGCTGAAAGTTGTGGGAAAAACAATGATAGAATAATCTTAAATTCAAGTAGGACCTTGAAAGTTCGAGTCTTTACCCTTAACCTTAGAGCATCTCATTCAGTCGATGAACATCTCGGCCGGGGTGGAATTCGTCTGACCGAGGTGACCTTTTCTGATCCGAAACTGAGAGTTAAGTGTTAGAGTTTGCCAAATCCTATTCTTATTATACCTTTCTTGGTTCAATGCAAGCTTAGGATGAGACTTACCCGATAATTCCTTTGTTTGTTTACCCAAGATCATAAGTGTAGGTAATAAAGGTTTATCCTTTATTAGGGTTTGAGTGTGCTTTCGTTCCATCTTTGTGAGTTAGCCTGAGACTTAACCGGTAAAGGTTGATTCTATTCCCTTAGTTGGAGTGTTAGTTTGACTTTATAATTCCTTTCCTTAGTACCTTGAGACTTACCCGGTAATAGGTTCTTTAGGTTTGGGATTAGTGAGTAGTGAGACTTACCCGGTGATCTATTCCACTTTAGTAACACCTTCCCTTTGCAAAATCTCAGCTTTGTCCCCTTATCTTGAGATCTTGAGTTGAAACCACAACTAGATTCTTTAATCCCTAGAATTGCTTATTCCTTTAATTGACTTTTTATCATCTTTGATTGCTTTAATTGCTTTTGTGGTTACTTGCAACATTGACTACCTATATTGGTTTTGTTTCACCTAAGTCCTTGAGATCGACACCCCGGAATTCTTGCTTTTACTACGATTGACCCGTACACTGCGGGTTCACATTCTTGTTTTAGGCATACATCTAGGGTTATAAATTTAAAGCTTGCACACACCATTTGGAGCGAACAAGTTTTTGGTACCGTTGCCGGGGACTTGGTCTAGACCGAGCCGGTTGCGGTAGTCCTTCGGGGCACTTGCCCCTGTTTCTACTAACCACTCTACTTGAGTGACTTTCGCAGGTTCTTTCTTGTAGGTTTATGCGAAGAACCCGCGCTGGGAAGGAAGTCGTTCCTTACGATCCCGAACCAGAAAAGACAAACAAAAGACGCTTGAAAGAAGCTAAGATGGCCAATCAAGAGAATCGCGATCTTGAGGCCGAATTGAAGGAGGCATTGGAACAACTACGCCTCAGTAAAGAAGAACTACGACTCGAAAAGGAAGAAACTCGCGGAATGACGGAAGCGATCGAAGCAGATATGACGACTTTACGGGACCAATATCTACCTCGACTAGTTCCAGACCCTCGACCGAGGCAGGACCCAGTTCCAGCTGCCCCGGCCGAGATACTTCCACCTCGGATGCCAGTCCGAGATGTTCTTTTTGTAGGTATTCCACAGACCCTAGGGCAGAGTATGGACCCCAACCAGCAACTGAGGCGTCCAGGAGTCAACCTAGGTGATCCAACGGACCATGACTATGAGCTTCGACCGCAAGTTCTTTCCATGATTCGCCAATGCCAGTTTGGAGGGCTAGAGAGGGAGTCTCCGCATCAGCATCTGCAAAACTATGAGATCTTGATGGAGACCTTGAGACCTTCAAGGCTGGAAAACAACAATTACAAGCTAAGGCCTTTCTACTTCTGTTTGAAAGATAGGGCGCTTACTTGGTATCAATCTCTCCCTCCAGGAAAAATCAACACTTGGGAGGAGATGACGACGGAGTCTTTGACTAAATTCTTTCCCCCCTCAAAGACCGCTGAAATGAGAGGGAAGATCAATGCATTCATCATGAAGGACAAGGAGAGTTTGTCCAAGTCATGGGAGAGATTTAAAGACACCCTTCTGGATTGCCCACATCATGGGATTCCAAAGATAGAGTTGTTGGAGATATACTTTAAGGGACTGGACGGAAACACCCAATTCAACCTTCAACTACTATCCACCGACACGTTCATGGACATGCCGATTGACGAAGCTTGGGAGTTCATAGAGAAGCAAGCTTTGCACATAGAGAAATACTCCCACCAAGGAGCTGAAGGTGGAGTTAAAAGAGTCAACTTCCAAGAAGCTCCATCAAACAATGATCAACTCACCTCCTTGAAGAATGATGTGAAGCAATTGAAAGACCTTTTGGTTGCTCAAACCAATAAAAAAAGATGAAGGATATCAAAGCTCAAGGAACAACAATGGTTACCGGAACAACAACAACGGTTCCCGGAACAACAACTACAACAACGATAGAGGATCCAACAACAATAATTGGAGGCCAAACAATCAAAATTCGGGTAACTCTTACTCTAACTCCAATTCAAACAAATCTTCTAATCCTTTCCTCTCTTCTTCTTCTTCTTCTACTCCATTGAAGAGTCAAGAACAAGGATCAAGTTCATCCCAACTAGAAAATAAAGATGCAGTGTTGAAGGCCATCTTGATCAAGCTCAATGCTATGGAGACATGCATGACTTCATTTTCGAAGGCACAAAAAGCCTTAGAACAACAATTCTTTAACAAGGCGAATGAAGCGCCAAGAGATCCAGGGAAGCTTCCAGCAAGGACGGAAAGCAATCCCAAGGGACAAATCATGGCAATAACGACGAGAAGTGGACTGAAAACTGCAGATCCAGTGCCTCGGTCGATGCCAGTACAGATGAAGAACACCTCGGTCCAAGCACAGTTGAAGAACATGTTAAGCTAAGATTGTGACACGCAAAAGTCTTACAATTTATAACTCGATATAATTTCCTAACTCCTAGCGAACCCACAGTGTATGGGTCGTTTTGTAGCAAGGATCGTATTCCAAGGTCGAACACGAAGACTAATGTAAAATCAAATCAAACAAGTGATCATAGATAGTGCGAATCTAGTCTAAGAAAAGAGAAAGAAATAAAAAAATGAAAATCATGATATTTTTGGTTGGGTTTTTGTGGTGATCAAGCAAAGATCACAAATCAAGCAAAATAATAAATCAAACTAACAACCTCAAACTAGCAAAATAAACAAACAACACAAACACAAGATATGTGGTCAAAGAGAAAAAAATGGATTCTAGAGGTCAAGATTTCCGGTTATGGCATTGGACTCAAGCTTCTAAAGATTCTAAGGACAAAGCTGCGGTGTTGGGAAAGGGTGTTTCTCTAATGGAAGCAATTACCGGGTAAGTCTCTTGCTTCACTAATCCCGCATCAAATTCCTATTACTGGGTAGGTCTCAAGGGGTTAAAGTTGGGAATTCTACACAAACCAGACTCTACTTAAGGGGCAAACCTCTCCTTACCGGGTAAGTCGCGGAAAAGGCAAGTCTCAAGCAACAATCCTAGCACACTCAATCCAATAGCGGCTTATGAGGCTCACTACTACCTAGAGTTCACCATCTTAGTTATCTAAGATCGGAAATCACCGGGTAGGTCTCTTCCCTCACTTAGGTTGCTAGCTTTAGGTCACCCTAAGCTATATTATGCTTAATAAACACTAGGATTTAAACAACTTAACATCCTAACATACAAATTCATCAATTAAAGAACAACAAAGAGAAAAATCGGGTGGATCATGAGGAAAATCGGACGATCTGCCTGATGAACAGGTCGATTTTTTCCTCCTGGGTTAGGTTTTGTGCATACAAAACATCCTAAACTAACATACAAGTCCATTCTATCATCACCCAAGCCATAACCATCAATCCATCACTCCAGAATCACAATAAACTAGCCAATAACATGCATTTCAAGATCCAAAATCATCACACAAGCATACATGGTTTTCATAGATAGATGATGAAAGATAAGCAAGTAAACAAGAAATCTCAGCTGAATATAAGTTTAAGCAAGACCTACAACCCTTCAAAAGAAGTTCCAAAACGTTCCTAACAATCCTTCCAAAAGTTCTTCAACCAAAATCTCTAAAAATCACTCAAAAGTTCTCAAAAACTCACTATCACTCTAAGTTTTGGTGTTCTTCTCTTCTCCCAAAAATGAGAGAGTTTTTCTTCTTCTCCAAATCTATCCTCCAATGGAATGAGGTGTGTGTGAGAGAATGTGGGAGAGCTCCTCAGCCACAGCCTGCAGGACCACTTATATTCTCCATCAAGAGCAAGGGCTGGGCAAAGAGATCGTGGAACACGTGGCACAAGCTGTCAAAAGCCAGAAAATCGACCCAGACAGAAAAATCGTCCGATTTTCCTGAGTGTTGGGTCGATTTTCTTCAATAGAGGCTTGTTATGATCGTCTAGCCATGAGTTGCTCCATTGCTTGCACCAATAAGGGTCCTTGTGTCCTACATTGCTCCAATTATGTTCCTTCAAAGCCTTGGATGTGTACCACCATGAGGCTTGACCCTCGAATGTATCGATTAATGTCCAAAAGATCCCCGAAATACCTACAAAACCGACAAAAGCTCGTGTAGACGTCTTTTCTAGAAATATGCATGAATTAAGCGTAAACGTCATGAACTAATGCCAAACCGTGCATGAATAACGGGAAAAACTATCTAAATGAATGCCTAAACTAACGTCATAAATCACGTTATCAAAATACCCCATACTTAAGATTTGCTTGTCCCCGAGCAAGACCCAACTATAGACTAAGAGATGACATGATTTATGCATGCAGAAAAACAACAAAATCTTTTTGGAATTGTGCTTCTAACATTGGATCACCTTCATAGTCATGTTTCATGGCAATGGACAAGCAATCATGCATCAAATGAATGAAGGCATGGAAAGACAATTATACTTAACTAGAAAGCATGCATGAGAGGTGAAAATGAAGAAGTCAAGACGATCATGAGTATATCCAATCTAGATCACTAAGTCTTACACACATGCAACTAGGTCACAAGGACTTCGGAAAGAAGAGGCTAAGAAACGTTGTGATTAGGTGGGAATTTTTAGGTCATGTGATGCTAATCCGGGAAAGGAACTAACTTCACAATTTCGTTTTTGATCAACTTCCCCACAAGTGTATAGTTTTCTCCATCTTTTCTTTGTTTTCTTTTCTTTTTCACTTATTTTTGAGACAATGACATTGGTGTACAAAAGCCGAAACCTTGGTGATTAGCGAGCTTCAGGTTCTTTTATTTTTCGAGGTGCTTCACACCGGGCACACATACCAAGGCTCGTTAGGACATTCGGTTTATCCGACTTTGGCAAGGCACAAACACCCGATTATGTGAATGGTGCCGAGTTACTCGTCATCAAAACCAAAGTCCCCAAACCTATATTTTTTTCTACACTTTTCACAACAAATTCAGCACTTCATTCACGACATTCTTTCATCAACAACTACACCCCAAACTTGCTTTTCACACACCCAACACACTAGCATGCTCCTATTCTCGGATGGGTCAAAAGAGGTCAAATTTTATATCAATTGAGGTGCTCAAACAACATGATCAAGATGAGAAGTAGAGAAAGATGAATTGCCTTAATCACTCCTAAATGATGTGCAAAAACTAGCATGTAATTTCGACTATCAATCCTCAATCTAATCAAGGAAAACATTCATGGTCACAATTCACACATGTGATTCAAGATAAGTACTTCAAGTCCACATATGCATACATCAATTCAACACATAAGGCCATCCATAGCCAATTCACAAGATAATTTCATCATAAGGGTCATACCCAAGCTTAGAAGCACTAATTTTTTGATTTTTTTTGGATTTTTCGAAATATATATGTACAATGCAAGACATAATGAAACATGTGACAATATTTAACTATCCTAGATGCTAATCATGCAAGTGATCATGAAAACCCCACCCCATACTTAGAAACACATTGTCCCCAATGTGAAAACTAAATAAAGAAGTGAAAGATTGTCCTCACAATGTAAAAATTGGTGATGCTTTGGTATTTCGGTTCACATCGAATGATGATGGTGGATGATCGATCAAGGATGGTAGAGAGCTCTTGATGTTCATTATGGTATCGGAACCCGCACTTGGCACCACAAGCCGTCCAAGTTCCACGTCCGCTCCACCCATGCTTGATTGGAGATCATCACTTTCCTTGACAGAAGGAAAAATCGGACCATCTACCCAGGAAAATCGGCCGATTTCTATGTAAGAACAGTCCGATTTTCCTGGGTGCTTTCTTCCTCGTCAATGTGCTCGGATCTTGTACCTTCAACAGTTCCATGAGGTTTTCGCATGACCTCCAGCATCTCATAAAACATGACAATCAACAAGATATAGCACCCAAAAACACAAAAGAAAAACAAAGCACAAAATCAAACAAAAACAAGAAAAATAAAAGGGAAAAATATGTACCAATGGGTTGCCTCCCATTAAGCGCTTCTTTAAGGTCATTAGCTTGACCAAATTCAGGAGCGTTTCACTCAAGGTGAAGTGGGGCAATCACTTCCACCGGGGCTTCCGGGATGTACTTCTTCAAATGGTGCCCATTCACCTTAAAGTTACCACAATGATCTCCTCCTATCTCCACCGCTCCATGAGGAAAGATCTTCTTCACAACATAAGGACCCGTCCATCTTGACTTGAGCTTTCCGGGAAAGAGCCGCAACCTTGAGTTTAAGAGAAGCACTAAGTCACCCTCACTCAACTCCTTTGGGATGAGACGCTTGTCATGCCAACGCTTGGTCCTTTCCTTGTAAATCCGGGCATTTTCATAAGCATCAAACCAGATCTCCTCAAGAGCGTTCATGTCTAGCAACCTCTTCTCACCGGCTTCTTTGAGGTCAAAATTCAGCCACCTTATGGCCCAATATGCCCTATGCTCCATCTCCACCGGAAGGTGGCAAGACTTGCCATAAACTAGCTTGTAGGGAGTGGTGCCAATCGGTGTCTTGAAAGCGGTTCTATAAGCCCACAAAGCATCATCGAGCTTCATAGCCCAATCCTTTCTTGTTCTAGAAACCGTCTTCTCAAGTATCCCTTTTATCTCCCGGTTGGAGATCTCCACTTGGCCACTAGTTTGGGGATGGTAAGGTGTTGCCACCTTATGAGTCACCCCATACTTAGTCAAAAGTGTCCCAAAGTTCCTATTAGTGAAGTGCTTTCCTCCATCACTTATGATCACCCTTCGTGTCCCAAACCTTGGAAAGATCACTCGGTTGAAGAACCGCACCACAACCTTGGCACAATTTGTGGGAGAAGAGATTGCTTCCACCCATCTCGACACATAGTCCACCCCCAATAGGATGTAGAGGTTGCCACATGAAGAAGGGAGTGGTCCCATGAAGTCCACACCCCATACATCAAATATCTCCACCTCTTGTATGTTGTTCAAGGGCATCTCATTCCTCCTTGAGATGTTGCCCGTCCTTTGGCAAGCATCACATGCCACTACAAAATTCTGCACATCCCTAAATAAGTTAGGCCAATAAAAAACGGATTGCAATACCTTTGCACACGTCTTGTGTGAGCTAGCATGGCCTCCACATGGAAAGGAGTGACAATGGCAGATCACACTTTCCACCTCATCCTCCGGTATACATCTCCTAAAGACTCCATCCGGCCCTCTCTTGAACAAAAGCGGTTCACTCCAATAGTAATGCCTCACATCCTTGAAGAACTTTTTCCTTTGGGCATAGGATAAACCGGGTGGCACCTCCTCACACACAAGGTAGTTCACAATGTCGGCATACCATGGCTCATTCCCCTTGGACACTTGAAGCAAGCACTCCTCCACCATTTGCAATTGCTCATCCCGGAATGAGTCATCAATCGGGATGTCATCTCTCTCAATTTCCAACGGTGGGAGCCTACTAAGATGGTCCGCCACAGAATTTTCGGACCCTTTCTTATCCCGGATTTCCAAATCAAACTCTTGAAGAAGAAGGATCCACCGAATCAAACGAGGTTTGGCATCCTTATTTGTAAGGAGATAACGGATCGCAGCATGATCCGTATACACAATGACCTTCGCTCCAACAAGATACGAGCGGAACTTCTCAAATGCATAAACAACCGCTAGCAACTCCTTCTCGGTGGTAGCATAATTGAGTTGGGCATCATCTAGTGTCTTGCTATCATAATAGATGGCATGTGTATGCCTATCTCTCTTTTGTCCTAAAACAGCCCCAACGGCCACATCACTTGCATCACACATCACTTCAAATGGTAAGCTCCAATCCGGAGGTTGCATGATGGGGGCGGTGATCAAAGCATCCTTCAACCTACAAAAAGCCTCAAGGCAATCCTTGGAGAAAACAAACTCAACATCTTTCATTAGTAGGTTAGTAAGAGGCTTAGAAATCTTAGAGAAATCTTTAATGAATCTCCGGTAAAAACCGGCATGCCCTAGAAAACTCCTTACCCCCTTCACCGAGGTAGGTGGTGGCAACTTCTCTATCGTCTCTATCTTAGCCCTATCAACCTCAATACCACGGTTGGACACCAAGTGTCCCAACACAATGCCTTCGCTTACCATGAAGTGGCATTTCTCCCAATTCAAGACAAGATTTGTCTCCTCACATCTCTTAAGCACCAAAGACAAGTTAGCTAAACAATCATCAAATGAAGATCCATAAGCAGAGAAATCATCCATAAACACTTCCATGATGTTTTCAATATATTCAGAAAAGATAGCCATCATACACCTTTGAAAGGTGACGGGTGCATTACACAACCCAAATGGCATTCTCCTATATGCAAATGTACCCCAAGGACATGTGAATGTGGTTTTCTTATTGTCATCGGGGTGGATAGGGATTTGAAAGAATCCACTATAGCCATCTAAGTAACAAAAATGCGAATGTTGAGCTAATCTTTCTAGCATTTGGTCAATGAAAGGAAGAGGGAAGTGATCTTTCCTAGAGGCCACATTTAGTTTCCTATAGTCTATACACATCCTCCATCCCGTAACCGTTCTAGTAGGGATTAGTTCATTATTCTCATTTGTTACTACGGTCATACCACCCTTCTTAGAATCCACATGTACGGGACTAACCCATTTACTATCCGAAATCGGGTAGATGATTCCCGTATCTAGCAACTTAATGATCTCTTTCTTGACTACCTCTTTCATTATAGGATTCAATCTTCTTTGATATTCAATAGAGGGTTTATGGTCATCTTCCATCAATATCTTATGCATGCACAAAGAGGGCTTAATGCCAACAAGGTCATCAATGGTGTATCCTATTGCCTTTCTGTGCAGTTTCAATTTAGTCAACAATCTATTAAGCTCATCATCATTCAAAGATGCATTCACAATCACCGGATAAGTAGAATTTGAACCAAGGAAAGCATACTTTAAATGAGAAGGAAGAGGTTTTAGATCAAGTTTAGGAGGACCTTTATCGGTTGGAGATGATCCATACAATGTAGGTTGAGATGATTCCAAAGCCATAGAAGCCTCACCTAAGTCCCTTGATGATTGCTCACAAACACTTGGATGATGCTCAAGAGACTCAGGAAAATCGACCCTCTGTGAAGAAAATCGGACGATCTGGGGGTCTATTTCAGCTACGGCATTTGCAAAATCGGATGAAAATTCAGGATTTATGCAAAAATCGGCCGATTTTTGCCCCTCTGGTCCGATTTTTCTACAGGTATTTGTCCCTTCCTCTAGTACTTCAAATCCAACACTTGGTAGCTCATCCAATGCATTCAAGGCCATGATCACTTCATTTCTACTCTCCTCAACTCCTTCCTCCATCAAACTCGAGCTAAGAACCTTCTCAAGTGGATCCTTGAGCAAAATTGAGCTCACAACTTCTCTAGACTCCTCTTCCTCAACAATGTTGAAGACATCTTCACCTAGGGCTGGCCCCTTCACCATTGTGGACAAATTAAACTTGATGTTCTCCTCTCCAATATTGAATGAGAGGGTTGTATTTTTACAGTCCACCAAGCATCCCGAGGTGGCTAAGAAAGGTCTCCCCAAGATGATGGGAACCGAGTAGTCCGCCGGGATGTCCAAAACGACAAAATCGATTAGCACATAGAACTTCCCAAGTTGAACCGGTATATCTTCTAGGATCCCCACGGGGTGAGTAATGGATCCGTCCGCCATGTAAAGGGTCATTTTGACCGGCTTCGGTTCTCTTAGCCCAACCTTTTTGCAAAGTGCAAGAGGGATTATGCTTACACTAGCACCAAGGTCACAAAGGGCTTCATACTTCACTTCTCCTACTCCGATTGGCACACAAAAAGATCCCGGATCTCTTAGATTAGGAGGCATCTCCTCCTTCATAGTTTGAATCAATTCCGAGGACCTCTTTGTCATCCTTACTTCCGCATACTCCTCCAACTTCCTTTTGTTGGAGAGTATTTTCTTCAAGAATTTGCCATATGCCGGCATACCTAGAATAACATCCATGAACGGAATGTTAATATGCAATTTAGACATAAGTTCAAGGAATTTACCGAAGTGTTTGTCCAAACGAGCTCTTGCTCGTGATTGTGGGAATGGTAGTGGTGGCTTGTATGGAGGGGGTGCCACATATGATGGCTCATCATCCTTGCTCTTTCCTCCATCTTCTTGCAATGGCTCTTCTTTTATCACCACTTGCTTCCCCTTGTCATTTCCCTTAGGTAAGGGATCCTTCATGCTCAGCCCACTCCTTCTTGTAATAGCCAACACTTGGCCTCTTGGGTTATCTTCGGTTCTTCCGGGAAGCTTTCCCGGATCTCTATGAGCTTCACCCGCCTTTTGGAACACTTGTGCTTCCAACACCTTTTGAGCTTTAGAAATGGAAGTCACCGTGCTCTCAAGACCACTCAACCTTCCAAGCAATTGCTCAAACATCATCTCGGTTCTATCCTTTGGAGGTTGAGTAAATCCGGGTGGAGGCTCTTGTGAAGCTTTAGGCGGTGGAGTTGCGCTTGTGGAAGCGGGAGGGTTCAAGGCTCCATCCGGGTTAGAATAGGAAAACCCCGGATGGTTATGGTTAGGTCAGTAATTGTTGAATTGCCGGTTGTTGTTGAAGTTCCTTGGGCCTTGATAGTTGTTGTAATTGCCCCTCCCCATGTAGTTCACATCTTCCTCCTTGGAAGACAAGTTTGCTTGCACTTGCACTTGAGGGCTTGCTTGACTCTTCAAAGTTGTAGCACATAACTCCCTCAAAGACTTAAGCTCATTGTTGATTGCATCAAGCTTGAAATTACTCATGGTGACTTCACTCACCTCATATGCTCCCGCTTTCCTCCCATCACTCTTCCTATGGGATTACTTCTCAATCACCAAAGCTTGTTTCTCTACAAACTCCCAAGCTTCATCCACATTGTTTTCCATGAAAGTCCCACCGGAAAGAGATTGAAGCTTGAATTAGCTATCTTTATCAAGTCCCTTGAAGTAGATCTCCAAAAGCTCTATTTTCGGTATACCATGGTGCGGACAATCTAGGAGAAGGTCTTTGAACCTCTCCCAAGACTTGAATAAGATTTCTCTATCCTTCATCACGAAGGCATTGATCTTCCCTCTTAGCTCGGTAGTCTTGGAAGGTGGGAAGAACTTAGTCAAGAACTCGGTTGTCATCTCCTCCCAAGTACTCACTCGCCCTTGTGGAATAGATTGATACCAAGCCAAGGTTTTATCCTTAAGTGAGAAGGAGAAAGCCCTAAGCTTATGGTTGTTGCTCTCCAATCTAGGTGGTCTAAGAGTCTCCATCAAGGTCTCATAGTTCATCAAGTGTTGATGGGGAGACTCTCCTTCCATCCCTCCAAATTGATTATGCCAAATCATTTGTAGAACTTGAGGGCGGAGCTCGTAATCATGGGCTGCGGGATCTCCTAAGTTCACACCCGGACGGTGCGCTCTTTGTGCCGGATCCATACGTTGCCCTAACGTTTGTGGCTCTTCAATAGCAATGGGCACAACCCGAATATTAACCGCCGCCGGCTGCGGTTGTGGTGGAGGTGGAGGTTGTTGACGATTAGGCTCTCTTTGCACAAGAGCTTGCCTAATCTCTTCAATCTCCCTCCTAGTTGCTTCTTGCCTCTCATTGGCAAGTATCCTTTCATTCTCCAAGAGCTCATCTCTTAATCTAATTTGCTCTAAAGCCTCATCCAACTCAGCTTGGAGATCTCTTCCGGCCATCTCTTTTCCCTTTCTAATGCTCTTGGATCTAGATCTAAGGGTTTTCTCCGGTTCGGGATCGAATGGAGCTAAATCCTTGCCACGAGATCTTCGCATACACCTAAAGAGTGGGAGATGTCCTGAAAAGCAAAGACACAAACCAAACAAGATCAAAAGCAACAAGAAAGATCTACACTATAAACAATCACAAAAATGACTCAATCTAGACCTAATCCCCGGCAACGGCGCCAAAAACTTGTTACGCTAAGATTGTGACACGCAAAAGTCTTACAATTTATAACTCGATATAATTTCCTAACTCTTAGCGAACCCACAGTGTATGGGTCGTTTTGTAGCAAGGATAGTATTCCGAGGTCGAACACGAAGACTAAGGTGAAATCAAATCAAACAAGTGATCATAGATAGTGCGAATCTAGTCTAAGAAAAGAGAAAGAAATAAAGAAATGAAAATCATGATATTTTTGGTTGGGTTTTTGTGGTGATCAAGCAAAGATCACAAATCAAGCAAAATAATAAATCAAACTAACAACCTCAAACTAGCAAAACATACAAACAACACAAACACAAGATATGTGGTCAAAGAGAGAAAAGTGGATTCTAGAGGTCAAGATTTCCGGTTATGGCATTGGACTCAAGCTTCTAAAGATTCTAAGGACAAAGCTGCGGTGTTGGGAAAGGGTGTTTCTCTAATGGAAGCAATTACCGGGTAAGTCTCTTGCTTCACTAATCCCGTATCAAACTCCTATTACCGGGTAGGTCTCAAGGGGTTAAAGTTGGGAATTCTACACAAACCGGACTCTACTTAAGGGGCAAACCTCTCCTTACCGGGTAAGTCTCGGAAAAGGCAAGTCTAAAGCAACAATCCTAGCACACTCAATCCAATAGCGGCTTATGAGGCTCACTACTACCTAGAGTTCATCATCTTAGTTATCTAAGATCGGAAATCACCGGGTAGGTCTCTTCCCTCACTTAGTTTGCTAGCTTTAGGTCACCCTAAGCTATATTATGCTTAATAAACACTAGGATTTAAACAACTTAACATCCTAACATACAGATTCATCAATTAAAGAACAACAGAGAGAAAAATCGGGTGTATCATGAGGAAAATCGGACGATCTGCCTGATGAACAAGTCGATTTTTTCCTCCTGGGTTAGGTTTTGTGCATACAAATCATCCTAAACTAACATACAAGTCCATTATATCATCACCCAAGCCATAACCATCAATCCATCACTCCAGAATCACAATAAACTAGCCAATAACATGCATTTTAAGATCCAAAATCATCACACAAGCATACATGGTTTTCATAGATAAATGATGAAAGATAAGCAAGTAAAACAAGAAATCTCAGCTGAATATAAGTTTAAGCAAGACTTACAACCCTTCAAAAGAAGTTCCAAAATGTTCCTAACAATCCTTCCAAGAGTTCTTCAACCAAAATCTCTAAAAATCACTCAAAAGTTCTCAAAAACTCACTATCACTCTAAGTTTTGGTGTTCTTCTCTTCTCCCAAAAATGAGAGAGTTTTTCTTCTTCTGCAAATCTATCCTCCTATGGAATGAGGTGTGTGTGAGAGAATGTGGGAGAGCTCCTCAGCCACAGTCTACAGGATCACTTATATTCTCCATCAAGAGCAAGGGCCGGGCTAAGAGATCGTGGGACACGTGGCACAAGCTGTCAAAAGCCGGAAAATCGACCCAGACAGAAAAATCGTCCGATTTTCCTGAGTGTTGGGTCGATTTTCTTCAACAGAGGCTTGTTATGATCGTCTAGCCATGAGTTGCTCCATTGCTTGCACCAATAAGGGTCCTTGTGTCCTTCATTGCTCCAATTATGTTCCTTCAAAGCCTTGGATGTGTACCACCATGAGGCTTGACCCTCGAATGTATCAATTAATGTCCAAAAGATCCCCGAAATACCTACAAAACCGACAAAAGCTCGTGTAGACGTCTTTTCTAAAAATATGCATGAATTAAGCGTAAACGTCATGAACTAATGCCAAACCGTGCATGAATAACGGGAAAAACTATCTAAATGAATGCCTAAACTAACGTCATAAATCACGTTATCAGAACACTTCGGCCGAGGTGCCAACCGAGGTCGAGCCTCAGAGCGTCGGACGAAACTGAAGTTTATGTTCCACTTCCTGCATATAAACCACCACTTCCATTCCCCCAGTCAAGGGCTCGAGCACATCTAGACAAGCATTTTGGTAAGTTCCTTGACTTGATGAATAAACTACACATTAACATCCCTTTTGTTGATGCTATTCTAGGGATGCCCGCCTATGGGAAGTTCTTGAAAGAAATTCTATCAAGGAAGAGGAAGTTGGAAGACTTTGGTGAAGTAAGGATGACATCTAAATCCTCGGAACTTATTCAAATCATGAAGGAGGAGATGCCACCTAAGTTAAGGGATCCCATCTCATTTTGCATTCCCATTCAAGTTGGGGATGTCACTTGTGAGGCGTTGTGTGATCTATGAGCCAGCGTGAGCATCATCTCGCTGGAGCTATGTGTGAGGATCGGACTTGGAGAGCCCAAGCCGGTGAAGATACGGTTGTACATGGCGGATCGCTGCATTACCCATCCCGTGGGCATTTTGGAAGACGTTCCGGTTAAGTTAGGTAACTTCTATTTACCTATAGACTTTGTTGTGCTTGACATTCCCGCAGATTATCCCGTTCCTATCATTCTCGGGAGACCATTTCTAGCAACTTCGGGTTGCAACGTGGATTGCAAAAATGCCAAGTTGCAATTCAACATTGGCGGTAATCAAGTTGAGTTTTCCTTGCTTGCGGCAATGAAAGGAGAGCCGCTAGTAGATGATATCTTCAACATCTATGATGAAGAAGAATCAAGAGAATTGGTGAGCTCTATCCTTATTAATGATCCACTTGAAAAAGTTATTAGCTTTCGCTTAATGGAGGAAGGTATAGATGCTTCTTGTGATGCAGATATACGGAGCTTAAAGGCATTGGAAGAAGATCCAGGAGTTAAATTTGAAAGATTAATCCAGGAGAAGAAGATCTCTAGTTTCGGTCCCAGTTGCAGTACCTCGACCGAGGCACCTTCTGGACCAAGCGAGGTGTTCTTGACTGAAGAACATCTCGGTCACCCACTCTGCACCTCGACCGAGGTCGAAAGCGAGATGATGTCAACTGAGACTTCTGAAAGTCCAGTTCTTCGATCTACTCCACCGGAAGGAGGAAGCAAAGATCCACCTCAGAAAGCACCCCCAGTTGTGGAGCTTAAACAACTCCCAAGTCACTTGAGGTATGTTTTTCTTGGACCGGATTCTACTTATCCCGTCATCGTTAGTGCTTCCCTCTCCGAATCTGAATTATCTAAACTAATGCATGTCCTGAGGAAGCATCAAAAGGCTTTGGGTTATACTATTGATGATCTTATTGGCATAAAGCCTTCTTTCTGCAAGCATAGAATACTAATGGAGGATGATCATAAGACTTCACGGGAACCTCAAAGACGGTTAAATCCGATCATGAAAGAGGTTGTGAAGAAAGAAATTCTTAAGTTGTTGGATGCAGGTATCATATTTCCTATCTCGGATAGCAAGTGGGTGAGCCCAGTACATGTTGTTCCGAAGAAAGGAGGGATGACCGTTGTGACAAATAAGAACAACGAGTTGATCCCAACTAGGACCGTCACGGGCTGAAGGGTGTGCATCGATTATAGGAAGCTGAACGTGGCCACTCGGAAGGACGATTTTCCACTTCCCTTCATCAATCAAATGCTTGCACGGTTGGCCCAGCATTTATATTTTTGCTATTTAAATGGCTATAGTGGCTTCTTTCAGATCCCTATCCATCCGGATGATCAAGAGAAGACCACTTTCACTTGTCCGTGGGGGACATTCGCTTATAGGAGGATGCCATTTGGATTATGTAATGCACCCGCCACCTTCCAGCGATGCACGATGGCTATTTTTTCCGAATATATAGAGGAGATCATGGAGGTATTTATGGATGATTTTTCAGTATATGGTTCCTCTTTTGATGATTGGCTATCTAACCTTTCTTTAGTGCTACAAAGATGTGAAGACACTAATCTCGTTTTGAATTGGGAGAAGTGTCACTTTATGGTTAATGAAGGCATTGTGCTAGGACACCTCGTTTCCAGTCGAGGTATTGAAGTCGATCGAGCTAAGATCGAGACTATTGAGAAACTTCCTCCCCCTTGTTCTGTTAAGGGAGTGCGGAGTTTTCTCGGGCATGCAGGTTTCTACAGGAGATTCATCAAGGACTTCTCGAAGATCTCTAAACCACTAGCTAAACTCTTGAATAAAGATGTTGTTTTTGAGTTTTCGCAGGAGTGTCTCGATGCATTCTACAGGATTAAGGAGGCGTTGATCCTAGCTCCCATTATCCAAACTCCGGATTGGACGTTTCCCTTTGAGATCATGTGCGATGCGAGTGATGTGGCAGTAGGAGCGGTGCTTGGACAAAAGAAGGATGGCCGGACCACCGTCATTTACTATGCTAGCAAGACGCTAGACGAAGCCCAGCGTAACTACGCCACCACCGAAAAGGAGCTATTGGCGGTTGTATATGCTTTTGAGAAATTTCGTTCTTACTTAGTAGGGGCAAAAGTTATTGTTTACACTGACCATGCAACTATTCGTTACTTGCTTGCTAAGAAGGATGCCAAGCCACGTCTTATTCGATGGATTCTCTTGCTTCAAGAGTTTGACCTAGAGATCCGCGATAAGAAGGGATCCGAAAATTCTGTTGCGGATCACCTCAACCGGCTACCTCCATCTTCAAGCGAGAAGGACGAACCACCCTTAGATGATTCATTCCCCGATGAGCACTTGCACTTGCTGGAACATTTGATAAACTTCCTTATCTCACCCCATGATGAAGGTGAAGTATGGAGTGAGGATACTTCCCAGCACGTTTAAGGACACCGTACGGTCCAGCTAGCGACCTTAAATCAAGCGCTTCTTGGGAGGCAACCCAAGATATTGCTTTCTTTCCCTTTCCTAGTCTAGCTTTAGATAGTTTGCTTTTGCTTTGCTTTGCTTTGTTTTTGGCGTCCTAGACAGACAACAGGTACTCTCTAAGGAAGGAATACATCCCAGGAGCAACACTGGAAGGGCAGAAGTTCGAGAATTTGAGAAGACGGTGTTTGATTGAGACAAATCTCGGTTGATGTCACAACACCTCGACCGAGATGATTCTTGAGAAACCGAGGCGACTAGGGTTACTGAATATCCACCTCGGTAAGTATCACCTCGGTCCAGTCGAGACCATCTCGACCGAGGTGACAGCAGTTCCAGAAAAGGGTATAAAAGGGGGATCGATTTCTCTCTCTTCCCTCTCTCACCTCTTCGACCGCGTTGTCCCAATCCATCTCGTTCCCCGATTCTCGATCGTTTTCGATGATTCTTGCTTCCAAACTGCAAGGAAAGAGTAGAGGAACAGTTTGCAAGCGACAATCTGCAACAAAAACGCTCCGAATCGACCAAATCTGGGGTAAATCGAAAAAACCCTAACTCGTTCTTCTTCCACTGTTTCGATCAAATTGGGCTTTGGTTGCCCCTGTATTGTGTTAAAAAAGGCTTAAGTACCCCATAGGAACAATTGGTAGTGATATCGGGGGAAAATAACTGGATTTCTGAGAGTTACGATCGAACAGCCTTCTACCTCGGTCCAGTCGACCTGCGTGTCGACCGAGGTGTTCTTGAGATCTGACAACCGACCGAGGTGGTCTGACAGTGAGGGAAAATGAGTTCTGATAGACAGCTGGTTTTGAGGAATAGGTCTTCCCCTTCTCCTTCTTCTTCTTCTCGCCGATCCATACCGGTGATCCATGAGCGTCACCGGGTAGATTATGACCGCATTGTTGCGCGTCCAGTGGTTGCACCGCGATTCCCTGATATCGTTGCTTTTGATTGCCTCTACGTAGATGATGATTTGAGGCGGATGATTGCTATGGTAGGGCTGGAGCAGTTTACTGAGATTAGAGCTCCAGCCTACCTTGAGCCGACTTTGGAGTTTGTGAGCTCCGTGACTTACTTGCCTACAGAGTGTGCCATCAAGTACCGGTTGCTGAACCGGAACTACTTAGTTCCGATGGATCATTGGAGGGAGATCTTCGGCTTCCAGAACCCCACAACTTCTGATTTTCCTTCTCGAGCCGTGGCTCGACAGTTCTGGGGCCAGATAGCTCACGTAGTTGAGCACGCTGATAGGTGCAGACCTGGAGACTCCAGGGAGAGTATCATCTTCCACCTCGCCTTTAGATTAGCCCACCGGATATTTAGCGAGACACTTCTGGCGCGTACTAAGACGCCCCAAAAGATTAAACAGGGGGAGTTGATGAGTCTGTACTGTATGGTTACTGGAGGAGTTCCCGACTTTGGAGTGATGTTGGTTGAGGATTTACACCAGATAAATGCAAAGGCAAAGGGGGATATTTGCTGCGGAGGGCTGGTGACTCACATCGCGAGTTACATGGACCTCGATCTGAGTGCTTGTACTATGGTGGCGTCTGCCAAGCCGCTTGGACTGCAGGAGATGATCACGAGGAGGATCTTGGTTCCTCGTGGACTTAGTATGCCATATGTGGCGATGCCCTGGGAGCAGACTGCACCTCAGGGTATTAGATGGTTATCTCAGTTTTCAGTTTATGACCCTCAATATTGGTCCACTGCGTGGATTCCTCTTATTGAGGACGCTAGAGACGCAACAGCAGCCCAGGAGCAGGATGAGGAGGAGGCTGATGAGGATGATGATGGCGGTGCTGCCATGGACACAGGGACAAATACTGCTGGCACCAGTATACCAGTCGTCGATCTAGACGATTGTTAGCATGAAATGTTGCGATATTCTAGGCACTTTTTCTAGTTGTTTTTCATCCATTAATGTTCATTGATAAGGCATTGAAGCATTTCTTAGCTAGTTTGTCTATATTTTCGATATGGAGGTCTACATTAGCTTTGTGTTGATTATAGGTGAATAAGAGCTAAAACCGAACCAATTGAGAGAGATAGGAGAGGATTTGAGCATATCCAAGGATTAGGAACACATCAAAGAAGCCAAAGGAGATGCTAGGATGAGGAATGGCACGACACAAAGGAAACCACAAGCAATTTACACTTTCACGCCTAGAAATACGGCCGTAGAGAAGTCCACGCTCTAAACCACGGGCGTGGATCTTGGCATCATGAGCGTGGAGCATTCCAGAGAGTTACACGGTCTAAAGTACGGTCGTGGAAATCATATGAGACCGTAACTTCCACGCCCTAAACCACGGTCGTGGAACCCCTTGAGACCGTAATTTAGGCGATCTTTTGACGAACCAATTATTGCCACGTCATTTACGCAGTGGGCCGGTACGGTTATTTTGCCCCGTCATATAAAAAGGCGGGAGGAGAGAGATTTCGGAATCATCGCTTTGGGAAGGATTCGCTTAGGCTTGGAGAACCTCGCTTGGAAGAGTTAGCCTTAGGGTTTCGCGAGGAACGTTGTGGAAGGCCGGCAATTTGGATTCCAGAAGATCGTGTGTGGCGGAAGTTGCACCCTTTTTTCTAGGTTTTGTCATTGAAGACGGATTGACATCCCGTTCTTCATACTTGCCTTAGATTTTGTGAGGTTTTGTATTCTATTCCGAATCCATTGAATATTCCGATTTGTGTTTCGAATTTAAGATTGACTTTGAGTTATATTTGAGTTTTCGAAGGTTTTCATCTTTCATTCTTCTTAAATTTATTTGTGATATCATGACAATGGTTATTGGCTAAAACCCTTTAGCAATTCTAAGGTGAAGGGTTGATAGTTGTGGCTTAGATAATGATAGATCGATCGTAATTTGATTGGACCTTGAGAGTTAGAGAGATTTCGCCGACGAACCAAGATCACGGTCTGTTCTTGAGCTTCCACGGCCGTGGAACTCAAGATGTGCCCGTAATTTACCCTAGTTTACGAACTTTGCTTTTACTTTGATCCAAGGTTAAAGATTAGCTTTAATCTAGTCTAGGTTTGCCCTTTTCTAGGTAGTAGTGAAGCCTCAACAACCTCTACTTCGATTTTGAGTGTCACAACCTTAATCGTTTTAGTTAGTTTTGATCCTTGGGTTACAAGTTTGGGTATTTGAGATTAATTCTTGTCTTTAGATCCTTTCTATACTGAAGCCTCAACAACCTTTATAGAGAGTGTGTTTAGATAAGTCATATAAATCCTTGGAACTTCACCGTACATTGCTTTACCTTAGCATACCTTTGCAACTCTTAACTCTGTCCTTAGTTCTTTAGTATATCTTGAATCGATTGCCATAATTAGATACCTGGATCTTTAGGGTTGTTGTTTTCCCAATATTTGCAAAGCTTATTACCTTTACTTGTTTGACGATTTGCGAACTAAATTTGTTCCCCCCAAATCTCTGAGTTCGACACTCTGGAGTTCTTGCTTTATTACGCCGATCCGTACACTACGGGTTTGCTTGCTCGATTCTAGTTTTTATAAATTTAAAGCTTGATTGCACGCATGCTTCGAGGCGAACAAGTTTTTGGCGCCGTTGCCGGGGATTTGGTTTAGGCCGAATTCGGTTATTGGTTGTCAAGCTTGGGAGCTTTGCTCTTGTTATTTGATATCTCCTTTGAATGATATTTGCAAGTTACCTTAGGTATATGCGCAGATCTAGAAACAACAAAGACCTCTTACCTCTTGATCAAGAACTTGAGAAGACTTTGAGGAAGAAGCTCAAAGAAAGAAAGATGGCTGAAAACAAGGAGCGGGATCTTCAAGCAGAGTTGGAGGAATCCGAAGCTCAACTTAGATGGAGCGACAAGACTCGCAAGAAAGAATCGGACCGTCATCAATTGCAAATTGATGAGTTCAAGGACATGATGCTTCAAATGAGGCTGGAGATGAGCGATTCCAAGAAGAAGAAGAGGAGGAAACCGGTAAGATCGGTTAGAACCGACTCATCCGATGAGGATAGCGACTCTTCCATGCCACCGCTAGAGGACATTGATCCGACGATCAATGCAAATCAGAATAATCCAAGACCGGCTTCAAATTATCGTGTCCCAGTTGGGGGTGCGAGAGCTGCTCGGGTAGATGAAGATCCAAGAACTCTTGGCCAAAGGATGGATCCAATTCAGCAACCATGCCATTTAGGTGTGAACTTTGATGCTGACGATATGCAGGGGTTTAGCTTCAACCCACAAGTTATTACCATTGTTCGCCAAAATCAGTTTGGAGGAACGAGTATTGAATCTCCACATCAACATTTACAGAATTTTGAGATCTTGATGGAGACAATGAAGCCAAAGAATGCAACCACCAACAATTACAAGATCAAGCCATTCTTTTTGTCTTTGAAAGGGAAAGCTTTATCTTGATATCAAGCTCTTCCAAATGGAAGACTCATCACATGGGAGGATCTTTCTTCGGAGTTCCTCACCAAATGCTTTCTACCATCCAAGGCGGCGGAGTTGAGAGGTAAGATAATGCATTTTCTATGCAGATAGTCCGGTCCCGATCATACTCGGAAGACCGTTTCTTGCAACATCCGATTGTATGGTTGATTGCAAAAATGCTAGACTTGCCTTCGACATAGGAGAGGAAAAGGTAGAGTTCGTTCTTTCCACTTTGATGAAAGAACCAGCTCTTGAAGAGGACATATTCAACATCCATGACGAACAGCTACCTAGAGAGGAAGTAAGTTCGATTTTCTTCAAAGATCCCTAGTAAAAGGTGATCACTATAAGCATTATGGACATAGGAGAAGAAGAGGAATGCAATGAGGAAATTGAAGCTTTAGAGAAGCAAAAGGAAGTGTATGAAGAAGAGTTTGAAAAACTCTACGATGGGTCAAAGAACGTGAGGAATCACGGCCCAATCATGTTATTCCACGGCCGTGGTTTCCACCAACATGAATGTAATTAGCTATTCGGAGGACTCCAGTAAGTTACACGGCCAAAAACACGGCCGTGGAACAAACAGAGGTGCCGTAATTGACTTCCACACCCAAAACCACGGCCGTGGAGGAAATAGAGGTGCCGTAATTTTGGGAAAATCTGAGGACAATTATGTTCTTTGCACCACTTCTCTTGATTCTTCTCCAACAACTTCTATACCCTTAGAAACTTCTAAGGAAACATTGGACACTCCTCAAGAGCCATTAGAGAGTCCAATAGTGATGGAATTGAAGCCACTTCCAGTACATCTAAGGTATGCATTTCTAGGACCTAATTCTACATTTCCGGTAATTGTTAGTTCCGATCTAAGTATAGATGAACATAGTAAGCTTATGGTTGTTCTTAAGAAACATAGGAAAGCCTTAGGTTACACTATAGAGGATCTAGTAGGAATCAAACCTTCACTATGCATGCATAAGATCCTAATGGAAGAAGATTTTAGAACTTCGCGACAACCTCAAAGGCGGTTAAATCCGACCATGAAGGAGGTTGTCAAGAAGGAAATTCTTAAACTACTTGATGTAGGTATCATCTACCCTATCTTCGATAGCAAGTGGGTGAGCCCTGTACAGGTTGTTCCAAAGAAGGGAGGAATGACAGTCATCACCAACAAGAACAATGAGCTCATTCCTACACGAACCGTGACGGGATGGAGGATGTGCATAGACTACCGCAAGCTAAACAACGCAACAAGGAAGGATCACTTCCCATTACCATTTATCGACCAAATGCTTGAGAGGTTAGCACAACACTCACATTTCTGTTATCTTGACGGTTATAGTGGTTTCTTTCAGATCCCGATACACCCGGACCATCAAGAGAAGACCACATTCATGTGCCCGTGGGGTACGTTTGCTTATAGGAGAATGCCGTTCGGGCTTTGCAACGCCCCAACCACCTTTCAAAGGTGCATGATGGCTATCTTCTCAGAGTATATAGAGGAAATCATGGAGGTTTTCATGGATGACTTTTCTGTTTATGGTTCCTCTTTCGATAATTGTCTTTCTAACCTTTCTCTTGTACTACAAAGGTGTGAAGACACTAACCTAGTTCTTAATTGTGAGAAGTGTCAATTTATGGTGAAAGAAGGCATTGTATTAGGACATTTGATCTCTAGTAGAGGGATTGAAGTAGATAAGGCTAAGATAGAGACTATAGAAAAGCTCCCTCCCCCATCTTCAATGAAGGGATAAGAAGCTTTCTAGGACATGCTGGATTTTATAGACGTTTTATAAAGGATTTCTCTAAGATATCAAAACCGCTAACTAATCTATTGATGAAGGATGCAATTTTTGATTTCTCGCAGGAGTGTTTAGATGCATTTCATAAGATTCGGGAAGCTCTAATCTCAACCCCGATCATTCAACCTCCGGATTGGCATCTTCCATTCGAGGTTATGTGTGATGCAAGTGACGTACCTATAGGAGCTGTGCTTGGGCAAAAGAAGGAAGGACGAACCCATGCTATCTACTATGCTAGCAAGACGCTAGATGAAGCGCAGCTTAACTACGCCACTACCGAAAAAAGAATTTCTAGCAATCGTATATGCATTTGAAAAGTTTCGTTCTTATCTTGTAGGTGCAAAGGTGACTGTATACACGGATCATGCTGCGATCCGGTATCTACTTGCAAAGAAGGATGCGAAACCAAGTCTGATTAGATGGATTCTTCTCCTACAAGAATTCGATCTAGAGATCCGTGACAAGAAGGGTTCGGAAAATTCTGTTGCGGATCATTTGAGTCGTCTACCACATCTAGAGGACGACCATCTACCCATAGATGACTTCTTTCCGGATGAGCATTTACATATCATAGAGGAGTGCATCGACAAGATCACTAAAGGTAATGAACCATGGTTTGCTGATTTTGTTAACTATTTGGTTTGCCAGGAATTACCACCCGGATTATCCTATGCACAAAGGAAGAAGTTCTTTAAGGATGTCCGGCAATACTTTTAGAATGAACCTCTCCTCTTTAAGAGAGGTCTTGACGGCATCATTCGACGATGTGTGCCGGATGACGAGATGCAAAGTGTCATTTGTCATTGTCATTCACTACCTTGTGGAGGACACGCTAGCTCGAACAAGACTAGCGCTAAGGTATTGCAATCTGGATTCTTTTGGCCTACTTTATTTAAAGATGTGCAAACCTTTGTTTCCTGCTGCGATGCTTGTCAAAGAACATGGAACATATCTAGGAGAAATGAAATGCCTCTTAACAACATTCAGGAGGTAGAGATCTTTGACGTTTGGGGAGTAGACTTCATTGGACCTTTCCCATCATCTTGTGGAAACCAATACATACTTCTAGCTGTAGATTATGTTTCGAGATGGGTTGAAGCAATTGCCTCTCCTACTAATGATGCCATGGTTGTGGTTAAGTTCTTTAACAAGACCATTTTCCCACGATTTGGGACACCACGGACTATCATTAGTGATGGAGGCTCTCACTTCATTGCCCGACGATTCGAAGCTCTACTAGCTAAGTATGGGGTGACTCACAAGATCGCCACCCCTTACCATCCACAAACGAGTGGACAAGTGGAGATTTCAAACTGGGAGATTAAAGGAATCCTAGAAAAGACGGTTTCAAGGACAAGGAAGGATTGGTCTTTGAAGCTAGATGATGCATTGTGGGCATACCGGACTGCATATAAGACTCTCATAGGAACAACACCATACAATCTTGTGTGTGGGAAGACTTGTCACTTGCCGGTAGAGCTGGAACATAAGGCGTATTGGGCAATAAAGTGGTTGAACTTCAGCATAAAGGAAGCGGGCGAGAAGCGCCTCTTGGACCTTAACGAGCTTGAAGAACTTCGCTTAAACGCCTACGAAAACACCAAGATTTATAAAGAAAGAGTGAAGCGTTGGCATGATAAGCATATCATTCCAAAAGACCTCAAAGAAGGAGATCAAGTTCTCCTCTTCAATTCAAGACTTCGTCTCTTCCCAGGTAAGCTTAAATCTCGTTGGACCGGACCTTATCTAATCAAACGTGTTTTTCCCCATGGTGCAGTTGAAGTATGGGGTGAAAAGGGCGGAAGCTTCAAGGTGAATGGTCAACGACTCAAGAAGTACTCACCGGAACTCCAAGCTGAAGAGTTTGCACCTACCGCACTCGAATAAGTGCATGTACGGTCTACCTACGGACCTTAAACAAGCGCTTCTTGGGAGGCAACCCAAGGGAGAGGAATAGGTTTAAGGAAATTGACGAAACTTGGATTTTGGCACATTACAGAGAGTTCCACGCCCTAAACAACGGTCGTGGAAGCTACAGTAACCGTAATTTGCAAATATCTGAGAAAAATCACCAAAACCACGGTTCCGTACAAAACCACGGCCGTGGAACCCCCAAATGACCGTGATTTTCAAAAAATTTTACGGCCACTATATAAACCACCTGCCTTCACAAAAACACCACAAACACTTCTCTTCCACGCCCTAAACGCCGTATATCTTCCCCATCTCGCATTTCTTCGTTCGGTAATCGTTTTGAACGATTCTTGAGCCTAAAGTGAAGCAAATTCAACCAATTACAAGATCGAATCAACAAATCAAGTGAACAATCCTTGAAAAAGACGGAATTTGGATTTTAAGAATCCAAAACCTAGGTTTTCTTCTCTTTCTCTACTTTGTCGATTTGGCTCAATTTTTGCAAGAATTTTTAGGAAAACTGATTGAAATTGGATTGGAATTAGTCTAGGACTATTGCCTGGTGAATTTGGTATGAATTGATTGAGTTTTGAATAAATCAGAGCCGAACCACGGTCTTTGGGTGAACCATGGCCGTGGAAGTTGTAGAACAGGCCGTAATTTTCCCTTTGAAATGGATTTGATTAGGAGAATGTCTACTAGAAGCAAGAAGAGGAAAGGTGATGCTTCCTCCTCCTCCCAAGTACCTCCTAGTGAGCCACCATCACCCCCACCCCCTAGAATTCCAAAAATCCATGAGGATTACCTCGATTCCTTAGAAAGGATCGAGAAGAGGACAGTCATAGGACCGTGCTACTTAGTTCTTGAGGAGTTAGAGCCGGTGAATGTGGTGAATGACCTTACATGGCTTCTAGATAGAGCCGGCTTGATTGTCTTCTCCGCTATTAGGGAAGACGCATATGAGGAGATTACTAGAGAGATTGTGATCTCTTTTGAGCATAGCCATATGGATAGGACAATTTCCTTTAGGCTGATGGAGGAGAACTACGAGTTCTCGATCTTAGAGTTCGGAGCCTTCTTTGGGTTCCAAGAGACCTTCAATGGTCGTTTTCCTAGCGGTGTATACGCTAAGGATTTCTGGGAGGACATTGCTATGATCTATGCCAGCGAGGACCGCTGGCAGCCAGCTGACACCAAGGCTAACCTTATCTATCACTTAGCCTTGAAGATAGCCCATAGAGTACTTTCTGAGTGTCTTTTCCCTAGGACCGAGACCTCTTAGAAGATTAAGACAGATGAGTTGTTCCTCCTTTACGCTATGTTGCACGGTAGACCTGCTGACTGTGCTACCCTCTTAGCCTCCACCATGATTAAGCTCAAGAATAAGAGACCCGGGAACATTGGATATGGTTGTATGGTCACCCACATCGCTAGATAGTTGGGGATAGATTTTTCTGCTTGTACTAGGATAGCGGCGAGACCGTTGGGTCTCCAAAGCCTCATGACTAGAGGTTTGATCTTTCCTAGGCATAGAGGTCCACCTACCGCTTCCATTCCATGGGAGGATAGAGGAGGTAGAGGCATTCCATGGCTCTTTGAGTATTCCATTATGGCTGGACGCCATAATTGGAAGCTGACCTTCGCTGCTATGCATGCGAATAGGTTAGTAGCACCTCCCTACGTCCCCGATGAGGTACCGGATGCAGATGAGGAGGAGGAGATAGGAGGAGGTGAGGAGCATGACTTTGGCACTTTCCCGGATCAGTCGGCACATTTCCCTGACCCTCCCAGGCGCTCACCACGACCAGCTGGACATTCAGGAACCTCTTCCTCTCGCCGTGCTAGCGTGAGTGAGAGGCCGACATGGATGGATACCCCTCCTGATTGGTATAGATCACAGCCGGAGTGGATGGAAGCTCCGCCCACATAGTATGCACAGCCGCCATCGGCACCGGACCCACAGGATGCACCATCTTGGTACAGACAGGCACCGGAGTGGTACGAGCAACTGCCGGACTGGGCTACCGACCTCTCCAATAGAGTAGGAGATTTGGAGATCCGGCAGGACGCTAGGGACGTACGAGCTGATGAGCATGATAGGATGATGAGGGACATCAACCGCCAGCAGTTTGGGCTGAACTTCGACTCCAGCTTCTTCCCGTTTCCACCACCGCCTCCACCGCAGTGATGACTATGCATGATTGAGAGTTTTAGCCGCTCCACCGCCGTCTTGTGATTTTATTTTTCCTTTCTTTCTTTTCCTTATTTCTTTTTGAACATTAGGGACAATGTTTGTCTGAAGTATGGGGTGGGGTGTGACTATCGTTTGTAATAACTCTACTCACTTTGCTTGCCTTGATTCGAGAACACTTTGCATGTTTCATTTTATTGTCACACGTTTCATTACTGCATTGCATGAAAAAGCTTTTGAAAAAACCCATAAAAATTGAAAAATTTTGAAAAATCTAAAAGGTTTTGTGCTTCTAGGAATTGAGATGATTTCTATGATAATTACTACTTGTGAATTGAGTTTTTGATGACAATTGTATGCCTAAACGAATAATGAATTGAAAAGGAATTGAATGTGTTGATTTTCCTTTCTTGCAAGTTTCATAATGTGAAGAGTTTTATCTAAATCATATTGAGAAATCGAGGTTGAAATCACATGATAAGTTCTTATACTTCTTTATGAAATGGTTAAAGCAATTCGACCTTTCTTTCACCTTTCTTTGTTCATTTAGCCCCTCAATGAAATAATTGCCTCTCTTACCTATCCGGGAATTTGGAGGAGTTATGTTTTAACATGTTTGATGTGGGAGGGCCATGAAAGCAATTGTTTGCATCCACAGAATAGAAATAATAGGTTTGGGGAAGTCAATCATGACGATGAGTAACTCGGCACCATTCACATAACCGGGTGTTTGTGTCTTGCCAAAGTCGGATTGAGCGATATTCCTAACGGATTATGGTATGTGCATCAAAGGTTTGAGGCATCTCGAAATTGAGATACGCCGATCTCCTAGGCTTCGGTTTTTGTGCACCGCTGTCCATAACTCCAAAAGTAAAGTTGAAAAATGATGTGAAAAGAAGAGATCAAAGCTCAAAGTTGATGGTGTTGCAAATCGAAATAAAAAGAAAAGAGTTAGTTGTCCACTTTCCCGGATTCAGCACCACATTCCTTATAAGTTTTCCCTCCCTTCCGCATTCTAGACCTTACTTGGAAGTCCTTAAGATCAAAAGAATGTTGTTTGACTTGGTGATCTAAATTGAAGTTTCTTATGCTTGATTTTGATAATGCTTGAAGGTTATGATGTTTACATTGAAGTTTAATCAATTCATGATGTTTCTTTCCTTTACATTCTTTGGTTATGTATATAAGCGTTTCAAGAGTGAATGAAGCAAGGTTTGAGAATGATCTATTGACTAGACACACATTTACCTAAAAGATGTTTTGTTTTTGAGTTTGCATGCATATTTCATCCTAACTTATGTTCTAAGCTTTCAAAAGACCTTGCTTGGGGACAAGCAAGTGGCAAGTATGGGGTATTTTGTTAGCATGAAATGTTGCGATATTCTAGGCACTTTTTCTAGTTGTTTTTCATCCATTATAGTGTTCATTGATAAGGCATTGAAGCATTTGTTAGCTAGTTTGTCTATATTTTCGATATGGAGGTCTACATTAGCTTTGTGTTGATTATAGGTGAATAAGAGCTAAAACCGAACCAATTGAGAGAGATAGGAGAGGATTTGAGCACATCCAAGGATTAGGAACACATCAAAGAAGCCAAAGGAGATGCTAGGATGAGGAATGACACGACATAAAGGAAACCACAAGCAATTTACACTTTCACGCCCTAAAATACGGCCGTAGAGAAGTCCACGCTCTAAACCACGGCCGTGGATCTTGGCATCATGAGCGTGGAGCATTCCAAAGAGTTACACGGTCTAAAGTACGGTCGTGGAAATAATATGAGACCGTAACCCACTTCCACGCCCTAAACCACGGTCGTGGAACCCCTTGAGACCATGATTTAGGCGATCTTTTGACGAACCAATTATTGCCACGTCATTTACGCAGTGGGCCGGTACGGTTATTTTGCCCCGTCATATAAAAAGGCGGGAGGAGAGAGTTTTCGGAATCATCGCTTTGGGAAGGATTCGCTTAGGCTTGGAGAACCTCGCTTGGAAGAGTTAACCTTAGGGTTTCGTGAGGAACGTGCGGAAGGCCGGCAATTTTGATTCCCGAAGATCGTGTGTGGTGGAAGTTGCGCCTTTTTTTCTAGCTTTTGTCATTGAAGACGGATTGACATCCCGTTCTTCATACTTGCCTTAGATTTTGTGAGGTTTTATGTTCTATTCCGAATCCATTGAATATTCCGATTTGTGTTTTGGATTTGAGATTGACTTTGAGTTATATTTGAGTTTTCGAAGGTTTTCATCTTTCATTCTTCTTAAATTGATTTGTGATATCATGACAATGGTTATTGGCTAAAACCCTTAAGCAATTATAAGGTGAAGGGTTGATAGTTGTGGCTTAGATAATGATAGATCGATCGTAATTTGATTGGACCCTGAGAGTTAGAGAGATTTCGCCGACGAACCAAGATCACGGTCTGTTCTTGAGCTTCCACGGCCGTGGAACTCAAGATGTGCCCGTAATTTACCCTAGTTTACGAACTTTGCTTTTACTTTGATCCAAGGTTAAAGATTAGCTTTAATCTAGTCTAGGTTTGCCCTTTTCTAGGTAGTAGTGAAGCCTCAACAACCTCTACTTCGATTTCGAGTGTCACAACCTTAATCGTTTTAGTTAGTTTTAATCCTTGGGTCACAAGTTTGGGTATTTGAGATTAATTCTTGTCTTGAGATCCTTTCTATACTGAAGCCTCAACAACCTTTAAGAGAGTGTCTTTAGATAAGTCATATAAAGCCTTGGAACTTCACCGTACATTGCTTTACCTTAGCATACCTTTGCAACTCTTAACTCTGTCCTTAGTTCTTTAGTATATCTTGAATCGATTGCCACAATTAGATACCTGGATCTTTAGGGTTGTTGTTTTCCCAATATTTGCAAAGCTTATTAACTTTACTTGTTTGACGATTTGCGAACTAAATTTGTTCCCCCCAAATCCCTGAGTTCGACACTCTGGAATTCTTGCTTTATTACGCCGATCCATACACTGCGGGTTCACTTGCTCGATTCTAGTTTTTATAAATTTAAAGCTTGATTGCACGCATGCTTCGAGGCGAACAAGTTTTTGGCGCCGTTGCCGGGGATTTGGTTTAGGCCGAATTCGGTTATTGGTTGTCAAGCTTGGGAGCTTTGCTCTTGTTATTTGATATCTCCTTTGAATGATATTTGCAAGTTACCTTAGGTATATGCGCAGATCTAGAAACAACAAAGACCTCTTACCTCTTGATCAAGAACTTGAGAAGACTTTGAGGAAGAAGCTCAAAGAAAGAAAGATGGCTGAAAACAAGGAGCGGGATCTTCAAGCAGAGTTGGACTCCTACACAGCCATGACCTTCGATCTAGGGGGACGTTTGGATGACCTTCACCGAGAGTTGGATAGCCGGACTCATCAGATACTGGAGAGCCAACACTATCAGCGCCGGATGATGGAGATCCAGCTCCAGCATATGATGGGACATCCATTCGACCCGTCCCAACATCCGTACATATCATACCCTCCACCGCCGCCAACAGATCAGGACTAGAGCTTGCAGGGATTTCTTTTCTTTGTTTATTATGCAGCTCAGCTTTGTCCGGTGAGTATTCTGTTCTTATGACTTATTTGATCCATTGAGACAATGTGTCCCAAGTATGGGGTATTCGGATATGTATTATTTGACTTATGTGGATGATTGTATGACTCTAGATGGATATTTATGATTTTATCCTGCTCTATATGCTAATCTGAGACTACATGCATGCATACAGGTTATTTGATTGAGAAAAACGTCAAAAACTGGTTTTAAAATTTTTTTTTGACCTCGACCGAAGTAATTCTGACCGATCGAGGTACTTTACCTCGGTTTACTTAGAACATCTCGACCGAGGTGGTTTAACTGAGACAGTTTTCGAAACGATTTTGGTGCTTCTTATGTGGAAATGACCTCAGTGAAGATTTTGTATGCAGACTGGTTTTGAAATCTTTATATGTTTGAAAGGTTTTATATTATGTTTAAGTTGCTAAGTGCTTTGTTTGAAATTTGTGGCATGTTTAATACTTTGTTTTTATCCAAATTATGTTAAATTTGAAGGTTGACACCACATGATGAGTTCTCTCACTCTCTTCCTGGGATGATTAAGGCAATTCATTCTCTTCTCTTCTTCTTCTTGATCATGCTTAGCCCCTCATATACATATTTGCCTTCCTTTACCTATCCGGGAATTTGGAAGCACGCAGGTGAAAAGCAAGTGAAAGAAAAGTTGAGATGTTGGCTGAAAGTTAGAAAGAAACAAATAGGTTTGGGGAAGTCAATCATGATGATGAGTAACTCGACACCATTCACATAGCTGGGTGTTTGTGTCTTGCCAAAGTCGGATTGAGCGATATTCCTAATGGGTCATGGTATGTGCATCAAGGGTTTGAGGCATCTCTAGAAATTGATGATTGCTAATCTCCTAGGCTTCGGTTATTGTGCACCTCTGTCTATGCATCCCAAAAAGTAAATTAAAAAGTAAATTAGCAAAGCTTATTGGTGGAAGATGTTGAAGTTCAAAAGGAAGTGAAGTAAAAGATCCCTTTTCCCGGATTCTAGCACCACATTCCCTATATACATCCCGCCCTCACACGTTTTTTGACCTTCTCTTGAAAAGCCCTTGAGACCTCGAGCTTGTTGATTGACTTGGTGGTTTAAACTGGATTATACATGATTAATTTCAATGATTATGATTTATTATGCATTCTATGATTTTATGCAAAGATGAACAACTTCCTTATATTTATAAAATGTTTGAGCATATTTTGATTTTAAATTCCATGAAGCATTCTCTTAGAGTGATCTATGAGCGGAGCAAACCACAAAAAAATGTTTTGAAATACTTTTCATCGATCTTTATGACTTATAATCCATTCTATCTTGTATTTTAGATTTGGAACTTGCTTGGGGACAAGCAAGGGACAAGTATGGGGTATTTTGATAGCATGAATTATAGTCTATATTTTGGGACTTGTTTAGACGTTTTATCTTCAATAATCTGCATGTTTGAATGTATATTATATGATTATATTGTCGTTTCATCTACCTTTGCGGGAATCGAGGTCTACACCAAGTTTCGTTGTACTCGTAGGTAAAATGGCACGTTTTGCATCAAAATGGAGCTAAATGAGCTAAGGTGTCATTGGAGCTACATTCAGGAGCTTAAGGAAGAATCCAGGAAGCATGGAAATGGATTAGAGATTCACTTTGGACCAGATTTGAGAGATTTCACATTCAGTTTAGAGTCACCTCGGTTGACTACAGAGTCACCTCGACCGAGGTGATCTTGAGGAGCGTCTCGACCGAGGCGAATACCATGATGCGGGGAGATCGTTTATTCTTGGCTGAGATCTTTTATTTTTGGAAGGAGAGATCTTATATTTTTAGGCTGGATTTCTGGAAAGAAGATTATATATTTTGGAGATCTATTTTAGCGATTAAGATATATTTTATTAAGATAATATCTTTTTAAGATATTTTATCTTTGGGAGATAGTTCTCCTATATAAAGGGTTGGATTTTCCACAAGTTCAACCATGCTTATACAAGCCTAGAGGGCTGATAGCATCCAGCAATTAAGGGATTTTCTCTAGGGTTTCGAAGGAAGGAAGACTGAAGGAAGGATTGATAGCTTGTTATAGCTTTTGTGAAGGGTTTTGTAAGACTTTCTTAGATTCCCTTCTTATTGATTTGTCTAGTTGGATTTGTTATCCAAGGAACGCTTATATTTGTGATATTTGATTTAGTTATTGAAGCCTTGTTCTTAAGGTTTTTCTGTTCAAATATTCACTTTCTTCCCTTATATTTGATTATTGCTTTCATGATGATGAGTGGCTAATTTCTTTGTGTGATTCTAGGGTGATTGGCTGAAGGTTGTGGGAAAAACAATGATGGAATAATCTTAAATTCCCGTAGGACCCTGAAAGTTCGAGTCATTACCCTTAACCTTAGAACATCTCGTTCAGTCGATCAACATCTCGGCCGGGGTGGAATTCGTCTTACCGAGGTGACCTTTTCTGATCCGAAACTGAGAGTTAAGTGTTAGAGTTTGCCAAATCCTATTCTTATTATACCTTTCCTGGTTCAATGCAAGCTTAGGATGAGACTTACCCGGTAATTCCTTTGTTTGTTTACCCAAGATCATAAGTGTAGGTAATAAAGGTTTATCCTTTATTGGCGTTTGAGTGTGCTTTCGTTCCATCTTTGTGAGTTAGCCTGAGACTTACCCGGTAAAGGTTGATTATATTCCCTTAGTTGGAGTGTTAGTTTGAGATTATAATTCCTTTCCTTAGTACCTTGAGACTTACCCGGTAATAGGTTCTTTAGTTTTGGGATTAGTGAGTAGTGAGACTTACCCGGTGATCTATTCCACTTTAGTAACACCTTCCCTTTGCAAAATCTCAGCTTTGTCCGCTTATCTTGAGATCTTGAGTTGGAACCACAACTAGATGCTTTAATCCCTAGAATTGCATGTTCCTTTGATTGACTTTTTATCATCTTTGATTGCTTTAATTGCTTTTGTGGTTAGTTGCAACATTGACTACCTATATTTTGATTTTGTTTCACCTAAGTCCTTGAGATCGACACCCCGGAATTCTTGCTTTTACTACGATTGACCCGTATACTACGGGTTCGCATCCTTGTTTTAGACAAACATCTAGGGTTATAAATTTAAAGCTTGCACACACCATTTGGAGCGAACATACAACAAGAGGAAATACACATTGGATTACACCCAAATACAGGAGGTATTAGGGGTGACCATAGCTGCTTCTGATGATTGGATGGAACCCATTCCGACGCCTGATTTGTTGGAATTTTGGCAGGTCGCCACTAGGTCAAAGTTTCATGCAGGAGGTGAGTACTCCAACAAATTCACTCACCCCTGTTTGAGGCTCATCTCAAAGGTCTTCATGAGTGTCTTTTGTGGACACAAGGAGGAGAATAAGGTCGCTCTTAAGGACCTTTCATTGATATATTCTTGCCTCTCCACGAATAATTGGGTGCCGGATTGGGCATATCTCTTCCTTACCGCTCTTAAGGGGATTAGGAAGAATGAGCTTCAGGACATCGTTGGAGGTGGGATCATATCATTATTAGCTGCACAGGTGATGGATCTTCCTCCATTGGAAGAGGGTTTGGAGGCACCCTTATACACCGAAGGATTATTGAGGAGGTGCACGCTCCTCAGGAGAGACGGGGAGCATCGGTTCTGGATCTCCCTTGCAGATGGGAGTCACATCACATATCTACCTTGTCGACTCCCATTGGGAGAAGAGCTCTCCGACCTATATGTACCGGTTGACCCTGTACCTGCGAGACGGCCTCAGGTTGACATTGTTGGGAGGTACGCAGCCGGCTCTAGCGGGGCCCACACCACCGATGAGGAGATGCCGACGGCGGGACACGATAGTCAGACCATGGAGAGTCTGCAGGAACAGATGGCGGATTTGACTACACAGCACCAGGCATGGCAGACCGAGTACCAACGGTCCATGCTTGAGCAGCAACAGGCGTGGCAGTTCAGGTTTGCCTCCTCCATGACCACTCACTTTGACCGCCGTGAGGATGCTTGGCAAGCGGCTCATCAGCAGCAGTTGGAGACTCAACAGCTAGCTTGGCAAGCTAGCTATGAGACTTCATTTAGAGAGAGGATGGAGGCTCAGGAGGACCGTATTGACACCCTTCACCAACGCTAGGAGCATTTCTTCTGCCACTTCCCCTACCCGCCAGAGGAGGGTCCAGGTTGTCCATCCGGACCACTCCAGTGAGGGGTACATTTCTTTTCCTTCTCCCACATTTATCTTTGACTCATTTCCACTTTGAGGACACAGTGCACTTCAAGTATGGGGGAGGGACATATCATTGATTGTACAGTTTATTGTGTTGTTTTTGGCATTTATCTTGCCTTGTTGAAATCAGTTTGAAAAAAAAAAAAGAAAAAGCCAAAGAACTGAAAAAAAAGGCATGAAAATCCTTGGATAAACCGAAAACCCGAAAGGGCGGTTTAGGTAAAAAGAAGGTAGTCCGACCAACCTTAGATTGGTGCAAAATTGGACTTGAGGGATGTGAGTTTTAGTGAGAAAAGAAGAAGAGTGGCAAGGTGAAAACCCGAAAGGGCGCCTTGGCAAGATGAGTGACACCGAGTGTAGGTTTCCCTTCCGGCGTTTTGGCGACATAAGAAGGGGAGTCATAAGGAGGTTGTCCGGGTAGGCCACCCTTGGAGCGATAAGGATGGTAGTATCTCTTTTTCTCACATTTCCTCTATTTTACTTCTTTCTTTCTTTGCTTTTCTCTTGTTTTCCATTATCTTTCTGCTTACTCATGCTTCCTGAGGCCTTTGAGTCTAGTTGATGACATTTGTTTTTACTCGGGACGAGTAAAAGGTCTAAGTATGGGGGAGTTTGATAGGTGATGGAATCAATATCAATTAGGGTAGTTTTTAGAGTCTTTTTATTGCATTAGTGTTGGTTTATGCTACTAACTCCTTGGTCCCGAAGAAGAAGATCAAAAGAAGCTAAAGAAGGAGTTATAAGCACTTAGGAGTGAAGATCGATCACGAAGCAAAGCTTCTGCTGCCTTACCGCCCCTACGGGTCCTTGCAGCCGCCCCTGCGGTGACTTGCCTTGACAAGACGAAGACCAGCTCCCCTACGCCTCCCTATGCGCCCTGCTTGCGCCTCGCCTTGGGAGTTGGAAGGTGAAGAGTTTGTGACACCGCCCCTGCGTTGGCCTTAAGGCACCCCTGCGCCTTGACATCAGAAATGTCCGGAAGGCAAAAGGTCAGACGTTGAAGTGCATTAAAGATCCGCCCCTACGGAGTTGTGTAGCCGCCCCTGCGGTTCTGAAGAAGATCAACCGATTATGCCTAAACCGCCTCTGCGGTTCTTGAAGGCCGCCCCTGCGGTTTAACGCCAGAAGCTTTACTCCGGCTGTTTACACCACCTTCATGGCATTTGAGGTGGCTGTTTTAGGCCGGCTATTTACTCCTAATTAAGTGTCTTTTGTAGTATAAATAGTCCATGGCTGATTGCTAGGATCACCCATATATACTTTTCCCCACAGAATTCATTTTAGACTTGAGTTTTTCCATTGTAATGAGTTGCTAACTCCCATGTTATATTGGGTTGGTTTGAAGCTGCTTTGTTACTTTGGTTGTAAGTTCTTTTTAATATAAGTTTTTATTCAGTAATGCTTTGTGTTTCCTTGATCTCCATTGTTTAATTGCATGTTAACTATTACTTGAGATTGATCACCTTAGGTTCTAAAGTGCACGTAAACAACTAGGATTAACAGGTTCCGGGTTCGGGTCTTTAATCTAGTAGCAACTTTAAGTAATAACGGGTAGTAATTACTTAAAGAAAAGGAACACAAATATAAAGATAAGTTTAACGGTTTTAATCTTCTCTTTATATCCCTTAGTCTTTGTTTGAATGCTAACTTGTTATTTGTTCTAGTAGGTTTACGGAACTTTAATAAGTTAAGTTGTGTTGATGCCGGTTGGCTCAGCACATAAGTATGATCGAGACGGGAGATTACTTAAGAATTTATAAAAGGAACGCACCAAAGTAGCAATTGCATGCTTAGAATTAACCTAGTGTAGATTCATCCATTATTGTCTTACTTGTCGCATTAATCATTTTCATAAGTTTTTGTGCATCAATTTAACCAAACCCCCCCCCCTTTGTGTCACTTATCATTATAATCGATAATTGCATCTAAAACACCTTTACTCTCTTGGGTTCGACCCTTACTTAATCACTATACTTGTTCATAGTGCTAAGTCGGGATTTACTTTTGATTGGGTATAGACGACCATAGAAATACCTTCGGTCAGGTGTGCAGAAGAGGAGAGGAGCGCTGGATGGGGTGTGCAGAAGAGGAGAGGAGCGTCGGCTACCTTGCTGTTGCGAGCCCAAGCGTGCAGAACGTGATCCGAGATCCTTTCCATTGCAGACGGTTGATGTACGTGAGGAGCAAGAAGGAACGGTTGGGCTGCTTCCCAGCTGGGCATAAAAAAAACTAGGGTTTCACCAAGGAGGTTGGCGGATGGGCTCAGGAGAGAAAGGAGAGCTCATGGCCTAGCTGGCTGTCCATGACGGCCCAGATAGTAGGGTTACAAAGGCCTAAAATACTCAGCTTTGTAAAGGCCCGGAAGGCATGCTGTAGATGGGCTCGGATGGGTCCATTTTAAAGAATAAAGAAGGTAGATTCACTTGTGTATTTTATGTGAGTAAGGTCCTCACATAAAATGATAAAAATCATCAAAGGATAAGATCCGGTGTCACATAGGATATAGTAAGATCCTTACATAAAATGATAAAATGTGTTAATTTATAAAACTAAGGATTATGTAAGAAGATTGAAGCCTCACATAAAATTATAGAAGTTGATAAAAGCATTTTATGTGCTTAACTCTTCACATAATATGACAAGGTTTATGATGACTCGGGATTTACCGGAAATTAAATTTTCGGGTATTACAAGAAGCGTTTGGTTTAACGTCGCTAGTTGGACCTATCTCCATAGATGACTCAATGCACCTTGAACATCTTGAATTGCTCATCAAACGCATCATATAATTCCTCAAAAAAGGTTCCGGTTCCTAATTTCACCGGCAAGTGGTAAGATCTCCCACGTACAAGCTTGTACGGTTTGATTCTCACCGAAATCCTTCTAGCTTTCCTATGCTTTAATGGGACATAATTCAGCCTTGCGTCCCATCCTTTCCTAGATTGAGAAATCAGTTTCTCGACAATCCTCCTACTTTTCACATCTCCAACTTGGGGATGATGTATGGGCTTCGTCATATGAATGACCCCATACTTGAACAAGAAACACTTATTGACATTAGCGTTGAAGCGCTTGCCAAATTTACTCCTTGTAGTCCAAGGAGCATCTACTTCCAGCAGTTTTAATGGAGGCTTCATCTTCACCTTAGGAGGTTCTTTTGGAAGAGACCTCCAAATCTTCGTTGCATTCCTGAAAAAATCAGAAATTTTAATAGGAATTTCAAATGAAGTAAGAGAATGTACCTTGTAAAGTTCTTCAAGGCTTGGGGCAAGTTTCATGTTGGGATGATGATCCACACATGAAATATCTCCCAAATCAGCTGAATCTTCTTCAACCTTGGCCAAAGTTTCAGTAATTTGGCCAAGGTTCTCCACTTCTTCCTATTCTTCAATGAGGACTTCAAGAGGAGCTTCAGGTTCGATAGGAGGAAGGCTTAAGACTTGGAATTCTTCCTTGTTGGATAGATGATTTTCCATGGCTTTATAAGATTCAAAAATAGACTTCAGGCAGTCTTCCACCTTGTCTATCACTTTTAATATCTTTCCCAGCATCATCTGTGTCCGGTCCTCGGATGGTTGTTGTGGAGGTTGCACTTGAGGAGGTTGTTCATAAAATTTATGAGGGGGATTGAGCTCATCCCAATAGGCAAGCTCATCCTCAATAACTTCATCTCTTTCTCTTTCATTGTTAAACCAATGAAAGGCGTATTTCTCTTCCAAGTATTCATATTGGTTCGCCCTAGAACCTTGCCATGCTATCCAAGCTGGATCAAATGTAGGTTCATAGCTCCATCCAGCCATTGGAAAACCTGAAAACTCAAAAACTCATACCGAAAAGATTAAAAGCAAAAGCAAAAGCTCACAAGCCCGACAACCGAAAACCGAATTTGGCCTAGACCAAATCCCCGGCAATGGCGCCAAACACTTGTTCTTTGGCGAAACTCTATTCCGTTCCCCGAACGAGAACTTCGTATGTACCTAAGAACACAAACCTACAAGAACACTCGAGTAGAATGATTAGTAGAAAAAGCAAGAACAATCCCCAGCAACGGCGCCAAAAACTTGTTCGCCTCTAAGTGTGCGTGCAAATAAGTTTTAAATTTATAAAACTGAAATTAAGCAAAAGCGAACCCGCAGTGTACGGATCGGCATAGTAAAGCAAGAATTCCAGAGTATCGAACTCAGGGATTTGGGGGGAACAAATTCAATTCACAAATTGTCAGGCAAATATCAAAAGCTTTGCAAATAATATTGGGAAAACAGCAATCCGAAAGATCCAAGTATTCAATTGTGGCAATCGATTCAAGATATACTATATATATATAAGGACAAAGTTGAGAACTGCAAAAGTATACTAAAGTAAGGTAATGTACGGTGAAGTTCCAAAACCTATATGTCTCACTCAAGGACACTCTCTATAAAGGTTGTTGAGGTTGTAGTATAGAAAGGTTCTAAAGGCAAGAATTAATCTCAAATACCCATGCCCAAACCCAAGGAATCAAAGACAAGCCAAAACGGTTAAGGTTGTGATACTCGAAACCGAAATAGAGGATGTTGAGTCTCACTACTACCTAGAAAGAACAAGCCAAGGCTAGTTTAAAGCTAATCTTTAACTTTGGATCAAAGCAAAAGCAAAGTTCGTAAACCAGGGGAAATCATGGCTAGATCTTGAGATTCACGGTCGCGGAAACCAAGAACAGCCCGTGATTTAAGGCGTCAACGAAGTTTCTCACACTCTTAGGGTCCAATCAAATTACGATCGATCTATTATTATCTAAGCCACAACTATCAACCGTTCACCTTAAAATTGCTAAAAGGTTTTAGCCAATAACCATCATTATCAAATCAATAATCAAGTTTAAAACAGAATAATAGTAAAACCTCGAAAACTCAATGATATTCAAATAACCAATCTCAAATCCAATAACAAATATTTGTATCGAATGAATGCAGAAAAAGGGAATAGAAATCCTCACAACTTGTTCGCTTGAAAACGTGCGTGCAAATGAGCTTTAATTTATAAAACTAGAATAAAAGCAAGCGAACCCGCAGTGTACGGATCGGCGTAGATTAGCAAATATTCCAGAGTATCGATCTCAGAGAATTGGTGAAACAAAATATGTTTCAAGTAATCGAGCAAGTAAGACTGTAGAAGCTTTGCAAATATTGGGAAAAACAGCAACCCTAAAGATCTAGGTATCTAATTGTGGCAATCGATTCAAGATATACTATATATATAAGGACAGAGTTGAGAATTGCAAAGGTATACTAAAGTAAGGTTGTGTACGATGAAGTTCCAAAACCTATATGTCTCACTCAAAGACACTCTCTATAAAGGTTGTTGAGGCTGCATTATAGAAAGAATCTAAAGGTAAGAATTAATCTCAAATACCCATGCCCAAAACCAAGGAATCAAAAACAAGCCAAAACGGTTAAGGTTGTGACACTCGAAACCAAAATAGAGAATGTTGAGTCTCACTACTACCTAGAAAGGACAAGACAAGGCTAGGTTAAAGCTAATCTTTAACTTTGGATCAAAGCAAAAGCAAAGTTCGTAAACCAGGGGAAATCACGGCTAGATCATGAGAATCATGGCCGTGGAAACCAAGAACAGCCCGTGATTTAGGGCGTCGACGATGTTTCTCACACTCTAGGGGTCCAATCAAATTACGATCGATCTATCATTATCTAAGCCACAACTATCAACCCTTCACCTTAGAATCGTTAAAAGACTTTAGCCAATAACCATCATTATCAAATCAATAATCAAGTTTTAAAAGAGAATAATAGTAAAACCTCGAAAACTCAATGATATTCAAATAACCATTCTCAAATCCAATAACAAATGTTTGTATCGAATGAATGCACAAAAAGGGAATAGAAATCCTCACAACAATCTAGACAAACAAAGAAGAACGGGATGTCAATCCGCCTTCTATCGAAACTCTAAGATCTTTCTCCAAGTACGTAATCTTCAAATGCGTCCTTCCCTGTACGCAATATAATCTTCCTAAGCAATGCCCTCGCTGGATGCAAGCCGTCCTCAACTTCTTCCTAACGTCGGGGCTCCAAGTCCTGGGGCTGTCACCGTCCCAAGTCTTTTAGAGATGTTGGCTCCTTTTAGTCTGCCTTTGGAGAAATTGACTCCTGATAGGTGATGGAATCACTATCAATTAGGGTAGTTTTTAGAGTCTTTTTATTGCATTAGTGTCGGTTTATGCTACTAACTCCTTGGTCCAGAAGAAGAAGATCAAAAGAAGCTAAAGAAAGGAGTTATAAGCACTTAGGAGTGAAGATCGATCACGAAGCAAAGCTTCTGTTGCCTCACCGCCCCCGCGGATCCTTGCAGCCGCCCTAGCAGGTGACGCCTTACTTCGGAGCGCTCCCTGCGCTTTCACCAGCGCCAACCATGAAGCATGTCACCGCCCTTGCGCCACTTCTTGGCGCCCCTGCGGTGTCCTCCACTGACAAAACGAAGACCAGCTCCCCTGCGCCTTCCACTGCGGCACTGCCTGTGCCTCAACATGGGAGCTGGAAGACGAAGAGGTTGTGTCACCGCCCCTGCGTCGACATAGGGACGCCTCGGCGGCTTGGCATCAGAAACATCAGGAAGTCGAATGGTCAGACGTTGAAGAGCATTGAAGATCCGCCCCAGCGGCTCGGAAGAAGATCAACCGATTCTGCCTAAACCGCCCTTGCAGTTCCTGAAGGCCGCCCCCGCGGTTTAACGCCAGAAGGTTTACTCCGGTTGTTTACACCACCTTTATGGCATTTAAGGTGGCTGTTTTGGGCCGGCCATTTACTCCTATTTAGTGTCTTTTGTAGTATAAATAGTCCTTGGTTGATTGCTAGAATCATCCATCTTATCATCTAGTTAGTCAACAAATTATCCAATTAGATTGTCTTGCTTCCTTGTAATGAGTTGCTAACTCCCCTACTACATTGGGTTGGTTTGAAGCTGCATTGTTACCTTGGTTGTAATTTCTTTATAATCTAAGTTTTCATTCAGTAATAGTTTGTAATTCCTTGATCTCCATTGTCTAAATTGCATGTTTACTATTGCTTGAGATTGATCACCTTAGGTTCTAAAGTGCATGTAAACAACTAGGATTAATAGGTTCCGGGTTCGGGTCTTTAATCTAGTAGCAACTTTAAGTAATAACGGGTTGTGATTACTTAAGGAAAAGGAACACAAATATAAAGATAAGTTTAACGGTTTTAATCTTCTCTTTATATCCCTTTGTCTTTATTTCAAAGCTAACTTGTTATTTATTCTTCTAGGTTTACGGAACTTTAACCTGTTAAGTTGTGTTGATGCCGGTTGGCTCAACACATATATATGATCGAGACGGGAGATTACTTGAAAACTTGTAAAGGGAACTCACCAAAGTAGCAATTGCATGCTTAGAATCAACCTAGTGTAGATTCATCCAATATTGTCTTACTTGTCGCATTAATCGCTTTCATAAGTTTTTGTGCATCAATTCAACCAAACCCCCCCCCCTTTGTGTCACTTGTCACTATAATCGATAATTGCATCTCGAACACCTTAACTCTCTTGGGTTCGACCCTTACTTAATCACTATACTTGTTCTTAGTGCTAACTCGGGATTTACTTTTGATTGGGTATAGACGACCATAGAAATACCGTCGGTCAAATTTTGGCGCCGTTGCCGGGGAGTTTTAGTGTTTTATTGTTATTATTGATTATTGGTTTGAACCATTTTTATGGTTCAAACCCGTGCTACTAATTCCGGCTTTGCTTCTTTTGATCCAGAAATTGAGAGGACGCACATCCGGCAACGAAGACAACAACAACTTCAACAAGAGATGGCTGACCGTACTCTTCGTCAACTTACGCAGCCCACCTTGACTCAAAACCCTCTTGCGGTCACTATACCAACACTATAGGAAGGAGTCAACTTTGAGCTCAAGCCGGGCCTCATTCACTTGCTCCCATCCTTTCATGGGCTAAGTGGTGAAGACCCCATCAAGCACCTTAGGAAGTTCCATACCGTGTGTATGAGCATCAAGCCGACCAACATTACCGTAGAACAAATCAAGATGAGGGCATTCGGCTTCACACTTAAAGACTCCGCAGATGATTGGATTACCACCTTCCATCCGGGAGTATCGACACTTGGGAGAACCTTCACAAAGGGTTCTTGGAGAAATACTTTCCAGCTAAGAAGGCTAATAGCTTGAAGAAAGCTATAAGTAACATCAAGCAAGAGGCAATGATAGCATGAATTATAGTCTATATTTTGGGGTTTGTTTGAACGTTTTATCTTCAATAATCTGCATGTTTGTATGTACATTATGTGATTTTACTTCCATTTCATCTACCTTTGCGAGAATCGAGGTCTACACCTAGTTTCGTTGTAATTGCAGGTAATATGGTACGTTTTGCATCAAAAAGGAGCAAAAGAAGTCAAGAGTCATTTGGAGCTACATCCAGGAAGCATAGCCATGGATTAAGGATTTACTTTGGGCCAGTTTTGAGAGATTTCACATTCAGTTGTGACTCACCTCGGTTGACCAGAGATTCATCTCGACCGAGGTGATCCAGAGAGGCCGACTCGACCGAGGCGAAAACCTAGGACGCGGCGAGAATATTTTATTCTTCGCTGAGATCTTTTAAAATTGGAAAGTGATCTTATATTTTTGGGCTTGGCTCCTGGAAGGAAGGAGATATGCAGAATCATATATTTTACCTTTATTTATGGGAAAAGATCTTTCTAAGATTTATTATCTTTGGAGGGTTATTTTCCTATATAAAGGGTTGGATTTCCACAAATCCAACAACCCCGCATACACCGATCATCCGCTATCAGCGCAAGAAGCAGCATACTCCAATTTGGGAGAGAGTTGAAGAACCTTTTTGAAGGTTGAAGGAAGATTGAAGTTCATAGCTTTTATAGCTTTATTGAAGGGTTTTGTAAGATTGTCTTCAACTCCCTCAATTGTTGTCTTGTCTTGTTGGATTATTGTCCAAGGAACGCTTTGTTGTGATATTTGATTCAGTTATTGGAGTCTTTTCATTAAATTCTTCTTTGTTCAAATATTCACCTTCTTCCCTTATATTTAATACTTTCATTATGATGATGAGTGGCTAATTTCCTTGTGTGATTCTAGGGTGATTGGCTGAAGGTTGTGGGAAAAACAATGATAGAATAATCTTAGATTCCAGTAGGATCCTGAAAGTTCGAGTCTTTAACCTTAACCCTAAGCATCTCGTTCGGTTGATGAACATCTCGGCAGGGGTGGAATTCTTCTGACCGAGGTGACTTATTTGACCTAAACTGAGAGTTAAGTGTTAGAGTTTGCCAAATCCTATTCTTATTACACCTTCCTAGTCCAAAGCAAGCTTAGGATGAGACTTACCCGGTAATTCCTTAGTTTGTGTATCAACGATCATAAGTGTAGGTAATAAAGGTTTATCCTTTATTGGGGTTTGAGTGTGCTTCCATCCCATCTTCGTGAGTTAGCCTGAGACTTACCCGGTAAAGGTTGATTCTATTCCCTTAGATGGTGTGTTAGTTTGAGGTTATAGTTCTTTATCTTAATTCCTTGAGACTTACCCGGTAATAGGAGTTGCGGTTTAGGATTAGTGTGTAGTGAGACTTACCCGGTGATCTACTCCACTTAGTAACACCTTCCCCACGCAAAAATCTCAGCTTTGTCCGCTTATCTATGGATCTTGAGTTGGAACCACAACTAGATGCTTTAATCCCTAGAATTACATGCTTGCTTTATTTGACATCTTATTCATCTTTGATTGTGTTAATCGCTCTTGTGGTTAGAACTAACGTAGCATACTGTGTTGACTTTGTTTCACCGAGTCCCTGTGATCGACCCCTGGAATTTTCTTGCTTTTACTACGATTGACCCGTACACTGCGGGTTCGCATCCTTGTTTTAAGCTTAAGTCTAGGGTTATAAATTTAAAGCTTGCACACACCGTTTGGAGCGAACAAGTTTTTGGCGCCGTTGCCGGGGACTTGGTCTAGACCGAGCCGGTACGGTTTGCTCTTGGGGCATTTGCCCCGTTTTGTCTAACCACTCTACTTGAGTGACTTTTTCAGGTTCTTTCTTAGGTATATGCGAAGAACCCGCGCTGGGAAGGAAATCGTTCCTTACGATCCCGAACCAGAAAAGACATACAAGAGACGCTTGAGAGAAGCGAAGATGGCCCAACAAGACGATCGCGATCTTGCGGCCCAATTGAGAGAGACGCAGGAGCTGCTGCGCCTCAGCAAGGAAGAACTCATGCAAGAGAAAGAGGAGAATCGCACCAGGACTGCAGCAATCGAAGCTGAGATTGCTACCATTCGGAACCAGATTCTACTTCGACCGATGCAGGATCCAGTAGTTGATCCTCGACCGAGGCAGATTCCAGTACCCGACGCCCCGGCCGATGTACTTCCACCTCGGATGCCAGTCCGAGATGTTCTTCTTGCAGGAATTCCACAAACCCTAGGTCAAAGGATGGACCCTAACCAACAACTGAGGCGTCCAGGAGTGAACCTAGGAGATCCAGCAGATCATGACTACGAACTTCGACCGCAAGTTCTAGCTATGATTCGCCAGTGCCAATTCGGAGGGCTAGAGAAGGAGTCGCCGCATCAACATCTTCAAAACTACGAGATCTTGATGGAAACCTTGCGACCTTCCAGAATTGAGAACAACAACTACAAGCTAAGACCTTTCTACTTTTCTTTAAAAGATAGAGCTCTTACTTGGTATCAATCTCTTCCCCCAGGAAAAATTAGCACATGGGAGGAGATGACTACGGAATTCTTGACCAAATTCTTTCCACCCTCAAAGACCGCTGAAATGAGAGGGAAGATCAACGCTTTCATCATGAAAGACAAGGAGAGCTTGTCCAAATCTTGGGAGCGGTTCAAGGATATCCTTTTGGATTGCCCACATCATGGGATTCCAAAGATTGAGTTGTTGGAGATCTACTTCAAAGGGCTGGACGGAAGCACCCAGTTCAATCTCCAACTACTCTCCGCCGGTACATTCATGGACATGGCGGTTGACGAGGCTTGGGACTTCATTGAGAAGCAAGCCTTGCACATGGAGAAGTACACCCACCAAGGAGCTGAAGGTGGAGTTAAAAGAGTCAACTTTCAAGAGACTCAACCCAACAACAATCAACTCACGTCCTTGAAGAACGACGTGAAGCAATTGAAGGAGCTCTTGATGGCTCAAACTAAGAAGGAAGAGCAAGGGCAAAGGAACAACAACAACAATAACGGGTACCGTAACAACAACAACGGACCCCGAAACAACTACAACAACAACAATAGAGGATCCAATAGCAACAACTGGAGGGCGAATAACCAAAACCACGGTAACAACCATTCAAACTCCAACTCTAATGATTCCTCTAACCCTTTCCTCTCTTCTCCTTCTTCTTCTTCTACTCCATTGAAGAGCCAAGGGCAAGGATCAAGTTCGTCTCAGCCGGAAAAGAAGGACGCAGTCCTGGAGGCAATCTTGATCAAGCTTAGTGCTATGGAGAATTCTATGACTTCATTTTCGAGGGCCCAAAAGTCCTTCGAACAACAACTTGCTAATAGGGCGAATGAAGCGCCAAGAGATCCAGGGAAGCTTCCAGCAAAGACGGAAACTAACCCTAAGGGCCAGTGCATGGCCATAACGACGAGGAGTGGACTCAAAACTGCAGATCCAGTACCTCGCTCGATGCAGACCACCTCGGTCCAGACCCAGTCGAAGAACACCTCGACCGAGATGCCAACCGAGGCGGAGCAACAGAAAGCAGGAGGAACGACAGAAACTTATGTTCCACCTCCTGCATATAAACCACCACTTCCATTCCCTCAGTCCAGAGCCAGAGCACATCTTGACAAGCACTTTGGTAAGTTTCTTGACTTGATGAATAAGCTACATATTAACATTCCCTTCCTTGATGCCATTCTAGGTATGCCCGCCTATGGGAAGTTCTTAAAAGAAATCTTATCAAGGAAGAGGAAGCTGGAGGATGTTGGTGAAGTTAGGATGACATCTAAATCTTCGGAGCTTATCAAGATCATGAAGGAAAAGATGCCACCTAAGTTAAGAGATCCCGGCTCATTTTGCATTCCCATTCAAGTTGGGGATGTCACTTGTGAAGCCCTATGTGATCTAGGAGCCAGCGTGAGCATCATCCCGCTAGAGCTATGCACGAAGATCGGTCTTGGAGAGCCCAAGCCGGTCAAGATTCGACTCTACATGGCGGATCGCTCCATTACCCATCCCGTGGGCATCTTGGAGGACGTTCTGGTCAAGTTAGGTAACTTCTATCTACCTATAGATTTTGTTGTTCTTGACATTCCCGCAGATTATCCAGTACCTATTATTCTCGGGAGGCCATTTCTAGCAACTACGGGTTGCAACGTGGATTGCAAGAACGCCAAGTTGAAATTCAACGTTGGTGGCGATGAGGTGGAATTCGCACTACTTGCAGCCATGAAAGGGGAGCAACTAACTGATGATATCTTCAACATCTACGATGAAGAAGAATCAAGAGAATTGGTGAGCTCTATCCTTATTAACGATCCGCTCGAAAGAGTTATAAGCTTCAGTTTAATGGAGGAAGATATAGATGCTTCTTGTGATGCAGATATACGGAGCTTGAAGGCACTGGAAGAGGATCCAGGAGCTATAACAGAGAAGCTGATCCAGGAGACGAAGATCTCCAGCCTCGGACCCAGCAGCAATACCTCGACCGAGGCACTTTCTGGACAGAGCGAGGCAACTGAAGAACACCTCGGTCAACGCATTTGCGCCTCGACCGAGGTCGACAGCGAGACGACTCTAACTGAGACTGCATCGAGTCCAGTTTCTGACACCATTCCACTGGGAAGAGGAAGCGAAGATCCCTCCCAGAAAGCACCCCCAGTAGTGGAGCTTAAACAACTCCCTAGTCACTTGAGGTATGTCTTTCTTGGGCCGGATTCTACTTACCCCGTTATTGCTAGTGCTTCCCTCTCCGATTCTGAATTATCTAAGTTAATGCATGTCCTGAGAAAGCATCGAAAAGCCATAGGTTACACCACGGATGATCTTATTGGCATTAACCCTTCTTTCTGCATGCATAGAATTCTAATGGAAGATAATCATAAGACTTCACGGGAACCTCAAAGACGGTTAAATCCGATCATGAAAGAGGTTGTGAAGAAGGAAGTTCTTAAGTTGTTGGATGCAGGTATTATTTATCCTATCTCGGACAGCAAGTGGGTTAGCCCGGTGCATGTCGTTCCGAAGAAAGGAGGGATGACCGTTGTGATGAATAAGAACAACGAGTTGATCCCAACAAGAACCGTTACGGGCTGGAGAGTATGCATCGATTATAGGAAGCTGAACACGGCAACTCGGAAGGATCATTTCCCGCTTCCCTTCATTGATCAAATGCTCGAACGGTTGGCCCAGCATTCACACTTTTGCTACTTGGACGGCTATAGTGGATTTTTCCAGATTCCTATCCATCCGGATGATCAGGAGAAGACCACTTTCACTTGTCCATGGGGGACGTTTGCCTATCGGAGGATGCCATTCGGATTGTGCAATGCACCCGCTACCTTCCAGCGATGCATGATGGCTATCTTTTCCGAGTACATAGAGGAGATCATGGAGGTATTTATGGATGATTTTTCTGTATATGGTTCCTCTTTTGATGATTGCCTATCTAACCTTTCTCTAGTGCTTAAAAGATGTGAGGACACTAACCTTGTTTTAAATTGGGAGAAGTGTCATTTTATGGTTAATGAAGGCATTGTGCTAGGACACCTCGTTTCTAATCGAGGTATTGAAGTCGATCGAGCTAAGATCGAGACTATTGAGAAACTCCCTCCTCCTTGTTCTGTTAAAGGTGTGAGGAGTTTTCTCGGGCACGCAGGTTTCTACAGGAGATTCATCAAGGACTTCTCTAAGATTTCTAAACCTCTTACTAACCTCTTGAATAAAGATGTTGTTTTTGAGTTTTCGCAGGAGTGTCTTGATGCTTTCTACAGGATTAAGGAAGCGTTGATCTCCGCTCCCATTATCCAGCCTCCTGATTGGACCTTGCCCTTTGAGGTCATGTGTGACGCTAGTGATGTAGCCGTAGGAGCGGTGCTTGGACAGAAGAAAGATGGACGGACCACCGCCATCTATTATGCTAGCAAGACGCTGGATGAAGCACAACGCAACTACGCTACCACCGAAAAGGAGTTATTGACGGTTGTATATGCTTTCGAGAAGTTTCGTTCCTATCTAGTAGGGGAGAAAGTCATTGTCTACACCGACCATGCAGCCATTCGTTACTTGTTGGCTAAGAAAGATGCAAAGCCGCGCCTTATTCGATGGGTTCTCTTGCTTCAAGAATTTGACCTAGAGATCCGCGATAAGAAGGGATCCGAGAACTCAGTTGCGGATCACCTCAGCCGGCTACCGGAATCCTCCCGCGAGACGGATAGCCCACCCATAGACGATTCATTCCCCGACGAGCACTTACACGTCTTGGAGCGTTTGATGGATCTACTTACTTCACCCCACGATGGAGGTGAAGTATGGGGTGAGGGAACCTCCGACCTCGTTTGAGACGCACCATGGTCCAGCTATCGACCTTAAATCAAGCGCTTCTTGGGAGGCAACCCAAGGTATTGCTCTTCTTTCCCGTTTTCTAGTCTAGCTTACATAGTTTTTGTTTTTACTTTGCTTTGCTTTGTTTTTGGCGTTCTGGACAGACAACAGGGAATATCTAAGGAGGAGCACAACTGGAAGGACAGAAGTTCGAGATTCTGAGAAGACAGAAACACCTCGGTCACTGTCAGAGCACCTCGACCGAGTTGATTCTTGAGCAACCGAGGCGACTAGGGTTTCTGCAGAACCGCCTCGGTCCATACCACCTCGGACCAGTCGAGACTATCTCGACCGAGGTGACAGCAGATCCAGTAAAAGTATAAAAGGGGGAAAAATTACATTTTCATTTTTTTACCCTCCTCGACCGCGGCGAACAGACGCACCTCGCTCACCTCGTTTCTTGCTCGTTTTCGACGTTTTCTGCTTCCAAACCGAGATTGAAGGATAGAGGAGTCGATTGCAACCACAGATCTGCAAGAAATTTGAGCGTTTCGACCGGAACGAGGTAAAAATGTTCGAAAACCTAAACTCGTTCGTTTACTGAAATTTGGGCTTTGGTTGCCCTTGATTCTGTTGAGGAAACCTTTAAGTACCCCTTAGGAAGCATCGGTAGTGATTTTTGGGGGAAAAGAACTGAAATTCAGAGAGTTGGAAATCGCACTGCCTTCGCCTCGGTCCAGTCGACCTGCACCTCGGTCGAGGCGATTCTTGGAGTTTGTCAGTCGACCGAAGTAGTCTGACAGTACAGTTTGAAGATGAGTTCTGACAGATTGTTAGCCCTTAGAGATAGATCCTCTCCTTCCCCTTCTTCTTCCTCATCCCGACCTTCTATCCCGGTGATTCACGAGAGACACCGGGTAGATTATGATCGTATTGCTAGTCGTCCAGTTATCGCTCCTAGATTTCTGGACGTTTCTGCCTTTGATTGTCTCCACGTAGATGGAGAGCTTAAGAGGATGATCACCACCGTCGGGCTGGATCAGTTTACTGAGATCCGAGCCCCAGCCTACCTTGAGCCGACCCTCGAGTTTGTCAGTTCCTTCACTTACCTCCCCACAGAGAGGGCTGTGAAGTACCGGTTGATGAACCGGAACTACTTAGTACCTCTAGACCACTGGAGAGACATCTTTGGCTTCCCTACCCCCACTGCTGTAGATTTCCCGACCCGAGCTGTAGCTAGAGAGTTCTGGGGTCAGATCGCCCACATTACAGAGCACGCAGATAGGTGGCGCCCTGGTGATTCCAGGGCGAAGCTTATTTATCATCTAGCTTTTCGGTTGGTACACAGGATCTTCAGCGAGACGCTTCTGGCGCGTACTGAGACGCCCCAGAAGGTCCGACAGGGGGAGCTCTTCTCTTTATACTGCATGGTCACAGGTGGATACCCTGACTTTGGATTGATGCTGGCAGAAGATCTGCACAGGATCAAGGCCAAAGGGAAGGGAGATATATGCTGCGGAGGGATAGTGACCCATATCGCTAGGTATCAGGATATGGATCTGAGTAGGTGTACCATGGTGGCGGCTGCCAAGCCGCTCGGACTTCAGAAGATGATTACATGGAGGATTCTAGTTCCCCGTGGTTTGACTACACCTTACGTTGCTATGCCATGGGAGCTGACTGCACCTCAGGGCATCAGATGGTCTGCACAGTTCTCTGTCTTTGATCCACACTACTGGCAGACAGCATGGGGTCCACTTATGGAGGATTACAGAGAGGGAGCAGCTGCCCCTGCTGAGGCTGAGGAGGAGGTTGAGGACGAGGACGACGATGATGATGATACAGTAGATGAGAGAGGAGGTGGCGTCCCGATGGACACAGGTACAAATACAGCTGGGACGAGCGCGCCACCTATTATAGATTTGGATGATGACGAGGAGGACACTGAGCCGGCGCCAGCTGAGGCGTCTCCAGTCAGACCTGCTAGACGCAGGAGGCGTGGAGTTAGGGACAGAGCTGCACACCGACGGATCGATGACCTGACGGATCAGGTTATCGACTCATATGCTGCACTTTCGCTGGATATCCGCGAGATGCAGGAGCGGCAGCATCATCAGCACATGATGGCTCAGCTACAGTTTGAGCGTATCATGGGCCATCCCTATGACCCGACTCAGTACCCCTACATACCACCACCACCACCGGATCGAGACTACTGAGGAGCTGCAGGACTTTATTATTATATCTTTTTTATGCAGTTCGGCTTTTATTCGGTGAGTTCTCTTGTTTAGACTTTTATTATACCCACTGTGACAGTGTGTCTCAAGTATGGGGTGTTTGTTATTTGACTACTTGACTACGTGATGTATTCGACTACTTTTGATGTATTATATTTATCGGATATTTTCATATTTATGCTTCATTTGCCTTTATATGATTATCTGATATTACATGCATACCTACAGGTTATTTGATTGAGAAAAACGTCGAAACCGAAAAAAAAAAAAAAAAAGAGAATTTTTGACCTCGACCGGGGAGATTCTGGCCGAACGAGGTGATTCACCTCGGTTGAACCAAGAACACCTCGACCGAGGTGGGTTAACTGAGAAGTTTTCGAAAACGATTTTGTGTGACTTATCTGGATATGATCTCAGTGAAGATCTTGTTTACTGACTGGTTTTAAATTCTTTATGTGTTTGAAAGGTTTTATGATATGTTTAAGTTGCTAAATGCTTTGTTTAAAATTATTGGCATGTTTAATACTTTGTTTTTATCCAAGTTATGTTGAATTTGAAGGTTGACACCGCAGGTTAAGTTCTCTCACTTTCTTCTTGGAAAGACCAAGGCAATTCATTCTCTTCTTCTTCTTCTTCTCCTTGATCATGCTTAGCCCTCATATACATTTTGCCTCCCTTTACCTATCCGGGAATTTGGAAGCAAGCGAAGTGGTGAAAGCAATGAAGTCAAAATTGAGAAGTGGGCTGGAAGTGAAAGTTTTAGAAAGCAATAATAGGTTTGGGGAAGTCAATCATGAAGATGAGTAACTCGGCACCATTCACATAGCCGGGTGTTTGTGTCTTGCCAAAGTCGGATTGAGCGATATTCCTAACGGGTCATGGTATGTGCATCAAGGGTTTGATGCATCTCAAGAAATTGATGATTGCAGATTTCCTAGGCTTCGGTTATTGTGCACCTCTGTCCATGCATCCCAAAAAGTAAAGTAAAAGAAAAGTGCGAAATAAGCAAAGCTTATTGGTGGAAGGTGTTGCAAGTCAAAGTGAAAGTGAAGTTCATCCTTTTCCCGGATTCCAGCACCACATTACCTTACATACATCCCTACCCTACACGTTTCTTGACCTTTTCTTTTGGGAAGCCCTTGAGACCTTGAGCTTGTTGATTGACTTAGCGGTTTAAACTGGATTATACATGATTAATTTTGATAATTGTGATTTATTATGCATTCTATGATTTTGTGCAAAGATGAACAACTTTCCTATATTTATAAAATGTTTTGAGCATATTGAGTTTTTAAATTCCAGGAAGTACTCTCTTAGAGTGATCTATGGTAGTTGCACACCATAAAATGTTTTTGAAAGGCTTTTTCATTGATTTTCTTGACTTATAATCCATTCTATCTTGTCTTCTATGTGCGGAACTTGCTTGGGGACAAGCAAGGGCTAAGTATGGGGTATTTTGATAGCATGAATTATAGTCTATATTTTGGGGTTTGTTTGAACGTTTTATCTTCAATAATCTACATGTTTGTATGTACATTATGTGATTTTACTGCCATTTCATCTACCTTTGCGAGAATCGAGGTCTACACCTAGTTTCGTTGTAATTGCAGGTAATATGGTACGTTTTGCATCAAAAAGGAGCAAAAGAAGTCAAGAGTCATTTGGAGCTACATCCAGGAAGCATAGCCATGGATTAAGGATTTACTTTGGGCCAGTTTTGAGAGATTTCACATTCAGTTGTGACTCACCTCGGTTGACCAGAGATTCATCTCGACCGAGGTGATCCAGAGAGGCCGACTCGACCGAGGCGAAAACCTAGGACGCGGCGAGAATATTTTATTCTTGGCTGAGATCTTTTAAAATTGGAAAGTGATCTTATATTTTTGGGCTTGGCTCCTGGAAGGAAGGAGATATGCAGAATCATATATTTTACCTTTATTTATGGGAAAAGATCTTTCTAAGATTTATTATCTTTGGAGGGTTATTTTCCTATATAAAGGGTTGGATTTCCACAAATCCAACAACCCCGCATACACCGATCATCCGCTATCAGCGCAAGAAGCAGCATACTCCAATTTGGGAGAGAGTTGAAGAACCTTTTTGAAGGTTGAAGGAAGATTGAAGTTCATAGCTTTTATAGCTTTATTGAAGGGTTTTGTAAGATTGTCTTCAACTCCCTCAATTGTTGTCTTGTCTTGTTGGATTATTGTCCAAGGAACGCTTTGTTGTGATATTTGATTCAGTTATTGGAGTCTTTTCATTAAATTCTTCTTTGTTCAAATATTCACCTTCTTCCCTTATATTTAATACTTTCATTATGATGATGAGTGGCTAATTTCCTTGTGTGATTCTAGGGTGATTGGCTGAAGGTTGTGGGAAAAACAATGATAGAATAATCTTAGATTCCAGTAGGATCCTGAAAGTTCGAGTCTTTAACCTTAACCCTAAGCATCTCGTTCGGTTGATGAACATCTCGGCCGGGGTGGAATTCTTCTGACCGAGGTGACTTATTCGACCTAAACTGAGAGTTAAGTGTTAGAGTTTGCCAAATCCTATTCTTATTACACCTTCCTAGTCCAAAGCAAGCTTAGGATGAGACTTACCCGGTAATTCCTTAGTTTGTGTATCAACGATCATAAGTGTAGGTAATAAAGGTTTATCCTTTATTGGGGTTCGAGTGTGCTTCCATCCCATCTTCGTGAGTTAGCCTGAGACTTACCCGGTAAAGGTTGATTCTATTCCCTTAGATGGTGTGTTAGTTTGAGGTTATAGTTCTTTATCTTAATTCCTTGAGACTTACCCGGTAATAGGAGTTGCGGTTTAGGATTAGTGTGTAGTGAGACTTACCCGGTGATCTACTCCACTTAGTAACACCTTCCCCACGCAAAAATCTCAACTTTGTCCGCTTATCTATGGATCTTGAGTTGGAACCACAACTAGATGCTTTAATCCCTAGAATTACATGCTTGCTTTATTTGACATCTTATTCATCTTTGATTGTGTTAATCGCTCTTGTGGTTAGAACTAACGTAGCATACTGTGTTGACTTTGTTTCACCGAGTCCCTGTGATCGACCCCTGGAATTTTCTTGCTTTTACTATGATTGACCCGTACACTGCGGGTTCGCATCCTTGTTTTAAGCTTAAGTCTAGGGTTATAAATTTAAAGCTTGCACACACCGTTTGGAGCGAACAGGCAACCGAAACTCTCTACGAGTACTTCGAATGGTTTGCACGCCTCAGATCCAGCTGTCCTTTTCACGGATATTCAACTCAAGATCTAGTCTTGTACTTGTACAATGGCTTGCTAGACAATGAAAGGAGGATCGTCGATGCGGCTTGCGGAGGTAATATTCTTAACTCTACTCCTGACCTTGCTTTGGAAAAGATACAGGAACTAGCGGAAGGAACTCAAAACTTTGGAAGGACCCCAACTAAGAAAGGAGTTCATGCTGTGAGCTCCGGGAAGAGTGAGATTTCCACCGAGCTCGCGGAATTGAAGGAAATGGTGAAGAGACTAACATTTATGGGAACACCGCAACAGCTCGAAGCTTGTGGAGTTTGTGTTGACCCGTATCATCCAACGGACATGTGTCCACAAGTTCAGGATGACGATGTTGAAGTAAACGCAATGGGTTATGGACAACCACATCAGCAAAGACCTAGGAACGATCCCTATGCATAGAATTTCATGCCAAATTGGCGTGACCAACAAAATTTTCGTTGGAGGGATCAACAAAACCAACAACATCAGCCCCGCCAAGGTAAGTATCACTCAACTGAAGATATGTTGCAGGTTTTGACTAAACACTTTGCTACTCATGTCCAAACAACAGAATCTAGCATCAAGAACCTTGAGCAACAGGTTAGTCAAATGGCGGAAGCTATTTCAAGGACCGAATCAAGGCTTTCCGGAGGATTGCCTTCCCAGATGTTTATAAACCCCAAGGAGAATGTTGGTGCCCTAACATTAAGGAGCGGGAAGCAAATCCAACAAGAACCACAAAGCAAACCTTCTTTCGTTTTTTCCGCACCCACAGCCGCCCCAGTAGCTGCAACTGCGCCCAGCACAAAACGGACGACACCATTGCGGCTGGCTGCCCCCGCCCCTGCGGTGACAACCCCTGAGCCGCCCCTGCGCCTTCAAGCTCACGCCCCTGCGTAAAAAACAACAGAGGGTCTTGCTGAAAAGGATACTTACGTCCGGCCTAACTTTCCGCCACTGTACTCCGAGAAACCACCGGCCCCTTTTCCTAAAGCCTTGAAAGAGAGAAGAATCATAGAGGACAAGGACCTCTTTGAGACTTTCTCCAAATGCGAGGTAAACATTCCCCTCCTTAAGTTGGTGAAAAGTATCCCTAAGTATGCTCGTTTTTTAAGGAACTTTGCACTATCAAGAGGAATCAAAAGCTAAAGGGAAAACAGAAAGTACAAGTGAGTGAGGATGTGTCGGCAGTTTTCCAATGGAGAATGCCCAAGAAGTGCAGCGATCCGGGCATGGTAAGCATTCCTTGTGTTATAGGGGAAACCCACTTTGACAAAGCAATGCTTGATCTCGGTGCTTCTATTAATGTCTTGCCATATTCGATTTACAAATCACTTGGCCTTGATCCACTAATGAAAACTAGGATTGTAGTACAACTTGCTGATAGATCTAATGTGTACCCAAAAAGGATAATTGAAGATGTATTAGTGATGATAGACAACCTAATTTTTCCTACTGATTTCTTTGTAATGGATATGGAAAATGATTCGCATGCTGCACCCATCCTGTTAGGTAGGCTATTTCTGAAAATGGCTAGGACTAAACTTGATTATGATAGTGGTAAATTGACCATGGAGTTTGATGGAGAAGTAGTGCAATTTGACATCTATGATGCAATAAGATTTCCCAGTGATGATCATTCTTTATGTGCTATTGACATTGTTAAACCTTTTGTGCAAGATGTTTTTGATAAATCTGACGTGGATGAATTAAGAAATGTGATTGAGCATGACATTGATGGTTTCAAATCAGATTATGTGATAACGTCTAGGATGAAAGAGGTCCTAGCCCAATTAGATGGGCATAAAAGGCTACCTATCTCTAATTTGGCCATTGGGCCCACTTTACTAACCCCAAGCGAGAAGCTTGTTCCGTCCATAGTGCAGGCACCTGAAATAGAATTGAAGGACCTTCCGTCACACCTCAAGTACGTTTTTCTTGGAGCACACAATACCTTGCCGGTGATTATCTCCAACAAGTTAACCACCGGACAAGAAGACAAGTTGGTGAAAGTACTAAAGGAGCACAAGACGGTCGTTGGATGGACTATTGCGGACATCAAAGGGATAAGTCCTTCCACTTGCATGCATAGGATTTTACTTGAGGACGAAGCCAAACCCTCTAGGCAACCTCAAAGGAGGTTGAACCCACCAATGAAGGATGCGGTCAAAAAGGAAGTGTTGAAGCTCCTCCAAGCGGATATGATCTTTCCTATCTCGGATAGCACTTCGGTTAGCCCGACCCAAGTAGTTCCAAAGAAGGGAAGCATCACTTTGGTGGAAAATCAACATGGAGAGATGGTTCCAAGCAAAACACAAACCGGATGGAGAGTTTGCATTGACTACCGCAAGCTCAATAAGGTAACACGAAAGGACCATTTACCATTACCTTTTATTCATCAAATGTTGGAACGTCTTGCAAGTCATCAATACTACTGTTTCCTGGATGGATATTCGGGTTGTTTCCAAATAGCCATCGCACCACAAGATCAAGAGAAGATGACGTTCACTTGCCCATTTGGCACTTTTGCATATCGTAGAATGCCATTTGGACTTTGCAACGCACCGGGCACTTTCCAACGGTGCATGATAAGTATTTTCTCCGAATACATAGAAAACTTCATTGAAGTCTTCATGGATGATTTTACCGTCCATTGAGATAGTTTTGACGCATGTTTAGGGCATTTGAAACTTGTTCTTGAAAAATGTGTTGAAACCAATTTAGTTCTTAATTCGGAAAAATGTCATTTCATGGTCGAACAAGGAATTGTGCTAGGATATGTAATATCCTCAAAAGGGATAGAGGTAGATAAGGCAAAGGTTGATGTTATTCAAAATTTACCTTATCCTACTAATGTTCGGGAAATCCGATCTTTCCTTGGTCATGTAGGTTTCTACCGACGGTTTATCAAAGATTTTTCAAAGATCTCAGCACCCCTGTGTGAATTGCTCAAGAAAGATGTCACCTTCATAGTGGATGAGGATTGCAAGAAGGCTTTTGACACTTTGAAGGCATGTCTCACCACGCACCAATCATCCATTCCCCGGATTGGGAGAAACCTTTTGAAATCATGTGTGACGCTAGTGACTACGCCGTCGGAGCTGTCTTAGGACAAAAAGACAGACGAGCCTCCCATGTGATCCATTATGCGTCTATGATACTCAATGGAGCGCAAAGGAATTACTCTACCACCGAGAAGGAGATGTTAGCTGTGGTTTTTGCCCCTGAGAAATTCTGGCAGTACCTACTTGGGGTGAAGGTAATTATCTTCACTGACCATGCAGCTCTTAGGTACCTCATGGCAAAGAAGGAGGAAAAGCCACGATTGATCCGTTGGGTGCTTCTTCTAAGCGAGTTTAACCTAGAGATAAGTTATAGGAAGGGAGCTGAGAACCTGGTGGCCGATCATTTGAGTAGACTAGTGAAAGAGGAGGAAGATCCTGAAAAAAGAGAGATAGCCGGAAGTTTTCCAGACGATACATTCTATACAACTCTCTGTTGTGTAACCGCCCCCGCGCCTCACACCAGCCGCCCCTGCGGCCAGCCACCCCTGCGGCTCTGTCTAGGCGCCCCTGCGAAATTGTCGACAGAGATTTGTCTTAAGCTTCAATCTTGTAAGCCTTGGTTTGCTAACATTGTGAACTTCATTGACAGGAAGGAGTATCCTCCAAACTTCACCAAGGCACAACGGGAGAAGGTAAATGCTGAAGCTCGACACTACGTTTGGGACGATCCATACCTTTGGAAGCATTGTAGTGACCAAGTGATCCGGCGTTGCATTCCGGACAATGAGGTACAATCCGTCCTAACTTTCTGTCATTCTGAAGCATGTGGGGGGCACTTTGGGGCAAACAAAACTGCAAGAAAATTTTTGGATGCCGGTTTCTTTTGGCCGCACATTTTTCGAGACGCTTTTGCATTTTGTAAAGTGTGTGATAGATGCCAAAGGGTAGGAAATCTTTCAAAGAGACATGAAATGCCCCAATCCTCTCTTATATTTTGTGAAATATTTGATGTTTGGGGAATTGATTTCATGGGGCCGTTTCCTACTTCATTCGGGAACACATATATCTTGCTTGCGATGGACTATGTTTCCAAGTGGGTGGAGGAAAAGGCCACCAAAACTGATGATTCAAAAGTAGTTGCAGCTTTTTTGAAGGAAAATATCTTTGCAAGATTTGGAATCCCAAAAGCCTTAATTAGTGATAGAGGTACCCATTTTTGTAACAAGACGATCACGGCTCTCCTTAAGAAGTACCATGTTCACCAAAGAGTATCAACAGCTTATCATCCACAAACAAACGGCCAAGCTGAAGTGTCCAACTGGGAAATAAAGACCATCCTTGAAAAGACGGTTTCTCCCGCGCGGAAGGATTGGAGCGCAAGGCTAAATGACGCTCTATGGGCATATCGGACAGCCTAAAAAACTCCTATCGAAATGTCCCCTTTTAGGCTCGTGTTTGGGAAAGCTTGCCACCTACCGGTGGAGTTAGAGCACAAAGCTTGGTGGGTGGTAAAGCAGTGCAACATGAACATAGAGGAAGTGGGAGAATTCTGGAAGCTCCAATTGCAAGAGTTGGAGGAAGTGAGGCTAGATTCATATGACCATGCTACCACATACAAAGAAAAGACCAAAGCATGGCATGACCGGAACATTCTCCGGAAGGACTTCAAGGTAGGTAATAAGGTACTTCTCTTTCAATCCCGTTTGAAACTCTTTGCAGGTAAGCTGCGTTCGATATGGATAGGGCCGTTCATAGTAGCCGAAGTATACCCTCACGGGGCTGTTGATCTCTATGATCCCCAAACGCACAAGGTGTTTAAGGTGAACGGACAAAGGCTAAAGCTTTACCTTGAAGGAGTCAAGAACGATCCGATTGACGAGATGGTACTAGAGGAGGCACAGTTAGAGAAGTAGAGAACTTACGTCGAGCCAACGACGTAAAACAAAGGCGCTTCTCGGGAGGAAACCCGAAGGAATAAAAAGAGGAGCTTCGGTCAAGGAAACCGCCCCTGCGGCTTTGTATCCCGCCCCTGCGGTGATACTCACGCCTAGCGCCGCCCCCGGCGCTGGGCCTGCGCCTGCAACACGCCTGTCACCGCCCCCGCGGTGACATCCCAACGTCCCTACGGCAGCCATCCTTGACACGAATTCTCAGCGCCGCCCCCGGCGTTGGGCTTCCGTGCCCCTCTCCCTTATCGCCGCCCCTACGGTGTCAAACCCCCGCCCGTGCGGGTTTACCCAGAAAAGAAAAAAAAGAGGATCTCGAAAAATACCTACACCTACCACGCACCATGATAACGTGATTTATGGCGATAGTTTAGGCACTTAATTAGATAGTTTTTCCCGTTATTCATGCACGGTTCGACATTGGTTCATGACGTTTTCGCTCAATTCATGCATATTTTTAGAAAAGACGTCTACACGACCTTTTATCGGTTTTGTAGGTAATTCGGGAATCTATTGGACATTAATCGATACATTCGAGGGTCAAGCCTCATGGTGGTACACATCCAAAGCTTTGAAGGAGCATAATTGGAGCAACAAAGGACACAAAGACCACTATTGGTGCAAGCAATGGAGCAACTCATGGCTAGACGATCATAGCATGCTTCTGCTGAAGAAAATCGGACCAACTGCCAGGAAAATCGGCCGATTTATTCCTCTGGGTCGATTTTCCTGCCTTTGACAGCTTAAGCCACGTGTCCCACGATCTCTTGATCCGGCCTTGCTCTTGGTGGAGAATATAAGTGGTCTTGCAAGCTGTTGCTGAGCATCTCTCCTCTCCCACATTCTCATACACAACTCATTGGATTGGAGGAAGATTTGGGGGGGAAAAAAGAAAAACTCTCTCAAATTGAAGGAAGAAGAAGAACACCAAACATAGAGTGATAGTGAGGTTTTGAGTGATTTTGAGTGATTTTTGGAGTCTTGGATTGAAGAACTATTGCAAGGATTGTTAGGAACGTTTTGGAACTTCGTTTTAAGAGTTGTAAGTCTTGCTAAACTTAGATTCAGCTGAGATTTATTGATTTAACTTGCTCATCTTTCATCATCCATCTATGAAAACCATGTTTGCTTGTGTGATGATTTTGGATCTTAATATGCATACTATTGGCTAGTTTATTGTGATTCTGGAGTGATGGATTGATGGTTATGGCTAGGGTGATGATAGAATGGACTTATATGTTAGTTTAGGATGATTTGTATAAACGAAACCCAAACCAGGAGGAAAAATCGCCCTGATCACCAGCCAGATCGGCCGATTTAGCCAAGATCCATCCGATTTATTCTCCTGTTGCTCTTTAAATGATGAATATGTATGTTAGGGTGTTTGGTTATTTAAATCCTAGTGTTTATTAAGCCTAATTTAGCTTAGGATCACCTAATGCTATCAATCTAAGTGAGGGAAGAGATCTACCCGATGATTTCCGACCTTAGATACCTAAGATCATGAATACTAGGTAGTAGTGAGCCTCATAAGCCGCTATTGGATCGAGTGTGCTAGGATTGTTGCTTGAGACTTCCCTATTCCGAGACTTACCCGGTAAGGAGAGGGTTACCCCTTGAGTAGTATCCGGATTGTGTAGAATTCCCTACTTTAACCGCTTGAGACCTACCCGGTAATAGGAGTTTGATGTGGGACTAGTGAAGTGAGAGACCTACCCGGTAATTGCTTCCATTAGTTAAACACTCTTCCCCAACACCGCAGCTTGTCCTTAGAATCCTTAGAACCTTGAGTCCAATGCCATAACCGGAAATCTTGATCTCTAGAATCCACTTTTCTCTCTTGATCATATACTTGTGTTTTAAGTTACTTGTTTGTTTGCTAGTTGAGTTGTTAGTTTATTTTATTGTTTTGCTTGATTTGTGATCCTTGTTTGATCACCACAAAAACCAACCAAAAATATCGAGATTTTCATTTCTTTGTTCCTTGACTCTTTCTTGGATTAGATCCACACTATCTATGACCATTGTTTGACTCGATTTCACCTTAGTCTTTGTGTTCGACCTCGGAATACTATCCCTACTATAAACGTCCCGTACACTGCGGGTTCGCTAGGAGTTAGGATAATTATAACAAGTATAAATTTAAAGCCTATTGCGTATCACATCCTGAGCGTAACACACCACCCACCAACCTTCTTCACCAAACACAAACCCTCCAAACCTCTCTCCTTCAGAAACCCCCTCAACGCCCCTGCGCCCTCTGCCCACCAACAATCTCGCCGACGCCCCTACGCCGCCTCCGACAGCTAGCCACCAGTCGAAACGCCCCTGCGCCACCTTCTCCCACTACCCCCGTACTCTCTCACAGCCCTACGGGCTTCCTCCTCACCCACTTCACACATTCCACTCCAGCTACACCACCGGCGAGGCTACACCACCAAGGACGTCACCGGAGCAACCTCAGCAATACCCTTTCCATCGCTCCTCAGAAATCGCCTCTGCACTTCTCCCACACCTACGGCTGCAAGCATCCGCCCCTGCGCCTCACCGCCCCTGCGCCTGCACAGCCGCCCCTGCGGAAATCACACCAGAGAGGTCGTTTTCTTTTCCTTATTTCAACATTTGCCAATCCTTTGTTTCAAATACTTTCAAGAATGGAAGCCCTAAGGAAATACGAGATGACCAACGCAGAGAAGGAGCGTTATAGGATTGTGCAGGATCGAGTTGTGTATGCAACTCGATTTTTGCATATTCCGACTTTGGAGAAACTAGACATAATAGAGAGCATGCAAGCATTTTTGGCGAATGCCGGGCTCGGAGACTTCCTCCAGAAAAGTGCTCCAACATATCCCGAGCTCAACAGACTGTTTATCTCCACTTTCACAACGGAGAAGGAAGACCACATGTGTACCGGCCTCACCTTCAAGTTCAACAAGGTGAAATACACTCTTGACTACGCGATCTCCGGGAGGCTTTTGGGGTGACTCTAAACCCCTCTGAAAACTGGTGGGATCCAGTCCCGGCCCCAGACTTGTGTGAGTTTTGGCAAGCAGCTACCGGGCCGGAATTCCATGTTGGGGGTGAGTACTCCAACAAACTCACTCACCCTAGCTTGAGGTTGATTTCAAAGATCCTCATGAGTGTCTTATGTGGACACAAAGAAGAAAACAAGGTCGCTCTCAAGGACCTCCCACTACTCTACTCCTACCTTCCACAGAGCGAGAAGGTGATGGATTGGCCCTCTCTCTTCCTTGCCGCTTTGAAGCGGATCAGGAGGGATGAGCCGAGGAATATTGTCGGCGGTGGGGTGATCTCTTTGATCGCCTTACAAGTGATGGACCTGTCCGAGTTAGAGGACGGGATGGCGGCTCCTCTCTACACTGAGGGGATGCTTAGGAGGTACAAGCTCCTCCGGCGGGACGGGGAGAACCTATTTTGGATCTCCCTTGCAGATGGGAGCCACCTCACCCACCTCCCCCGGCCTTTACCATTAGGAGGTGAGCTCTCTGAGCTCTATATTCCGGCAGATCCTTTCGTGCCGAGGAGGCCACTAGTGGCCATTGTGGAGAGGCATGCTGCCAGCTCCAGCCGGGCCCATCAGGAGGAGCACCTGCCCATCCCAGATGACGAGGAGATGCCCACGGCGGCACTAGAGGAGGACCCGGCCCTTGCGAGCCTTCAAGCTGAGATGGCGGCTATGACGACCCAGCACCGGACATGGCAGTCCGATTACCAGCGGACTATCCTGGAGCAGCAGTAGAGCTGGCAGACCAGTTTTGCCACCTCCATGATCTCACACTTCGACAAGAGGCAGGAGGCCTAGCAGGTAGACCAACAGCAGCAGCTGGAGGCTCAGCAGCTGGCTTGGCAGGCCAGTTTTGAGACCTCTTTGGTCGCCGGATGTCTGCCCAGTAGGACCGCATTCATGACATCTACCGCCGGCAGGAGCACTTCTTCCGCCACTTCCCTTACCCACCGGAGGAGGGTCCGGGTGGTCCATCCGGACCGCCCCAGTGAGGGGTACATTTCTTTCTCTTCTCCCGCATTCATCTTTGACTCATTTCCACTTTGAGGACAAAGTGTACTTCAAGTATGGGGGAGGGACATATCATTGCTTGTACAATTCATTAAGTTGTTTTGGATTTTGTTTTTGCATTGTTAAATTAAGTTTGATAGTCAAAAAACAAAAAAAAAGAAAAAGACAAAGACAAAGACAAAGAAGTGAAAAAAGGCATGAAAATCCTCGGATAAACCGAAAGCCCGAAAGGGCGGTTTAGGTAAAAAGAAGGTGTTCCGACCAACCTTAGGTTGGTGCAAAATTGGACTTGAAGGATGTGAGTTAAAGTGAGAAAAGAAGAAGAGTTGCAAAGTGAAAACCCGAAAGGGCGCCTTGGCGAAATGAGCGACACCGAGTGTAGGTTTCCCTTCCGGCGTTTTGGCGACATAAGAAGGGGAGTCATAAGGAGGTTGTCCGGGTAGGACACTCTTGGAGCGATAAGGATGGTAGTATTTTGTTTCTCACATTTCCTCTCTCTTCCTTCTTTCTTTCTTGGTTTTTCTCTTGTTTTTCATTATCTTTCTGCTTACTTATGCTTCCTGAGGCCTTTGAGTCTAGTTGATGTCATTTGTTTTTACTTGGGACGAGTAAAAAGATTAAGTATGGGAGAGTTTGATAGGTGATGAAATCACTATCAATTAGGGTAGTTTTTAGAGTCTTTTTATTGCATTAGTTTCGGTTTATGCTACTAACTCCTTGGTCCAGAAGAAGAAGATCAAAAGAAGCTAAAGAAAGGAGATATAAGCACTTAGGAGTGAAGATCGATCACAAAGCAAAGCTTCTGTTGCCTCAGCGACCCCGCGGATCCTTATAGCCGCCCCAGCGGGTAAAGCCTTACTTCGGAGCGCTCCCTGCGCTTTCACCAGCGCCAACCATGAAGCGTGTCACCGCCCTTGTGCCACTCCTTGGCGCCCCTGCGGTGTCCTCCACTGACGAAACGAAGACCAGCTCCCCTGCGCCTTCCACTGCGGCACTGCCTGCACCTCAACATGGGAGCTGGAAGACGAGGAGGTTGTGTCACCGCCCCTGCGTCGACATAGGGACGCCCCGGCGGCTTGGCATCAAAAACGTCAAGAAGGCGAATGGTCAAACGTTGAAGAGCATTGAAGATCCGCTACAGCGGAATTGTCTTGCCGCCCCAGCGGCTCTGAAGAAGTCAACCGATTCTGCCTAAACCACCCCTGCGGTTCTTGAAGGCCGCCCCTGCGGTTTAACGCCAAAAGCTTTACTCCGGCTGTTTATACCACCTTTATGGCATTTAAGGTGGTTGTTTTGGGCCGGCCATTTACTCCTATTTAGTGTCTTTTGTAGTATAAATAGTCATTGGTTGATTGCTAGAATCATCCATCTTATCATCTAGTTAGTCAGGAAATTATCCAATTAGATTGTCTTGCTTCCTTGTAATGAGTTGCTAACTCCCTTGCTACATTGGGTTGGTTTGAAGTTGCATTGTTACCTTGGTTGTCTAAATTGCATGTTTACTATTGCTTGAGATTGATCACCTTAGGTTCTAAAGTGCATGTAAACAACTAGGATTAATAGGTTCCGGGTTCGGGTCTTTAATCTAGTAGCAACTTTAAGTAATAACGGGTTGTGATTACTTAAGGAAAAGGAACACAAATATAAAGATAAGTTTAATGGTTTTAATCTTCTCTTTATATCCCTTTGTCTTTATTTGAAAGCTAACTTGTTATTTGTTCTTGTAGGTTTACGGAACTTTAACCTGTTAAGTTGTGTTGATGCCGGTTGGCTCAACACATATATATGATCGAGACGGGAGATTACTTGAAAACTTGTAAAGGGAACTCACCAAAGTAGCAATTTCATGCTTAGAATCAACCTAGTGTAGATTCATCCATTATTGTCTTACTTGTCGCATTAATCGTTTTCATAAGTTTTTTGTGCATCAATTCAACCAACCCCCCCCCTTTGTGTCACTTGTCACCATAATCGATAATTGCATCTAAAACACCTTAACTCTCTTGGGTTCGACCCTTACTTACTTACTATACTTGTTCTTAGTGCTAAGTCGGGATTTACTTTTGATTGGGTATAGACAACCATAGAAATACCGTCGGTCAACTCCCCTTCAATTTTGAAGGCTATTGAATATTTGTAGGGATAAAACTAGGGTTTAACGATGAAACCCTAAATATTTGGGCTGAAAAGAAGTCGAGCCGCAGGTATCAGAAAATACTCTGGGCCGCGTCAGAAGATATGAGAGAATACTTTGGCATGTCAGACGGTATCAGCAAATACTTTGAGCCGCGTCAGACGGTATTAGAGAATACTTTGGCGCGTCCTAACTTCCTTTTATGCTCATTTTTGTCCTGCTTCAAGGCTTGATCCTTAAATATGCAATTTCGCTCCATAATTCGCCAAATTACCTACAAATGCAATAAAACTCTATGTAGACCTCTATTCTTGCAAAGTAGGTGAATATAACCATAAATGCCATGAATGTATGTCTATGCATGCAAAATAAAGGGAAATTTTATATAAATACATGCCTAAAAATAGGTCATAATTCATGTCATCATGAATCTCTCCATTCCTCCAAAACGATTCTACTGAATCATTGAAAATGACTTGAGGTCTAAACTCATACTCCCTTTCAGCTCGATCACCTAGTTGACGCCGGTATGGAGTACTTGTTGAACGGGATCCATATGTTGACCAAGTATTTGCGGAATACCCACAAATGGGTCAACTGGCTCGACCCTTGGTGGAGGCGGTGGTGGTGGCACATAAGCGGGTGCCGGTGGTAGCACATTGACGGGTGCTGGTGGATTCACTACGACTCTAGAATTTCTATCCCTTTCTTAATTTCCTCATCGAAATAATTCTTTTATTTCATACATCTTGGCCTGAAGTCACTCGTGTTGAGCGTTAGTTTCAGCTCTCTCTCTCATGAGAGCTTCATCTCGAGGTCTTATTTGATCTCGAGCATTAGCCAACTCAACTCGAAGATATTCTACTCCTTCATTATTGGCATTAGCCATCTTTTTAGCTTCTTTCAACCTTCTCTTGTAGGTCATTTCTGGTTCAGGATCGTAAGGAACGATTTCTTTACCAACTTTAGTTTTTCGTATAAACCTAAGGAAAAGGTTTTGCAAGAACACTCAGATAGAGTAATTAGTAGCAAATCAAGAAGCTTCCAAGTTAGACAACCGTACATTGGATTGGTCTTGACCAATTCCCCAGCAACGGCGCCAAAAAAACTTATTCGCTCCAAAAGGTGTATGAAGACAAAGCTTTAAATTTATATCCCGAATTATAGACCTAACGATAAGCGAACCCGCGGTGTACGGATCTATTGTAGTAAGGGCTTATATTCTGGAGTTGATCTCAGGGAATAGGTGAGAATAATCAAAGTAACGCAATCTAACTTCAGAAACATGTAGTAGTACTAATCAAAAGCAAAAGAACGGATGTATAGCAAAATGGGGAAATGTGGATTCTAAAGATCATAGTATCCAGTTGTGGTTTCGACTCAAGATTTCTAAAGATAGCTTGGAAAAAGCTGAGGATTATTGAGGGAAGGTGTTTCAACAACGGGATAGATTACGGGGGTGGTTTCACCATCCACTTTCCCAAACCTAAGATCCTATCATCGGGTAAGTCTCAAGGAACTAAGGAAAGGTAAGAGTACTCAAACCAACACATTCACCTAAGAGTACATGAACTAACGGGTCATGGTATGTGCATCAAGGGTTTGAGGCATCTCGAGAAATTGATGATTGCTGATCTCCTAGGCTTCGGTTATTGTGCACCTCTGTCCATGCATCCCAGAAAGTAAAGAAAAGTAAAAAGTGAAAATAAGCAAAGCTTATTGGTGGAAGATGTTATGACTAAAAGAAAGTGAAGAAAAGATCATATTCCCAGATTCTAGCACTACATCACCCTATATACATCCCACCCTTACACGTTTCTCGACCTCTTTTGGAAGCCCTTGAGACCTCGAGTATGTTGATTGACTTTGTGGTTTAAACTGGATTATACATGATTGATTTCGATAAATATGATTTATTATGCATTATATGATTTTATGCAAAGATGAACAGCTTTTTTATATTTATAAAATGTTTTGATCATGTTTTGATTTTATTTGCCATGAAGCACTCTCTTAGGTTGATCTATGAGTTGAGAACACACCAAAAGGTTTTGAAATGTTTTTCATTGATTTTTGATGACTTATAATCCATTCTATCTTGTATCTAAGAATATGATCTTGCTTGGGGACAAGCAAGGGCCAAGTATGGGGTATTTTGATAGCATGTATTATAGTCTATATTTTGGGATTGGTTTGGACGGTTTATCTTCCTAAATCTGCATGTATGGATGTATATTCTTTGATCATTATGTTGTTTTGTCTACCTTTGCGAGAATTGAGGTCTACACCTAGTTTCGTTGTGATTGTAGGGAAAATGGAACGTTTTGGAGCCAAGGAAGCTAAGGAGTCATTGGAGCTACATTCTAGAGCATTGAGGAACTATAAGAAAAGCTCTAGAAGCATGGAAATGATTTGGAAGATTGATTTTGGACCCGATTCGAGATGATTCACGCTCAACTGAGACTCACCTCGGTCAACTATGGTACCACCTCGACCGAGGTGATCTTCAGGAGCGTCTGGACCGAGGCGAACACCTCACCGCCGACAAGATCTTTATTTTAGGCTCAGATCTTCTATTTTTGGAAAATGAATATCACATATTTTTGAGTGGATTTCTGGAAGGAAGAATATCTTATTGGCTGATATATTTTGGAAGATATGGATATATTTTTTAGGAATTTATCTTTTTAAGATATTTTATCTTTGGATGATAATTCTCCTATATAAAGGGTTGGATTTTCTACAATTCAACCATCTTCGGATCACTGATTTTCTGGAGAGGTTTTTAAGGTAGTTTGAAGGAAGTTTGTAAGATTTTCTTAGTTGGCTTTTGGTTTTGTTGTCTTTTCTGATTTTTGATTGAGGAACGCTGATTATTTATTTGATTCAGTTATTTAGTCCTTTGTGATAAGGTTTTCTTGTTTGAATATTGATTCCTTTCTCAAATATTTGATTATTATTATCATGATGATTTTTGGCTAAGTTCTCTATGCGATTCTAGGGTGATTGGCTGAAAGTTATGGGGAAGACGATGAAAGAATGAGCCTTTATCCTAGTGGGCCCTGAAAGCACGAGCCTTTACCTTAACCGACGAACACCTCGGTCAGTCATTGAACATCTCGGCCGAGATGGAATATAACTGAACGAGGTGAGCCCTTTTCTGATCCTTTTCTGAGTTGAGGTTTCAGTTTGCCAAATCCTATCCTTGTTATACCTTTCTTGGTTCAACGCAAGCCTAGGATGAGCCTTACCCGGCGATTACTTTTTATACCCAAGATCATCAGTGTTAGGTAATAAAGGTTTATCCTTTATTGGGGTTTGAGTGTGCCTTAATCCCATCTTTGAGATTTAGCCTGAGACTTATCCGGTAAAGGTTTATCCTTTATTGGATGCTTTAATTCCTAGAATCCGCATTCTCTTTATCTGACTTTTATATCACCTTTGATAGCTTTGCTGAGTTGCTTGTGGTTATTTGACAACCTGAATTACCGATCTTTGTTTCACCATAGTCCCTGTGATCGACCCCTAGAATATTTGCTTTTATTACAATTGATCCGTACACTGCTGTTTCGCAATATTGTTCAGGCATATATCTTGGGTTATAAATATTAAAGCTTGCACACACCTTTTGGAGCGATCATCGTGTCACAAACCAAAGTTGAATTAGTACAGGAATAACGTAATCAAAGATAATAATCGGATTGTGTGCAAACATGTTATGTGTCTATGTTTCCTTATATGTGTATCTGCCTTTACCGTTATTATAATTCTTAAAATGATAGCTAACGGTTTTATAATGTCTTTGTAGATGCCTTGCAGGTTACGGACGCTACTAAGTGAGCCGGTGGTAATGGACAGCCGGGGTTCCCGTACATTATAGGACGGGACTAGGTTTTCGTATTATTGTTATCTTTTAGAACATTGTTGTGTTATTGTTTGTTGTAAGAACTCGGTTGTGAGTCTTTCAGAAGAACCGGTAGGTGAAATAAATAAGTTAAAAGATACTCTAGAAGGGGAGGGGGTTGAATAGAGTATGGGAACTTTTCGTAAACCAAATCTCAAGGCCTTGAAACTCCTTTCAAGGGCCTTTGATGTCGATATGCGCTCTTTGTGAAACTTTGATTTCAAGGACTTTGCTTTCAAGGGCCTTGACTTCTTGCTCCTGCAAAACAAAGTTAGTCACAGTAAAGTATATATGGTCCGGAATTGGAAAGATCGACACGAGGATATGTTTGCGAAGTTCGGCTCTAAATAGCCTACTGTCCGTCCCAAGGTATAGCCTTAGGATCTAACTATCTATTATCAGCTTCAAAGAGTTCTAGGTACAAACAAGAAGAAATCCCCCTCTTGTCTCACTGTAGCCAATGCTACGATCTAGCTCCAACTCTCAACCTAGCTATAATAGCGTAGTTACTTCGCATAGTAACACACACTCTAGTATAGCACTATTTAGATCTTCCAATGGAGCTCTTGTGTTTTCTCTCTCTAAGGGGATAAAGCTTTTGCATAAATGAGAGAAAGAAAAACAATGAATGAAGATGTTTAGTTGCTTGAAGAGGTAAAGATGTTTTCCGTGTATGCTTGTGTGTCTTTCTTCTTCGACCATCATCTTCATTTATACTCTTCTATGGAGAGGTCTTCTAGCCGTTGTAGAGATGACCGTTTGAAGATGAATCTTCTTCTCCAAGAAGATAGTTTCTTGTTTCGAGATAAGGTAGATGTTGCAAATCTTCAACTCCTCAGAACACGTCGAGCCATTAGCTCCTTGATCTTCTCGTCTTCGATTGAATCGAAAGAGAAGATATTTTGCCGCTTTTTTTTTTAGAAAATCTTCGGTTGAGATCTTCGGTTGAGATCTTCGGTTGAGATCTTCGGTTGAAAAAGATTTTCCCTAAAATCTTTCTGTTTCAGCAAATCTTCCCGGAAAACCTTCTTTGAATTTTAATCCTTGTTCTGTGCATCTACATCTAACTCCAAGCCCTTTGAGATCGTCCCTTTGTAAACGTTATCTTCTTTGTCCTTAAGTTATACTTCAAGGCCCTTGAATCAAGTCCCTTGACATTTAATAAGACTGTCACTGAATTCAAACCAACCAAGCATCTAGAGAATATAATCAATACATTGTTAGTATATCCAACTACTACATTTGTGTTAAGTCTTCCAACATCAACACCTGTAAAACATTATAAGTAAGGTGGAGTTTTCAATCTCCCCCTTGATGGAAGACAACAAAAATGTTTTATCGTACCTGCATTTGTTGGTTTAGCAATGCATATAAAAATCAAAACTAAAAATGTAGAATGCAGTATATCGAAATGTCGGATCATCATTTCTCCCCCTTTGTCTTTCAACAAGGGAGAAAAAACAGTTAAAGCACGGGAGTTTTAAACACAGCTACAAACCCAAAATAGTATTTTCACAAACCACATAGAAAGTTTTTCAGAAAACCAGTCAGCTCAATTCTCCTCATAGAACTTCCTCTTTCCTTTGGATGAAGATTTCTTATAGCGCCAATCATCCATTTCAACTGCCAAACGTTTTCTCTTTTCTTCAGCTCTTATCTGCTTAACTACTTCATACTCAACTTTTGGCAAAAAAAATTGGCTCAACATGAGTTGGATATAGAATTGATTTATTCTATACACGCCTTTTACAATTCATCAGCACATTCTCAACTTTCTCTTGAGTATATTGAGCTACATCTTCAGGTATGGGTAAAATGCTTCCCATTGTAGTCAATATATTTCATTGACTTTAGCATTTATGGTAGCTAGTAACTCGAAGTTTGTATCCATTCTCCTCGTGGTGTCAAACTGAAAATCAAATAATTCACGATTGATACAAGCTATTTCTTTTTCACAACCTTCTAACCTGATTTCCGGAGTAGGAGAAGGTTTAGCTTCTTTAGTTGGATTTTGAGTACTTCCTTTTCCTTTTAGTGCCCGTTTGGTTGGAGCGGTGGAATGGAAACGGAATGGAATCGAATAAGGGTAGAGAAAGGAAATGGAATGAATGAGATTACTTTTATGTGTTAAAAGACCTCTAACCAAACATATTTTTTGATTGATTCGGAATCATTCCGTTACCGGGAATGATTCCCGGTGCTTCCAAACGGGCCCTTAAAGTCCATGTTCCTGCAAGAGTTTTCTCAATCCCCAGACGTTCGAAGCAGTTTTCATCAATTTTGCCAGATATAGACTGCCTTTCCTCAGAGGATGTGTAAATTTTGTAATAATCAAAGACCTTAGGCAGAAAATTTCCATAAGGCAAAGAAATAGGTCTCTTAGAATTGACAGAATGCATCATATGGTTGAGAATCAGATTAGGCACATCTATGTCCAAATTAGACATAAGCAAATGAATTAATTCCAGAGTATGATCAGTCAGCAGCTCTCTTGAGTTTGCACGAGGAACAACACATCGAACCAGTATGGTAAACACTATTTTAGCCTCTAATGTTAGAGATGTATGAGTAAGTTGACGTGAAGTTGAATTCGGAACTAGAAATTTCTCCGTAGCAACACAAACACTCTCTGATCTTGAAGGATGGTTGAATACCACATCTGTAGGAATTCCAAAAATCTCGCTTAACATAGTAGGAGTGAGTGAAATCAGAGTACCTTTAACTGAAGATTCAAGAGTGATACAACCTTTGTCCCTTTTTGTGGTGAGATTAACATAGAATAGTCTAGTGAGTCGTGGAAAAGCAAAATCTCCAGGGTTTGGAACCTTCCAGATAATTGACCTCTTTAGCTTGTCTATGCAGGGAATTTAAAAGTGTTGAGAAAATCAGTGTCCACCAAATCACACATACAAAGCGGTCGATTGTGAAACCCGTCAAGCCAAGATCCAAAAGCTTGAAAATTAACGAACCATGATGAGGGAAGACCGGTCGTCTGAGATGTATCCAGATCATCAGAAGATTTTTCTTCTTTAGCAATTGAGTGACTCTGAACGATTTTTTTTTGGGAGCTTGAGGAGTAGATCTCTTGCTTCTGGGTGCCATGAGGGAAGTTTGAGAGAGAAATCAAGGGATTTTGAAATAGGCTTTCTTGTGAAAGAATAAAAAGATAGAGAAAGTAGGTCCTTTGTAATAGGGAAATAACAAGATCTTGAGAAAATCAAACTTTTCAAAGATCTGTATAAAAACCAACAACAACTAATCTTTTTCAAAATTACAAACAAAAGATTTATAAAAATATTTTAAGAATTGAAATATCTAAAAGATATTAATTCTTAAAAGATCCGTAAATTTAATATACCCTGAGAAATATGTTTCAAGGCCCCTTGAATTTTATTTCAAGGCCCTTGAAAACATCATTTGGGTTGTATGCGTAGGAACAATTAAACTCGTTTACTCCCCTACGTTAATGCTTCCTAGTTCAACATACCAAGCTCCAATCTAATAAAATTAAATTGTTCCTCAGGAAGAGGCTTGATAAAGATATTTGCAAGCTGCAAGTTAGTTGAGATAAAAGAGATCGAAACATCACCTTTCTAAACATGATCACGTATGAAGTGATGCCTTACATCAATATGCTTAGTTCTTGAATGCTACACAAGATTTTTGGTTATAGAAATAGCACTAGTATTATCACATTTTATAGGAATACCTTTCAAGTCAAAGCCAAGGTCACGAAGTTGTTGAGCAATCCAAAATATTTGTGCACAACAGTCTCCTGCAGCTATATATTCGGCTTCAGCTGTGGATAGGGCAACAGAGTTTTGCTTCTTGGAGTGCCAACTAATTAGGGATGATCCTAAGAATTGGCAACATCTAGAAGTACTTTTTCTATCGATCTTATAACCTGCAAAGTCTGCATCTGAATAGCCAACAAGATGAAACGAGCTTTGACGTGGGTACCATAACCCTAGATCCTTAGTGCCATTGAGATACCGAAAAATACTTTTCACAGCTATCAAGTGTGACTCTTTAGGATCAGCTTGACATCTTGCACACATGCACACGCTAAACATAATGTCAGGACGACTAGCAGTTAGATACAACAATGAACCGATCATACCTCGATACTCCTTTTGTACTACACTTTTGCCATTCTTGTCATGATCTAGTGAAAGTGTTGAACTCATAGGAGTCTTTACAACCTTAGATTGATCCATTTTGTACTTCTTAAACAAGTCTTTAGTATACTTGCTTTGATTGAGAAAATTTTCTTTCTTTGCTTGTGTAACTTGAAGTCCAAGAAAGAAATTTAGCTCTCCCATTAAGCTCATTTCAAATTCCCTGCACATAATATCTGAAAATTCCTTGTAGAGGGAATCATTAGTAGCACCGATTAATATATCATCAACATAGATTTGCACTACTAAAATGTCGTTGCCTCTAGTTTTGATAAACAATATTTTATCAATCAAACCTCTTTTGAAATTGTTTTCAAGAAAATATTCAGATAATCTTTCCTACCAAGCTCGAGGAGCTTGCTTAAGACCGTAAAGAGCTTTGTCTAGTTTAAAAACATGATCTGGAAATTCATCATTTTCAAAACCAGGAGGTTGAGCAATGTAGACTTCTTATTCTAAGAAGACTTTTAGAAAAGCACATTTTACATCCATTTGAAAAATACTTATGCTCGTGAAAGATGAAAATGCAAGTAGCATACGTACGGCTTCTAACCTGGCAACTGGAGAAAAAGTCTCCTCATAATCAATACCTTCTTCTTAGTTATAGTCATGTGCTACAAGTCGTGCTTTATTTCGAATGACTTTGCCACTTTCATCCAATTTATTTCGAAAGACCCATTTCGTGCCAATAACTAATTGATGTTTTGGTCTTGAAGTAAGAGTTCATACCTTGTTCCTCTCAAATTCATTCAATTCATTTTGCATGGAAATGATCCAATCACGTTCTTAAAGAGCTTGAATGTAGTTCTTTGGCTCGACAAGCGATACAAAAGCGGAGAAGGCCCATAGATTGTTCACTTTAGATCTAGTTTGAACTCCAGCATTTGGATCTGAGATCACATTCTCTTGTGGATGATATGAGTGTTGAACTTTTCTTCTTTTGACAGATGGAGCAGATCTAGAAGGTTGAGCTTCATATGTTTGACTAGATTCAAGTACCGTTGGTATATTTCCTGTTGATCCAATCTCAAGGCCTTGAAGTTGGGTTTCAAGCACTTGAAGCGGAGTTATGTTATCACAGTTTCCTGTTTCAAGGTCTTGAAGGTGTGTTTCAAGGTCTTGAGGGTTTTCTTCGGTATCTTGAATCTTTTCCTCCATATTCTTGTCTCGATCTTTAGGATCTTCCTCTTCATCCGAATTATGATCTTCTCTTTGATTTAGATTTAGATCTGCAAAACTTTCACTCAAAGTACCATTATTGCTTTCATCAAAAATAATATGAATGCTTTCCTTAACAAATTTGGTACGTTTGTTATAGACACGATAAGCTTTTCTTTTTGAAGCATATCCAATGAATATAGCTTCATCACTACGTGCATCAAATTTCCCAAGATTATCTTTGTCATTGTTATGAACAAAACAAGTACATCCAAAGGGCTTGAAATATGAAATATTTGGTTTTCTTCCATTAAAGAGTTCATAAGGAGTCTTTTTTAAAATAGGGCGAATTAAACATCTATTCAAAATATAATTTGCAGTGTTAGTTGCTTCAGCCCAAAAACTTTTTGGCAAATTGTTTTCTAAAAGCATTGTCCTAGACATATCCTCAAGAGTGCGGTTCTTACATTCCACAACTCCATTTTGTTGAGGAGTTCTAGGAGCTGAAAAATTATGTGAAATGCCATATTTTGCACAAAACAAATCAAACTTTAGTTGATCAAATTCTCTACCATGATCACTTCTTATAGAAACAATTGGTAGGTTTTTCAAAGTTTGTAACTCCTTACACAATTTTGAAAACTCAAATAAAGCTTCAGATTTTTCTCGTAGAAATGAAATCCATGTGAAACGAGATAAATCATCCACTATAACAAGGATGTACTGCTTGCCTCTGGGGGATTTGACACGCATAAGTCCACAAAGATCCATGTGTAAAAGTTCAATGGGTCGAGAAGAACTTACAGCTTTCATAGGTTTGAATGAACCTCTTGTTTGTTTACCTTGTGTACATGCCTTACATAGATCACTAACCTTGAAATTTAGGTTTGGCAAACCACGTATCAAATCTTTTGTAAGTAGCTTCTGCATGGTGTGCATGCTTACGTGACCAAGTCTTCTATGCCAAAGCCTTGGATCATCCGTCAAGGCCTTTAGACATTTTAGCTTATTTCCTGAAACTTGGTTAGTACTCAAAGAATAAACATTATTACATCTAGGAGCAGTAAGCAACACTTCACCTGTCTTTTTGTCTTGAACCTCACATTTATCTGAATCAAACATGACTTTATTGCCTTTATCACAAATTTTAGATATACTTAAAAAATTATATTTCAAACCATCAACCATATTAACATCATCAATAAAGTTAGATGAATTATAGCAAATTTTACCAATACCAATTATGTCACACTTTCCTTTATCACCAAGAGTAATGGTTCTAGATGATTTCTTCTTTAAATCTGAGAATAAAGAGCTTTTTCCACTCATGTGACTTGAGCAACCACTATCTAATATCCATTTGTGCTCCTTTACCTTGGTGATATCTTGCAAAACAGCAAACATCAAACTTTCTGGGTCGACCAAATGGCATATTTTGGTTCATACTCAGGTTCGATCGTATTTGGTGGTCTAGTACCTTTAGGAACCCAGATTTGTTTTACATGTTTCCTTAAACATAAAGAATAGGTGTTTATGATGATATAAGGATCATTTCTTCTATAATGACATGTAGATTTAACATGACCCTTTTTACAACAGTAGAAGCAAGTAGGCATATGAATGCTTCCTTTGCCCTTGACAAAAGTGGTGACAGGTTTTCTAGGAAAGCTCCTATGATAACCTATACCATTTTTGTTAAGGGAAGATTGTTGTTCACCCATCATTCTCTCAAGATTAGCTTTTGAACGAGTAAACTTAATAAGTGCAACCTTGTGGTCTTGACACGTCAAAGTTAGATCAACTTTCTCTTTCTCTAGATCGATATAGTTTCGATGAAGAGAGGAGATGTTGTCCTTGAGAATCAAGTTCTCTAATTCCAAGGTCTTGATATTGTCATCAAGGTCTACCTTTTCTGTGTTAAGATTTTCAATCTCTAGAGACATTTCACTTAGTTGTTTTTCTTGTTCAAGCAGCTTTTCTTTAAAAGAATTTATCCTTATTTTATGTTCCTTATCACATATGATAATATCTTAAAGGAATTGTTTTAGGTCGATTTCAGGTTGAGACATAATAGTACTTATCACATTGCCAACATACAGATTTGAATCTTCTTCATGATCGGCCATGAGACACAAGTTTGCTTGTTCTTTTTTGTCTTCTGATTTATTTGTTTATTTTGAATCACTCCATGAAGCAACCATAGCTTTCTTCTTTCGATCATTTTTCTTGAAGTTGGTCCTCTTCTTTTATGGACAATCCTTCACAAGATGATTTGTTTCACCGCATTCAAAACAAGTCAGTACTCTCATTTTCTTATTAGAGTTAGAAAACTTACCTCGGGGTTTTGATGCTCGTGGATATTCTCTATTAGCAGATTGTTTCTTAATCTTGAGAATTCTTGCGAGACCCTTAGAGATCGTGGCGATTGCATCTTCTTCTTCATCATCATCACTCTCCTCTTCATCAGATGGTAATTCATCTCTTCTTGATTTTAATGCAAAATTCTTGGAGTTGGATTGGAGCTCTCCATCTTCTTTACCAAGAACCATTTCATGTGTGATGAGTTTTCCAAGGAATTCATCAAGAGGAAGAGTTGTAAGATTCTGAGCTTCTTCAATAGCATTCATCTTTGGTCCCCACTTGGCTTTAGGTAGGCTCCTTAGAACCTTCCTCATTTGGATTCATCTTGAATATCTCGTATTGTCTAAGGAAGATGCTAATCTTTATTTCCCTGACATGACTTGTTCCGTCGTAAGTAACAACAAGCTTGTCCCATATTTCTTTAACACTCTTGCATGATGAGATGCGGTTGAATTCATTTGCATCTAATCCACAGTATATTAGGTTCATTGCTTTGTAATTCTTTGATACACTGTCCAGGTCAGCCTGTGTGAAGTCATCTTCCTTCTTTGGGACTTAGACACCTTCAACCGTTGTCATTTGAACTTTAGGTCCATTTTGAATGATGCTCCAAAGCTCCATGTCCTGGTCAATAATGAATATACGCATGAGTGCTCTCCAATGAGCAAATTGTTGCCACAGAAGAGTTGTGGTCGAGATGAGGATCTTCCTTGAGAAAATCCACCATCACCTACAGGATTCATGATTAGTCTCACTCATGGTTAAATTAATAAACGTGAGTCTAGCTCTTATACAAATTGAAGAACCGGTAGGTGAAATAAATAAGTTAAAAGATACTCTAGAAGGGGGGTTGAATAGAGTATGGGAACTTTTCAGAAACCAAATCTTAAGGCCTTGAAACTCCTTTCAAGGGCCTTGATGTCGATATGTGCTCTTTGTGAAACTTTGATTTCAAGGGCTTTGAAACTACTTTCAAGGGCCTTGACTTCTTGCTCCTGCAAAACAAAGTTAGTCACAGTAAAGTACATATGGTGCGGAATTGAAAAGATCAAAACGAGGATATGTTTACGAATTTCGGCTCTAAATAGCATACTCTCCGTCCCAGGGTATAGCCTTAGGATCTAACTATCTATTATCAGCTTCAAAGAGTCCTAGATACAAACTAGAAGAAATCCCCTATTTTCTCACTGTAGCCAATGCTACGATCTAGCTCCAACTCTCAACCTAGCTATAATAGCCTAGTTACTTCGCAGAGTAACACACACTCTAGTATAACACTATTTAGATCTTCCAATGGAGCTCTTGTGTTTTCTCTCTCTAAGGGGATAAAGCTTTTGCGTAAATGAGAGAAAGAAAAACAATGAATGAAGATTTTTAGTTGCTTGTAGACGTAAAGATGTTTTCCGTGTATACTTGTGTAACTTTCCTCTTCGACCATCATCTTCATTTATACTCTTCTATGGAGAGGTCTTCTAGCCGTTGTAGAGATGACCATTTGAAGATGAATCTTCTTCTCCATGAAAATCGTTTCTTGTTTCGAGATAAGGTAGACGTTGCAAATCTTCAACTCCTGAGAACACGTCGAGTCCTTAGCTCCTTGATCTTCTCGTCTTCTATTGAATCAAAAGAGAAGATATTTTTCCGCTTTTGTTTTTAGAAAATCTTCGGTTGAGATCTTCGGTTGAAAAAGATTTTTCGTAAAATCTTTCTGTTTGAGCAAATCTTCCTGGAAAATCTTCTTTGCATTTGAATCCTTGTTTCGTGCATCTACATCTAACTCCAAGCCCTTTGAGATCGTCCCTTTGTAAACGTTATCTTTCTTGTCCTTAAGTTATACTTCAAGGCCCTTGACATTTAATAAGACCTGCACTGAATTCAAACCAACCAAGCATCTAGAGAATATAATCAATACATTGTTAGTATATCCAACTACTACATTTGTGTTAAGTATTCCATCATCAACGCCTGTAAAACATTATAAGTAAGGTGGAGTTTTCACTTTCTGTTGTATTTCAATTTATGACGTTTTTGCATTAAAACTATTTGGGTTTTGCCTTTTATTTGTGCATTGTTGCAAGATCAGGTGAAATTTTCGTCAAGCTAAGGGTCAGGACCCATTGTGAGGTCCTAGCCCGTAGCATCCCTAGTCCCGAGGATTAGGAACGTTATAACATGCTATCAGAGCCCTAGGTTGAGAACAATGGCACTTGTAATCTTCTAAAAGGCCGAATAGACAAATAAACAGAACCCGCAATGGTTCTGATTTTTCAAAATGAATTTTGTTTTCAAATCACGAGCATAGTCGGGTTGGGATAGAATGTACGGGACCACCACTACTTCCGCAGATCTCGGCAGCCTAGTTTATTGGATTACAGTTGTATATGTGGATTTTATGTTGCTTTTCCTGGATTTGATATGTTATAGTAGTATTAGCGTAGGCTTATGTATGGTTGAATATATATATATATATAGATAGATAGATATATATATATATATATATATATAGATAGATAGATAGATAGATAGATAGATAGAT